>OX465298.1:88156552-88785142 GCA_949987735.1 Leucophora obtusa
TGAATGAATGAATGAATGAATGAATGAATGAATGAATGAATGAATGAATGAATGAATGAATGAATGAATGAATGAATGAATGAATAAATAAATAAATAAATAAATAAAATTATCTATAAATTTTTTGTAAAAACAACACTGAAGATTATAAAATAAAAAATAAAAAAATTGTAATTTTTATATAAAATAATAAATACCGGTAAAATACCGGTAACTACCCATACAAATAACGGTATCGGTAACGATAACGGTATTTATAATTTTTTTAGAGGTATCGATAACGGTAACGGTATTCAATTTGAAACGGTATTTTAGCGATAACGGTATTATAACGATAACGGTAACCAACCTTGGTAGAAAATAAATTAACCAATCAGAATGCTCCAAAAATAAACCAAGTCAAGGCCACCCTATATTTTAACTAAATTCGACTTTAAGCAAAATATACGTTTGAAAAATATTGATAGTAAGGCTGATATATTTTTGAAACATTTTATTAATTTTTTACCAATTTCGATTAATCGTATTAAATTATTCGAATTATTCGTTATTCGAAATATGGCCATTTTAAATTATTTGAACAATTTTTGAGCAAAATTGTTCGATTAATCGAATAACGATTAATCGACCGAATACCCTAGTCATTTCTGAATTGTTCACAAAATATTCAAATTTACAATATTTATATTTCCGAGTCGTGTCCGAATCATCTTTAGTTTTAGAAACTGCGCAGTTTTTGACAAAGAGGCTTAAAATTTAAAAAATATTCGTGCTTTGTTTGAATAATTTTTGACTTACTGAATAAGAACCCCTATAAAAATTTCCAAATTTTCTGGCTGGGTTATCAGTCTTGTGATTTAATTTTTAAAATTTAGGATTTAATGTAATGAGAGCCTGAGAGGTTTGATATTTGTTATAAATTTCCGACACGAAAATGTTGTAGACCTATGAGTTTTAAATTCAATTTACATTCAGATTTTCTATAAAATTATATTTTTCCACGTTTTGTATCAAAATTCCGTTATTCACGTAATCCATCTTACACATTTTAATAAATAAAACAAGGGATCAAAATCCATCAAGTAAATTTAAAAATATTTGACAAATTGTTGAAAACCTGAAACCAAATTTTTTGAAATAACAGAAACTATGGTGGTGTTCCTAGATGACCTTTTGCTTCACACGAACGAAAATACAATAACAAAATACATGCAACACAAAAACAAAATAAATGTAGTCACTCATTCGTGTGAGAACGAACGTCTTCTAGAAACCCCATGTATATTTTCGAAGATTAATTCGACTTTTGACTTCAGATTCATATTCATATTAAAGACGGCAAAATATTTTAAAAATATTTATTGAGTATGTGCCTATATTTTTAAATATATTTAGATAAAAATATAAAAAATCATAAAGTATTTCCCTGGGCGAGGGAATTAAAAAAAATACCCACAACTCTAAGGCTATTCAATGGCCTTTAGATCCAGGCTTAGGAATCTAAAATACTCAAAAAAAATTTTAGCATAGGCTGTACAAAAAATTTATTTTTACCGAGTAATGTATTAATTGGTGCGGCCCGCCGTAAGTTTGGGAAATCCTAAATTTGGCCCTTCAAGCCATTTATGTGCCCATACCTGGTATATATAAAAGTTTTTTGAGAATATCATTTTTCGTAAAGTTTTTTTTTGCAACTAACCACCAAACTTTCTTTTAGGAGATGTGCATTATAGTCCCTAGATTATAAAATAAAAAAACCGCACTTAAAAAATTACAAAATAATAGCGGAACGCTAAAAAAGCCTTTATGGTACAAAAAACTCAATTGCCGATTAACATTCTGCAAACGAATATTGTTGAAACGGGTTAGAGGGAGAGGGTTAGTTTTTGGGGTTAATATACATACATTACCGCGTAAATAGTTATGTTTTCCAAATAATCAAACGATTTAATTTCATATTAAACGTTATAATACGTACATATGTATATTAATTATATATTTGAATTTCACTTCACAAACGTTTTTAGGGTTAAGTTAGTTTAAAGTTAATGTTTCAATTTTCACAATATGTCCAATTTAATTTCAGTTTCACTTTTACTTGGAATTGTTCTTTAACTAAAATTATTTTTAAAGCTTAAATGGTGGTTTGAATTTTATAAATTTTGCCGCCGTAGCCACACGAAAAACAAAGGAGATGTTGGGTTGTTTGTTATAGTTCACGAACTGACTTTTTAACCAAACGCAAAAGCCGACAGCTATTGTGTGTGGTGTGTTTGGCTGCCGCTTTGCGTTGGTTCGATACTCGAAGACGTTAGGGCCATGGTTGGGTAACCTTCATTGTTCACTAAAGTGAACAAATATAATGATACAAAAATTTTCCTTTTTGCAAAATTTGTTCGCGATTTTTTTTGCAAACTAAGAATCAAACCTTAGTGTAGAAATTGGTATTATAGTAATTTACAAAAAACACACTTAACAAATTTAAAAATAATCGCGGAAAAGGTGAAAAAAAGTCTCTATGGTACGAAAAATGAATTAAAAAATTAATCACCTATTTACATTTTGCAAGCAAATATATTGATTTAAAAATTTAACTTTTTGCAAATTTTATTTTTCTTTATTTTTTTTGCAACTAAAGCACCGTAAGTTGTTTGAGTTTCAAGTGAACAACTTACGGTGCTTAACCGCCAAACTTTGTTTTATGAAATGTGTATTATAGTTTCTAGATTATAAATTTAAAACAACCGCACTTAAAAATTTGCAAAATAATAGCGGAACGCGAAAAAAGCCTTATAGTACAAAAATTTAATCAAAAAACTTAGCGATTTACATTCTGTAAAGAAATATATTAGTGCAAAAATTTTCCTTTTATAATTTTTTTTTCGGATTCTTTTTGCAATCAAATACCAAACGTTATTGTATGAAATAAGTATTATAAATCCGTTCCTGCCCTACCAGTCTGCTCCAGCCCTGCCAGTCTCTTTGTCTTGCCAATTCTACAATATTTCTTCCGTCAGTCTGTTCCTGCTTTTCTGTTACATTTCTTTCTGCAGCTTTTTCCAGTACTTATTCCTATCCATATGTGTTCCTGTAATAACTGTGCTATTTCTGTACCTGCCCTGCCAGTCTGCTCAAGCCCTATCAGTATGATCCAGCCATATCAGTCTGATCCAGCAGTGATAGTCTGTCCCAGCTCTGCCAGCCAGTTCCTGCCCTTCCAGTCTGTTCCAGCCCTGGCAGTCTCTTTGCCTATTTCTGCCATCAATCTGTTCCTGCTTTTCTATTACATTTCTTCCGGCAGCTTTTTCCAGTACCTATTTTTATCCATATGTGTTCCTGCAATAACTGTGCCACTGTGAACAGTTGCTCATCTCTATTATTATTTAATCATTTTGTTCCCGCTTTATTTTTCAATATTTAAATTTCAATCTTATTTTTGTTATTCTGTTATTTTTGTTGTATTGTTCGTATATACATAATAAAAATTATTGCTATTTTTGGTTTACATAAGTATTGTGTTTGTTCATAAATTTAAGATTATTTTTTATTTTTTTGATTTCTTTTTTTTGTTTTTTGTTTTATTTATAAAGTTTTATTTCAATTTGTTTTTTCCGATTTTATCTCATTATTTTTATATAATCCCTGTAGTACTTATTAATTATATTTAATTTTTTTTCCGATTTTATCTCATTATTTTTATATAATTCTCATAGGATTAATTATATTTAATGTTTTCCAGCTGATGTATATTATACTGTAGCTGATGTAAATAAATAAATAAAAAAATAAATAAATAAATTTTAAGAAATCGCAGTTAAAAAATTGCTAAATAACGGCGGAATACGAAAAAGGGCAGAAAATTACTTAAAAGAGCTACTCAGCGATTGACATTCTGCAACCGAATATATTTGTGTAAAATTTTCCTTTTTGCAAAATTTTTTTTTCCATTTTTTCCATTTTTTTTTTCCATTTTTTTTTTTTTTTTTGCAAACTAACCACCAAACTTTGGGCAAGGTGTGTTATAGTCTTGGATTATGTATTAAAATACACCGCAATGAAAAATTCTAAATGATGGCGGAGTGGGAAAAAAGGATTTGTGCCGCAGAAAATGAATTAAGAAACTTAATCAGCCATTAACATTAACTTTTTCGTTTTTGAAAATTTGTTTCGCAGTTTTTTTTCTGCGTGTTTGGGTACGTGTTTGGGTACACTCAAAAAACAGGTGGAACTTTATATAAGTGCTATGTAGTTATACAACTACATAAGTTCGAAGTAAGTTTTACAAATTTCTTTCTTTCATTTCTTTTATTTCTTTATTTTATTTTTATAAAGTCTATGGATAACAATGATCCTTACAGACTAGAGATGGGAACGTGAGTGAATTTTCACTTACACTCACGAGAAAAAAAGCCAATCACGCACAATCACTCGCGATAAAAAAATTACTACTCACACTCACTCACGCTCACGTGAGTAAATTAGACTTTCAGTCACACTCACGCGTGATCACGCCTGATTCACGTGAATCAACCAAATTCACGAAACAAAAGCTTACCCGAAAAAAATAATATTCAAAAATTAAGGTTTGAGTCTCGGAAATTCCCGGGCGAGGGTTGTAAATGCCCTGGAAAATTTTTTACAATCGGTTTCAAACTACACTAGAGAAAACTTAAATTTTTCTGAATGTATTTCCTTAAGCTGATAGTATTTGCTTAAATCCTTATTTTTAAGAATCAAGTAAGCAATCGGATAACCACTTATAATTCAACTTTTTGTAAGCATGTGTGTAACCACTTATTATTCAAAATCTCATAACTACTTATTTCTCATTTTTTCGTAAGCGAGCGGGTAAGCGTGACTACTTATAAAAACGACCACGCCAAACAAAAATAATGAGTTTAGACGCCAAAAAATAAGTTGTGCGGAGCTATGAATTTCTATTATATAACCACTTATTTGGTAATGAAAGATTTTGCTGGGACCAGTTCTAGAACTAGTTCCAGAAATTATATTTTAATAATAAATTGTGTAAAATTTAACGAATAGGTTCTTAAAAATTTGTTATAAATAATTTTGAAAATTAATACTCAAAATTAGTTCAACTACTGAGAATTTTTAGTATTGTGTTAAATGAAGATAATTTAAATCCTTGTTGAAATCAGTCTTTCAATTAAAAATTTGTTAAAAAATAGTCAAATCGATTCCAAACCCGTTTGGCAGATTTTTCTACTGACGTATTATTATACCCTACACCACTATGTGGTCAGGGTATTATAAGTTTGTGCTGATGTTTGTAACACCAAAAAATATTGGTCGCAGACCCACCTTATAGTATACCGATCGGTTCAGAATTTTTTTTTATTTCGATTTAACGATGTCCGTCTGCCCGTCCGTCCGTCTGTCTGTCTGTCCATGCAATCTTGTGCGCACTCTACAGGTCGCAGCTATTAAGATATTTTGATGAAATTTGGTACGCAGACCTATGTTGGCCCAAGGACGAACAAGTTTGATTTTTTTGAACATCGGTCCATGTTTAGACCTAGTGCCCATATAAGGGTCCTACCAAAATTATATTGTTTATACGCTGCAGGTCGTAAATATTAAGATATTTTGACGAAATTTGGTACACAGACCTATGTTAGCCCAATAACGCAGCCTATTGATTTTGGTGAACATCGGTCCATGTTTAGACCTAGTGCCCATATAAGGGTCCTACCAAAATTATACTGTTTATACGCTGCAGGTCGTAAATATTAAGATATTTTGATGAAATTTGGTACACAGCCCTACATTGGCCCAATAACGCAGCCTATTGATTTTGGTGAACATCGGTCCATGTTTAGACCTAGTGCCCATATAAGGGTCCTACCAAAATTATACTGTTTATACGCTGCAGGTCGTAAATATTAAGATATTTTGATGAAATTTGGTACACAGACCTATATTGGCCCAATAACGCAGCCTATTGATTTTGGTGAACATCGGTCCATGTTAAGACCTAGTGCCCATATAAGGGTCCTACCAAAATTATACTGTTTATACGCTGCAGGTCGTAAATATTAAGATATTTTGATGAAATTTGGTACACAGACCTACATTGGCCCAATAACGCAGCCTATTGATTTTGGTGAACATCGGTCCATGTTTAGACCTAGTGCCCATATAAGGGTCCTACCAAAATTATAATGTTTATACGCTGCAAGTCGCAAATATTAAGATATTTTGATGAAATTTGGTACATAGACCTATGTTAGCCTAAGGACGAAGCCTATTGATTTTGGTGAACATCGGTCCATGTTTAGACCTAGTGCCCATATAAGGGTCCTACCAAAATTATATTGTTTATACGCTGCAGGTCGTAAATATGTTAGCCCAATAACGTAGCCTATTGATTTCGGTGAACATCGGTCCATGTTTAGACCTAGTGCCCATATAAGGGTCCCACCAAAATTATATTGTTTATACGCTGCAGGTCGCAAATATTAAGATATTTTGATGAAATTTGGTACATAGACCTATGTTGGCCCAAGGACGAAGCCTATTGATTTTGGTGAACATCGGTCCATGTTTAGAACTAGTGCCCTTATAAGGGTCCCCCCAAAATTGGCTTGGTTACAAACTGCAGGTCGAAAATATTAAGATATTTTAATGAAATTTGGTGCGCTGACTCACATTATAGAAAATTTTGACACAAGCCCCATTTTAACCCATTCGAATTTCAGATCCAAACAATACACCAGAGTGGTGTAGGGTATTGTATAGTCGGCATGCCCGACTTTAACCTTTTTACTCGTTTTAAGTCTAGGGAAGGAAATGGCAACCGATTTTTTTTCTTCCATTTAATTTTTATATTAAAAAATGTGATTGAGAAGCACTAATGGGTCATTCGACAGCTTCAGACCCCAAAATTTTGGCTTATTAAAAATATTTAACATTGTGTAAAAGTAATGAATATTTTTTCATTACAATTACTATTATATAATGGTAATGAATTTTTTTTTTTTTGTAATGCAGCGATTATACACTGATAGAATTTTGTGCATAGTATTAATGAATTTGTTCATTAATCCAAAGATTTTTTCATTGAAAAGTGCCCAAAGAACGTGTTCATTAAATCAATGAAACGTATTCATTAACTTAAAACTAATTGAAAAAAATATATTTTTTTGGGTTACTTTTTTATTTATTATTTATTTTTTATTAACTTTTATTTGTACATATATTCCTTTTTTGTTTTTATAACGTTTTTGACATCTCCCTGAACTCGACTTGAACCCGCAATCACCAGAATGTAAACATACCGCGTTACCGATTAATCTAAATAGCCAAAACAAAATGATGTCATTATTTGGACTTTTATATTTAAATAATTTCAGTTTGCAACCCTAGCGTTCATTACTGGAACATATATCTATTTTAGTAATTAGCAAATTCAAAACCCTTATAAAAATTATAGCATACCTTACGGGTTAGTTGAAAATATATAATGAAAACATTTTTCATTAAATCAATGAATTCAGATTAATGAAATCCATTCATTAATAGTATGAACAAAAATTCTATCAGTGTAGACAACTAAGGTTTGCGTTCGATGAAACTAGTGCACACATTATTACTTGTAAATTTTTTCAAATTCAAAATTATTTTTTTTTTTAATTAAGATGACTGCTAAATATGTACAAATAGAAGTGCGGGAAAAAATAATTCGATTATTTAACAAAATGTAGTATTTGTATCCAAATATGCAAATCCACCTAACTTCCCAGAGCTCAGACCCATCGAATGATATTGGGCTCTGGTAAAAAGGATCATGAAGGGCACAAAACAGGTTGCTGGAAACACTAAAACATTTTCAAGAAAATGGTTATCATCAAGCAAAAAAACCACTGAATATATATATATATATATATATATATATATATATGGGCATTTCCATCATGTCGAACGGGACCGTCGTACACCTTTAAAGTGAAAAAAAGTCAAAATAAAACGGATTTTTATTTTGACAATAGGCTTTACTTATATCTTTTTATTAGCCCTACAATTGGTGCTGAGGTTGACTTTTAGCAATTTTTCGTTTTCAAGATAATTGTAAAAAAACAAGGCATTCGCACGGGACAAAAACAGAAGTGGTTTTCGCGGCTAACAATTAAAATGCCGATTTCAGCGAAACCTGAAGCAATATTTCAATGTGACTAATTTTACACTGTTGTGCATTGATGTCCTTTAAAAATGGTTGTAATTTTACCCAAAAACGATTCATATTATTTTTTTAATTTAATTTTATTCACTGTCGCACGTGACATGTCGCACGGGACATTTTTTTCCATCATGAGATTTATGTTGTTTCTGTTGCTGTTTTTACGAAATTATATATAAACAAGCTTAGTAAAAATGTTTTTAAATCGACAGAAGTATTCAAGGTATTTATTTTAATATAATAACCAAAAACAAACTTAAAAGAAATATGTAGTATGAATTAACCCAGCAAAATTGTCGGATGGAAAGAACCCATTGTAGAACAACTTGTACGTGCATGCAACCTGTTATAATTTATGTTCTATCATCGGTGATTTTTGTTTGAGTTTGTCCCAAAAGCAACAGGTTCTTTTCCTCCAAACTAGAACAGGTTACTTTGGAACCGGTTCTAGAACCAGTTATAGAACTGGTTCCGCGACAGTGAAACCTTCCATTTTGACTCCCAGGAATCAGTTCTAGAACCTGTTCCACGTAACCGGTGGTAAAAACACCTGTTCTAGAACAGATTCAGAGGAAACCAGTTCAAAAAACTTTTGCTGGGAAGTATTTATTTATATGAAAATATAAAACACAGTGTTTTTTTGCTTTTACTTCTTGACCATGGTGCATGCCAATTTTAAAAAAATTTAAAAGTATGTATTTATATAAATAAATCATTTACATAAGAAAAAAAAATTTCAAATTTTTAAATTTCACACTTACGATGTCGCACGTGACCAACTGTGTATAAGTACCAAGATCACAATTCTTCTTATTTTTCGGGTAGGTTTTTTTTATTTTAATTGTATAAAAAATCTCTGTTTGTAATCAATATTTGATGAGCTTTCTGCGTGTACTTTCGACGCACTGATAACAAATGTTGTTTTTCAATGTCGCACGGGACATCGAAATATGCGACAATGCAAATCAAAAACTTACAGATATTTTCAATCGCATTGTTTATTATGCATTCTTTTATGACTCTTTGTACCTTTAGAAATATTTTAGAAAGCAAAAGTCAATGCATAACGTCACTGTTTAAAAACTTTTATCAAAACAAAATGTGCAATAGAAATATCAAAATAAGAAAAGATGCGCTTGTGCGACTTTGCATTCGAATACCTCGAAATGGGTTATGAATAAATACGAAATCTTTTTACGTTATTTAAATTTGAAAATATGATAAAACAAAGTGTTTTCAAGAACTTTTAATATTTTAGTCTCGGTGGACCTTTCGGTGGAAATGCCCATATATATATATATTAGGGCTGGTCAAATTGTATGGAACGATTTTTTTTGATGAAGCGTATGGCAAAAACGTAATCTATAGGTGATTCTGAGAAATTTTGCTCAAGAGACCATATCTCTAAGTCGGATTTGGAGCCCCCCAAAATTTCAAAATAGATATTTTTCCATATATACATAGAATAATTTAATTAAATTCGTCATAAAATCGGATAGAATTATAGTAGATTTCTCAATCTGGGCTTGTTTGAAAGGTATTTTTATCACCTTTCAGAATCTGTATTGATACCTGTATAATAAGTCGTCAATGGCAGCATTGTTCAATTGAACAACTTTGTAACACTGAATAATGACGTAACAAAATAATAACGTTTACCAACACTATACGTTGCTTTTCCTTCTTCCTTAATCGTTCATCGTGTAATGCGCACGCAGTTTGCCAAAATACTTAAATAAAAACTCGGTTATCACAATACCAATATTTTTTTTTAATTTTTAAATTTAGTGTGACACAATCAAAGAGTGCAGTGATAATATCAAAGTTATTATGGATAATCAAGAACCATCAACATCGTCTGCGTTGTCTTCGCAAATGGAAGCAACAACATCAACAAGTTTTGACTCTAGATTGACATGCCAGCAAGATGCCTCAGCAAGATATTGTTGTTTTTGGTTTATAAAGTGATTTAAATGATCTTACTTTGCCTACTAAATGTGACATTTTAAAATATTATTTTTTTTAAGTGATCGTGCTAAATTTGAAAACAAAATGTTTTCGTACAAAACTTTTACTCCTAACGTAACAGATAAATTGATCCAAATTTGGTGTAAATTAAATATTGAAATCATTAATAGAAAGAGTGTTTTCAAAAAATTAACTGGTTTGCTTGATAAATACCAGAAACATGTACAACATAGAAACAAAAGAGATGAATTTAAAGCATTTGGTGAACATCGGTCCATGTTTAGACCTAGTGCCCATATAAGGGTCCTACCAAAATTATATTGTTTATACGCTGCAGGTCGTAAATATGTTAGCCCAATAACGTAGCCTATTGATTTCGGTGAACATCGGTCCATGTTTAGACCTAGTGCCCATATAAGGGTCCCACCAAAATTATATTGTTTATACGCTGCAGGTCGCAAATATTAAGATATTTTGATGAAATTTGGTACATAGACCTATGTTGGCCCAAGGACGAAGCCTATTGATTTTGGTGAACATCGGTCCATGTTTAGAACTAGTGCCCTTATAAGGGTCCCCCCAAAATTGGCTTGGTTACAAACTGCAGGTCGAAAATATTAAGATATTTTAATGAAATTTGGTGCGCTGACTCACATTATAGAAAATTTTGACACAAGCCCCATTTTAACCCATTCGAATTTCAGATCCAAACAATACACCAGAGTGGTGTAGGGTATTGTATAGTCGGCATGCCCGACTTTAACCTTTTTACTCGTTTTAAGTCTAGGGAAGGAAATGGCAACCGATTTTTTTTCTTCCATTTAATTTTTATATTAAAAAATGTGATTGAGAAGCACTAATGGGTCATTCGACAGCTTCAGACCCCAAAATTTTGGCTTATTAAAAATATTTAACATTGTGTAAAAGTAATGAATATTTTTTCATTACAATTACTATTATATAATGGTAATGAATTTTTTTTTTTTTGTAATGCAGCGATTATACACTGATAGAATTTTGTGCATAGTATTAATGAATTTGTTCATTAATCCAAAGATTTTTTCATTGAAAAGTGCCCAAAGAACGTGTTCATTAAATCAATGAAACGTATTCATTAACTTAAAACTAATTGAAAAAAATATATTTTTTTGGGTTACTTTTTTATTTATTATTTATTTTTTATTAACTTTTATTTGTACATATATTCCTTTTTTGTTTTTATAACGTTTTTGACATCTCCCTGAACTCGACTTGAACCCGCAATCACCAGAATGTAAACATACCGCGTTACCGATTAATCTAAATAGCCAAAACAAAATGATGTCATTATTTGGACTTTTATATTTAAATAATTTCAGTTTGCAACCCTAGCGTTCATTACTGGAACATATATCTATTTTAGTAATTAGCAAATTCAAAACCCTTATAAAAATTATAGCATACCTTACGGGTTAGTTGAAAATATATAATGAAAACATTTTTCATTAAATCAATGAATTCAGATTAATGAAATCCATTCATTAATAGTATGAACAAAAATTCTATCAGTGTAGACAACTAAGGTTTGCGTTCGATGAAACTAGTGCACACATTATTACTTGTAAATTTTTTCAAATTCAAAATTATTTTTTTTTTTAATTAAGATGACTGCTAAATATGTACAAATAGAAGTGCGGGAAAAAATAATTCGATTATTTAACAAAATGTAGTATTTGTATCCAAATATGCAAATCCACCTAACTTCCCAGAGCTCAGACCCATCGAATGATATTGGGCTCTGGTAAAAAGGATCATGAAGGGCACAAAACAGGTTGCTGGAAACACTAAAACATTTTCAAGAAAATGGTTATCATCAAGCAAAAAAACCACTGAATATATATATATATATATATATATATATATATATGGGCATTTCCATCATGTCGAACGGGACCGTCGTACACCTTTAAAGTGAAAAAAAGTCAAAATAAAACGGATTTTTATTTTGACAATAGGCTTTACTTATATCTTTTTATTAGCCCTACAATTGGTGCTGAGGTTGACTTTTAGCAATTTTTCGTTTTCAAGATAATTGTAAAAAAACAAGGCATTCGCACGGGACAAAAACAGAAGTGGTTTTCGCGGCTAACAATTAAAATGCCGATTTCAGCGAAACCTGAAGCAATATTTCAATGTGACTAATTTTACACTGTTGTGCATTGATGTCCTTTAAAAATGGTTGTAATTTTACCCAAAAACGATTCATATTATTTTTTTAATTTAATTTTATTCACTGTCGCACGTGACATGTCGCACGGGACATTTTTTTCCATCATGAGATTTATGTTGTTTCTGTTGCTGTTTTTACGAAATTATATATAAACAAGCTTAGTAAAAATGTTTTTAAATCGACAGAAGTATTCAAGGTATTTATTTTAATATAATAACCAAAAACAAACTTAAAAGAAATATGTAGTATGAATTAACCCAGCAAAATTGTCGGATGGAAAGAACCCATTGTAGAACAACTTGTACGTGCATGCAACCTGTTATAATTTATGTTCTATCATCGGTGATTTTTGTTTGAGTTTGTCCCAAAAGCAACAGGTTCTTTTCCTCCAAACTAGAACAGGTTACTTTGGAACCGGTTCTAGAACCAGTTATAGAACTGGTTCCGCGACAGTGAAACCTTCCATTTTGACTCCCAGGAATCAGTTCTAGAACCTGTTCCACGTAACCGGTGGTAAAAACACCTGTTCTAGAACAGATTCAGAGGAAACCAGTTCAAAAAACTTTTGCTGGGAAGTATTTATTTATATGAAAATATAAAACACAGTGTTTTTTTGCTTTTACTTCTTGACCATGGTGCATGCCAATTTTAAAAAAATTTAAAAGTATGTATTTATATAAATAAATCATTTACATAAGAAAAAAAAATTTCAAATTTTTAAATTTCACACTTACGATGTCGCACGTGACCAACTGTGTATAAGTACCAAGATCACAATTCTTCTTATTTTTCGGGTAGGTTTTTTTTATTTTAATTGTATAAAAAATCTCTGTTTGTAATCAATATTTGATGAGCTTTCTGCGTGTACTTTCGACGCACTGATAACAAATGTTGTTTTTCAATGTCGCACGGGACATCGAAATATGCGACAATGCAAATCAAAAACTTACAGATATTTTCAATCGCATTGTTTATTATGCATTCTTTTATGACTCTTTGTACCTTTAGAAATATTTTAGAAAGCAAAAGTCAATGCATAACGTCACTGTTTAAAAACTTTTATCAAAACAAAATGTGCAATAGAAATATCAAAATAAGAAAAGATGCGCTTGTGCGACTTTGCATTCGAATACCTCGAAATGGGTTATGAATAAATACGAAATCTTTTTACGTTATTTAAATTTGAAAATATGATAAAACAAAGTGTTTTCAAGAACTTTTAATATTTTAGTCTCGGTGGACCTTTCGGTGGAAATGCCCATATATATATATTAGGGCTGGTCAAATTGTATGGAACGATTTTTTTTGATGAAGCGTATGGCAAAAACGTAATCTATAGGTGATTCTGAGAAATTTTGCTCAAGAGACCATATCTCTAAGTCGGATTTGGAGCCCCCCAAAATTTCAAAATAGATATTTTTCCATATATACATAGAATAATTTAATTAAATTCGTCATAAAATCGGATAGAATTATAGTAGATTTCTCAATCTGGGCTTGTTTGAAAGGTATTTTTATCACCTTTCAGAATCTGTATTGATACCTGTATAATAAGTCGTCAATGGCAGCATTGTTCAATTGAACAACTTTGTAACACTGAATAATGACGTAACAAAATAATAACGTTTACCAACACTATACGTTGCTTTTCCTTCTTCCTTAATCGTTCATCGTGTAATGCGCACGCAGTTTGCCAAAATACTTAAATAAAAACTCGGTTATCACAATACCAATATTTTTTTTTAATTTTTAAATTTAGTGTGACACAATCAAAGAGTGCAGTGATAATATCAAAGTTATTATGGATAATCAAGAACCATCAACATCGTCTGCGTTGTCTTCGCAAATGGAAGCAACAACATCAACAAGTTTTGACTCTAGATTGACATGCCAGCAAGATGCCTCAGCAAGATATTGTTGTTTTTGGTTTATAAAGTGATTTAAATGATCTTACTTTGCCTACTAAATGTGACATTTTAAAATATTATTTTTTTTAAGTGATCGTGCTAAATTTGAAAACAAAATGTTTTCGTACAAAACTTTTACTCCTAACGTAACAGATAAATTGATCCAAATTTGGTGTAAATTAAATATTGAAATCATTAATAGAAAGAGTGTTTTCAAAAAATTAACTGGTTTGCTTGATAAATACCAGAAACATGTACAACATAGAAACAAAAGAGATGAATTTAAAGCATTTGTTGATTCAATAAACGAATTATTTTATATTGGCAAATGTAATTGCAAATTAAAAATAACAGAATGCTCGTGTGGATTGATTCCAGAACATCTAAAAGAATTTATGATGGACCAGCATAATGATAGAAAATTCACAATACCTGAATATACGGAAGACGTTGAAGAAGTAGCTACAACAATACCAACACTTACAACTGGTTCCGATGATCCAACATACGAACCACCTGAATTACACATGGATGAAGATGAAAATGAAGCAACAACAGAAGTTCCAGAAGCAGCTGTTCAAATGAGACGAAGTCATTATACTCAAAGATACGATGCCTTAAATTTTGCTATGATGTGTGATAGATTCGGTGTTTCAGATAGAGTCGCTTCATGTTTAGCAACAGCTTTATTCGAAGATATAAATTTTAGAGATGTTGATGGTAATCTTGTTATTATGGATAAATCAAAAGTGGCTAGAGAAAAAGTTAAATCTAGATATGCAGTGCTTCGTACACGACATACAAATTCTTCCATAACTGCATTCTCTTTCGATGGTAGAAAAAAAGACTCATTAACTACAGAGAAAATTAATGACAAATTTCATACCACTATGGTAAAAGAACCGCATTTAGTTGTTCTGAAAGAGCCCTATAATGAGTTACTTGGATATGTAAATTTGGGTAGTCAAGAAGATGCAAAAACCAAACACAGAAAACTGAATGAATTTTTCAACAATAAAACATTAACAGTTGATCAATTAATTGGCATATGTAGTGATGGTGAGCCAGCAAATACTGGAACAGAAAATGGTGTTTTACGATTATTTGAAAAACAATTAAATAGACCAATTCACTGGTTTACATGTCTGCTTCATTTCAATGAACTGCTATTTCGTCATTTATATGAAGCATTGGACAAAACAGTCACCAGTGGACCACGAGCAGCAAGTGGAAAGTTATTCAAAGCTATTCAAGAATGTGAGAAATTGCAGGTATGTAACACTATATTTTATTTAATATCATCATTTATTACCATTATTTATTGCCATTATTTTAGGTTTTCGATTGGAATAAAGTTAAAATAAAATAATTGCATTTTAATTGATCTAAACATTTCATTTTTCAGGTAGTAGCTGATTTTGATCCAATACCACTGGAGAATATGCCTGCAATGATGGATCATGAACATGAGCTCGAACTATCAACAGATGTTAAATATTTATATCAAATAGCTAAAGCAATTTCGAATGGTATTGTTCCAGTTTATTTAGCTAACATTAAACCGGGACCAATTGCACATTCTCGTTGGTTAACCACAGCAAGTAGATTACTACGATTATATGTAACAACTAATACACCATCGACCAATTTAAAAACTTTGGCAGTTTATATTATTACAGTTTATGTGCCAATGTACTTCAATGTGAAGTTTTATAACTTTCTTGTGTAGATTTTACACTATCGAGAAAAATAGTACGATCCAACTAAACTCAGAGTTTACAAAAAATATATATTAAATTTCGATGCTACCGATTATGTCAATATGGTTAATATGAATAACGACGATATATTATTTGAACCAGCTGATGAACCACCACTGGCTGATCCACAAATTCCAATGCACATACAAGAAACAGAAAGACATGTACAATTATTAACGAGTGTTTCAAAACGAGTTATAGAAAAGAATCGTGAAGGAGTTATGGCAGTGACATTAGAAAGTCGTAAGAAAACTCCTCGAATGGAAAGTAAAAAGCACCTTAAAAAATAATTTTACCACGTTAAAACATTAAATTGTAGGTCGAGAATGATATTTAAAAATAAATTGAATTAATGTAAAAATAGTGTTTTTTTGTTGAAAACTTGAAAATGTTGACTTTTTCAGATCGATTTTCCTACAAAAAGGAGTTCGACAACAAAAAAATTTATCGTTATAAAAGTTGTTGGAAATTATCTGAACTTTCATAATCTGCAAAAAAAAAACTCGAAAAAAATCGAAGAAAATTCAGAATTTATTAGTTAGAAGTTCATTTTAGGCTATTTTTCGACAAAAAATTCCTAATATCTCTACTAAAAATAAAAAAAATATTGGTATCAATACAGATAAAAATACCTTTCAAACTAGCCCAGATTAATAAATCTACTATAATTCTATCCGATTTTATGACGAATTTAATTAAATTTTTCTATGTACTATATATGGAAAAATATCTATTTTGAGATTTTGGGGGGCTCCAAATCCGACTTAGAGCTATGGTCTCTTGAGCAAAATTTCTCAGAATCACCTGTGGATTACGTTTTTGCTATACGCTTCATCAAAAATTAACCCGCCCTAAAATATATATATATATATTGATTCCTTTCGTTCCTATAAGGAGCATAGGGCCTCAACAAAGTTTCTCCAATCGTTTCTGTTTGATGCTAGGGTCTTAATTTCATTCCAACTTTTTCCTGCACGCGACGCCTCTGTTTCTAGCTGTCTTCGCCAAGTATGGGCAGGCCGTCCTCTCCTTCTGCTACCTTGCGGGTTCCAATCAATAGCATTGCGAGTTACATCTCCGGGTGGTCTTCGTAATGCGAGGCCAATCAATCCATCGCCATTTTCTTCTCAATATTTCCGAAGTTATTTGGCTTTGATGAGTGCAAGCCCAGAGTTGTACATTAGATATCCTATTGGGCCAAAATATTCGTAGGATTCTTCTTAGGCATTTATTTGTGAAAACTTGTAAGGTGTTCACATCTTTAGCAGCCATATTCCACGTTTCACATCCGTAGAGAGCACACATTTCACACACGAATTAAATATATCAATTTTCGTGCGGGTGGAGATTGATGGTGATTTCCACACTGTGTTGAGTTGGCCGAAAGCTTGTCGAGCTCTCATGGTGCGGTTTGAGACATCATCACATGAGCCTCCAGTTGACGTTATGATACTACCCAAGTAGCAAAAGTGGTGCACGTCCTGTAGTTGGATATTTTGGATAGAGAACGGTCTGTTGCATGTAGCGTTTACTCTCATTACCTTCGTCTTATTTATATTTTTTCTAAGACCTGCCTTTGCAGCCTCTATCTCTACCATTTTGAGACTTTCCAAATCGAGATCGGCCAGGTGACCACCTAGTCCCCATGTTATGCCTCTGTTGTTACACGTTGCGTTTCTCATGACATTGTCCAACACTACATTAAAGAGTAACGGTGGTAAGATGCAGCCTTGTCGTACACCAGCTTTTTCGGAAACCTTATCGCTTACAGTATTCTTGTGAAGTATGCGGCAATTTGCGTTCCTGTATAGCTCTTGGATAATATCTATTATCTTCTTCGGTACGCCTTTACAGGTCGGTGCCTTCCAGATGGTAGTGTGGACAAGGGTGTCGAAAGCTTTTTCGAAATCGATGAAGATCAGCTAAAGGGGGGATCTCCACTCCACTGACTGCTCAATTATAATTCGGAGGCTGTTTATGTGGTCCACACAGGATTTCTGAGCTCTAAATCAGGCCTGTTCGAGGGAGTCAGAAAGTCTTCTGTTAATAATGTTCGCTATAACCTTGTTTATCATGCTTAGGAGTGTAATCCCCCTCCAGTTTTTGAACTCCGTGAGATCACCTTTCTTCGGTATGTTGATTATCAAGCCCTCTTTTAGTTCGTCGCAACGTTCATTATTTTCCCATATTCTTTGCACCTCATTCTGGATCAGAAAGGCACTTGTTTGGGGGTCTGCTTTTAGCAGCTCTGGGTTGATATTGTCAGGCCCTGGTGCCTTGTGCTGTTTTAGGGCACGAATAGCATCCTCTATTTCAGTAATGGTGGGGGCAGTTGCAGGTATATCATCCCTCTCGATATGACTAGTGCAATTACACAATGGGTGGGGTATATGCACGTCCATTGAAAACATGTTGGAGTAATGGTTTACCCAAATATCGAGCTGACTGCTTTTCGAGGTGATGAGATCTCCGTTGCAGTTTCGTAACGGTTTTGAGGAGGCAAAGTTTTTATTATTACTAAGCTTTCTTGTTATTTTATATAAGGAGTGAGATCATAAAAATGTTAACACACATGAAGTTAAATAAAAATCAAAATACTGAATTTTAAGACTTCAAACCAAATTTTTATTAAATGAAATTTAATACAAAATCAAACAAAAAAAAAAAACATGGAATTCTAACCACTCCGAACAAAGTTATCCACTTTTTCCGGAAACCCTCCCATTTAGGCTTTTATGGTAGTTTCTGTTACCTTTTTAGAGCAGGTGGTCCATATACGTTTGAAGTCTTGCATGTCCTGGGAGACCTTTTTTGTGCCCTTTAATTCTCTTTTAACAAGAGCCCAATATCTCTCCACTGGCCTGAGCTCCGGGCAGTTTGGCGGATTTGCCTCTCTTGGTACAAAAACTACATTATTATCATTATACAACTCCAGCGCTTTCTTGCTGTAGTGACAAGATGCTAAATCGGGCCAAAAGTAAGTCGATACATTGTGCTGACTCAAAAATTGAAGAAGTCTCTTCTGCAAACACTCCTTGATATAAATTTCGCTGTTTTTAGAGCCAGATCTCACAAATGACTGGCTTCTTTGGACGCAGCCACATATGGTTTGCCATACTAGGAATTTTTAGGGAATTTCGTTTGCTTTTTCGACATAAATTTTTCCGCAACGTTTCCTCGAACATCGGAAACATAAAATTCTTGACCAGGGAGCTGCGAAAAATCAGCCAGGACATAAGTTTCGTCGTCCATTACACAACATTGCATTTTTGTATAAAATTTGATTTCAATTTTCGAGCTCTGTGCAAAACTCGAGCTCTAGGCAAAACTGTGTGTTAAGATTTTTATGAGCTCAGTCCTTAGGTAACGGGTTCTACCTGATTCGGCTGCCGTTTGTGCTTTTATTGCAAGGTTTTCTGTCCATTTCCGCTTGTCTCTGCGAGCGCTACGCTTAACTTCCTTATTAAGACAGCTGTAATTACCCCGGAGTCTGGATTTTTCCATACGGGTTCTCGCATCGTTTAGCTTGGACTTTAACTCCTTTCTTGTAGTTATAAGTTTCCACGTATCATCGGATATCCACTGTTTTCGTTCAGGTATCTTGTACCCAATGTGCTTTGCTGCAGCATCACATATGGCCTATCTAACATTTTCAAATTCACCTAGAAAAATTTGGTTTGTTTCCATTGAATTTTTCAAGGCCTGTGTGTAAGCGGAATTTATGTGAGGGTTGTTTAACTTCTGGACGTCAAATTTTCTGTGCGTTTGATTTCCTTTCTTCACTGCTGCAACTCTTATTCTGATAGTTCCCACAAGCTAATGGTGATCACTGGAGCAGTCAGCCCCGCGTTTGTTCCTCACATCTAACAGGGAACCGCGCCATGTTTTGCTGATGGCGATGTGGTCAATCTGATTCTCCGTGCGGTGGTCAGGTGATACCCACGTGACTTTGTGAACAGTTTTATGTGGGAAGATTGTGCCACCTATCACAAGTTTGTTGCTTAAGCACATTTCAATGAACAACTCGCCATTTTCGGTCATTCTTCCTATACCATGGCCGCCCATAGCTCGTTCTCGATTTGAGTTATTGTTGCCCACCTGGGCGTTGAAATCACCCATCACTAATAATATGTCCCCCCCCTGTTGACGTTAGAGATTACGCTACCGAGATGACTGTAAAATTCTTCATTCGTCTGTGTATCTGAAGTTTCAGTAGGCGCGTAGCATTGCACACATGTGATGTTTCGTGCACGAGTACGGAGTCGTGGCACAATGATTCTATCAGAGTATGGGTGCCAGTTTATCAGCGCATTTCGCGTTTATCTGTTTAGTAGTATTCCCACTCCGCTAGATCGCGGTTGATCAGATGGTTTACCAGAGTATATCATTGTGAACCCATCATCTGTTGAGAACTCCCCAGAATCCGGCCATCGGGTTTCGCAAAGACCTAGGAAGGCGATGCTGTAGTTTTTTGCTTCCCGGCAGACCTGCGCAAGTTGCGAAGAATCTAAAAGCGTCCTTACGTTCCAAGTTCCAAATCGTGTTCCATGTTTAAAGCTAAATGTCGTCAGCAAAGGGGTTGATTGGGTATTATTTTCATTCTCTGAGGTTTCGGTAATCAGTTAGTTTAAGACGAGTAGCTGATTGGGATTCTGCATCCGATCCTGGAACTGGGGCTGCCAACATGGCCTAGAGGCGGGCTGGTTGCAAAATCCGGTGGCACGTTTATATAGCGAGACGCTTGTTCCAAGGTCCGACTCCCGCTTCCAGCCGCCCCTAACATGGGGAACAGACGCTGACAGTTAGTGGCTATTGGTTATTTTAAGGCGCCAATCGCTCGCCTTGACGTTCCAAGTATCGCAGGCACTCAGAACTTGTTAGGAGTCCGGTGCCACCCGAAATCCCTCTGAGACTCTCCACTCGGAACCGCTGATTGTCCGCGACTGCATTAGCAGCTGGTCCGCATATCTGCGGAACTTTCCGCTATCCGCAACCTGTGGACGCGCCCGATAGCACTCAGCTGTGCTTCCTTAAGAAGTGGAATGGGCAACACACTTGAACAAAATCAATAATTTCATTCTCGTGAGCAGAATTTTGCGTGATTCACGTGAATCACGCGTGAAACTGAGTAAAACCTTAATTTACTCACGTGAACGTGAGTGAGTGTGAGTAGATTAAAAATATTCGTGAGTGAGTGTGCGTGAGTAAAATTTTTGCGTGAGTGAGTGTTTTTTATTCATATTTTCAGTAATTGTTTTAGGCAAATTTATATTTTTAGGTATTTTTAATACAAAATAAATGGCAAAATTTCCCGATAACGGGAGTGAAAATCGAAAAGTCTCAGTATCTTGGTAACATTTTTTTTTATTTTGATTTGTTTTATTAATATAGAAAGCGTTTAAGTCGTATTTAATACGAACGTAAATTTTAAGGATTAAGGAATGGTAATATTTTAATTAACGAATTTTGGTTTAAATGTCTACTTTTTTTAAGACATTTAGTTCTCTTATCAAGTAATAAAAACTATGAAATATCTCCTGCTAACTTACTTTAGGTCTTCTCAAGTTTCAGGCTAAAATATAATTTCCAAGTTAAAAATTCATTTATGAATTTTACGAAATCACATTCTGCCAAAATCCATATATTTGCCTTTAGTATCAAACTAAAAGCGTTAAAAAATTTTTTAATATTTTCTTTCGATTCATTGGACCCATATTTGAATGTTTGTGCGGGCTATATCGGCATTATAGAGTTTCAAAAAGCTTTACCATTCGTAATTTTTTAAAGTTATACTGAAGTTTATTAGGTTATAAAAAGTGTTGTAAAAACTAAAATAAATAATTCTATTTTTTCAGAATTTATAGCTTGTGAAGTTATTTTTTTTAAATCAAGTTATTTCTTCTCGAATGTCAAGGTTTTTGACTTTAATAATGTTGCAATTATAGTCACAACTTTGAATAGGCACATAAATATTAATAGGCATCTCTAAAACATTCCTAATTTATCGCTTGCCAATTTAATTTGCTCCATTAATACTAATAAATTATTCTTCTAATGCGGTCATCAGATCTAAAAAAATTTCTGGATAAATAACAATTTTTATAAAATCAATAGAAAACATAATTTTCTTCTCTTGTTGTACAACATATGATTTTGAAGCGAGACCCAGCATAATCTCAGCAATGGGTGTCCATTACTAATACCTAAATAATAAGCAGTAGAATTACACTGTGGAACAGAGAGTGAGGGGTGAAAATAGAGGCTAAATTAGAAGACCCGTATCGCGGCGTTTGTTTGTATTAGTTCGAATTTTTTTTAATCCACCTTCGAGCTTTGCAGTCAAATGCCGATTTTCAGCATATTGTTTATATGGTTTTTTGGCTATAACTCGTCGACTAATTGATATTTTTTAAATCTGTAAAAGACTAATTATTGCTAGAGACCTGTGCAACAATTAAATTTTTTTTAAAAATTGATTTATAAAATTTCTGTGGTGCTTATGAAGCAAAATGTTGGAAAAATTATTTTTTTTTCATGCTTTTTGAAAATATTTTCCACAAAACTAAGTCTTTTTTGCTTTCTGTTTCAAAAAAATATAATTTTGAAATGTTAGTTAGGAAAAGTTTTAAGTAAAAAAATTAAATAAATTAAATTAATAATTTGGCCAGTTGTCGTTTAGCAGGCGGCTGTGGATCAACATCACTGCTCTCTCTAATATCTTGGTCATCGTCATCATCATCAGAAAGGTCGATAATTTCGTCCAACAGATATTCTGGACGTTCATCTTTGTCTTCCCCTTCTTCCTCTTTTTCCTCGTCTTAATCTTCTTCAAAGGTGTTTTTATACCACCAACAAATTTCAGCGAGTATTGCATGTGGAGATTTCTTTCCTCTGTACCTGAAACGAAAATAGTTTTCAATCGTTAACATGTTTAAATTGTGCACTCTGACAAAGATATTAGAAAAATCTAGGAATTCAAAATATGCACACTATAGTTACCTTATTTCATATAGAAGCGCAGTTTGGTGATAACGTTCGCCTTGCTCATCAGATTCAGTTGGCAACTGTTGAGCGAGTTGATCAATATGCTGATGCAAGAGATGAATTTTGTACGACATATTAACCCCAATTTCATCGAAAGCTGCCAACATGTTTACAACAGATTGCCTGTAGTTGTCTTTGCGTTCCTTACCCAAAAGTCCTTTAATGACTGCTTTCAATGCGAGCCATGCATTCAATTCTCGGTCTGTCAGAACTTGGTCAAAATCTTGACGACTCATTAGTTTTCGTTTGTCGGGACCATTAACAACCCCTTCCTGAATTTTGGCGTTACTTAGTCTTGGGAAAATTTCTTAAGCGGTTGAATACTGCTGGTCTTTTTGCGATACATTTCAAAAAATTTTTAGCAATGCCAAGTTTAATGTGGAGCAACGGCAACAAAATTTTCATTTCAGGAACAAGACTTTCGTATAGCCTATTTACGTCCATTGCGACTATTCCAGTTATGCTGTTTGTACTGGTTTCTTCCTTTAATACCTTCTCCGTATCGTGAATCCCAATCGCACAAAAAACACGGATATTTTGGACGCCCAGATGCTGTTAAGCCTGTAATCAATGAAACTATTTTGAGGTCGAAGCAAATGCGCCACTGGTGTTCATTATATTTGACTACTTCCAGAATGTGTTTCAAATTATCGAAATTTTCACTAGTGACAGTGCTATACGCCATCGGAACAGAAGGCATTCTATTTGTCTTGTGCAAAAGCACAACTTTTAAGCTGATTATTGAACTATCGATGAATAAACGCCAATCATCTTTTTTATAGGTTAACCCTATCGTCTCCATTAACTTTTCAATATCGTTGCAATAAGCGAAATTTTTTGCATCATTCACATTGAAGAACTTTTCTAACTCTTTTTTGCGCTTTCGATATGCTGTTACTTTGGTACATTTCGCCAGCAAATTATTTCCTTTCAAAAATGAAGCCAGTAGTTCTGATTTTTCTGAGTCAAACACAAATTTGCAACAATTCCAATTGGTTTTGTGTGACTAGGATTGGGTCCTTTAATGTTTCAGAGGATGTACATTCACCAGGGTCGTATTCTGAGAAGAAATCTATGGATGTAGCAGCGGCGGTTGTAGTACTGATATCTGTTTGAAGATCAATACTTCGGTATGTTGGTATTGGAACGATTTCTGAGTGCGGTAATGGTAATTGGACACTTGGCACTGCTACCTAAGTTTTATTCTTTGCTTTCCTTCTATTCAAAGTTTTATGGTAGTTTCTTCCATAGCAATTTTCTTCATGATGCGGGCTGTTGTCTAACCACATCATTGGTATACCAAAAGGCATAGCCTTCTTCTTTCCACTTTTCCATTGCATAAGAGTTGAATAGCAATTAAAGCAAACTTTTTTAAGGGCATATTGTTTATAGGCTTTTGGTTCCGACATTTTTAATACAATATATATTATACAATGTTTTTTTTTGTTATTTTTATGAAACCACTTAACTTAAATCACTCACAAAATGAAATAAGTTCCAAAAAAATTAACATAGAATTTTATCACGACCGAGCGAAAATTAAAAGACTTCAGCTTCGGCTGAGTTCCGAGTCTTAACTGAATCTTTATTTTTGAAATTAGTTCGCTTGTACGAAATAAAAAAAAATCGCTGCCCGTGCGGTGGTTGAAAACAAAAAAGTTGTTTTGTTGGTATAAAAACACCTTTGAAGAAGAGGAAGGCGAGGAAAAAGAGGAAGAAGGGGAAGACAAAGAAGAAACTGAGAAGCATATTATAGATCAAACAGAAAGCAAAAAAGACTTACTTTTGTGGAAAATATTTTCAAAAAGCATGAAAAAAAAAATAATTTTTCCAACATTTTGCTTCATAAGCACCACAAAAATTTTATAAATCAATTTTTTAAAAAATTTTAATTGTTGCACAGGTCTCTAGCAATAATTTGGTTTTTACAGATTTAAAAATATCAATTAGTCGACGAGTTATAGCCAAAAAACCATATAAACAATATGCTGAAAATTGGCATTTGACTGCAAAGTTCGAAGGTCGAATAAAAAAAAATTCGAACTAACATAAACAAACGCCTCGATACGGGTCTCAGAATCGACCTAACTTTTGCTAACCTGAATTTGTTCTACAGTGTTATTGTCTGATGAATATATTCAGTGTCAAAACTCATTGTTTTTATTCTACAAGGTCGTTTTTGTTATTAAGGTTTTCGTTCGATGAAATTAGTGCACGTATAAATTCAAATAACTTTTGAACTAGTTGACATATACAAAAGAAAAAAAAACGTTTTATTAACAGAAATCTTATTCATGTTTACATTTAATAAAAAAAATATTACACATTAGTGGTTTTTAATGAAAAATTTAATTTTTTATGAAATTCTTCCCATTGAACTTTTAATAGTGTCTTCAGGGTTTTTTTTGCTTGATGATAACCATTTTCTTGAAAATGTTTTAGTGTTTTCAGCAACCTGTTTTGTGCCCTTCATGATCCTTTTTACCAGAGCCCACAATCTTTCGATGGGTCTGATCTCTGGGCAGTTAGGTGGATTTGTATATCTGGGTACAAATACTATATTTTGTTAAATAATCGAATTATTTTTTCACGCACTTCTATTTGTACATATTTAGCAAAGTCATCTTGATTAAAAAAAAAATAATTTTGAATTTGAAAAAATTTACAAGTAATAATGTGTGCACTAGTTTCATCGAACGCAAACCTTAGTTGTCTACACTGATATAATTTTCGTTCATACTATTAATGAATGGATTTCATTAATATGAATTCATTAATTTAATGAAAAATTTTGTATTGAATTAATGAAAAATTCATTAATTTAATGACTTTTTTCATTATATATTTTCAACTAACCCGTAAGGTATGCTATAATTTTTATAAGGGTTTTGAATTTGCTAATTACTAAAATAGATATATGTTCCAGTAATGAACGCTAGGGTTGCAAACTGAAATTATTTAAATATAAAAGTCCAAATAATGACATCATTTTGTTTTGGCTATTTAGATTAATCGGTAACGAGGTATGTTTACATTCTGGTGATTGCGGGTTCAAGTCGAGTTCAGGGAGATGTCAAAAACGTTATAAAAACAAAAAAGGAATATATGTACAATAGGGCGGGTCGATTTAATAATCGCCCATGGCTCAGTGAAAATCGTATTCTAGGGATCAAAATAAATAACTTTGCCGAAGGAACCATACATCTAAAACGATTTCTACTACCCCCGTAGGGTTGACTTTTGTCCCGTAGGGTCAAGTTTTGAAAAATCACACTTTGACCCATTTAGAGTGCCCCAATCGAGTCCAAATGTATGACCGACCCCACTAACTTTGGAGGGCCGATCCACCCATGCCAGTGGCACACCCCCTGGAACTCCCCTGGGGGTTCCCCATACAAACATTTTAAAAAATCACCATTTTTGGCACTTTATTTTATTATTTTTTATTTATTTTATTTATTTTAATTATTTTATTTATTTTTTCTCTTTAGAAATTTATTTAGTCAGAACATATGTAAATGAAAAAATTAATTTAACTTAGTAATAGAAAAGAAAATAAAAAAAATTACTGTTTGAAGTCTTTTTTGCTTTCAAGTCTGGGCAATTTCGCACGGCTCTCTAATATCGTCACCATAACAGCCTCTACATTTTCCGGTATAACTCGTTTGGAAACGCTAGCTAGCAATTGAACGTGTCGTTCTGTTGCAGGTCGTAAAATAGGTTGTGTGGGTTTTTTAAGCCACCACAAGACACAGCTGCATGTCGTAAACTTACTTAAGCTAAATCGGTTACAGGTAGAATTGAGCATAAAATTATCATAAAGGATTTTCCAGAAGTAATAAAAGGCGCACTTGCTTAACAGAATTTGTGGTCAGATTAACGTTTAATTTACATGTAAGTACTTTATGGGCAGTTTTGACAACAAAATCGGTTACAGGTAGAATTGAGCATAAAATTATCATAAAGGATTTTCCAGAAGTAATAAAAGGCGCACTTGCTTAACAGAATTTGTAGTCAGATTAACGTTTAATTTACATGTAAGTACTTTATGGGCAGTTTTGACAACAAAATCGGATACAGGTAGAATTGAAATTACCATTTCATTCTTATTACCTCGTCTCTCAGATAAAAAAATATTTAAAACAAAAATCATTCCAAATCAAGAAGTTTACAATGAATCCACCATCCTCTACACCGCAAGATGAAGCAATAACAACATCAACAACTATCGAAAACCCAATGAGTCATATACCCAGGCATGATGTTACTGTTTTTGGTGTGTCTACTGATTTGACTGATCTTAATTTACCAACCCATCTGGATATCTTGAGATATTATTTTTACTTGAGCGAACAAAAAAAGTTGTCCTATAAAGCATTCACTATTCAAGTACAAGATAAGTTGATTGGAATTTGGGAAAAACTTGGTATGGAAATAATGCTGAAAAAAAGTGTATGTAATAAATTGAATAGATTGCTTGACAAATATCAAGAGCAAATCAAGAGAAGAAACAAACCCCTAAATTTACAGAGTATGTAAAATCTCTGGAAACAATTTTTTTCATTGGAACATGTAAATGCGATTTGAAGGCAGCTCCATGTGCATGCGGTTTGGTTCCCGAACGCCTCAAAGAGTTTATGCACGATCAACATAATCAGAGAAGTCTAACAATGGATGGATTTGCGATGGAAATTGAAGAGCAAGGAGCAACGTCTATGTCATCAATGCCAACATACCAAGATCCCGATGATTCAACATACGCACCGCCACCGGTTCAAGAAGATTTGGATATAAGCACAAGTTCACAATACACACAGAGATACGATTGTTTTAACTTTGCCTTGGTATGTGACAGATTTGGCGTGCCTGATAGAGTAGCATCAGCAATGGGAACAGCTCTTTTCCAAGATTTTAAAATGAAAGATATCCATGGCAAACCTCTCATCATGGATAAATCGAAAGTTCGCCGAGAAAAAGAGAAATACAGACAAGAAGTGCTTCGCAAACGGTTAGATGATACCAATTTGTTAGCATTTTCATTCGATGGCAGAAAAGATGATACTTTAACGAGAGATACAATTGATGAGAAGTATCATACTAGAATGGTAAAAGAACCTCATCTTGTTATTTTGAGAGAACCGAATTCTGAATTGATTGGTTACGTAAGACTGGAACATGAAACCGCTGAATACAAAACAACCAAATTAAATGATTTTTTCAACGATAAAAATATATCACTGGATGCATTAATTGGCATATGCACTGACGGTGAGCCAACAAACACTGGCCCAAACGGTGGAATTATACGACGATTCGAATTGCTGTTAAAAAGACCATTGCATTGGTTCGTTTGCCTTCTACACTTCAACGAACTTCCGTTTCGGCATTTGTTTGAAGCTTTGGATAAATCAACCAGCACTGGACCAAGATCGGCAACCGGAAAATTGAGCCGTCAAATCGAAACTTGTGAAACTCTTCCGGTAAGTTATTGCTATCACTCATTTATTATAATTGTCAACCGTTTTTAATTGTTTTATTTTTATATATTTTCAGGTGGTGGACGGCTTTCAGAAAATTGAGTTGAAAAATATGCCCCCTGCTCCAGAAAAAATTGAATTTTCCACCGATTCCAAGTACTTATACGACATGGCCCATGCAATTTCTAGCGGCGTGGTTTCAGTGGATCTGGCAAACATCAAACCAGGGAAAATTGTACATTCTCGGTGGCTCACCAAGGCCGCTAGACTATTACGATTATATGTGACAACGGAAAATCCAGATGCAAATTTAAGAATACTGGTTGAATTTATAATTACATGTTATGTGCCAATGTACTTCAATATCAAGTATTACATCTCTGTCGTGTTCGGTAGTAGATTATTTTTCAAATTCATTAGTTGGTCAAGATTTCTAGAACCTCGTTTACGCAAAATTGTCAATAAAGTAATTACAGATAATTCATATTATGCGCATTCGGAAAATATCTTGTTATCAATGTTGTTTGATGATAGCAAAGAAAAGCGCGACTGTGCTATCAAGATAATTCTACGCTATCGAACCGATGTTGACGACCCAACGGGACTTAGAGCTTATAAAAAACCAGATATAAACTTTTATTGCACAAGTTACACGGAAATGATCAATATGAATGACATAAATGACGTATTTGAACCACCATTCACGCGAAGCATTCCATACGATACTTTGAAAGAATATTTAAATCAAGATGATCCACCGTTTAATGATCCAAAAATTCCATCACACATACAAGAAACAGAACGACACGTTCAATTGCTAGCTAGCGTTTCCAAACGAGTTATACCGGAAAATGTAGAGGCTGTTATGGCGACGACATTAGAGAGCCGTGCGAAATTGCCCAGACTTGAAAGCAAAAAAGACTTCAAACAGTAATTTTTTATTTTTTCTTTTCTATTACTAAGTTAAATTAATTTTTTCATTTACATATGTTCTGACTAAATAAATTTCTAAGGAGAAAAAGTAAATAAAATAATAAAAATAAATAAAATAAATAAAAAATAATAAAATAAAGTGCCAAAAATGGTGATTTTTTAAAATGTTTGTATGGGGAACCCCCCAGGGGAGTTCCAGGGGATGTGCCACTGGCATGGGTGGATCGGCCCTCCAAAGTTAGTGGGGGTCGGTCATACATTTGGACTCGATTGGGGCACTCTAAATGGGTCAAAGTGTGATTTTTCAAAACTTGACCCTACGGGACAAAAGTCAACAGTTGGGGGGTAGTAGAATTCGTTTTAGAGGTATGGTTCCTTCGGCAAAGTTTCTTATTTTGATCCCTAGAAATTTCCCTGAGCCATGGGCGATTTTTTTGCCTCCCCACAAATCGACCCGGCCTAATGTACAAATAAAAGTTAATAAAATTAAATAATAAATAAAAAAAGTAAACCAAAAAAATATATTTTTTTCAATTAGTTTTAATTTAATGAATACGTTTCAATGATTTAATGAACGCGTTCTTTGGGCACTTTTCAATGAAAAAATCATTGGATTAATGAACAAATTCATTAATACTATGTACAAAATTCTATCAGTGTATATTCGCTGCATTACAAAAAGAAAAAAACATTCGTTTCCATTATATAATAGTAATTGTAATGAAAAAATGTTCATTACTTTTGTTAACATTACTTTTACACAATGTTAAATATTTTTCTGTTTTCGTAACTTTTGATTTGATATTTTGGTATGCCGATTCGTCGCTTCTAGCCAAAATAGCAAATAAGTCAACATTTTGGGGTCTGAAGCTGTCGAATGCCCTATTAGTGCTTCTCAATCACATTTTTTAATATAAAAATTAAATGGAAGAAAAAAAATCGGTTGCCATTTCCTTCCCTACACTTAAAATAATACGTCAGTAGAAAAATCTGCCAAACGGGTTTGGAATCGATTTGACTGTTTTTTAACAAATTTTTAATTGAAACACTGATTTCAACAAGGATTTAAATTATCTTCATTTAACACAATACTAAAAATTCTCAGTAGTTGAATTTTTCACTGATTGTTGAAGTGTTAACACGTATAAGATGAGTTCCCCAAACTCTTTGCGCCAAATGCTTTAAATCGGTAAAATCTAACTCCATTGCTTGTCATATTTGTAAAGCAAAATTTCATTTGATATGTGTCGAAATTGATGATAAAGTGTGTAACTTATTTAAAACATATAAAAATGTGGTTTTTAATTGTAATGATTGCCTTAAAGCATCATGTGAAATGGTTTCTATCATCTCTTCGTTGTCATCTGAATTGAGAGAAATTAAAGAAACATACATCTCAAATTTAATTACTGATGTAAAAGAATTGAAGTTAGGGTTCAATGATCTAACAAAGAACCTTGACAGTACGAAAACAAACCAAACAAAAACTTTGCCAATCAACCTGCTAAAGTTAATAAGCAAAACAATAACAATGCTGATCAACGGTCATTTGCTGATGTTATTGCTGGAGTTTCGAATGTTTTGGGAAATAAATGTAATGATGATGCTTCTTCTGTAACTTCATACCCTACTGCAGTTTCCGAGGTTGCATCAAACATGTGTGAGACTGATAACCAAAAAAACTGGTTTTAAGAAAGTAGTACGTAGGCGCAAACGTAAAAATCGTGTTCTTGCTGTTGGTGACAACAATACAAATGAACTTGGTGTTGTTGTTAAAAAGAAGTATGTGCATATTTCGTCTTTTAAACCTTCGGTAACTGCAGATAATATCATTGAGTATGTTAGCAAAAACTCTGATATTGGAAAGCATCACCTTGAATGTACGAGGTTAACTAAAAAAGATGTTGATGTTAACACCCTTAAACATGTCAATTTTAAATTGGGTGTTTCACCATGTTTTTATGAAAAAATTATAACACCATCTTTATGGCCAATGGATATAAAAATTCGTCCATTTATTTTTTTTCCAAGAAAAGCAGAAGGTCTACAGAATGCAAACTAGAAGATGACTTTATTGCATCGCATCGCAATAATTCTCTTCGTAGATCTCTTTCTCTTCATGATTTACCCACAAGTATACAACCATCAAGTAACTCATCTACACATTTTCATCCGTTCTTTTCTTCAACATCACAATCAAATCAATTAACCGAGATTAAGTTCAATTATTCCGTATATTATCAAAATGCCAATGGAATAAGAACCAAATCTAATCAATTTTCTCTGGCAACATCATTAAGGGAATATGATATCATTGCTATTTCTGAAACTTGGTTACCTGCTGATTTTAACAGTTCCGAATTTTTTGACGACTATTATAATGTTTTCCGTTGTGACCGTCGTTATGTGCCAGGTGGCCGTCAAAAAGGTGGTGGAGTGCTGCTAGCTGTCAGGGGTGATATTTCAAGTAATTTAATACCTTTGAATTGTATCGAGACCATTGAACAACTTTGTGTTGAAATTAAATTTTCGAATTGTAAATCAATTTTTTTTTATTGTATCTTATATTCCTCCTAATAGCCCTAATGACATTTACAAAAAGCACTTAGATAATATTAAGAATGTTATTGAATTATCTTCAGACAGTCAAGAGGTTATTGTTTTAGGTGACTTTAACCTTACTTGGTTTTTTGAAGATAAAAATTTATTACCTTTTAATATTGAATCTGACAATAATGAATCCGTTACTAGTTTTTTTTCTTTCCCATGATTTTGATCAAATTAATTGTTTTAAAAATGAAATTGGTAGAACTCTTGATTTGTTTTTTATTTCAAATGGAATAAGATCATCTTGTAATTTATGTCTTAATCCAATTTCAAGAAATACTGTACATCATAAGGCTGTTGTAATATATTTTGAATTTTATTCTTTTGGAAAAGAGTCCGCTTGTATCACTAAATCATATAATTTTGTAAAGGGAAATTATTCGGCGTTAAATAACTTTTTTAATTCTATAGATTGGTCAATAATTTCGAATTATAGTGACCCTGATCTAATATATAAATTTATGGCAGATAAAATAGATTTTGCTATTTTTCTAATGTTACCCTCAATAGAACCTTCACTAGGACATAAGCCGCCTTGGTTCAACAAAAGGCTGGTTAATCTAAAAAATGTGAAAAACAAAGCGTTTGAAAAATATAAAAAGTCTAATGATGATGCTGATTTAAGATATTTTCTTCAAATTCGTCGTGAACTTGGCTTTTTACACAATTTTTTATATAAGCAGTATATAACTAGAGTAACTAATTATAGACCCATTGTAAAACAATGTGCAATGGCAAAAATTTTTGATAGTATTCTTAAAATAAAACTTTATGATCATGTATCTCATAGTATTTCAAATTTTCAACATCGATTCATACCAGGTCGATCCACTTGTACTAATCTCTCTGTGATAACCAATCAGATTGTAATTGCAATGGAAAATAAAATGCAACTAGATGTCATTTACACAGATTTTTCAAAAGCTTTTGACTCCGTTTGTCACGAAATATTATTGTTTAAACTCCAGATGTTTGGTATAAATGGTAATTTATTAATATTCTTCAGAAGTTTTTTAACTAATAGAAAGCTATTGGTTAAAATGGAATCTTCTTATTCCAGCAATGTAATTTATGCTTTCTCAGGTATTCCTCAGGGAACTCATTTAGGTCCCTTATATGGTTTGGGATTTCCCGGACTTTTTTATTTCCCGGGAAACGGGAATAAAAAAATTTGATTCCCGGGAATCTCCCCAAACCCTAATCCCTTACTATTTCTAATTTTTATAAATGATTTGCCGAATTGTTTATCATTTTGTAAACCTTTGCTGTTTGCAGATGATTTAAAATTATTCGCTCTTGTTTCTAGTATATCTAATTCTGCTTTGATCCAAAGAGACTTGGACGCATTGGGTGAATGGTGTAATTTCAATAGACTTGTTTTAAATACTAATAAATGCTGTACTATTTCATACACTCATAGTCGTAATCCAGTTTTTTTAAATTATTCTATAGATAATAATAACATTAAAAGAGTAGTTGAGGTTAAAGATCTCGGTGTGATTTTTGGTGCTAAATTACAATTTGTCAGTCCTATTGATTTTATAACATCTAAAGCTTATTCAATATTGGGATTTATAAGAAGAAACTAATGCTTTTAAAGACCCACTTACTCTTTAATCATTATATGTTGCATTTGTAAGAAGTCAATTAGAATATTGTTCCTTAATTTGGAACCCTTATGCCGCTACTCATTCTAAGAGAATTGAGAGAATTCAAGAGCTACATATTTACTAAGTTAGTATTTCGAAAATTGAACTGGCCGGAGAATATGCCTTTATATGACATTAGACGGAAATATTTCGGCCTACAATCTTTAAGAGATCGTAGATCTTCATATGCAGTATGTTTTATATATAATATATTATCCAATCATATGAGATGTAAAGAGTTATCTGATGTAGTAAAAATACATGTCCCTCCACGTGATTTACGTCATGAACGTCTTTTTTTATGAGGATTTTCACAGGACAAATTATGGCAATAATGAGCCAATTACTAGATGTTTAAAACTTTGTAATAGTTTTTCATCATTATTGGATTTTAATTTAAATAGGGATAAATTCAAACTAAATTTATTTCAGATTTTTAATTAGTGTAAGCACCCATATTTTTCATTTTAAAATAATAAATCTTTTAAATAGAATTAAAAGCTTGAATGTTAAAAAGCACGAATCATTGCTTTACATATTGAAGGAACTTCGATAAATAGGCACAACTACAACATAGGGAAAAATAATAGCTTTGTTAAAGACATGTGGTTTTCGTTAGTTATAATAATGAAAAATGGATAAGTAAAAATGTTTGAATTTACTTCTCAAAATTCTTTTCTTTGATATTTAACATATATATACAAAAAACTAAAAATCTACATTATAGCCTAGAGAGGACCCCATAAAGACAATCTGATGATAGTGATGCGGTGTCACATGAAAATGCATTAATTGTCAACCATTGGTTCTAGGAAAGTTTTTTTTCATAAGTTTTTTTCTCTATTGGTTGTAAAATAAAAATTGTAAATTCTATTTAGAATTTGTAATATTTGATCTTAAACCGAACAAAAATAACACTCATAATAAATATTGTAAATTAGTCTGTAAGATATAAATCAGTAGACCTAAATAAATAAATAAATAAATAAATAAATAAATAAATAAATAAATAAAAAAAAAATAAATAATTTTGAGTATTAATTTTCAAAATTATTTATAACAAATTTTTAAGAACCTATTCGTTGAATTTTACACAATTTATTATTAAAATATAATTTCTGGAACTAGTTCTAGAACTGATTTTACGTTAGTCTACATCATTACAGTTTCAGAACCAGTTCCATTGAATCGGTTGCAGTTAAACCAGTTGCAGAAGTAGTGTGGTTTGAAACCGATTGTAGAAAATTTTCGAGGGCATTTACAACCCCCGCCCGGGAATTTCCGAAACTCAATCCTTAAGTTTTTAATATTATTTTTTTCGGGTAAACTTTTTTTTCGTGAATTTGGTTGATTCACGTGAATCAGGCGTGATCACGCGTGAGTGTGACTGAAAGTCTAATTTACTCACATGAGCGTGAGTGAGTGTGAGTAGTAATTTTTTATCGTGAGTGATTGTGCGTGATTGGATTTTTTTCTCGTGAGCGTGAGTGAGTGTGAGTGAAAATTCACTCACGTGCCCATCTCTAGAAGAGATAAGAAATCATCAATGTTGACAGAACAAATACGATTACTCAAATATGAGCCAAACCAATCCAACACACTTGAATGGAAACCAATTCTATCAAATGCCTTGGAATAATCAGTATATATGGAATCAATCTGATGTCCTAACTCAAAATTTGAAATGAAATATTGAGAAAAAATTGATAAATTAGTAGTGGCTGATCTACCACGTACAAAACCATGTTGTTCCTGAATAATTATAGGCTCAACGAAAAAAGATATTTTAGAAATTACTGAATGTTCAAACAACTTTGAAACCGTCGATAACTTAGATATCGGTCTATAATTTTTAAAATTAAATCTATTTCCAGATTTAAATACTGGAGTTATTATTGAAAACTTCCATCTGTCCAAAAAAATTCCCAAACTCAATGACTTCTTAAAAATAAGTTTAAGAGGAAAGAAAATTGATGAACTGCAATTTTTTATAAAGTAAGAACATAACCCGTCTGAATCACAACCAAAAGTATTCTTCAGATTAGAAATACCAGAAATTACATCGGAATCCGATAACTGTAAACTAGCAAACTGACCAGCGGTAACTACATTATCCAAAACAGAAGTATCGAAAGCATTATGTTCCTCAGCAAAAATTGATTTAAAGTAATCAGCGAAAAGATTAAACGATTCCGTTGAACCATTAGAAACACAGATGTAAATCCCAAAGAGATTTGGGATTTACATAAATCGAATTCTCAAATCCTAAGATTAATTAAATTCCCTTAAATATTGATTATGTAACCTCAAATGTTCAGGATCATTACTCAATTTGTGCTTGTTAAAAAATTTATTTCTTAAATTTTTTAATTTCTTCAATCCTGGTGTGAACTTTTGGCCTCAATTTCGAACACTTTTATAAGAAATGATTCATAGCAATCCACGAGAGATTTACCACTAAATAGGTCAAACCAATCAATAGAACCAAAAGCATTATTTATCGAAGCATAATTACATACTTTAAAATTATAAGATACCTTATTATTTAACTTAACATTATTATAAGCATAAAGCTCTATCATAATACTCAAAGGAATATGATGCATATCAGAATTGCACAGAGAAGTTGGACTATTAGTAAGATTAGAACGCAATTCATCGGATTTGAAAACTAAATCCAATATCCTATTTCAACTATTAGGTATGTTATTGATCTGTCTCAAATTTAGGCTTAAGAATGAATCAATTAAATTAATTTCAATCAAATCATTAACATTGCCAGGTAAAAGTTCTATTTCATTGCCTGGAATATACGACCATGTTAAATTAGAAAAGTTAAAATCACCAATAACAAATAACTCAGTTTCATTGGAAACTGATTAATACAAATGCATAATATTATTGTGAACACCGGATAATTTTACGCCTAAATGATCTACAAGAGGATTATTATTATTAAGCATTAACAAATTGGATTTTAAAGAACGTTTGGGAAGATTTAGTTCTCATTCCCGAAACATTCTGATAGTATATACGTAAACAATTAGATTTCTTTGAGATATCAACTAACTCACCGATTGAACTGGGGGTGGTTTCTGAAAATTTTTGAAATGACGCACTCTTATGTTAGAAGGCCAAATAGCAGGATTAAAAAGTTCGTTATAAAATTCTGAAGAAATACCTAATTTAAAATTAACTTTTCTAACATCATCCAAATTAACATCTTTTTTAATTAGTCTGAAACAAGCTATATTCTCAAAATTAACTATAATTCGCTTAGCAACATAAGTTTTAATTTCGTCTTCTGTTACAGAAGGTTTAAAAGATGACAAATGTACCCATTTTCTTTGTACAATAACATCCAATTTACTGTTAATACTCTGATCAACAATCAACAATATTCCTTTTTTTATTTTTCTTAGTTTTAATAATTAGTACGTCTAGCTCCACTATGCAAATCATTATTATTAAGAGAAGCTGCAGAAGAGGTGGATGGACAAACATTAAAACCAGCTTTACCATTAACACTAGCACTAGGCGACGGTAATACATTTGTAACAAAAGCAAGATGTTTTCTGTTCATTTGTATGTTATTGCTCTCACTACCATCAACACGAATTATTTCATTTAAAGAACGATCATCAGTGCCAATAGGTATTGCAATATTATTATATCGAGCCCCACTGAGCACACTTATTATTAAGAGAAGCAGTAGAAGAAGTAGATGGACAAATATTAAAACCTGCTGTATCATGAATACTAGCATTAGGCAACGACATTATATTCGTAACAATAGCAAGAGGCTTTCGATTTTCCTGTGCGTTATTGTTCTCATCACCAACAACACCAACTACTTCATTTAAAGCACGATCATCAGCACTAGTAATTGCAGCACCACCAGGAAGAGATTGAGACTTTTGAAAACCACTTACATTAGCAACAACATCAGACTGCAAATTAGAGTCAGTTTGTTTAATAACATCATCATCCGAATAAGAGTTATTAGCATGTAATTTAAAGGCAGATTGACCATATTTAACGTTGCTTAAGAGATCGATTACCACCAATTTTAACACTTTAACTTCAATAGACAAAGCAGAAACCGTTGAAATTAACTCATTAGAAGAAATTAAACATTTATTACAATTGAATACAATGTTATTAGAATTTAATGATTTTAAAACGTATTCATCTTTCAAATTTATACAAATATTATGAAAGTGGCGTTTACAAACAGCACAAGTAATTAATTCTTGCTGTGAAATATTATGAAAATAGAACGAACAAATCAAATCTTGATTCGACATTATAAACGCGTCTTACTAATCAAGTAGGAGATGCAGACTCAAATAGCAAAATATATGTAATTTTTCGGATATTTTCCACTACACATGTATATGTTTTGCAAGGATTGTATATATTATACAAAAAAATGTGGATATTTTACTAGAACTTTGTAAAACTAACTTGAAAATTTTGTAGTTGTATAATTACATAACTCTTAGTTAATATTCCACCTGTTTTTTTTTTTTGTGTGTATAGTAGTCCTTGGATTAAAAATTTGAAAAAACCGAAACAGCGAGCCTTTTCCGTTCTTGATTAACAATTCTGTGTTCGTTTCGGTTTGATAGCACATAATATTGTTTTCCTCAACAAGTATAGAGAGATTTGCAGGGCCATTGGTTCCTAATAATGCATATCTCTATAATATTAGGATATTCAGTCGTTTAATCGTTATTCGATTAATCGAACAATTTTGCTCAAAAATTGTTCAAATAATATAAAATGGCCATATTTCGAATAACGAATAATTCGAATAATTTAATACGATTAATAGATTAATCGAAATTGGTAAAAAATTAATAAAATGTTTCAAAAATATTATTTTTTATTAAAATAATAATGGGATTTTATTAAAACTTATTTAACAAACTGTAAAAAACATCTTAAATATCAAAAAAAAAAAAAAAAAATTCAACAGTTTGCTTTGTCATCTTCCAAAGTAGTGAGCACTCTGCATTCATAATATCTTTTAGCAAAGGATATTATCCCAAGCCATAGAATTCGAATTAATAAATGGCAAATTAAAAGACAAATAAACATATCCAGGTGTTTTTAATTTGAAAAGTAAAACAAAGAAATTTACAAATAAGTTGTTAACAAGATTACAGTCAAAATTAGTATTTATGAGTATGAGCTTTTCAGAGCCCAATTCAGCTAACTCTGCTAGAAACAAATTTGCCAAAATTAATCACAAAGTTTTTTTAAATTCCCTGCGAAATAGTTGCTAAAACCAAATAAAGGGATGAAGTGACGTAAACGTGGAGGGAAAATGAATTCTCAATAGAATGTCTCTCTACATTTAGGTGTTTTATGAGTTGAATGTATACGAAATAGCAGGCTTGCCAGATACTTTTTTTCTTTGTCCCCAAATAAATCGAAAAATATCCCCAACTAGAAAAAATGCTGAAAAAGGTAGTAGAGCCTTTTTAATTTGCTCAAACTGAACATTATCCGCATAAAAACTATAATTAACTCTTAAATGCGTGGTGTAGCCATTTGGCAACATACCGGTTTTTTTTATAAAAAAACCCACTTGGTGCAGAAAAATGCATTTTTGGGCATAGGGGCCCCTTCTGTACATAGTGTTTCTATAGTTAAGTGCAGAATTTTTAAACAATTAGAGAAAAAATCTTGGTTTCTTGGCTCTGTATATTTGTGAAAAATCTAAAACACCAGTTTTTTTTTACAAAAATTGTACACACAGAAAAAAAGGGGGAATATTACCTAAGAGCTATGTACATGTTACATAATTTTCAAGTTAGTTTTACAAAGTTTTAGTAAAATATCCACATTTTTTGTAAAATATATACAATCCTTGCAAAATATATACATGTGTAGTGGAAAATATCCGAAAAATTACATATATTTTGCTAGAAATTTGTAAAACTTACTTCGAACTTATGTAGTTGTATAATTACATAGCACTTAGATAAAGTTCCACCTTTTTTTTTTCTGCGTGTAATATTTAAAAATATTTGTTTAAATATTTAAAGTGGTATTTTCGCAATAAAATTCATTTTGGCAACAATAAATGTATAAATTTAGTTTATAGATTTTTTTTCTCATACACGTTAAAATAATCACAATTTAGCTGTATGGCAAAAAACCATATTTTTTAATAAAAATCACCTTTTTTTTAAAAATAAATTTTGGTATTTTTCTTGAACTGTACAGGCCTTTAGAAATCATATATAGAAAATGGTTAAAATCGAAGAGATCATGCATTTAAGGGTTAAATATAAAAAATAGCACTAACAATAATTGTTTTTAAAAATTCTTGGATTACTTTTGTATAAATGTCTAGAAAAATTCTCAGAATTTAGGGACTTTTACGAAGAAAACGTTTAATTTTTATTAAATTACCCGAGTAAAAAAAATTGATCTCGCGCAATATCTAATCATATCCAATTTGATATTGTTTAAGATCTGCTGTAATATCTAGCTGATCCAATTAGATCTCAAAATTAGGTGTATCCAATCATATCGTATTAGATCTCATTGTATATATAGGGATAAACTGAGATCAAGTTATATCTCAAAATTGGGAGGTCCAATGATATCTTTGGGGATAAATGTAGATCTAATTTGATCCGAAAATTGGCGGATCCAGCTATATATTTGCGGATAAACTTAGATCTAATTTGATCCGAAAAATGGCGGATCGAATTAGATCCAGCTATATATTTGTGGATAAACTTAAATCTAATTTGATCTCAATTTTGGCAGATCGAATTAGATCCATCAATATATTTGTGGATAAACTTAGATATAATTTGATCCGAAAAAGTGGCAGATCGAATTAGATCCAGCAATATATTTGGGGATAAAATTGGATCTAATTTGATCCGAAAAATGGCACATCGAATTAGATCCAACAATATATTTGTGGATAAACTTAGATCTAATTTGATCCGAAAAATGGCAGATCGAATTAGATCCAGCAATATATTTGGGGATAAACTTAGATCTAATTTGATCCGAAAAATGGCAGATCGAAAAAATGGGTTAATCTAATTATATAAAATTAGATTTAATACAAAAAGTTACATATTATGTGATACCATTAGACAAAAATAATTCATTCAGATTGCATTAAATTGTCCATTCTATTGAAATTACTTCTTGATTATCATTATGTCACATCCAATTTTATATAATTAGATAAACTCGCTTTTCGGATCGTATTTCATCATATTAGATCCAAGGTGGATTTAAATTACTGCAGGACGATCCACCATTTTTCGGATAAAATTTTTTTTTTTTTTGCAATATGAATTTCTTTTTATAAAATTATAATTTTTTTTCTATAAATTTTTTTATAAAATTATGTTTTTTTTATTAAATTGAATTTTTTTAATAAAATAATTTTATTTACATCTTTTTGACGCTCTACTCCATTTCCAATTGTATCAAGATTTATCAATTGTGTTTCAGAAATAATCAATTGTATTTCAGAACTTATCAATTATTTTTCAGATTTATGAATTGCTTTTCAGAACTAGTCAATTGAATTTCAGTTTTATCAATTGTATTTCAGAAATTATTAATTGTATTTCTGAAATTCACAACTGTATTTCAGAAATTATCAAAATGTATTTCAGAAATTATCAATTGTATTTCAGAAATTATTAAATGTATTTCAGAAATTTTCCTCTATTAACTATGAAATACAATCAACAAATTCTGAAATAGATTTGATTATTTCTGAAATGCAATTAATAATTTCTGAAATACATTCGATAATTTCTGAAATACAATTATAATTTCTGAAATACAATTATAATTTCTGAAATACAGTTAATATTGTAGTGGCTGATGAGTTATTATATATGACAATACATTGTTTAAATGGTACCGTATATGAAAATATATTGTTTAAATGGTACCATACATGGTATGATACGATATATCAAAGTATATGGTACTATACAATATAAAGTAGCGTATATTATCATATCTGGAACTGTATAAAAAATGTTTTTCATGAGGTACCATATATGACCATATATTGTTGAAATGACAACATATATCATAATATATGGTTTAAATGTCACCATATATTTATTTTAATTATTTTATTTATTTATTAAATTAAGTCTATGGAATATAATTTCCTTACAGACTAGAAGTTACACTTAAAAATAAATTATATCTAGCATATTTTTAAAAATATATATATTTTCACTAAAATCTATATTAACATTAAATCTATCAGATTGCATACTCGCTACCCTATTAAATTCCCTTAATGCCCTAGCAACAAGTTCATTCAATGAATAATTTGCTCTATGAACTGGATCATAAAAAATATCACTACTACGCAAACTCCTAGGGGGTATGTGGAAACAAACAAGACTAAGTAAATACGGACAATCCACTAAACCACAAATTACTTTATAAATAAATAGTTGAGATAAGAAGATTCTACGATTTTCCAAAGTCTTTAATTGAATATATCTGCATTTTTCAATATAAGATGGAGGAGGATTTAGAAATGTAATAGAATGTAAACCATATTTTATAAATTTACGTTGAAATCTTTCGATCCTAGAAATACGTTTATTACAATTTGGGTACCATATAATACAAGCATATTCCAATTTGGACCTGACCAACGATGTATATAAAATTTTAAATGTATATACATCAGAAAATTCCTTGCAATTGCGTTTAACAAACGCAAACAAAGCATAAGCTTTAGGAAGAATAGTGTCAATATGATTAACAAAAGAAAAATGGGAATCAAAAACTACCCCTAAATCAGTAATTTCATTAAGCATCCCTAACGGAAAATTACTAATGAAATATGAATGAGAAATTGGATTTCTACTTTCAGTGTAACAAACATAAAAGCATTTAGATACATTAATTTCCAAAGAATTCTGAGAACACCAATTTACAATACTACTAAAATCAGTTTGAAGTCTTTGTGTATCATTAATCGAGCTAATCCGATAAAAAATCTTTAAGTCATCAGCATATATTAGAACCTCTGACCACTTAACATTAGTAGAAATATCATTAATAAATAATATAAACAACAATGGGCTCAAAATACTACCCTGTGGTACACCAGATGTAGCTATATTACAATTACGATTTATTAAATATGATTTAATCCATTCCAAGAATGTAGAATGAAAACCAATCGACTCAAGTTTATGGAGTAAGATCGAGTGCGAAACTCTATCAAAAGCTTTAGAAAGATCAGTATAGATAGTATCTATCTGAAAACCATTCTCAAAATTATTAATACAGTAATTTGAAAAAATTGCTAAATTAGTTATTGTGGAGCGACCTCTGACATAGCCATGTTGGTATGGCGAAATAATGCTTTTAACCGAAAAATACATCTTTTCAAAAACAATATGCTCAAAAATCTTAGAAATGTTACAAAATTTCGAAATAGGTCTATAATTAGCCACATTTTATGAACTGGTGTAATTGATGTATTTTTCCATCTTTCAACAAAGACTCCCTCTCTTAAAGAGTTATTAAAAATATAAAGTAAAGGCAACTTCAAAGAATCAACACAGTTTTTAATAAAAAATGCACATAAACCATCACTATCAATTCTTTGCGTGGATTTCAATTTTGCTATACCAAATAAAATATCATACTCAACCAACTCAATCATTCCAAAATTTAAATTTGAACTACTAGAAGCAGATCCAAAAGAATTTGATGCCAAAACAAAATTCGAGCTAAAAAAATCAGCGAAAAAATTAGCGGCTTCCATATTCGAGTTAGAAACTCCATCATTATAATACATTCTCGATGGATACTGAGAACAAGTACTCTTAGAATTCATGAAATGCCAAAAAGACTTAGGATTGACTTTAATATTATTCTCAAAATCTAAGATATATTGTTTATACAGGAACTTATTTAAAAAATTAAATTCCCTTGAATGAAGCCCATATAACTGTTTATTATTCAGATCATTTGTGGCTTTAAAGCGGTTATAGTGTTATTACGTAAATTTTTTAATCTTTTCAAACCAGGCGTATACCAAGGTAATTTATGAACTCTAGGCTTTAAACGAGGTATATTTATAAAACAAATCTCATTAATAATAATCTCAAAAATAAAAATGAATGAAAGCTTCATAATTATCAATAACTTTGTCATTATGCAGAACTTGTAACCATTCAATGCCATTAATTATTTCATTAATATAATTAAAATTGCAATTCCTGAAATCATAACCAAGTGCAGTATTATCCTGCACTTTACAATAAGAATAAAATTCCAAGCTAAACTCCAAAGCAACATGATGCATATCAGTATTACAAAATGGAAATGGGCACTCATTTACTATAAATTTCATGTCAGCACTTACAAAAACAAGATCTAAAATCCTACCAAGATTATTGAAGAAATTATTCACTTGAACTAAGCCCAAACTAAAAAAACTATCAGTTAAATTGATTTCAAATGCAAGGTTAATATTTGAAGGGGAAAGATTACCAGACTCAGGTAAAAACGACCAAATAACTCTGCTGAGATTAAAATCTCCAAAAACAACCAACTCATGATCAGTGTATTTAGAGGCCAAATTAACAACATTCTGAACGTGATTATTATATAAAGTATCAGGGCTATTAGGAGGGATATAAGAAAGATTTAGGAGCAAGTGAAACTGGTATCACCTTCAAGTTTAACACACAACTGATCAATAATAGAATCAGAATTTGAGAGCAAACAAAGCGAAGAAATTATATTTCTTTTTATGGCAATAACTATTACACCACCTTTAGTACAATTAAGCTTAGAAAAGTCTCTATCTTTGCGATAAACTAAGTAAATCGAAGTATCAAGAAATTCTTCATTAAAAAAATCATCATTCAACCAAGTATCCACAAGTAGTATTACATCATAATTTGATTGGGAAGAACCAACAAACACTTGATTTAATTTTGTTCTGATTCCACCCATATTTTGAAAATAAAAATTAAGTTTTTTAAATTTAGCAGCAACATTCTTTAAACATTTACGTCCTCGGCTCGAGGTTTCTGAAAAAACTGAAACTGACGAACCTTTACATCAGATGGCCACAAAGATGGTTTAAAAAGCTGTTTATAAAATGCAGCAGAAACACAAAGTTTGAACGAAACTTTCCTCATTAAACTTAAGTCAGCATCCTTTTTGATTAATTTAACCCTCTAACCGGCAAGCCCGCCTCCAGGCGGGGTATATTAAATTGACCAGAAATACGCCAAAGGAGTATTTTATAATAAGAAATTATGCTTTTTCAACAGAAAACAAAATTTATAAAATTTTTTGTGAAGAATTTTTTTTGTATACAACGCACGGTTTGGAAGCGAGAAAGTGTCAAAGATAAAATTTCGTAAAATTTCAGAAATTAAATATTTTAAAACAACCAAAATTTTCAAAAATCTTAAAAACATATTTAAATTGAGTAAAACAATTGATAGTGACCATGAAGTAAGATTGGAGCTTAAGATATTCAAAAAGTTCCTTACTGTGGTCCAAAGACGCACAGGATTCCATAAGTATACCTTTAAAGGACATCGCCTTAACTTCAAAATGAATGGACGAATTCTTCTGAAATTTGGTAAAAAGAGTATATTTGTAATAGGTAGCAAATCTTATAAGTTTAAATAATATATATTGAAGTTTTGGTGCGTTTTCGCTCAATTTCGCATTTTTCGAAAAACGAAAATCGCTACATCCTCTTACGTAACAGCACAAAAAATGTAATTTTTTTATTGCAATTACATCTTGGTAAGAGAAATAATTTGTGCCTAAACCTAGTAATTTTTATGCGCTAGTTTTCGAGCTTCACCCTTAAACTATTTTGGCCCATATCGCCTAAAGTAGGCAACGAAAAAAAATTTTATAGAAGAACTTATTGTTTATTTTTCATGAGGAACACATGGTATAAATTTCATTGCAAAAAAGCTTAGGCCGGTTAGAGGGTTAAAGCTTTCTAAATACATTTTTTGGATTCCAGCATATTTCACTACATAATCCATAATTTGGTCTGCAGTAACATTCGGCTTAAAGGATGACAAATGAACCCATTTTTTACTAGCTACAACATCCAATTCACTATTAGCATTATCCCCAAAAATAACTTGATTTCGTTTTCTTTTCGGCTTAACAATATTCCACATTGAATTGTTTGCTGGGAAATCATTTTCAACCTGAGAGTTTATAGTGGCAGCATAACTAACCGTATTTTCGGATGTGTGAGAAATAGAAATACTCTCATTGTCATCATTTGCCTTTACGTTAGTTTTATCAGAACCAACAACATTTACATCAACTTGTTTATTAGCATCAGCGACAGCACCACGACCGACATCATCATTAACAGCATCAACAAACACATCATGATTATTAGCATCATCATTAGCATAAAGACCAGCATTACATCCAGCACTATTATTAGCAGCAGCACCAACAATAGCATTATTACGATGACTATCAGAGAGTGTAAGAAAATTAGCAGAAGTAGATGCAGGGGGTGAACGACTTTTTTGTTGTTTGTTATTAGAACTTGATTCGGCAAGTGTTTTTTTGTTTTTTAACGAAACACTCTCAATAACAATGTTTTTGTTGATTACATGAGTATTTTTTAACTCTTTAATATCATCAACATTATTTACTTTTTTTGTAAGATCAATGATCATTAGCTTTAAGTTGTTTACTTCATGTGTTAAACGACTTATACAGCGCACTAAATCACTTGACGAATTTAAACAATTGTCACAGTTGAATAAAATGTTTTTATTACTTTTTAAGACATTATATTCATTATCAGATGTAATGTTAGCACAAATATTATGATAACTGAGTTGACACAAATTGCACTTTATTATAACAGTGTCCTTTTCAATGATGTTCAAACATTTTGAACAAACAATTTTCTTTAATGAAGACATAGCGAAACACACGCTATATGGCATAATATAAGGAAAATTTTTGGAAAAAGACTTCATATATAATTATATATGGATATACATAACGACATGTCTAATTATATATTGTAATATATGCCACATATGATTATATATAATTTTTTTTACTCGGGTATTTAAAAAAACTAATCGAACCCTAAACATTTGTATTTTATTTTAAAATTTTAAAGAATTTAAGGCATTTTTTAAAAAATTCTTAGAATTGAATTTTTCAACTTTGTTTAATACAATAGACCGTTATCCATAATCGATATGTTTTTTTTTTGTATAAACAATATTTTAGATTCTGGGGCATTACTCATATAAAACTCTCAGACAAAAAGCATTTATTTGTATTAAAAAGCTTTAAAGTAATATAGAAAATCCATAAAAGGGTGAATTTGTTACTTTTTTTGAAATTATGCGAACAACCTTGACTGAAACTTTTCTGAAATCTATACAAAGTTAATATAATCTTCAAAATTTTAAATATCCCCAAAAAATCCCCAAAATATTTTTAAAATCCCCAAAAAATTCCCCAGTCCCCAAATGAAAATTTTTGTCCCCAAGACCAACAAAAAATCCACAAATTTGGGGACAAACCCCCAAGTCTGGCCAGCCTGCGAAATAGATACAAATTAATCTACGAGTTGTTCTTTTCTTCTTCTCATTGAAAATATTATAGAGCGCTATGTATAATATATGAACGTCTGGCTAATTTTAATAAAATGCTAAATTTAAAGAAAGGTCTGCGGTGTGGTTCTCCCCGATTTGGATAAAATTTGAATATATTACAGATAGGACATAAGTAATAAAAATTTTGATAAAATATGATCTCAATTATAGCATTTTTTATTTTTATGAATTTTAGAAGAGTTTCCGATACTCTTTTTGTTCTTTTTTAAAATAAAATTATTAAAAATACAACAAATATATGTATATTATTTTACATAACATTTTTCGATTAATCGATTAATTTTAAATTTTTATTCGATTAATCGGTTAAGAAAAAAAACCGAATAATTATTTGAACGATTAATCGATTAAATTAAAATGTCGATTAATTGAATACCCTAACACAGCGGTCGGCAACAGGCGGTTACGGACCGCGGTAGGTCGAAACTTGGACCGGCATACATCGTTAAAATTACCTACAGATTCAGTTTAATTCCAACGTCATTCTTCAAAAGATAAAATATTTTAATAAAAATCGCAAAAAAACTGATGTTTGTTCTTTATTTTAGAGGCCTCATGAGGTCATTTATATAATCGTTGTTGTTGGTTTCTATAAAAGTTTATTCAATACATTTCACAACAGTTTTTCTCGTTTACTGTTGTTGTTGTCGTTGGTGTTATTGTAATGCTCTCTTAGTTGAACAAACAAGTGGTTGTTTAATCAACAGTGTAACCAGAGGGGAGGGATTTGGGGATTTCTCGAAATATTGGGGATTTTACCCCTTATTTAGGTATTATTGATTTTTGTGTTATTTTTTTAAATTAAGTTTACAGTTTTGTGAAACAAAATTTCGAAAAATTTTTATTGAAATTTTGTTAAAGTTTTGTAGATAAACTATTTGTAAATATATAGATTCTACTTCATTTGCAAATTTGGATAGGTTTTATTTTAAACCGAAAATCAGAAGAATTTTGCTAAATTAATCACGTATTAGTTTATTAGGCCTATTTTTTTCTTTAAAAATGTGTTTTTAATAAAATTTTATTAGAAATTTAATTGGAGACAAATTTGGGGATTTAAAATTTTTTTTGGGGATTTCAACTTGCAAAATCGGGACATGAGCTAAAACTTTTCTTGCAACACTGTTAATCAGTTTAATATAGTGGTAAGCATAAAGAGGGAATGTACAAGATTTAAAAAACAATATTTTTTTTTTTTATTTTGAAAATGTTGTTGTTGTTTTAATATGGTTTGAATATAAAAAACGAAAATTGACTGCGATTTTCCACTTATTTTACATTATGGTTGTCAGTCATTCGTTTGATCTTGTGCGGTGCATTGTTAATTTGTGTTGTAATTTGTCGTGTGCTTAAATTCGTACCTACATCAATATGGATCCTAAGAAGCGAAAAGTTGACAGTGAAAATAGGAAGTTTCTGCCTGAGTGGACAGAACAATATTGTTTTACGTTGCCTGATAGGCCTAAAGCAGTTCCAGTTTCCCTTTGGTGCAACAAAACTGTAGCTATTGTTAAAAGTGGCAATTTAAAGCGGCACTACGAAACAACTCATCAGCAGTTCCACAAAAACTTTCAGCTTGGCAGTATAGCTCGTAAAGAAAAACTCCAGGCATACCTAACTTCTTACAAAAAAAGCACGGCCTTACTAGTTCGCTCCCTGAGCGAGCAAGAAAAATCCACAGAAGCTGCGTTGCGTGTGTGTTGGACGCTTAATAAACACCAGAAGCCATTTTCAGACTCTGAGATAGTAAAAGAATGTATGTTGGAAGTGGCCACGGTACTTTTTGTAGAGAAAAAGGATCTTGTTGCTGCAATTCAAGGTATTCTATTGTCCTCAAGAAGTAATACAAGAAGAACCGAAATTTTAGCTACTGACAACAAAAGCAGCTTGCTCGAACTACTGCAGAAGGCACCTTGCTATGCTATAGCACTTGATGAATCATGTGACATTGTTGATGATGAAAAAATGTCTATTTTCGTGAGATTTTTTGACATTGAAAGTAAAACGTTCAGGGAAGAATTGCTAGCATTATTGACGTTTAAAGGTAAGACTCGCGGAGAAGATTTATGCAAGACTTTTGATGAATATATTACGAAATCGAACATTAGTTATGATAAAATTGTATCCCTTTCAACTGACGGGGCCCCAGCGATGATTGGCAAAGAAAACGGATTAGTAAAGAGAATCAGGGATAAGAATGCAGGTCTAATATCTTATCAGTGCATAATTCATCAGGCAGCACTTTGTGGAAAACTTAGTGCTACTCTGAAAGATGCAATGGGCAGCTTGGTGACGTTGATAAATTTTATGAGGTCTCGTTCTGGTCTTCAGCACCGACAGTTCAAGGATTTTCTCTCTGAATGTGATTCGGCGTATTCTGACTTACTGCAACATAACAATATACGTTGGCTAAGTAAAGGTCAAGTTGTTGAACGTTTCTGGCAAATAAAAGAACAAGTAACCTCCTTTTTGCAAAACTTGGACACACAGGAAGCATCTGGACTTCCTAACAAACAAGCGTAATATGCTAGCTGTGGCTTTCCTGAAAGACATACTGAAATATTTGAATGCGCTCAACACCGAGTTACAAGGAAATGGAAAATTAATATGTGATCTGATACAAAGTGTGTCTGCTTTCCGTCGCAAGCTGGATATCTTTGAAAAAGATATTGCAAGTCAAGAATTTATTCATTTCCCAACAATGCTTGAGTATAAAAAGATTTCCGAAGAAGACATTGCAGTGTTTGTAAGGTTTGTATCTGATCTTGAGAAGGATTTTGCTGCAAGATTCCAAGACTTTGCAGAGATAGGGAAGGTGTCTCAATTTCTTAAATTTCCTTATGAAGTTGCTGCGGTGGCAGAATGGACTGACGTGGCTGCGAAGTTATTCAGTCTATCAAAGCCTTTACTGCAAATGGAGGTAATTGACTTGCAAGAAGATATTTCCTTGCAAATGTATAAAACTGCATCCACTGAAGAATTTTGGGGTAAACATGTTACAGAAAAATATGAAAATTGCAAAAAACTAGCTATCAACTTGGCTACTATGTTTGGCTCTACATTTGTATGTGAATCATCTTTCTCAAAAATGAATTTTTTGAAAAACAAATATCGTTCGAGATTGACAGACGCCCACCTTGAAGACACTCTTCGCATAAGCTGTTCTCCGCGTGAACCAAACTTTAAAAAACTGGCTCAAGACCACAGATGTAATTTTTCGCATTAGTTTTAAAGAATACCTACATACATATTGTATTGCATATATAAGTCAAAATAAAAATTTTAAACTAAATAGTATGTATTATGAGTTTTTTTTTCTGGACCTCGACAAAAAATTTCAACATAATCCGGACTCTACTTAAAATAACTTGCCGACCCCTGCCCTAACATATATAAAATAATGACGTGACTGACTGATTCACTCATTGACTCAACATCGCCCAGCCCAAACCGCTGAAGCTAGGAAGTTGAAATTCGGTATGTAGGTTCCTCCCACGGCGTAGACGTCCGCTAAGACGGGATTTTTGGAAATTCCTACCGGAACGGGCAAAAAGGGGAAAAGTCTCCCCCTTGACGGCCTGCCAAAACCCCTTTGGCTAGAAAGCTGAAATTTAAGATATGTGTTCCTTGGAGTAAGGGCTAACTTTTCTGGAAAGTACTTTCTAGAATTTTGGTCAGGGAGGTTGTAAAACTGGGGGCTCAAAAGGGGAAAAGTGCCCCTCTTAACGGCCTGCCCAAACCGCTGGAGCTAAGTAGTTGAAATTAGGTACGAAGTTTCCTCCTCTGTAGTAGACATCCACTAAGATGGGATTTTCGGAAATTCCTACAGGGAGGGGTAAAAAGAGAAGTTTCCCCCTTGGCGGCCTTCCCAAACTGCTGGAACTAGGAAGTTGAATTTCGGTATGTAGATTCCTCCTCTAGCGTAGACAACCGCTAAGAAGGTGTTTTTGGAAATTCCTACCGGAAGGGTCAAAAAGATACAAAAGTACCTTTTTGCAAAAAACGTACCTTTTTCCAAAAAAAAAGTACTTTTTCGAAAAAAAGTTCCTTTTTCCAAAAAAAAGTACTTTTTACAGAAGAAGTACCATTTTACAAAAAAAAGTACCTTTTTCTAAAAAAAAGTACCTTTATCCAAAAAAAATATTTTTTCTATCACACAAGAAAAAAACAGGAAAATGTACCTTTTCCAAAACAAGTACCTTTCACCAAAATAAGTACCATTTTCAAAGAAAAGTTAATTTTTCCAAAAATAAAAATACATTTAAAAAAAAATTAAGCTTTTTCAAAAAAAGTATCTTTTCCCAAAAAAGTTTTTTGTCAAAAAATGTACCATTTAAAAAAAGATAAAAAATAGAATTTCATAAAATCCCGAGTAAAAAAGTTTATATAAAATTATATGTGAATGGATATATTTGCAATGTATAACTGGATATAATTTCTTCCGAATAATGGTTATATTAAATTGTATCAAATCGGATATAATTGTATTTACAAGGATACAAAGTTATATCAAATGATAAACTTATATCCGAATTTTGTCCCGATCAATTTGGATATAAATTATTATAATACGATATGATTAAATTTAAATGATAAAAAACTTTGTATTGGAGGGCAGCAGGATTTTGGGACCTACACACTCTGGGGTGTGATGAAAATCGAAAACGAAAACGAAAGTTTTTCAATCTAGAATAATTAGTTTCGGGTAAATCAAATTGGCTTCAAATTATTATTTATCGTTTTATTGGACTCCGGACATCTAAATTAGGAAATAAAAAATAAATGGTATTGTACAGATCGTAAAATATTAACCATTGAAAATCAGATCGTTTTCGATATTCATCACATGCCTGACTATTAGCCGAGGGCTAATAAGCCGAGTGCGATAAAGCAAATACTGATATATGATTTAATATGATTACATATGAGAAAATTTCCAAAAAAATTTGTAATATATCATCATATAAAAAGATATAAGATCGCGTACAATATTTTATATTATCATATATTTTAATATTAAAAAATATATGTTATATATACTCTTTTTTACTCGGGATGTAGACTTTTCCTCCCTCCACGGATAAATCCACTAACCCGGTGAAAAATCTCCATATATGAACATTTATGGTTCAACCATATATGTATGGATCCGAAAAATGAGGTAACACCTAAGTATATGTTCATATATGGACATATATGAACATATACATTTATCTCTATATATAAAAGAATAACGTGACTGACTGACTGAATGACTGACTGACTGACTGACTCAACATCGCCCAGCCCAAACCGCTGAAGCTAGGAAGTTGAAATTTGGTATGTAGGTTCCTCTTTCGGCGTAGACGTCCGCTAAGACGGGATTTTTGAAAATTTCTACCGGAACGGGCAAAAAGGGAAAAGTCTCCCCCTTGGCGGCCTGCCAAAACCCCTTTGGCTAGAAAGCTGAAATTTAAGATATGTGTTCCTTAGAGTATGGGCTAACTTTTCTGGAAAGTACTTTCTGGAATTTTGGACAGGGACGTTGTAAAAATCGGGGTTAAAAATGGGAAAAAGGCCCCCCTTGACGGCCTGCCCAAACCGCTGGAGGTAGGAAGTTGAAATTTGGTATAAAGGTTCCTCCACTATCGTAGACATCTACCAAGACGGGAGTTTTGGAAATTTTTACAGGGACGGGCAAAAAGGGGAAAAATTCTCCCCCTTGACGGCCTGCTCAAACTGCTGGAGCTATGAAGTTGAAATTTTGTATGTAGGTTCCTCGACCGGTGTAGACGTCCGTTGAGACGGCATTTTTGGAAATTCTTATCGGGAGGGGCAAAAAGGGGACAAAAAAAGTACCTTTTTCCAAAAAAGTACCTTTTCCCAAAAAAAGTACCTTTTCCCAAAAAAAATATCTTTTTCCCAAAAAAGTACCTTTTTCCCAAAAAAGTACCTTTTTCCCAAAAAAGTGCCTTTTTCCAAAAAAGTACCTTTTTCCAAAAAAGTACCTTTTTCCAAAAAAAGTACCTTTTTCCGAAAAAAGTACGTTTTTCCAAAAAAAAGTACCGTACCTTTTTCCAAAAAAAAAGTACCGTACCTTTTTCCAAAAAAAGTACCTTTTTAAAAAAAAGTACCTTTTTCCAAAAAATTTACCTTTTTCTAAAAAAATGTACCTTTCCCAAAAAAAAAGTACCTTTTCCCAAAAAACATACATTTTTCCAAAAAAATACGTTTTTCAAAAAAAGTACCTTTTTCAAAAAAAAGTACCTTTTTCAAAAAAAAGTACCTTTTTCCAAAAAAAATTCCTTTTTCCAAAAAAAGTACCCTTTTCCAAAAAAAAGTACATTTTTCCAAAAAAAAGTACCTTTTTCCAAAAAAAGTACCTTTTTCCAAAAAAAGTATTCCTTTTTCAAAAAAAGTACCTTTTTCCAAAAAAAGTACCTTTTTCCAAAAAAAGTACCTTTTTCCAAAAAAAGTACCTTTTTCCAAAAAACATAAATTTTTCCAAAAAAAAACACCTTTTTAAAAAAGTACCTTTTCCAAAAAAAGTACAAATGAAGTACTTTGTAAAAACAAAGTATCTTTTTCCAAAAAATTTCTCTTTTTCCAAAAAGTACGATTTAAAATAATATATAATTTCAAAAAAACTACTTTTTTTCCTCCCCCACGGATATCTCCACTAAAACAAGGTTTCTTGATATTCGGCATAGACGTGCGCTAAGACGGAATTTTTGGAAATTCCTACCGGAACGGGCAAAAAGGGGAAAAGTCTCCCCCTAAACAGTCTCACAAATTGGAAAAGTGCCTGCCCAAACCACTGGAGGTAAGAAGTTGAAATTTGATATAAAGGTTCCTCCACTGTAGTAGACATCGACTAAGTTTGTATTTTTGGAATTCCCTACAGGATATCCCAAAAGGAAACTCGGTATGTGAGTTCCTCCTTCTGTGTAGGCGTCCGCTTAGACGGAATTTTTGAAATTCCTATCGGGAGGGGAAATAAGGTAAAAGTCTCCTCCTGACGGCTTGCCCAATCCCTTTTGGCCAACCTAAAATTTTAAATATGTATTCCTTGGAGTAGGACTAACTCACCGGCAACGTAATTTTTCTATTTTGGAACAGGAACATAGTAAAAATGGTGGTTAAAAGGGAAAAATGTCCCCACTAACGGCCTGCCCAAACCGCTTAGGCAATGCAGTTGAAATTTGGTATGAATGTTCCTCATCCATCGCAGATAGCCGCGAAGATGGAATTTTTGTAAATTCCTAAAGTGAGGGGCAAAAAGAAGAAAAGACTCACCTTGGGGGCCGGTAAAAACCCCTTCGGCTAGAAACCTGAAGCTTAAAATGTGGGTCCCTGGAGTAAGGGCTAACTTATTAGAAAGATACTTTTTTGAATTTTGGACAGGGTCGTTATAAAATGGGGGCTCTGTAGGGATCCTTCCGTACAATATATTTACTTCCTACTTTGTGTGTGAATCAAATTGCTTTCGTCTTTATAGTTTTGAAAACTATTTAATTTGTCATTCAAATTTTTATTCTTGATTAATAAATATCATTTTTATTTATAAATTATATTTTTATATATATTATTTTTGGGATCTGAATAAGATTCCTACAATTGGCGATCCTGCCAGGAGCTTGGATTAACAATTTACCCAGCAAGGACCAACATATATAACAAACTAATTCCCCAAAGAAATTTGTAAATTTCTACGAATCTTCTGATGGGTGCTAACTTCAGTAAATGCGAATTACGACTCTAATTCAACTGAATCAATCTAATTCCTTCAAGATTTTATTGGACGTCATTTATTCCAGTGCATAAAAGTTTCTACGCATTAACTTTACTGGATGAGTTCAAGATACATCGTTTAAATACATTATATTCAAGTAATCTATGCATATTTTCAGAGATATGACATTCAGATACTTGTCATTAAAGGAAAACCAAACCATAATGTTCGAAAAATTTTCGCAAATTTAGCAATAAATTTCCAGTTTTAAATAAACAATACATGGATTCTTGTCAACAATTTGCATCTACATACTTGGATTTTACAAGTTCCAGTAATGCTCTGGACTATTTATATAACCTACCTATAGCATCTAAACGTTAGCCAATAATCAACAAAAAGTTTCCAGTTATTTAAATTAACAAGATATTGACTACTTTTTATATCAACAACCAAATCAAAAATTTAATTAATTAATTTTTTCTGCAACAATCAAAACTCAAAGCATGTGTTTCTTTTAACAACGATTTCTAACATTCAGGTTAGACATCGTTGTCTAATCATTAAATATAGTTAAGATTTTCATTTTTGGAAGAGAAAGTAATGTAGGGATCCTTCCCTACAATATATTTACTTCCTACTTTGTGTGTGAATCAAATTGCTTTCGTCTTTATAGTTTTGAAAACTATTTAATTTGTCATTCAAATTTTTATTCTTGATTAATAAAGATCATTTTTATTTATAAATTATATTTTTATATATATTATTTGTGGGATCTGAATAAGATTCCTACAGGCTCAAAAAGGGAAAGTTGCCCCTTAACGACCTGTCCAAACTGCTGGAACTAGGAAGCTGAAATTCGGTGCTTAAGTTCCTCTCAGCCTGCTCAAACTGCTGGAACTAGGAAGCTGGAATTCCCTGTCGATGGATTTTCGGAAATCCCTACCGAGAGGGGCACAAATAGTAAAAATTGGCTAGAAACCTGAAATGTAAAACATATGTTACTTGGAGTATGGGCTTTTTGGACCGGGAAGGTCCTTTTTGGACAGGGACATTGCAAAAATGGGGATTAATGAAGCGAAAAGTGCCGCTTAAAGGCCTGCCCAAACCGCTGGAGGTAGGAAGTTGAAATTTGGTATTAAAGTTCCTCCTCTATTGTAGACATCCACTAAGATGAGATTTTTGGAAATTTCTACAGGTAGGGTCAAAAACAGGCAAAGTCTCCCCCTTAACGGCCTGGCCAAACTGCTGGAACAAGGGATCTTAAATTGGGTTCCTTCTCCAACGTTGACGTCCCCTAAGATGGTATTTTTGGAAATTCATACCGGGAGGGGTAAAAAGGGAAAAAACTTCCCCCTTGACGGCCTGGCCAAACTGCTGGATATAGAGACCTAAAATTATGTATGTAGTAGGTTCCTCCTCCAAAAATTCCGTCTTAGAGGACGGGAGGGGTAAAAACGGAATAATTCTCCCCCTTGATGGCCTAACCGAACCCTTCGGCTAGAAACCTGTAATATATAATATGTTTTCCTTGGAGTATGGGCTAACTTATCGACAAGGCATTTCTAGGACTTTGGACAGGAACGTGGTAAAAATGGTGGTTTAAAAGGGGAAAATTGCCCCCCCCCCCCTTAACGTCTGCGTCTTTAGCTAGAAACCTAAAACTTAAAGAACAAGTGTATATGAAACACTAAAATTAAGAAACTAAATAGGAAACGAGTGGGATTGAAACACTACACAAGTGGAATGAAATGGATATAAACGTTGAACGAGTGGAATTGAAATTATAGACAATGCAAATGGATTGGAAGAGGGAATTACCTGTTCAAACACTATCAACGGAATATGAAACTTATGTAGCATTGAAACATACTCTCCAAAAAGTTAAACAAATTTTCTGAAAGAGAAAAAACCTTAGAAAAATAATGGAACTTATATATTCCGATATTTAAACTTTATGTAACGAAGCACCGGTGGAAGAAACCGACGCAGTAAATTTTCCAACTGAATTTGTGAATTTACTTGAATTGCCAGGCCTACCTTTACATAAACTGGAATTAAAAAAAAAAAACACGCTAACAACGTAGCTTTGCCCGCTATTTTTAATATTATAAAATGCTTTCCAACCCTGCTTTACGTTATTTATTTTCATTCAAAACACAAATGAACAAAACTACTTACGGGTCTATCTACCTAAGTTCGCACTTTACCAAATTATCTTAACATACACACGTATATTGCAATTTATTATGGATTCATTACTAACAATCCACTTTCATGAGAAAAATTGATCAAAAATTTATTTATTTTAAACCCATTGTTGTGCAGAATTATTTATTTGTGGTGGCTGGGTGAAGGCTTTAAATAAAAAAACTTTAAATAAAAAAACGAATTTAATAAAAACTGTGGGGGGCGCAGACCACCCCCCCCCCCCTTAAGCTTTAAGGCACGCTAACAACGTAGCGGGCTGCGCCCGCAAGTTAAATATATGCGAATACATGCGAACGTTACGATAGATATAAATTTATGTATGACATTCAAATTAGGCGCTACATATGTTCGTTTTTTTATTCATGGCATTAAATATAATTCCATATTTATCCAAATATGAGTTCCTTTTACATATATGGAAAAATGTATTCTTCGAAATATGTTCATACACAAGTCCCTTTTGCATAAATTGAATAACATATACTTTCATATTTGTCCATATATGAGTGCCATTTCCATATATGAAATAACAGATGCTTCCATATATGTCTGTATATGAAATTTTTTCCATATATGGAATCACATATACTTCCATATATGTTCATATAAAATCCATATATGTTCATAAAAAAATCCATATTTGTTCATATGTGTCCATACATAAACCATATATGAACATGTTTGAGCGTATATGAACATTTTTCACCGGGAAGACAGAATTTATGGAAATTCCTTTTTCCAAAAACAAAACTTATTTTTTGAAAGTACTTTTTCAAAAACAAATACGCTTTACCAAAGAAAATTACCTTTTCGCAAACAGTTTTTCAAGAAGTACATTTTCTAAAGAAAAGTACTTTTCCAGAAACAAAGTCCTTTTTCCAAAAAAGAAAAAAATAATGAATATAGATTCCTCCTCCGCAGGAGATCTCCACTAGAACGGGTTATGCCCCCCCCCTTAAAACGCTATTTTTCAAAAAAGAAGTAACTTTACAAAACAAAGTACTTTTTCCAAAAAAATACCCTTTTCCAAAAAGTAAGTAACTTATACAAAAACAGTAGGTCCGTTCTTTACGTTACCGCAGGAACCAGCGGGATCCCAATTTTACCCAAAAAGCGTTCCCGTACTCAAAAATTGGGTAAATGAGAGCGCTCAAGAGAGTGAAGTTGTGTTTCTCTTTTTACCAAAGTTACCCAAACTTTTTCTTTGGGTAACTTTGGTAAATTGTAAAATTAACAGCTGATGCAATGTTAACCAAAAACAACAATTGTGAAAATAAATTGAAAAATTAAATTAAACAAACCAATACGCAAAAGAAATTTGTTATTTATAATAATTAATTGAACAAAATCAATAAGAACTTTTAAATGTAAATAAATATGTGTGTTTATTCAATTTTTCAAACTAAAATTATAGGCATTTTCACATTTTTCTTTGAAATGCATTTTTGGGCTCGAAAAGTGATTTTGTGCGTTCCTTTACTTTTGGGTAATTTTGTCATTTTGTGAGAGGATTTTTTGCTTACTCTCATTTTACCGAACTTTACCCAAAAAGTAAAGGAACGCACTATATCTCTTTGTAAAATAATTACTTTTTTTAAATAGCACTTTTTCCAAAAAGGACATTTTCCAAACAAAATTACCTTTACAAAAAAACAAGTTGGCATAATTTTTTTTGAATATTTGAATATTCCAACAGTGAGTGCCTAAAAAGAGGAAAACGTCCTCCTTTTTACAAAAAACAGACATTTTCCACAAAGGACAGGAACGTTGTAAAAATGGGGGTTAAAAACTGAACGAGTGCTATCCCCCCCCCCCCCCCCCCCCCTAACGGCCTGCACAAACCGCTGGAGGTAGGAAGTTGAAAATTGGTAAAAAGATTGCTCCTCTGTCGTAGACATCCACTAAGACTGCGTTTTTGAAAATCCCTACAGGGAGGGGCCAAAAGGGGAAGCTGAAAATAGGAATGTAAGTTCCCCATCCTGTGTAGATGTCCGCAAAGAAGGGATTTTTAGAAGTAATAAGAGAAAAAGTGTCCCTCTTGACGGCCTGCGCAAACTCTTTTGGCTAGAAAACTAAAATTTGGAATATGTATTCCGTGGAGTAGGGCTAACTCACTGATTTTTTCGATTTTGGGACAAGAACATTGTAAAAATGGGGGTCGAATGGGGAAAATGTCCCCAATAACTGCCTGCCCAAACCGCTGAGGCAACGAAGTTGAAATTTGGTATAAAGGTCCCTCCTCTATCGTAGAGAGCCGCAAAGATGAAATTGTTGGAAATTCGTACAGGGAGGGGCAAAAAGAAGGAGTTTCCTCTTGATGGCCTGTCAAAACCCCATTGGCTAGAAACCTGAATTTTAAAGTGTTTACATATATGCTCTGGAGTATAGGCTAACTTATCAGTAAGGTACCTTCTTGAATTCTAAACAGTGACGTTATAAAATGGGGGCTCAAAAAGGGAAAGTGGCCCCTTAACGGCCAGTCCAAACTGCTAGAACTAGGAAGCTGAAATTCAGTATGTAGGTTCCACCTTTAACATAGATGTCTGCTAATACCGCATTTTTGGAAATTCCAACCGGGAGGGACAAAAACAGAAAAAGTGTCCTCCTCGACGGCCTGCTCAAACTGCTGGAACTAGGAAGCTGAAACTCGGTGTGTGCATTCGTTCTCCAGTTTGAACGCCCTCTAGGTCCGGATTTTCTGAAATTCGGGAGGGGCATAAATAGTAAAAGTCTTCCCTTTGATGGCCTGCCAAAACCCCACTAGAAATCTGAAATGTAAAATATGTGTTGCTTGGAGTATGGACTCACTTATCGGGATGGTACTTTTTGGAATTTTGGACAGGGACATTGCAAAAATGGGGGTCAATAAAGGAAAAAGTGCCCGTTTAAAGGCCTGCCCAAACCGCTGGAGGTAGGAAGTTGGAATTTGGTATGAAGGTTCCTCCTCCATTGTAGACATCGGCTAAGACGGGATTTTTGGAAATTTCTACAGGTGGGGTCAAAAACAGGAAGTCTTCCCCATAACAGCTGGCCGAACTGCTGGAACTAGGGAGCTTAAATTCGTTATGTAGGTTCCTCCTCCAACGTAGACGTCCACTTAGACGAAATTTTTGAAAATTCCTACCAGTAGGGGTAAAAAGTCTCCCTTTTGATGGTCTGGCCAAATTGCTGGAACTAGGAATCTAAAATTCGGTACCTAGATTCCTCCTGCAGCGTAAACGACAGCTAAGACTACATTTTTGGAAATTCTTACAGGGAGGGGCAAAAAGCAAATAATTTTTCCCCTTGATGGCCTGCGCGAATCCCTTTGGCTAAAAACCTGAAATTTATGTGTGTGCCTTGGAGTATGGGCTAACTTATAGAAAAGTTATTTTTTGGGACTTTGGACAGGAACGTGGTAAAATGGGGGTTAAAAGGGGAGAAACTGCCCCCTTAACGCGATGGAATGGTATATGGAACAAAATTCAATGGGGAGCGAGATAACATGGAATGGCGAGCGAGTGGAATTGAAACAGTACAGTTAAAAAGAGGAAAGGAACGGAACAGGTGCAAAGGAATGGAAAGAGGAACGACTGATATCGAAACATCAGACAGTGGGTGCGAAATGGAATGAAACGGGAACGATTGGGATTGGAACAATGGGAACGAAATGGAATCTAGAATGGAACGAAATGAAATGGAAGAGGGAACGAGTGAAATTGAAACATTAGATAACTGGAGGGAAATGGAATTTGAATGACTCAAACTGATGAAATTTGGTACTTGAAATTTCGCATGTGACTACCTCTAACATAGACATTAGGGTGGTTTTAAAAAATCGATGTCGGATTTTTTTTGGGGGCACCCCGTAAAATGTTTCATTTTGTTAGATTTTAAGATTGCCAAAGTTTGAGCACAATTGGAAGATGTTAACCCGTGCCACTGGGGTCTCAAAGTTTTGAAAATCTCGATTTTTTGGCAGTTTGGCGACTTCGGCGACCCATATCTCTGGAACGGCTAAAGCTATTTCCCTGTGTCATACATCAAATTAAAGGCCATACTGTTTTTAACATTTTATATTCTACACAATAAATACGCAACTAGTACTGAAGCCGAAAAAATAGAGCCAATGTCCCTAAAAACGTGACTAGGTATCCCTGAGAGCGAAGATGCGTTATTTGTATTATTATTGCTTATTATGGACAAATACTTGTACTTTGGAATCCCATTTCATTTAAATATGTTTGCTAATTTTAGACCCACAACAATGTTTTTTTTAATGTCAGGTATGTATTTTTTCCTCATACTGTATCACTGGCGACCCCAAGCAGGTAAAACCAAACTAGTTTAAAAATGTATTGGGTTACCCTACTACCTATTGTTATATTTTAAGTAGAAGTCCAGGGGTTCAGAGTCTGTTATTAAAAAAAGAGAAGGATAGCTAGGTGGTTCTTGCTTTTATGATTTTGTTTCTTGGTGAGTTGAATAGTATTCGCTGAACAGTGAAAGTCGTATTTTGTTCTACGTTCGTGTGATCGAGTTTAAAAAAACCCACTAAATATTAACTACAAAAGACATTTTTATTTTAATTAGGTCGGTACCTACTAACACGTACTCTTTGTTTTAGTTAGTGTCATTCTGTGTCATTTATTCTTTCTTCTTGTGAACAATTTTATTTCTCGTAAAAGTGATGGCTTCTACATCTGGCATGAGAAGTAGAGGTAGAGACAAAATTTTTCTAATTGACTATCCAGCTCATCAGATAACTGGATGTAAGTTGCCCTCCAATCGACAAGTTCTAGCTACTATGTTCTACAATTTGCGTACTGTGAAGTTAAATGTGAGAGACTCTGCCACAACTACTGTTAACGAGGTTTTGGTTTTTTGGACAAAACCTCGAATTCTTACAAAACCTAAAAAAAATGTCATAGTAAAGCTGGAAAAACTGTACGATGATTGGAGAAAAATGCAAAAGTACAAGGATAGAAAAACGGAAAGTGCAAGAAATGATGTAAAAGAGTTTACCCTAAAGTTGGATGATCTCTTTGATATTGCCCACCAAGATGCCCTGACGATGATGACTTCAGAAGAAGACAAGGAGTTTCTGTTGGAGCAAAGACAGAAAGGAAGACCAGGCTCCATGCTCGGAGTTGACCTGAAGTTGGCTCAAGCTGAAGAAAGACTACTACAAAAACAAAGGAAGGTCTTGGAGAAACATCTTGAAGCGGGAGCATTTAAAAAAAAAATATTTTCCTTGTAGCGAAACTTTATAAGATCTAGATCACTAGCTGAAATTTCCATCAATATTAACTTTATACTTATTGTCACATCTCATTGTTCACAGAGACGGTGAAGCCCACGGACGACGAGACAACAGAAGAGTCAGAAGGACGTGAAACGCAGTATTAAGAGCTCGAGATTAACGTAGAATCTGAAGGACCATCTGCCCCTAAGAGAATCAAGCTTGGCTTCAAAGAGGTCCTAACCATGAACTTGTCATTGTTGCTGGACCGCTGTAAGGTGTCCGATAGGAACGCTACTCGTATCATTTTGGCTACAGTAGAAGCTCTCAGAGAGGATCCCAAAGAATATAAGATCTCCAGAAGCGTTATCCGTGAACAGCGGAGAATACACCGTGAAAAATACACAGAACAAATTCAAGACAGACTTAAGATACCCCCAAACGAGGCTGTTTGTGTGCACTGGGATGGAAAACTACTACCAGTTATCTTCAAAACAGAGCAGAAAGAACGGGTTGCTGTTCTGGTATCACATGGGACTAAAGAACAACTCCTGGGTGTTCCTGAAACTGACAGTAGCTCACGGGAGGAACAAGCCCTATCAGTGTACGAATGTCTAGAGGAATGGGGTCTCGCCAGCTCGGTCGTCGCTATGAGCTTCGATACAACAGCATAAAATACTGGGAGACTCAATGGAGCGTGCAATCTCCTGGAGCAGACGTTAGGTCGAGAGCTCCTGAACCTAGCGTGCCGACACCACGTTTTAGAAGTCTTGTTGAGAGGGTTTTTTAACCAAACATATTCAAGAGATTTCAAAAAGAATGGTCGGCGATTGATAAATCCAAGTTCGATGTAGGCGAGAATATTTTGAAACTACTGCCCAAAGAAGAAGTAGAGAATATCAAAGAAAAACTGCAAAGAAAACTAATGGAATGCCAGCCAAGAGACGACTACAAAGAGCTGTTACAGTTGGCATTGATATATCTTGGCCATCTTGACGGAAAAGATGTGCGCTTCAGGTCTCCAAGTCCAGTACACCATGCCCGGTGGATGGCAAAAGCTATTTACTGTAGGAAAATACAATTCTTCCGTGACCAGTTTAAGCTGACTTCCCAAGAACAAGAGGCCCTAGAAGCACTTTGTGTTTTCATCGTTCAAGTCTACTGTAAAGCCTGGTTTAACGCCCCCAGAGCGTGTTTAGCACAAACACAAGACCTAGACCTCATTGAAAATCTATTGAAATACGAAAGCATTGACAAAAAAATATCAGAAAAAGGAATTAACAAAATGATAAATCACCTGTGGTATCTTAGTCCTGAACTTGTTGCCCTGGCATTGTTTGACAAACACCGTAAAGGGCCAAATGGCGACAAAAATCTTAACAAATCAAGCAGAAGAAAATGAGAAGTGCTCCAGAAATATGCGACCCAAACTAAAAAAAGAACAACTGCCGAAATTTCTAGAAAAAGGTCTCCCAGCCCTAATTACAAGTGAGACTTACCTGTTCTTCAAGAGATTAAACATTAACACCGAATTTCTGGAAAAAGATCCTGCAACTTGGCCGAAGAACATCAACTACCAGGAGGGGCAAAGGATGGTAAACAACTTGAAAGTTGTGAACGACATGGCAGAGCGAGGAGTCAAGCTCATCACAGATTTCAACCAATTACTTACAAAGGACGAGCAACAAAAACAATACGTTCTCCAAATAGTCAGCAGATGTCGTCAGCTGTATCCAGATAGCTCCAAAACCACATTATGTCAGTCCCTTGAATAAATTTAAATAAGAATAAAATGAAAAGCACATTTATTATACTTGATTTTTTAAATACATAATTGTTTTCATTCCAAAAATTGATAATATAGGAAGGAAAATGGGTTTTTTTACAATAGGTTCCATCTTCGCTCTAAGGGGTACCTAGTCACGTTTTTAGGGACATTGGCTTCATTATCTCGAATTCGGTACTACTTACGTATTTTTTTATTGCATATAAAATATTATAAACAGTATCGCCTTCAATTTGATGTATGACACGGGCAAATATATTAAACCGTTCTAGAGATATGGGTCGGCAAAATCGCCAAACTACCAACATCTTCCAATTGTGCTCAAACTTTGGCAATCTTAAAATCTAACAAAATGAAACATTTTAGGGGGGTGCCCCCAAAAAAATTCTGACATTTTTTTTTACCCTTATGAGATAAAACCACCCTAATAGACATACATCCACTAAGGCATGATTATATATGCATGTGCAAAGATTGGAATATGAAATTTAGGCCTGGTATCTTTTGTAATATTAAACAATGATTAAGAAGAAAATCATTGTCTAGGTCTTAATTACAGTAACTTGTCGAATTTTAATCTCTGATTCTACTCTAAATATTGATTAAATTTAATTACAGAAATTTCTGTGATTAAGCCCTTAAACATAGTTTTTTCACCCTACAATTCGTGTTAGTACTTACATTTTTTTACTAATTTTGGTAACTTTTTAAAAAGTTTTACGTAGACCAATTATTTTCTAAAATAAACACCTTAAAACATCTCATTATGTCCTCTAAATGATATCTTCAGTAACTTGCCTAGTAATGTATATCTTCTCTAAAAAGACCAATTTTAACTACGAAATTATTTGGCGGAAATTAGAATAAATGACATAAATTGGATGGTTAGAATCGGTCATAATATTGATATTTCTTTAGCAGAAATAAGCCACGATTCGTAGGGGTAAAATTTGACCCAAAAAAGTGAAAACAAATATTTTCTTGTGCATGTATTTAAGGCATCTCAGGACAATTTTGCAGTTCTGCCAGATTTCAGCTAAACGGTATAATTTTTTTTATTATCTTTTCCCGAGTAAAAAAGTGTATATATAACATATATTTTTTAATATTAAAATATATGATAATATAAAATATTGTATGCGACCTTATATGTTTTTATATGATGATATATTAGAAATTTTTTTAGAAATTTTCTCATATGTAATCATATTAAATCATATATCAGTATTTGCTTTATTGCAAATTGTATATATAGGAATATATTATTCATAAAATCGTTCAAAATTTTATATAAAGGGTTGTTCAACAGGGACGCTACAAAAGTAGAAAGACAGGGACAGCAAACGACGCCATATTTCTTGCCGCTCTTTTGACATTTCTCTTCAGTAAGGTTTGCCATTTCATGATGGAAAGACATACGAGCCAATAACGAGTCGAAATTATTAAAATTAACTACCGAAATTCGGAGTCAGTGGCCTCAACGTTAAGAGCGCTACGTCCAATTTATGGTCGTCATAATCGTCCTAGCAGATCAACAATTGAGCGTGGGGCTACGTCAAATCTATGGTCTATGCCAACAAGCCAGCGACGATTGATGAACTTCGTACGAATATCGAACGTGATATTGCAGCAGTATCGGCCGATTTATGCTTGAAAACCGTCGAAAATTGGGTTCAGCGTCTGGACTTCTGCAAGCGTGCCCGTGGTGGCCATGCAAAAGAGATCGATTTCCATACATAATGGCATCGAACGTAATTTCACAAGAATAAAGAATTTCATTGATATCCAAAACCGTTTTTTGATTATTTAAACTTTTTTACTTTTGTAGCGCTCTTATTGAAAAATCCTTTATAAATAGATACGAAAAATATTTTTAATTTTATTTTTTATATAACAATATCGTCGGTTTGCCTGCAAGTAGTGTTATGTGTTCTTTAACAGGTTTTCAGGAAGGCGAAAAAACTGATTTATATTATCCTTTTAATATATTTCATTGACATCATATGCCTTAATAATGATTGTAGTAAATAAGGTCGCGAATCATTAGGGCATATGGTGTCAATAAAATAACTTAAAAGGATAATATAAATCAGTTTTTTCGCTCAAAACTGTTAAAACCAAAAACAGCACTTCGTTGTTGCTTTGTTGTTGCTGTTGTGTTGTTTTATTTGAATTGTTAAAATTCTTTTCTTCTTTGATTTGATGTTTTTTAATTATCAAACAAATTGAGGCAAGCCGACGATATATTAGTTAATATCAGACCCAAGTTCGAGATTAACTAATATATTTAAGATTAATATAATATTTGATCAAAAACAATTTTTTTATATGTTTTACTCAATTTTTTCATTAAATTAATATTTTCTGAGCTTCTTTTACTTCTAAAAGTTTTTTTTTTATTTAAAAATCTAATTTAAAAAAATTAACATTTAAAATCATGGCCCGGCTCGTAATGCGTTAATAAATCTAGGCATGTTGCATATCATTGAAAAGGTATTTCAAGTACCTTTTCAACGATATATATATTTTGTTCTGGTCCTCAGCTCCATACATCGGGAACTATGAGCCTCCAACAAAAAAGAAGTGCATTGCCGGGCTAACCATTAAAATTTTATTTAAAATACAAAAAAAGCTTAACACATTTAAAAAAAATTTCTAAGTCCAAAGAAAATACCCATATTTCATAAAAAATTATCTAGTATTTAAAGAATAACGGATTTATACATTACTCATTATTAGGGCAAGGAATTTCATGCACTTAAAAATGGAAAATATGCGGTTAAAATATGCTTCTAAAAAAGAAAAATATGCATTGAAAACATAAGAAATATGCACTAAAAACTATTATTTTTGCAAAAATAATGCAATTTAAAACTTAAAGATATAGTTATTTTGCAAACAGACACAGAACTCGAAGATTTTCCATAGTTCAATAAGGTTTTTAAGAATGTTTATTTTGATTGAATCAAAATATAAAAATTTTAATTTTTTATATTTTTTTACAAAATAAAAAATCTTCCTAAAAATTAAAAATATGCACAAATATGCATAAGAAAGCACAAAATATGCATTAAAAAGGCACCAAATATGCATTTAAAGTCAAAATATGCAAAAACATGCATTTATGACAAAATATGCAAAAATATGCAACCACAAATCGATGCCATTTTGTTCTAAATTTGATGATTCGGATAAATATTTAGTCCATATTAGTTTAGGACTATCGACAAGAAACATGCATTTGCATGGAATTCCTTACCCTACTCATTATCAAGAGTAGCCCTGGCTGATAGTCAGGCATGTGATGAATATACAAAACGAAAACGATATGATTTTCAGTAGTAAATATTTTACGATCTGTACAATACCAATTATTTTTTATTTCCTAATTTAGATGTCCGGCGTCAAATAAAATGATAAATAATAATTTGAAGCCAATTTGATTTTTGCCAAACTAATTATTCTAGATTGAAAAACTGTTCGTTTTCGATTTTCATCACACCCCTGAGTGTGTAGGACCCGAAATTCTGCTACCCTCCAATACAAAGTTTTTTATCATTTAAATTTAATCATATCGTATTGTATTAACTTATATCCAATTTGATCGGGACAAAATTTGGATATAAGTTTATCATTTAATATAACTTTGTATCCTTGTAAATACAATTATATCCGATTTGATACAATTTAACATAACCATTTTTCGGATGAAATTATATCCAGTTACATATTGCAAATATAACATTCACATATAATTTTATATACACTTTTTTACTCGGGTTTTCACAATTATTGAACCAATTTTTACTATTTATCAAAATTTACTCATAAAACTTAACTTACCACATGTCCATAGGTGACCATATCTTGAAATCTCGGACAGAGCCAGTTACCAGAAGTTAAGATTTATGCATACTCTTGAGATTCTAATGTAATGAGAATTTTTAAAGACGTCATATATTTTTCCACCAAGGATTATTTTTGGATTCATCTTTTATTTGTGATTGAAATGTCAATAAACGATATATCCGTAAAAAAATATGTTATCAAAAGAATTCAAAAATCATTTTAAAGAGGAAGAGTAGTATATTCAGATGCCGTTACGAATCTTGTTAAAAATATTTTTCAAGAAAATATACGATTCGAAATATTTTGAAGAAAAGTTAAGTTTTTCCTATTTATATAGCTCTAAAGTCTGATAAGGAAGGTAATTTCTGAGGCCAGATTTAGATTAAGCGAACCTTTTGCTTTCCCCTTGACTGATATTTTTATGTCTGCACTTGTAAGTTTCCTCAAGTACTGACATGTACTCAATAACGCTCCCCACTGTATATCTTCTTTAATCAAATCGCAGTGGACGCCAAAAAGAAATAAATTGAATCCAGAAATTATTTCTGGTATTATTATATTAGAATCAAATATAATTTTAATATGAATTGTCAAGAGTTTGAATATTTGAAGAAATGCAACAGTAATATATTGATTCAAATTGGAAGCGTTGAAAAATATTCATGAAGCTCTTGATAATTCGTATCAAGAAATTATTATGTTCATTCCCGAAAATGAATGCAAAAAAATTGTTAATCGTTGTTTTTTTTGTTGTTTGTTCAGGTAGGTACTACTAATTTTGAGTTCAGAATGATTTTTTAACTTGAAGTTTTTTGTTTAATCAAGGCGCAGTGGACGCCAGAAAAAAAATTGAATCCCGAAATTGTTTCTAGTTCTATTTCTGATATTATTAGAGTCAAATAAAATTTTGATATGAATTTTCAAGAGTTTTATGAATATTTGAAGAAATGCGACAGTACTATACTAATTCAAATTGGAAGCATTGCAATACATTCATGAAGCTCTTTACAATTCGTATCAAGAAATTATAGAAATGTACATTCCTGAAAATGTATGCAATGAATTGGTTAATCGTTATGTTTTTTTTTTTGTTTATTTATGTACCACTAATTTAAAGTTCTTAATAATTTTTTTGTTTTTTTTTGTGAATTTTGTTTTAGTGGGAATAAAAATTGTTTTATTTATAAAATAAATTTTAATTTGTACTTTTTATTGCCTTATTGATTTTTGTAAAATTAATTTATTAAAAAAAAATTTCCTCTTTTTTAAGACAAATGTCCTCCTTTTTTTTGAGGTTGACGTGCTCTTTTTCTCAAAATGGAAATGGCAACCCTACCCATATTGAGTATGTTGTCTTCAGTTAAGATGCAAATTTCTTACAAAAACTAAAAAAATACCCTTTTTAAAAATGGTCCAGTTCGTGAGATCTCATTCTTAGACCCGAAATATTTTGGGAATCATCATAAAATAAATCAACGTTTATTTTGAGGGTGGCACTTTGTTTACTTTTTTTCGTGAGTCGGTCTAATGTACATATATAGATATATTTCATCCAAATCGCATGAACCCCTTGGGGTAGGTAGTTCCCTTGTTAGTTTAGTGTTTAAATTTAGCTTAAGGATAAAAGAGGTGAAAAAATTTGTGAACATGTTTAATTTTTTATTGTTTTAGTGGTGGATTTCTTTAACCGCATCAATCTCATATATGGAACCGTGTCAGAATATTGCAACGAAACAACATGCCCAACAATGTGTGGAGGTTCCCGATACGAATATTTATGGGCGGATGGCGAAAAGTAAGTTGTATTTTAATTTGTATTTTCAATTATAACTTAGATTTTGTAAATTCATATAATCCACAATATTTCAGGCGTGCTGAAAACCGTTTACTATATCCAGCAAAAATGGTAATGACAGGTCATTACCGTATTAATTACCAAGTAATGATAGGTCGTTGCCGTTTGCATTACATTAAAACACAAAATAATGACTTATTTAAAATAAGTTACAGCAGTACTTATATATTATATTAAAATAATTACTTACTGGTAATTGTTTAAATATCTACCGACTTAATATATTTTTTTGTTGTGAGCCTTGGCCACTTTAAACTTGTTAGGCACCAGCTGATATTCCCACTAGAAAGTTTAATATTTTTGACCAAAACCTTGCTTAGAACTTTTTGTCATTTAAGCATTATTTGTGTTGTTTACAAAAAAATAAAATTTATCTGTCAACAAAAAATTAAATTAACACTTCAAAAGTTTTAGGCAATGACTTGTTACGATTTTCGATGTGGATTATCTACCCGAGTAAAAAATTTAATATATAATCATATGTGGCATATATTACAATATATGATTATACATGTCGTTATGTATATCTATTAGGGTGGGTCGATTTAGCAATCGATATTGTGCCATCGATTTTTCGATAGCTTTTGGCATGAGGAAAAAAAAGTTACACTACAACCATGCGCGGTCGTAGTGGAAAAAAGGGGAAAGAAAAGCAAAAAGGAAAAAGAAAATAAAAAAAGGAAAGGGAAAAACGGAAAAAATTAAAACAGGAAGCAATATAGAAACAAAAAAGTTCTTCCAAAGTCCAAAACTGTTCTAAAGCAGTTTAACAAAAAGTCAACCCTACACTCAAATGTTTCAGATTCTGAAAAAATCACAAAATATTTAATCAAATACGAGAAAAAGAATACACAAGTACTTAAGTAAATTTTTTTTCTGGTAATTTTTCACTTAGAAAAAAAAAATAAAAATTAATACGTTTATGAAAATTTTCCTAAAGAAAATTTGGGATATGTTTAGTTTGAGAACTTTTTTTATAAAAAGTTTGTCAAACTATAAAAAGATTTTTTAAGAATTAAATTTAATTAAAAACCAATTGTGATACTGTCTTTCGTAAGAACATATTTTTTTATATAAAATTATGTAATTGTAAAAATCAAAGATTCTATATTTAAGCCGAAGGCTTTAAAAACTACATTTTTGCAGTAACCTTAGAAAGTTGTTCCCCTTTTCTCTTGAAAAAACTTCACTCGAACTTGAACTCTAAAGTCCTCAAATGGTTATTTAAATTGTGAATGAAAACATATTTTATTTTATAGTAAAGATGTTATTAAAACAAACACAAAAAGAAATTTTTCCCGCCAGATACTTAATATTAAGTTTGCTGAAAAACAAATGATATACAATTTTCACACGAAACACTTATTATGAAAAACAATTTGTTTATATGAAAAATCGAAACAACTTACTAAGCTTAAAGTAAGAAATTTTGAAAAACTTATTGAGGAAATGTTTTCGCAAAACAATTTTTTTCAGGTAGGGAATATTATTCCGCAGACTCTACAATTGTATTTAATGAGAATTTTATTGAAATCTGAGTGTTTTCTACACACAAGACATTTAAGTAAACTATATTTTCGCTAAAAAACTAAATGACGTAGAATTTAACTATAAAATGTTAAAAACTATTTATTGTCATGAAATCTACGGTGATTAAGTTTTCATTTGAGTATAATAATGTGTTTGTATGTACGAAGATTTTCCAGAAACATTAAAATTTTTTTACCTATAATGAACAATATTTTGTATAAAAATTTCAAAACCACTAGAAATGCTTCAAAATATTAAAAAAAAAATCGAAATTTCAACCCAACTTTACATGGAAGTTAAAGTTTTTCTTAGATGAAAACAGTGTTTTTTTGTTACAGCTAAAACTGTTTTTCATATAAAAGAATCATTAAAATTTATGTTAAAATTTCGATTTGTTTTTCAAATATTTTAGAGCATATCGTTGCTGCGCGTACAAAATTAGCTATGCGCCATTTTCCGATTTTTTTTTATTATTGCATTAAGATCGTATATTGGTCATGCGTTTTCATACCAAAGCGTTTTTCGATATCTCAATTGGTTCAGAAGTTAGCAAAAGTAGCTATTTGTTTCCCATATTAATAATGTTCATTAAAAAAGCCTATGTGCCCTTCTACATATGGCTTATTTCATTTCAAGCGCTTTCCTTGCATTTTCTGTCAAACTGAAACTTGGTAAAGAATTTTTTTTTAACTAAAATCATAACAGTTATAAATTTATTGGAATAGCAAAGCAAATTTTACGAAAACCGATGGAAAATTGCGTTTTATTAAAAAGTATCTCCGCTTAGATTTTAAATCCGTTGTGACCGAATTTTTTGCCAACCGAATTGATTCGCTTGCCCAAACTCCCTAATTTGATTGCCCCCAAACAAATTCAGTTGTGGCAACCGAATTGTCGCAAACGAATGTCAGCCAAATTCGGTTGTGACACCAAATTTTGTTGTCACAACGAAATTGTTCTGAGAGTGCACATATCCAAGTTGCATTACGTTAAATTGGGTCATTAAAGGGTTAACTAAAAATCCACTTCTTTTTATACACTTAACCCTCTAATGCCGAAGGCCGCCAAAAATGCGGTCTTCAGATTTTAAATAGTTTTTGGCTAAATAGAAAATTTTTATTAAACCAGTAATATTTTATAGATATAAAACATAATTAGCTACTTTTCTGCCTTAATACTTTTTCGTACAAGGAATGATTTTAAAGCAAGAAGGATGTAGTTAAAGTGAAAATTTTTTAAATTTGAAATAAATAACTTATTCAAACAGAAAAAAATATTTAAAAAGTTTCCAAAAATACATTTACGATTTGGAATATATTATCGATAATCAGGAAGCTAGTGTAGAGTCTCTACTTGTAAAATGAGTTTTGCTCCAGAGCTCAAAGGATAACGTCAGGATACGTCTTATCAATATCTCTCTAACTCAAAAACTAGTTTGCAGATTTTTCTAAAATTAATTATTATATGCTCAGAGATAGTAGTAAGCAAAAATTTCATCAAAATTTATTGATGTTTATTGCTAAATTCGTCAAAAATCGAAAATCGCCATAACTTCTGAAATAACAACACTAGATCAACAGTTTCCGGTATGTAATTTTATTTTACTAATAGTATTATTTATAGCAAAACCTGAAATTATTTGACTATTGGTTTTTTTAATTCGTCTTCAACATTTATTGTGCTATATCGCCTAAATTATGCGATAAATTAAAATTTTAACCATTGTTTCATGGTAGGTTTTAAATGCCAAATATATAGTTTAAATATTATCGGAATCGGAAGAAAGATTGTTAGAGGGTTAATACATCACCTCGATCTCAAAGTATAAAATTTTTAGGCCAAAGGATAATATGAATAATTTGCGAAAAATATTCTAAACCGCTAAAAAATTATTATACACTAATAGAAAAAGTACTAAAAATTAAGTTACAGAAAAAATTGCTGAAATTAGAAGATTATTTTTGCTATATATTAGTAAGGTAGGAACAGCAAAAATTAAAATGCTAAATATGCAGAATTTTAGTTATATTTGAGTTAAATTTTTGTTAATAGAAAATAACAACTTAACCTGCTAAAATCAGAAAAAAATTTAATAAATAAAATTTTTTACGATTTTCTTTAATGCAAATAAAAATCGAGCCTTCTGAAATCACCAAATATGATTTTACCAGGATAGACTGCTATTTGCATTCAACTAGATTTAACTTAAAAATAACAAAACTTTTGTAGTTATAACAGTTTTTTTTTTGCTATTTTGAGTCTACTAATATTTAGCAAAATATTCTGCAGATTTAGTAGAATTTAGAAAAAAACCGCTAATTTCAGCAGTGTTTTTTGCAAGGTAATTTTGAACTAATTTTAGGTAGATTTTACTGGTTTATTTCTATGAGTGTAGTGTTGCATATGACACCACAAGTAATATTAATAGAAACCCATCATCCAATTTTAATATAATTGCTTTGTAAGAACTCGGCATTTTAAAAGATCCTTATAAACAAAAATAGCTATTTGTATAAAAAGCAAAAGTAAGGTACATCAAATGGCAATTTAAAAATAGCTATGTGTAGTATTTGTGAAAAATCTTTAGTAGCGCCTATGCGCCTTAAAAATCTTGATTTTTTTGTGGTATAATTATGGGAAAGTGGTAAAGGAATAAATAAAAAATATAACATATATTTAGTTAGAATATTCTTCCACCTCAAGTCCAAATTCCAATATGATATTGTCATATTAGATTTTTATTTGTTGTTTCAAAAAGGGTTGATCGGGGGTGGGTATGTTCTGATAAAATGTTGGAGTTGAAAAAGTATTGGGGGTCAGTCATACATTTGACTCCTCTAGTGGCAACCCTGGAACAGTTAGAGCGGTGGGAAGAAATTTTATGAAATGAGTTTTGTATGGGAGCTCCCTTAAGGAGTGAAGATCGGGAATGGGTATGTTCTGAAAAAATGTTGGGGTTGAAAAAGTATTGGGGGTTGGTCATACATTTGACTCCTCTAGTGGCAACCCTGGAACAGTTAGAGTGGTGGGGGCAAAGATTATAAAAATGAGCTTATATGGGAGCCCCCTTAGTGAGTGGAGATAGGATGTATGTATGTTCAGAAAAAATGTTACGTGAGGAAAATTAAGTGGGGTCGGTCTAACATTCTACCCATCTAGGGACGACCCCGGAGCAGTTGTGGTGCTTGTTTTGGATTTTTCGCCTAATTTTCACACTGGTGACGGACGCCTTAAGCAACCACTTTGGGGTGGCAGACTACTTTTTTCTGTTTTTTTACTATATTGGCTATTATCATACAAAATTTCAGCAGTAACAAAATGACTTTGATTTTCGAGAATTTCGACATGTTTATGGGGGTGACGGACGCCTTAGGCAACCACTTTGGGGCGGCAGACTACTTTATTCTGTTTGCTTACTATATTGTCTATAAGCATACAAAATTTCAGCAGTAACAAATTGACAACCTCAAAATGTCGCTGCCTCCCGGACTAACTGTTATGGATGATGATTTTTGATAAAATATGGCGATAGTATTCCGAAGTCATAACTTCTAAACTATGAAATCCCATATTTTAAGCCCCATATACCACGATATTTTTCTTAAATTTAAAACTAAACCTAGCATACGAAAAGTAGGGTTTTTCTCTTCCCGGACTTTTTCATTTCCCGGGACAGCGCGATTTTTTTCTGAATTTCCCGGGATCCCGGGAATTCCCGCTAGTTAGAAAATAAATAAATCCCACATATGTAGTACTTGAAAAACTCGATTTCTATTAAAACACCGTCCGACAAAGTTCATTTTTTGGTTGTACCCATGATAAGATCTACACCCAGAAAACAGGTTTGTAGCCAATCGCATGGTTCGGTTGTGGTAGCCGAGTTTTTCAGTTGTGACAACAGCAAACCAAGTGAGACAGGACTAATTTAACTGTGACAACAGAATTTCAGTTGTATCAAGAATAAGTCGGTAATCGCAACCGAAAAATTCATTTGATGCAACTAAACCATTCGATTGGCAACAAAACAAGTAAGGTTTTCAGCACCGAATCTGTTTTCTGGGTGTACTTAATATTTTCTGAAAGCAGGGCAAAATATAAAATATGCATGACTTCCACTTTTTCTAGATCAATTCGTTTAACAGTTTAAATCGCGAATTACTATTTGGGTAATATATTTATATGGAAGGCCGTCTTAATTTTAAATGGAATATTTTAACTATATATTATTTTGCAGTTGGAACGGTTAAAAGAATTGATATAGAAAAAGTGAAAGATACAGGTATTTTAATTTCTTCCCATCTTTCAGGATATATTGGAATTGTTAATGGGTGAAAACTTGTGTTGGACCAGTTTTATAGTCAGAACTAAGATAGATTTTTTCTTTAATTAGTTCCTATATATGAAATCCAAAAATTTGTATTTCTAAAGATTTTGTTTCTATGTAGATTTTCAGAAGTAGGTACTCACTCATAGAATAAAAAAAAGTTTAAAAGTGAGTATTCTTACAAATTATTAGGCAAATTATCTTAAAGATTTTTATAAAAATCGACAGTAGAATATTATTAAATAATATTTTATTCATCTTAACACACTAGATAATACGTATACTATCAACGTGGATTTATGTTGTAGTTAAAAGAATAATTATAATATGCATTTAAAATTATTGGTTCGTTGTGGTTCATAAATCTAAGCTTTATAAATTGTCGATCAGAGTTGAATTCCATAGGAAGCAGCTGGATAAAAATAACATTTTTAGAATTTCGTTGATGTTAGTATAATTGAGTTGTTTCAATTCAATATAAATAGATCATCATCAATTATTAACCCATAAAGGCATAGAGTATTGAGTATGGGTTTGTAGCAGGACCCGAAAATACGTATTCTATCCTGCTGGTCTTGTCGAATTTTTAAAATTTTTATTCTATGTAATTTACTTGTAAAAATTTTATCATCTCTCTTTTAATTTGAAAATAATTTAAAGGAAAATGTTTTTCATTTAAATTATGTTCATTAAATAGTTTTTTAACTTTAGGAATAGACATTTTTTATGCCACAACTATTTTAAGATGAAATTATTTAATGCATAGCTGCATTTTAAATTAACAAGTAAAGAAATCCAAAATTGTTTGAAAAAGCATCTACATAATATTTAAAAAATACAATTGAAATAAAGGAATAGCAGTCGAAATTTAAGTAAAATTATATGAAGTAAAAACCTCAAAATACTCAATTGAAAATACGAAAATATTACAAATTTTTTAATGCCTACACTCATAAAAAAAGCCCGTACAAATAGTTCAAAATTTTGCTAAAATAACAGGAAATAGTACCTGTATTTGCGCCAGCAGGATTTTCAATGAAGTTGAGAATTATGGTGTGCTAAATTTAGGTAAGCTAAATTTTAAACACTGCTAAATACACAGACAATTGTAGTTAACTTAGCTACGAAATTTGAGCTAAATTCAACAGAAACATTACCTGGTTTAACTGAAAATTTCTGCTAAAATGTCGCTTACAGTCTTGGTTTTTGGGCTCTACGGATCTGTCCCGAGACAGGCCCATATTTATTTTTGGGAGTATTGTTGGCTTATAAAGATTGATAAGTTCATAGTATCGAATTTTTGTCCATTTTTTTATATCTCGCTTAGTTTCCGAGATATAAGCCATTTTGTGATTAACCGAGTAAAAAAAATTATATATAATCATATATGGCATATATTACAATATAGAATTATACATGTCGTTATGTATATCCATATATAATTATATATGACGTTTTTTCACAAAATTGTTCCTTATATTATGCCATATATAATTTCATCTAACTAGATATCGGCCTTCATAATATTAGATATGGCATATATAATTATATATTACATGACATGGTTGATCTTATTAAATATATAGAACTATATCTTAATATATATGGTGGCATTTTAGCAATATATAATTATACATGGTATCATTTAAAAAATATATAATTATATATGGTGACAGTTAAACTAGATATTATCATATATGGTGCCATTTAAACAATATATGGTCATATATGGTACCTCATTAACAAAATCTTTAATTCAGTTCCAGATATGATAATATATGTTACTATATATAGTGTGATATATATTTATATATGGTGCTATTTAAGCAATATATTATCATATACGGTGACATTCAAACCATATATTATCATATATGGTGCCATTCAAACCATATATTATCATATATGGTACCATTTAAACCATATATTATTATATATGTTGCCATTTAAACAATATATGGCCATATATGGTAACTCATGAACAACATTTTTAATACAGTTTCAGATATAATAATATATGCTACTATATATGGTGCAATATATATTGATATATGGTATCATTTAAACAATATATTACCATATGTGGTGACATTTAAACCATACATTATGATATATGGTGCCATTTCAACAACATTTTTAATACAGTTCCAGATAAATTAATATATGCTACCATATATAGTACCATATACTTTGATATATCGTATCATTTAAACAACCCGAATAAAAATAGTTACATATAGTCACATATGTGATTAAGTTATATCTGTATAAATATACAGTTTCATCCGAAGAATGGCCCGATATATTTTTATCGATTGTTTATAAATTTTTATCTAATTGTATCAGTTTAGATCAGACCTGATTAAATTATGTGTTAATCAGATGAAATTGTATCCGATTTTTGACTTGATGCAATTTTATCGGTTTATATGCAATGGTGTCAGGTTTGATCGTAATTGGTTCAATTTTATATAAATAAAATATAATTGTATCCAAAATTTACCTTATACAATTGTATTAAAGTTTTAAACTGATATCAGGTCAAAATTGGGATATAACTATATAATTTTGTATACAAATATATCTATTTGGACCTAAACTGACACCATTTGATATAAACCAATAAAATTGTATCAGGTCAAAAATCAGATACAATTTCATCTGATTAACACATAATTTAATCAGGTCAGATCTAAACTGATACAATAAGTTAAAAACTGATAAACAATTGATACAATTTTATCGGGCCATTTTTCGGATCAAATGGTACGTGGATGACTCTAAGTTATATATTACCATATAAAGCTCCATATTATTTTTTTTAATAGGGAACATACCATATATGGTGCCATTTAAACAGTATATTGTCATATAAGGTGCCATTTAAGCAATATATGGTCATAAATGGTAACTCAACTACAATATTAACTGTATTTCAGAAGCTATTAAAACAAATTTTAAATGTATTTCAGAAATTATGGAATGTATTTCAGAAATTATTAATTGTATTTCAGAAATAATCAAATCTATTTCAAAACTTGTTGATTGTTTATCATAGTTAATAGAGAAAAATTTCTAAATTACATTTCATAATTTCTGAAATACAATTGATAATTTCTGAAATACAGTTTGATAATTTCGGAAATACAATTAATAATTTCTGAAACAGAATTGATAAAACTGAACTTCAATTGACTAGTTCTGAAATACAATTCATAAATCTGAAAAATAATTGATAAGTTCTGAAATACAATTGATAAAACTGAAATTCAATTGATTATTTCTGAAATACAATTAATAAATCTTAAAAACAATTAATACAATTGAAATGGTGTAGAGCGTTAAAAAGATGTAAATAAAATTATTTTATTCAAAGATTTCAATTTAATAAAAAAATAAATATATAATTTTATAAAAAAATTTATAGAAAAAAAATTTTAATTTTATAAAAAGAAATTCATTTTGTAAAAAAAATGCATATCGAACTCGAGACCTTCTGAGTTTAAACCTTATTTTAACAAAATATTGTGATTTTTATAAAATCAGTGCTCTGCCAGTGCATTATTTTTTGAACAGTTGGCAATATATGTCTGGGATCTTATTTAATCCCAAATAAATGGAGATCTTACGTAGTACCAAATATAATGCGGCATCTAATTTTATCTGTCATTTTTATGGATAGTTTTAGATGTCAATCCCCAAATATATTGCAGTTTCTAATTCTATCTGCCATTTTAATACCTAAATAAATTGCTGGATCTAATTCGATCTGCAATTTATGGGAAAATTTAAGATTTTACCAAATCACTTAATATATCACTGGATTCAATTCGATCTGCAACTTATTGAAAAAGTTAAGATCTTACGCAATCCCGAAATATATTACTGGGTCTAATTTCATCTGTTATTTTTTTCATAAATTTAGATCTTACGTAATCCCCAAATATAATCCTCGATCTTATTCGATCTGCCGTTTTCCAGATAAAGTTAGATACAACTTAATCCTGAAATATATATGTGACCTTCTCCGAGAAAAGGGACCTAGTGTGTGAAAATTAAGTTTTGAGAAGAACGCATTTAAAGTTTCATAACGCATTATCACTTTAAACACACCTTCAGTTGGGAGATGCGATTTGGTATGGTTAGGTGCCTCAACTCATTTCATCTTATTCTACACCCTTTTAGGTACCAGAATCCACTCTTAAGTCCAAACCCGTTTTTTGACATACTAGGTTCCTTTTCTCGGAGAAGGTCACATATACCTAGATCTACTTTTTCGCATAAATTTAGATCCAAGTTTATGCCCATATATATTGCTGGATCTAATTCGATCTGCCAAAATTGAGATCAAATTAGATATAAGTTTATCCACAAATATATAGCTGGATCTAATTGGATCCGCCATTTTTCGGATCAAATTAGATCTAAAAATATCCCCAAATATATAGCTGGATCCGCCAATTTTCGGATCAAAATAGATCTAGGTTTATCCCCAAAGATATCATTGGACCTCCCAACTTTGAGATATAACTTGATCTTAGTTTATCCCCATATATACAATTGGATCTAATACGATATGATTGGATACACCCAATTTTGAGATCTAATTGGATCAGCTAGATATTACAGCAGATCTTAAACAATATCAAATTGGATATGATTAGATATTGCGCGAGATCAATTTTTTTTACTCGGGTATACAATAAAAAATTATAAAAATATAGCGCCATCTCTATGTGATATTGATAGTAGAGACACAAAAATATCAACTTTGGGAAATAATTGGGGTTCAAATTAGCTGAAAATTTTGTAAAATTAAAAAAACATAAATTACTAAAAATTAGGATGCAAAGTTAGTTCAAATACGGATGAAAGTAATTGTTATGCGAAATGGGATTTACAAAAATATTAGTTCAATCCTAAATTTTAAGACAAAATTTTTTAAAAAAATTTTAAAAAATCAACGATTAAACTTTAAGGTTTTATTAAGAACATATTAGAGATTAAAAACTACAAAAATTGTAGGAATTCCTTTTTTCATTTGGCTGCAGCAGATATTTTCTTTGAGCGGATTTCGAGAAACAGCGAAATTTGCCTTATTTTCAGGATTGAAGTACTTAATCTTGTGTTGTTATATTCCGGCCAAAATCATGTGGAATTAAAAGAAGAAAAAAAGAAAAACTTGCCTAAAAGCTAAATAAATGCCAAAAATCGCTATTTTCTCGAAATCCGCTCAAAGAAAATCTCTGCCGCAGCCAAATGAAAAAAGGAATTCCTACAATTTTTGTACTTTTTAATCTCTAATATGTTCTTAATAAAACCTTAAAGTCCAATCGTTGATTTTTTAAAATTGCTTTAAAAAAATTTTAAATTGTAGGTTTGAAAACAGTGCTTAAGAAATCCGACCTTTTTGGCTCTAATTTAAAACGAGTTAGCAAAACGCAATATAAAATAATAATTCTTATCTGCGTTCACGGAACTTTAAGAATAAAAAAATGTTTCTGTAGTATATTATTTCAATAAATTTTAAAATTTGGACCCGAATTTCTTGATTAAGTGGCCTGCGACACATCAGTTATCTGGCGAAATTGTTATAACTCGGCTGATTTTTAACCGATTGAACTTTTTATTGCTTTATTAGAAGGAGAATTCACTATAAATCACTTTTCTTTAGTGTTTTTAATTCGAATTAGTGTTCAAATATCAATGTTTTCGCAAAAATGCACAAAAAGTCATATTTTTCCCTTGTAATCCGTGTTTCAAATTTTCCTAATTTTTTGGGGGACGTAGTTTTACACCCAAATAAATATTTCCGGCGGGTAGCCCGGTTAAAAACTCAAAAAAAAATTTTTTTTGGAGAACTCTAGTGTACACTGTAATCTACAAGGGTAGTGAAAGAGTTAATATTCAATTCATTTTATTACCTCAAATGTACTTAAATATCCAATAACCATTATAACAAATTAATACTTCAGTTTTGTCATTCAATAATTCATATCTACCTAATAATATATACACCCTATGTTGGTAGAAAGGAGCGGGGCGACTTCTGTTATTACAACCTACAACTTCCTTTTCAATTTGCGAGTAATTTTTTTCTGCAGGAGTTAGCGTACAAGATGAGTACTCGATAACTTTTTCTGATTTTTCGGAAAAGAATATGGCATACGCTCCTATTCCCTTCCCATATGCATCTGCTGTTACTTTAATTGGCAGATCTGTATTGCAATAAGTTAGAAGAACTTCAGATTTAATATATCTGCATAAATATATAGAATCGCATATAAGGATCATAAAAATGTTAACACACATTTTTGCCTATAACTTTGGTTTAAAGCTTCTCATATTTTTTATTCGGCAATTTTCAAAATATGTCAGTTAATAAATTAATTTACATCATGAGTTTTAATTTGCAATATTTTACACAATGGACGATGAAAGAAAAGTGCGTTCAAAAATAATTAAATATTTTTAACAAAACCAAACATGTACATACAAAAAAATTGCCAAAGAGACTAATGTACCCCGCCAAAGAGTTTCAAAAGTGTTAAAAATGTATCTGGAACACCTAACAATTGCAATGAAAGCCGGGAACAGGAAGAACGACTGGTTATCGTAACATTGGAAAGGCATATAAAGTTAAAAGCATCCTTTAGAGAGCTCCTAACACATCTGGTAGAAAAACAGCTCGGTTAGCCCAATGCTCGGACTTTTTTGTACGTAAAGTGAAGCGTAAGGCAGGACTAAAGTCCTACAAAGTTCAAAAAGTTCCCGATAGAAACGGTTTTAAAAATTTGGAGGCCAAAACCAGAGTTCGAAAATTGAAATCAAATTTTATACAAAAATACAACTGTTGTGTAACGGACGACGAAACTTATGTCCTGGCAGCTCCCTGGTCAAGAATTTTATGTTTCCGATGTTCGAGGAAATGTTGCGGAAAAATTTAGATCGAAAAAGCAAACGAAATTCCCTAAAAATGCCTAGTATGGCAAGCCCTATGTAGCTGCGGCCAAATAAGCCAGTCATTTGTGACATCTGGCTCTATAAACAGCGAAATTTATATCAAGGAGTGTTTGCAGAAGAGACTTCTTCCATTTTTGAGTCAGCACAATGTATCCACTTACTTTTGGCCCGATTTAGCATCTTGTCACTACAGCAAGAAAGCGCTGGAGTGGTATAATGGTAATAATGTGGTTTTTGTACCAAGAGAGGCAAATCCACCAAACTGCCCGGAGCTCAGGCCAGTGGAGAGATATTGGGCTCTTGTTAAAAGAGAATTAAAGGGCACAAAAAAGGTCTCCCAGGACATGCAAGATTTCAAACGTAGATGGACCACCTGCTCTAAAGAGTGACAGAAACTACCATAAAAGCCTTAATGGTAGGGTTTCCGGAGAAAGTGGATAACTTTGTTCGTAGTGATTAGAATTCCATGCGGTTTTTTTGTTTGATTTTGTATTAAATTTGATTTAATAAAAATTTGGTTTGAAGTCTTAAAACTAAGTGGTTTGTTTTTTATTTAACTTTATGTGTGTTAATATTTTTATGATCTCACTCCTTAGGTACTTCCATATATGTATATATGAAAAATACTCGCATATGTCCATATTTTTAAATACATGCAACCATTTTTGATCATATTTGAACATATATGAACATTTTTCACAGCAAATGCAGTTATTGTATATATGGGGGATTTCATGTCAAGTGACTTTTGAAATCGATGTCTTCCGATTTGGATGAAATTTGTACCAAGGTTAGCCAGAGCTTAAAAGAATTAATTCCTTTTTGGAATGAATTCCCAAAAATTTAATTCAATTCTTTAATTCAAGGAATGAATTCATCAATAAGACATAATCAGGAATTAATTCCTGTGAATGAATTCAAAGAATTCAAATTTGTAGAATGAATTCCCTGACCAAAGCGTAAAGAATTAAAATTAAATAATTCATTCACTAAAGAATTCATTCAACACTATTTAATTCAATTTGAAGTCAAGGAATTCATTCAATTCTAGTTAATTCAACTTTTGGCTAAGGAATTCATTCAACTGTGCACTTAATTCAACTTTTGATCAAGGAATTCATTCAATTCTAGTTAATTCAACTTTTGGTCAAGGAATTCATTCAATTCTTGTTAAATCAACTTTTGGTTAAGGAATTCATTCAATTCTAGTTAATTCAACTTTTAGTCAAGGAATTCGTTCAATTCTAGTTAATTCAACTTTTAGTCAAGGAATTAAATTTATTTCGTTTAATTCCCTAAGGAATTAAATTTTTTTCGTTTAATTCCCTAGGAATTAAATTTTTTTCGTTTAATTCCCTGAATTAAGTTTCAATTCCTAGGGAATTAAACGAAATAAATTTAATTCCTTGACTAAAAGTTGAAAAACCCTCGTCTTGAGTTAGAAATAATTTTTTTTATACATATCCCACTCGCATCCCACTAAGCGACCAAAACTACCTTAAAGAAAAAGACCTAAGCTTTCTTTTGAGCTAAAAAAAGTACCCATTTAAAAAAAAACTAAAAAAAAGTTTTAATTAAAAAAAAATATTGCAAAAATTTTTGTAATTAAAAAAAATTTTTTTTTTCGAAAGATTGCAGAAATGGCTATATAATTTTTTTGGGACAAATGTTGCTTACACCAATGGGTAATAAGTTACATAGATGAGAAAGAACACCTGTTTGGCCAAAATGTCAAATTTTGACCCCCTCTAACTCAGAAACTTTTTTACCGATCTTGTTGAAAATTTGTGTCTAAACTACTATCCAATAGGACTAACCTTGGTGCAAATTTCATCCAAATCGGAAGACAACGATTTCAAAAGTTGGGTCGCTTGACATGAAATATATTATATCTAGGGAAAATACCCAGGTAGAAATTATATGTGGTAACAAAAAAGAAGCACTGGCAAAGCACAAGCAGACCGCGGTCTTACAAAGAGAAGTACTGGCAAACCACTAAATTTAGACGCTTTATTAACGCTTGAAAAGGGTGACTTCCCAGCGCTTGTTTTCCTAAAATATTATTTTGTTTTTAAAAGAAGCTCCAAAGAAGAGTGGACATTTAGGTAATTTTTGACTCCACAATACAATAACTCCAAGAATCATCCATTTTTAGAGTAATTTAAAATTCTTCAGTGATGAGGGCACATACTTTGGTGGCAGGGAAAATACTTGATTTTTGTGAGTTCTTGGTGCTATCTCGATACTTTGCAAACCATTAAATAGATCGGTGTTATCAGGAAAGCACTTTAATTTTTTTATTTGAGCGTTGGCAAAACATTTGATTTTTATGTTTATGGGTGCTCTCCCAGGGCTTGGTAAAGCGTTGGCACCACCGTGGAACGGTGTTATCATTTGGGCATTGGGAAAGCGCTGCTAACAAGCACTCATACCACCCATTTCGGTGCTTTGCCAATGCTGGCCGCTTTGTAATTTTCTACCTGGGTATATTTGATTTTTTTTCACGTTAAAAATTTTATATATATAATGCTTTTATACAGTCTTCAATGTTTAATGTCATTATGTTTTGATTTTATTAAATTCTATTTTAAATCTTGTTAATAAATATATATATGTGTATTTAAATAATAATGTATTAATTAGTAACAATGTAAATCTAAAAATTATATTTCTATGTTTTAATAATAAGACATTATTTTGTTGCATAGAAAAGGCTTATAACATAAATAAATTAGTCGATTTTTATTTCGAGTTTTACCATCTTAACCTGATATTTAATTTACGTGCTAATTTTTCTCAAAATAACCAAAATTTAATACTTAACCATAGTTATGGATGTAAAATTCATATGGAGATATCTGTGGTTAACGTTTAACTCTGGTTATTAATTAGATTAGTTACCCGCCCTAAGTGTTATAATAAAACTAAGGAACAAGAAACTACTATTACAGCTAATAAATACCTGAAAATATAATTTTCTTACTTTTTGTCTTGCAGTTATAAGAAGCCTACAGCATTACCAGCGCCTAAGTATATAGAACTCTTAATGGATTGGATAGAGTCTCAAATTAATAACGAGTGTGTTTTTCCTGTATCAACAGGTAATTGAATTTAAAATTTAGTATCAGGGTACATTTACATATAATGAAGAAAGGTACTCTATACCGACGTTTTTTAATCAAATTAACCAGAATCTTTAGGAAAAATTTTAATATTGTTCGATTTTATTGCGTGAACCCTACGTAACTTTTTAAACTGTGACGACTAATTTGGCCACAAACTAGTGTCACAGACTGTAGTGAATAAATATAATACTAAAAACACACACTATATGCAGGTGAAATAGATGAAAAAAGTAAACAAACAATACACATAAGCAAAACCATGCATAAGCATGCACTGGTCAAACAAGTAAAAATAATAAACAAACAACAACAGCAATACGCATATGCAAATGTACTATTTATCCAGCAGTAAACACCTAGCAACAACTATTAAGGTTGTTTACAAAAATTAAAGAATTAAGGAATGTATGTACCGCTATATTACAATAGCAACACAACATGGGTAATTATTTTTTTGGTAGCATCCACTTGTTTGTCGATTAGTATAAAAGGGCAGGATAGAAAATAGAAAGGTCTCATTCTTTTAGCAGCGATCCAGCGCAGAGTAAGTAACCAAAACGTAGTGAGCTAAGTAGCCGCTTTAGCTGGTGTTTAGCGATCACCAGGAAAAGCTAGTAAATGTGATAGATATACTTCCAATGAACTTCGGATGGTGTTTACCGATCACCTGACGAAGTTACAGGGATACGAAGCCAAAAACACACTTGGTGTTTTCCGATCATTTTTTGGGTTTTGGCGACAATGATTTTAATAATTCGTGATATTGAAATTTTAACATAGACAGGCAAGATCTACGGTCAACGATATCAAAATCCGAAGACGAGCCGAGTGAAGCCTAAGTGTACAGAAGGGCTCAAGCGCAACTTCACGCCAAACAGGAGGTGCACAGTCAACAGGGAAATTATCTGTAAGGAAGAGGCGAGCGGACCGCAGCGAAATAAAAAATAAACGAGTACCCGAGAGGACACGAAGGGGATACGAACAATAAACTATGTAAATTACTCACAGAAATTAATACCAATAAAGGAAGATAACGATTGTAGATTAAAATTTAAAAATGCTGTGTACATTTATTTTTTTTTTGTAATGAACACTGGAGAGAGGCTGAGTATACCCTAGCGAAAATAAGTCGTTACAAAACCCAGTTGGAAAATTGGCCTTAAAGGCAATGTTAGCAGCGCCGTTTAGGTGACAAGTCAGCGGGAGCAGAAATCTGTCTGCACTTTATTTCTTTTTGTTAAATTACGCTGATAAATTGCCTATTTGTCATCATAACAAGAAATTATTCTTAATTCGCGCTGACAAATGCCTGTTTGTCAGTATCACGTCTTAATAAATATATATAAAAAAATAAAATAATATTTGTTTATCCTTTATTAATTTAAAGTATACCACAAAAACGAAAACTGATAGCACGATTGCACAGGGGCAAGACGAAATGAAACAAAACTTGCTTTCGATCGAACGTTGTAAACACAAAGACTTAAAGTTTATTAGAGATTTTGAGTTCTATACCCTAAAAGAGTTCTAGAACTGTAACTATGAGAAATGATAGATACCAAATCAGTGTTGCCACTTTTTGAATAATTATTCAAAAACGGGACTGTTTACACATTCGTTGGATAATTTTTGAATAATGACATTTTTGTGTAGTTTTTGTGTAATTTCACTCTAGAGAAATTTTCGTAAATTTCATAAAAACCAGTCGATAGTTGAAGTAGACTAAATGAGTTTGTCTTTTGAAACATTTACAAGATCATTTGCAAATGTAGCGAAAGATTGAAATTTGGGTTTGTTATGATTGTGACTTTCTTATGATTGAATAGAAACCAGTCATTTTCAAAGTCCTTTTCTAACAATTTAAAGTGAATTTAGCGCGATTTTTTTTGCTGTAGCTAACATGATAGGGGACAAAAATTTTGTAAATATAGAACAGTGTGGCAGAATGAAAATATATTGGAATAATTCAGCAATTCAGACATTTAAGCTATAGTTCAATGCATTATAGTTAATTTTAGTATGCCTTTTGTTTTATTATTATTAATTTATAAATTCAAAAACATTTTACATATGATTAAAAAACTTTTAATTGTTAATTATAAAAATTTGATCTTTTTGCAATCGGTTCATAAATAAAAAATGCCAAGCTTTTAAATTTTCCACATGCCAGAGTTGTCCTACTTTGGAGTCGAACGCTACAGTTTCCAGCTAATCTGTGGAATCGACCGTTAGAAGTTTGTCCGAAATGAAAATACACTAAAGAACCCATATCTAGCTGAAGTCAACTTTAGAAAAGTTCCATCTTTATTAATTTGGTTAATTTTCAATGAAACTCATCCTACCCAACTTAATCGATTCATTTGAGTAAAAATTCAGCCAAATTAACAATTGTTATTTTAGCTTAAGACAATTGTGGCTACATCTTTATTTTGAAATAATATTAAAAAATTTATAATTTTTTTGTGTAATTTCATACGGTTTTGGATAATTTTTTACCTTCGGTTGTGTAATTTTTGGTTTTACTGGTGGCAACACTGTACCAAATACAAAAATATTGGAATATAAAGTACAGTGGTGAACAAATTACCTTGACATGTTAAATCATTTAAACAATTTAATTTCATTATTCTTTTTATAGGCAACTTAACTGAATTTCAAGAAAAAGTTTTACCAAAATACAAATTGACAACATATAGGTCCCAACATTCCGGCGGCGTTGAAAGAATCAGCTTTCAAGGGTTGAGAAGAATAGCTAGCTTGTGAACTGGTCTTCGAAATAAGCCCTTTGCAGTTTTAACATCAGCCACTCTGACCTTCCCATCTCTGCCAGGATAGGTATCCACAATACGACCAAGGATCCACTTCAAAGGAGACACGCTATCTTCATGAATAATTACAAGAGTGTTTTGCTATATATTTAGCTCTAATGATGACCATCGACTTTTTTGTATCATATCGTTTAAATAATCTGTAGACCATTTTTTCCAAAACTTTTGTTTGGCTGCAGTGATACATTTCCATCTCTGTAAATGACTGATTTCGTTACACTCAACGGTTGCTGCTGGTACTGAGTTTAATGGCCCGCTAATTAAGAAGTGACCAGCCGTTAATGCTTCAAAATCGTTTGGATCACATGATTGAGATGAAATTGGGTGAGAATTCATGATAGCTTCTATTTCAATAAGAGTAGTAGACAGCTCTTCATAATTCATTTTAGCATTAGCTAGAGTACGGTAGAGATAACCATTGGCCGATTTAACTGCAGCCTCCCAAATGCCTCCAAAATGTGGTGCTCTGGGGGGAATAAAATTAAATTTAATAAAGTTTTTACTACAAAAATCATTAGCCGTTTTTTCTAATCACTTGGATTTAATAAATCCAAAAAGTATTTCTAAAAGTGCTCAACAGATGGGGTTTGATTCTCCCTATTTTAAAAAGAATTTTCGGTCCGACACTTCTTTCACCCTAATTTTTAATACCGAATTCGATGATGAAGGATTTTACTTTAACTTTTAATTTTTAATTATATTTTATATAAAACAGCGATAAACAGTCTGCCTTTTCAGTTTTATCACTTCAATTTATATTTTTACACAATTGAAAAATTGCATTGCAATATTTAATATTCACTAATTGGATTTAATTAAATTACTATAGAGTGAAAAATTGCCATTTCTATTTCAGCTATTTCTCCATATCCAAGATTAAAAATATAAATTTGGTGAGGTGTAGTTTTTTTTCTAAACATATTTCATAAAAAAAATGTAAGAAAAACCTTTTATTTGTTAGTTTTTTAATTTTTTTGTTTCTCTTTTAATTTTTATTCGTATTTTTTTCTGACATTAAATTAATAGGCTGTTTAATATATTTGTGCTTTTATTATGGATTTATTAAATCCAGCTTTTTTTTGGATTTAATAAATCCACTTTTTGTATGAAAAATTCTAAATCCAGGTGATTAAAAAAAACGCTAAATAATATTATTTTGAAAAGACTTAGTGAAACAATTTTTTGAGATCATTGAGTTGTGCATTAGCCCCAATGAAATATGTGGCGTTGTTACAAAAAATGTTTGGTGGCAAACTACGTCGACCAATTAATCGCTTCAATGCTGCTAAGAAAGCGTCAGATGAGAGGTCAGATACGGCCTCAATGTGTACTGCCTTGGTTACAAAGTAAATGAAAATTGCAACATAACATTTATTGGGCTGTTTTCCTCTTATCTTCAAATAGGTATATATGGGCCCACAAAAATCAACACCACACCTCTCAAATGGCCTAGCAGGGGTTACACGTTCAGTGATTTTTGCTCTAAAAGTGATCGTAAAAAGTGATTTTCGTATCATTTGGCATTTCCAAACAGAGGGTCGCGGGATCGATTTCCGGCGGGACCAATAATTTATTTCAATTTTTTTTTAATCTGTTAATTTTTTTAATTTTTAAAAATATGAATTCTCACCATTTTTAATTTTTAAAAATGGTGAGAATTTGCTTTTTATGCAACTGTGAAAATAGTACTGAAAACAATACTGAATTGGAGCGCACCTTTTACACTTGTTTAATAAGTACTTTTATTGAAGAGAATAAGGAACAATATCTCGCAGTAACAAAGTGTCGTTTTTATGTCACTCAACTTTTATATCAAAGAATAGCTCAGCATTAGAGCGCTAGACTAGCAATCGTAAGGTCGTAAGATCGATACCCGATGGCGGCAATAAAAAACTTTTGTAAAATAAAAAACACATAATTTTTTTGCGAAGAATGTTGAAGTTGTAATACTCCTCTCCCAAGACAACTCAATGTTAAAATCATTATTAGTGTTTATGTTAAAAAAGAAGTGCATCTAGATCAGGGATCGGCAAATATATACAACCTTATTTTGTGCTTGTATGAGTGAGTTGCATCCTCTCACTCTCAATGCACTGACAAAGAACGTTTGTATAATAATTCGAAAATTTCAAATGTTTAAAATGGGAATATAAAATAAAAATTTAAAAGCAAACAACAACTATGAAAACAAATATCAAAAAACAACAACAACAACAAAAAAATAAAAACAAAAAAAAACTTAAAAATAAATTACTAAAAAATGTATCAATAAACATTATGCAGAGTGTAAAAAATCTGGCAAACAAACGATGCGACAACCTACTTCATTGAAATCTTGTATGCGACTGATTATTTTTTTGTTCTATGTGTGAGCTTATGTAGGTGTGAGAGAGCGCCCATGGGCATTGGTGATGCCGACCTCTGATCTAGATCATCAATTATAGTGCTTTTTCTACTGCTTCTGCATCTCTTTTTTTGCTGGGGTTTTTATTAAAATTTTATAGATTATCGGAAAGGTTAAATATTTAAAGTAAATTACATCATTATTATTTTGATTTCCAATGGAGTGCGCCATTCCAATTTTCAAAGTACAACAATAATTTCAAAAGCAAAATGAAAGTAAAATTCCAGAGGATTTTGTAAAGTTAGCTCGGGTTTTATTTTATGACCTCTTGAAATATATGTGTTAGGAACTCTCTCGCATTCACGAATAAGTGAAATTTCAATTGTTCTTTTCGGTTCTTTTATTTTATTCGGAATTAGTATTTGAGAATTTTCGTTTGGTGCCTAAATGATGCCAAAAAAGTGCCAAAAAAAAAAAAATAAGCAACTCTTAATGTTTCAAAAAAAAATATGTTCAGCTTTTATTTCAAATATTTATACATTTAGTTACTTTAAGAATAAAAAGACAAAAAAAAAAATAAAAAAAGGCGGGCAACTTATCTAAAAACTAACCCGAGTTTAACATTACCACAATTATTTTTTTAAGGTGGTCCAGAAAATTGTAGATATTTTTATTGTAACGTTTGTTTTTTAATTTTGCTATCCCTTCTTAGTAGGCGTGGCTTTTAATGAAAAACCAGCGTTAACGACCTTTTATCAAATTATATAGAAATTTTCTTAAAAAGTGCCAAAATTCTATGGAGAGTGCCAAGGTGCCATTGAACATTCAATAGTGCCACAAATGGCACTTTTGTGCCACTTTTACCAACAGTGACTGACATAATATAATCTTATACTGATAGAAAAATCCTAAAAAAAAAATAGCAAAAAAATGTACTCAAAATTAGTTAAAAGGGGGCCTGCACAGAAAGCTTTTGAAATTAGTAAATCCTTTTTGCTAAATATTAGTAAGATAAGTACAGCAAAAATGCAATTGTTTTAGTAATATTTGAGTTAAATTTCGTTTAATTGAATTGTAAATTTACCTTGCTACTATTGGCTAAAAAATATTACTGAATATTAGTAGACAAAAATCAGTAAAGAAATTGTTATATATTCAAAAGTTAATTTATCTTTAAATTTGAGTTGAATACAAATAGCGGTCTCTCCTGCTACAATAAACAGAAATATTTGCTAGAAAATAGTAGACTGCTTTCTGTAGTGCAGATTTTTATTCGCATTAAGTAAATAAAAAAATACTAAAAATTTTAAATTCTCTGTGATGGTTTGGTCGACTAATTTTCAGGAAATTTTTTGCTGATTTTAGCAGGTTAAATTGTCATTTTCGATTAACTAAAATATAGCTGAAATAATTTTGTAAATTTAACAGATTTTTTCCTGCTGTTTGTATCTTTCTAATATTTAGCAAACATATTCAGCTGTTTTTTCAGCAAAAATTTTTAAAGACTTTTATATTAGTGTATTAACAACTGAAAAATTTTTCGAATGAACAAGTGAACTAGAAGAACACACTAGTTCAAAAATAAAATTGATTGAAATGAACTGTGAACTATAATGCCAAATTCTAGTAATTTTTATTCCGATTATTTGTTTGTAAAAAATGTTTTATTTTGTGTGAAAATTTCCGGGTGTGCTCACATTTTTACTCACAATTTCTAATTTTTTTTTTTACGATAGACTAAAACTCAGGGGATGCCCACTACTTATGCGATTGCATTGTGTTAGAATTAGGAAAATAGAATAGATTTCGACAATTTCTAACACCAAACTGCTAATAACAAACAATATGAATAAAAAGCAACTGATAGTGCGTCTTTGTGACGAAAACGTGATTAAAATAGACACATGTTTCAAGAGGCCATCAAATTCAAAATCGAGCTAGATTTGCAAAACACTTTGAGGGTTTTGTTTTAGCAACAGTGTACTTTCATTTCGCGTTCGAAACATTGATTCTGACCGCGATGATAATTTTTCAGGATCTTCTAAAATCGCAGAATATAGTTTTGTTAAATATACTGCAAGAAGCTTCTTGAGACAAATCCGTATTTATATATGTATTTAATTTACAGTCACTTCCAGAATAAATTTCTTGTTTCTTGTAAAGTACGCTTTTCACGGACAGTTAATAATTTTAATTTAAAAAAAAATTATGAAATACCAACATTACAATGCTTAACTTAGGGTGGGAAAAAATTGTAAAATGTCGAATTATGCCAATTAGCTGCAAGGAAACAGCTTGTGCCTGCTTGGAATTTTTAAGGAAAACCGAAGGTTAATTTGTCAATTTTATGTTTATCTTATAATAAATATGACGAAATCTATCAATAGTAACAATAAAAAATAGCCACTTATCAATTAAAAGTTGCGAAAAAAATTTATGTTTCCTTTTTGCAGTCACATTTTATAATTTTTTTCTCAGTAAAAGAGAGGATTGCATTCTATTAATTTTCTAACCTCTTTGATTAAGCCTAGCACACATAACTATTCAAGATTTTTCCAAAAAAAAAGCATAAAAAACAGTTTCTATGGCCACCAAAAAGCTTAGAAAAATTTTTAGAAAGCAGTTTTCGCAATTGGATTTAGAGTCTATTTTATTTATGAAAACTTAAGAAACTTGGCCATTTGGTATTTGATTTCAACAAAAAATAAATATTTTTTATTACATTTTTTAAAAAATGTTTTTACTTTCGACGTATTTTGTTACGTTTCAAAATTTGTCAAATCATTTCGGCTACGTGCCTGCTAAGTACGTTGAGGCTATTTCGGCTAGCTCGCCTACCCATAACGAAAATAAATGTTCCACTCTACCCGATGATAATGTAGTAATTACGGATCTTATTATCCACCCGGAAGATTACGACATTTCTGTAGTACACCGAACGGCGAAAGAAGAGTTATTTCTCTTAAAAATTCCCAAATTGTACCAACACACCCGTTTTATGGTTCCTCGATTTTTTTCGGGGTGGTGATGCCCTGCCGCTACATTTCCTGAGGGAATTACTAAACAGCGGCAGAAATCCTCTAGTTCCATATGTGGAAAGTTCATTCCACATATGGAACTATTCTGGAGAGGACCATTCAGAGTTGTAATAACAGGCCACGAATAATTTATGGAGGGAGTTACTGGCTCACGAGCTCTGAGCAGTAACATTATTACCCAAGGTCAATTTGGTTTTGGTACATTTACATACCCAGGACGCAAGTGGGAACGCAAAGTTCAGTGCTTCAGATGGATGAAAGATTGCCCTTGGATTGTGTTCATCAAAGGGAACTTTTACTCGAATTACAACGCAGGGTTGTGGTATACCCCACCGATCAGTCTAATATTTAGACTTACCCCCACTTGTGTTTTACCCAATTTACCCTCATCCGAGAATATTTGGCATTTTCATAAGTGCAAAATGAAGTCGGATACTCGAATTTGTTGAAAATATTAAATATCGAATATCAAATAGCGCACCCGCATTTTTATTCTACACTACCCCACACTGTTTACCCTCCAACTGAACATAGGTTTGGAAATAATTGTTTTTTTTTCATTCACAGGTTTGCCTGGCCCGGGAGGATGTTCACGCCAGTGAAAAATGGTAACCCTAAACCTACCAACGCCCCCTAGATGTTAGTAACATCAGCTGTTGGCATGCGTAACTGCAGCCAACTTTACTTTGATGCTAGTTGACATTAGGGTGGCCAGATATAAAATCGACGAAAAAAGTACATTGAGGCAAGAAAGGCAGTACAATTAGTGAAAAAGAAGTACACTTTTTTCATTAAAAATATCATAAAATTCAGTACATAAAAGTAACAATTTATGTATTTAGAATTCATAACAAAATATGTCAATCACGTTTTATTAGAGATGTATTTTTATTTTATTAATGTTTAACTTCGTTGACAAATCTCGCTGTTGTATTGATTTCCTTAGCAGTTTATCCGTATGATGATTTTTTAATGGCCAAGAGTTTACTTAACATAAAATCACAACTTTCAAGATTTTTCGATATTTTTCTTATATGCTCATTAAAAATCAAGGTTGGCAACCGAAACGAATAACGGTATTTGTATCGAGTTTTTTTGTTTCGCTATTGGTATTGGTAACGGTATTTCATTTGTATCGGTATTGGTATTACCGATATTGAAACATCAATACCGGTACGTACCAGTATTATGAAAGTACATTGTGTTTTCACAATAAATGTGTTGTTGTAAAAAAACACAATGTTGCTAAACCAAATTAAAAAAAATAATAGCAATACGCCTGCTAGAAATACGATTTTTTTTATTAAAAACATATTAACACATTAACATATACCGGTATTTTTTAAAATTAAGAGTTTCGGTATTGGTATCGGTTATCAATTTGAAAGGGTTTTGAAACGGATGACAGTATTATATAGGTATCGGTTGCCAACCTTGTCAAAAACCCTGTTTTGAAAGCAATTCTCATTTTGTTCGCATAATTTGATTTGATTTAGGATAATACGTAAACTAGAAATATTCGTGATCAATATTTTGTATCATAGCTTGCAAATTCTTTGTATATATCCAAAAATATTTCAAAAACAATTCGGAATTTCAACCAAAATTTAATTTTTTTTATATAAAAAATGGAGTATATGCACTTAAAATAATACGTCAATATAAAAATTGGCCAAACCGGTTTCAAATCGATTTGACGACTTAGTTGAAACACTGATTTAAGCAAAGAAAATACTCAGTGAAAATTTTCGTCAATTTTGCTCTATTTCTCTTAGTTTTCGAGATACGGACCATTTAAAATAATCGGGAAGGAAAGAAAGAGCGCCATCTTTAAAACTTCGGATACATTGGTGGCGCCATGTACCGGGCAATAACAGAAACATGAAAATATTATATTTGAAAAATAAATTGTGTAAAATTTAACGAATGGGTTCTAAAAAATTGGTTATAAATAGTTTTGAAAGTTAGCACTCAAAATTAGTTAAAGTACTGAGGATTTTTAGTATAGTGGTCAAAGAAAATAACTAAAATCTTCAGTTAAATCAGTGCTTCAACAAAAAATTTGTCAAAAATTAGTCAAAGTGATTTGAAACTAGTGTTTCCAATTCGGTTAATCGATTAACCGATTCCTCGATTAATCGCCTCTCTTTCGGTTAATGTCGAAACAAATAATTTAAAACGCAAATAATTATTCGACCCGAATAATCGGTTAAAATATATCGATTAACCGGTTAAATTTTTAATATAGAATTTTTCCTTTCTTTTTTCCCAAAACTTCATAATTTTCTTAATTTGGGCTAAAAAATTGCAAGAAAAGCTTAAAAAAATAAATACTAACTAAAACACCATTAAATTCTTTTCAACTCGAGTGAAAGAGGTCCTTAAGTCTTTAGATACATCTTTTTCAGCAACTCCAAGCAAGTCGACATTGCACCAGCGAGACACGTCATGTGTTTTAAGAAACTCTTAAAAACGGCTTGGTTTTACCTTTCTGCAATTAATTTTCAATACATTTTTTTGCAGATATAACAAAAAATCAAAATTTCTATAACAAAAGCTTCAAAAAACATCGCGAAAGGCTAAATTAAAGGTGTTTTTTTAAACTTCTCAAAACACACGACATGTCTGGCTAGAGCAGCGTCAAAGCGCTATATAGGCTTTAGGAAATATAATAGAGAGTTTTCCATTTCTTTTAATAAGTAAAACTAATGCAAATTATATTTCAATGTCCTTCAAGACAAAGTTTCATTTGTTTTAAATTTGAGTCAAACAACTCTCAAATGACATGTTACTTCCATAGGAAATCTAAATTTTCTTACATCTCCCAAGAAAGTGTGTTTAGTCGGTTTAAAACCACATAAATTATTCAACATGTTCCAATCCATGGAGCCCGAACCCATTTCACTGAATTTAAATCAGGGTTGGCAACCGAAACGAATTAGGGTCGATTTTATAGTTCATAGTTTAATGCAGTTATCGCCATACTATCAAGATTGGAGCCGGTTTGAATGGATGAAGAGTATTTAAGTGCTGTATATTCTTAAATATATAGAAACTCTGCCACTAAAAAGTTAATGCAGACTGAAAAATCGTCCATTAATTGTTTTGGTTGCCATCCATGATTTAAATTTTTATTCGCATTGGTTTCATTAACAATAAACAAATAACCTTAAGTTAACGCAAAATAAAAGTTAAAAAATTCAAATTTATATGGAATTTGCCATCTGTAGCTGTACTCTGAGAGAATTGTCTACATGCTATTTATGACTTTTTTAATTGATTCAATGAAGATTCGCTGGAAGTCGTCCATTGAAAACTTTCATTATATTAATGCAGTTTTACGTAAAATTTTATGAAAATTTTTATGAAACCATACATACCCCTCATTCAATTTTTATTTTATTTATTAAAAATTTCATACACCCAACAAAAATTATTAGAAAGAGCTTCATAGTAAAAATTAAAAAGCTTTTTCATAAAATTTTTCATTAATTTAGTAACAATTTTCATCAAACCTCGACAAATAAAATTCAAACTTTTAAGTTATTTTGTTTATTTTTAATGTCCCTTCAAAAACCGAAAAAGACTGAGAATTTAACAATTCTTTACGATATCCTTCAGCAAAAATTTTTGCTGATTTTTGCAGAGCAAATTGGTATTTTCAATTGACCAATGACTCGATGGCGCAATGAAAAAATGCTCTAGCTCGTTTTTTTATATCTTCAGAGGAGAAGGAAGAATCTTAATAAAATTCTAACTTTATTTTATATTTTTTTTTTATATTGATTAAAAATTGCATTAAAAAAATTGTATCTAAAGTTTTTCAAATTTTTAAAATTTTATTCTAAAGAAATAAAAAATCTACATTAAGTTATCGATATGTAACAGTTTTAGATTTGCTGTTCTTAACTTACTCATTTTTTGAGTATCCCCCCCCCCTTTTTTTAAATTAATTTTTAGTAGCTTTAGCAAAATTTTTAGAGATCTTTTCTATTAAATAGTACAAGAAATGTTTCAATTTAAAAAATTTCAGATTCCGAAATTTTTCAACTTTTTAAATACATCGAGTTTATATGCCAAGTTGATATTTAACAAAAACAGGCATCTCTTTGTGTTTTTATTGATAAAAAATTAAGGAAATACATTATTTTCGCATTATACGATTAATCGATTAATCGCCAATTTTCTCGATTAACCGATCCGAACAACCGGTTAATCAATTTTAGCGATTTTTCGAATAATGCATTAACCGGTTAACCGCCTATGTCGAATAATTGGAAACAGTATTTGAAACCCCTTTGACATATTTTTGTACTGACGTATAATTTTAAGTGTACGAAACAACGAAATCTATTAACTGTTGTAGTATAAGGATTAAACAAAAAAACTATAATTTTCTGAATTCTAACAAAATTTAGGAAACATCCTTAACCCTGCTGTTAGGTTAGGACCATTTTGGTCCATTTTGTTTTACTTTTCTCTATTTATCTTTGCAACGGTCATTGGCGGACTTAGGCCGGTCTGGGGTGGGCAAAGCCCACCCTAGACTGCTTTTTGCCCACCCCAGAATTTAAAAAAAATCTCTATAATTCTTGTTCTATGATTATTTTTTTTAAATATCAGTTAATCCTGTGTTTTTGAAAATGTCTACCTGTTTCCTACAAAGATAATTTGTTGGAATCTAAGGGTCAGTTTTACAGCCAGAACTAATATCGATTTCGAGAACGATCTAGCACGACAACTGACTGTGTTGTACAACGTAAAAATATTAAGTACACAAAAATGATAGTGTTGGTAAATACAAATAAAAAAATCAAAATGAAATCGTTACGTACGTCGTTACTGGGGTTTGGGGTTTCCCGGGAAAAGTTTGCTGGGAATTCCCGGGAAAATAATATATTTTTCCCGGGAAAACGGGAAATTTTAAAAATATTAAATTTTTTAAATTGGTTTTGTTTCGAACAGGATTTTTTAATTTTAGTCATAAAAAACATTTTAAATACCAAAACAAAAATGTCATTGTTAAAATCTTTTAAAAGGGAATACATTTATTTGACACACAAATAAAATATTTGCCAAGTAATAAGGAGCAGGTCAACTAATAAAGATTTTTCGCATTACTTATTCAAAATTTAAGTAGTAAACCTAAAAACTTGGTAAAATATTTAAAAGAAATATGAAAGAAAAGCTTTGTTTCTTACAAATAATCGCCCTTACTATCTAAATTTTTCAAATGTAACAATTTAGAGAAAGTCGACTTTAGTTAAAATATTGGGTGGCAGTATACCTTGACTTGGTTTATTTTTGAAGCATTCTGATTGGTTAATTTATTTTCAACCAATCAAAATATTTGAAAATATAAATATTTTTGTAAGGTTTTCATACACAAAATGAACAACACCGTTTGATTAAATATAAAGTCGACTTTAAATTTAAAATACTCCTTTATATTAAGGGTCAATAATTTTATAAGTAACGTTTTCATTAATAAATGTGAAAAGAAAAGACTAATGGTTAACGGTGGTATCTAAATTTGGTTATCCGACATCTAAATTTGGTTCACAAAAAAAAAAAAAAAATTGATGGTCATGCAACTTCTCTTGAAGAAAACAACAACAAGAATAACGTTTCAGCTAAAATTAGCAAAGTACCTGAAGAAAAAAGTGTAAGCTGAATAGTCATTAAAGATTTTATGGTAGGGCAAACATTTCCTGAAATGGTATCCAAATTAGCTGCAGTCAATCCGCACCATAACTAGATCTTCGTTTATTCGAGAAAGTTTTTATAATAAAAACCTGGCATTGCAAAAAAATGAATCCGATGTAAAGAACATTACATTAAATTACTACAATCATGTAAAAGATATCATGATAAAAGAAATATCGAGCAATATTTCTAAAAATAGGAGATTTACTATAATCTTAGATGAATGGGCAAGAATATCACAAAAGAGATATTTGAACATATGTATAAACGGAAATAATTCATTTTATAACCTGGGGTTGGTTTATATATCAGAAAGATGTAATGCTGATGAAATAAGAAGAATTGTAGAAATAAGACTAGAAGAGTTTTATTTGTCTTTGGAAAATAACATTGTGGACACCATATCTAATGGGCCAAGTGTGATGAAACGGTTTGTTTCCGACAGTCCAGTAGTAGGTGCCTGCTGGAATCATGCAATTCATTTGGCAGTGCTGCGAGTAATTTATGTGAAATCAAATGTTCAACATTCTGATATTTTTTACTTTGAATTCTCACTACACAGACTGCATTTGTACTGAAATAGTGTTTTTTTTTTAACAAAAATTACTTATATAGGTGGTTTTCATTAACAATTTTGTTCAAAAATATTTCCCGGGATTTCCGGGAATCCCGGGAATCAAATTTTTTCATTCCCGTTTCCCGGGAAATAAAAAAGTCCGGGAAATCCCAAACCCTAGTCGTTACACCATAATACCCCCTACCTAGTTACCCTTAAACGATTATACATTAGTTGACGTTCGGTTCGAGCATATTAATATCGACATCGTTGGCCCGCTGTCAACATCGAATGGTTTTCGCTACTGTTTGACTTGCATCGACCGATTTTCAAGATGGCCTGCTGCGATCCCAATGGTTGATATAACTGCGCAAAATGTCTCAAGCGCCCTTATCGAGGTTTGGATATCGATTTACGGCGTTCCATTACGTATTACTACTGATTTAGGACGCCAGTTGTAGTCAGCTATTTTTAGAAAATTAATGGAGATGCTCGGAGTTAAACATTTTCGCACCACTTCATACCATCCTCAGTCGAACGGTATGATAGAGCGCTGGCATCGATCATTGAAGGCTGCTATAAAGTGTTCAGGGACTATTAACTGGAGTTCGGCCCTTCCATTAATACTTTTTGGCATGCGTTCAACAATCAAAAGCGACATTGGGTTAAGTTCATCAGAATTAGTTTTCGGAGCACCTTGGTGAGTTTTTCGTGCCTCGTAAAAACGCCACCAATGAGACAGAATTTGCAGAATCGCTACGCAAAGCAATGAGCAATTTACCTTTAACGAATCCGCAACGTCATGGTACCAGACAATATTTTGTACAACCGGCGTTAAGTTGTAGTAAATTCGTTTTCGTTAGAGTCGATCGGGTACGAACACCTTTACAACCAAGTTACGAAGGCCCTTTTGAAGTGGTGACCAAGCAAGAAAAATACTTTGTCATCAAAATGCATCAGCGAGAGTCGAAAATATCTATCGATCGTCTTAAAACCGCATGCATATTTAATGATGTGCCAGATACAGAAACAACAACGCCTAAACACAATACCAGCGAAGAACCACAACACAATAACGACAATGAAGATATACAACTCAGCAGCGATAGCGTAGATCCCACATCTCGAGAAGACGAGGAAATTGAGAGCACTAGTCCGAGGCGGCAAACACGAGTGACTTCATCGACACGTCCGATGTCCTCTTAAATATCGTTAGTTGGTAACTAGGTGGGGGTATTGTGGTGTAACGACGTACATAACGTAACGATTTCATTTTGATTTTATTTGTATTTACCAACACTATCATTTTTGTGTACTTAATATTTTTACGTTGTACAACACAGTCAGTTGTCGTGCTAAATCGTTCTCGAACAGACGCTTTTTGTTCGTGATAATTAAAATTAAAGTTACAAGTTTTTTGTAGTTAGAATAAGTTTAATAATAATAAGCCTTAGTAAAATAAATATAAAATAAATAACTCGCTACAGATTTAATTAAGAGAATTTTGACTAATGATGTAGAATTGAATTTTGTAGAAAAAAAGAACAATTTAAAGAACACCATTAGCCACACACTCTATAATGCGATTTTTACTTATTTTTTTTGTTCTTGTTTTTCAATCAAATATGTACAAGAGTTTTTTAATACAAATTTACCACAAACTGTTCTTAATTTTTTTTATATATATTTTAAGTATTTAATTTTTCAGATTACTAAATTTAATATTGTTAATTGTTCCCCACAAAGGATGCCTAATAATGTTTTTCCGTTGACTTTATTAATGTAAAGTATACCACAAAAACGAAAATTGATAGCACGATTGTACAGGGGCAAGACGAAATGAAACAAAACTTGCTTTCGATCGAACGTTATAAACACAATGACTTAAAGTTTATAAGAGATTTTGAGTTTTATACCCTAAAAGAGTTCTAAAACTGTAACTATGTGAAATGATAGACAGAAAATACAAAAAATATTGGAAAATAAAGTACAGTGGTGAACAAATTACCTTGACATGTTAAAACATTTAAACAATTTAATTTCATTATTCTTTTTAGAGGCAACTTAACTTAATTTCAAGAAAAAGTTTTACTAAAATAAAAATTGACAACATATAGGTCCCAACAATATTTTTGCTTTGACGGCGATTTGAACCGCGAACCTCAGAACTGAAAACATGTCAATATCCGAGCGTCTGGACATAAACCATATATTATCTTATATGGTGGCATTTAAACCATATATTATCATATATGGTACAATTTAAACAATATATGGTCATTAGAGCGTACCACCTTACAGGCAAAAAAAAAGTGCGCCGTACAACCTCCAGTATGAACTATTTTTGCAAGGAGGTTTAAAAAAAAAATTTTTTTTTTTTTGCCGAACGTAGGGGTCGCCATTTTATATTTTTCGTTATATCTTTGGCATTTACAGTCGGATCTTAAAGTATGATACATCGATGTTTTTCTCTCAAGGAGACCAGTGTTTTGCTCTAAGGGCCATTGACCTCAAGTATCCCGTTCTAGTAGTTACCCACCAGATCTCAGTTGCTCCTACCCAAATGTAAAACCCTATTATTAAACTCTCGCCAAAGAAGTTTTTCGATAAACCCAGTAGAAATTTTTTTATATATTGGTTGCCGAACGTAGGGATCGCCTTTTAAAATTTTTTTTTCATTGGATTTTTCTTTTATAGCAAAATACTGGTCTCCTTGAGGCAAAAAAAATCGATATATCACACTTTAAAATCCAACTTTAAATGCCGAAGCTATAAAGAATAATTAAAAAAGGCGACCCCTAAATTCGGCAAAAAAAAATTTTTTTTTTTTAAATTGCCTTGCAAAAATGCTTTATATTGGAGGGTGTACGGCGAACTTTTTTTGAGGTACGGTCTAATGGTCATATTTGGTACCTCATCAACAACATTTTTAATACAGTTCCATACGTGGTGTAGTTTGAACAATATAAAACTATATGGCGCTATACATATAAACATATTATCAGATATGGTGGTTCATCAATATTTGTAATACAGTGTCAGATATGGTAATATATATCATTCAATCGATGTATGGTATAATAATTCCAATATCAGTTAAGATATAACACTTTGTGGGTCCATATCAACAATTTGTTCACTATTTTAAACATATACAGTGGCACACGAAAGTATACATAGCCCCTTGAAAATCCAGTTTTATGAAATATAATTGCATTTTGAAAAAAAAATTATGCAAAATAGTATATTTATTTTCATTTAAAACATTAAGTATGAAAAAAATTTAATTTGCTTATTACCTTGTCTAAACGAGCAAAAGAACTTTTTCATGACACAGAAAAGTATACATACTATCCACAAATAAACAACCAAGTGTTGAAACAGTGCACCCAACTGTTGAATTTTTTTTTTTTTTTGGAAATTTGTTTGCATAAATAAAAGCGTAAATTTTAAAAAATGAAGCAAAGAGGAAAAGAAATGAGTTTGGATAAGAGCCGGATTATTATAAGCTTCGAGATGAAGGAAAATCTCTTACACAGAAAGAATTTACAAAATTCTAATTAAATTTTTAAACACCTTTCTCATACCAAATTTGTATATACAAAAAAAAGTTTTTAAAAAGCCACCAACAAAGAATTTTGTAAATCCAAAAAAAAGTTTGTCTTTTTTTTTGTAACTTTGAATTTTTATTTTTAAACAATTTTTATATGAAAGATAACAATTTACAAACGAGTTACTAATATTTCAAACAAAAAAATTGTTGGAAATAAAATTTCAATTTCAAAGAAAATGTGATTGCTTTTACAAATTCCCATTGTTGGTGCCTACTGTTTTTTCTGTGTAGGGAAGCTGGTGATTTGGTTGGATGTTCAAAGGCTACTATTCAAAAAATAATTAGAAAATAATAACCAAACGAAAAGTTTTGCAAGTAAGCCTAGAAGTGATCGACCACTAATAGGGACTTCTAGAGTACTTCAGATACTGGGTGAAATTAAAAAAAAAATCCTATTACACGCATAGTGGAAATTGCAAATAACCTTGAATCTAATGAATGACATTGCATAGTCTACCCAGAAACAGTTCGAAAAGTCCTAAGAAACAACGGTTTTTATAGTCGTGTATAGAAAGAAGCCTTACATCAATGAAGTGAAGAAACATGTTCGAAAAGATGAACTTTTTTGGGCCAATGTTATGTTCAGCGATGAAAGCAAGTTCAATTTATTGGGATCTGATTGAAAAAAAAGTATGGCGCAAAAAAATTAAGAATTGATACAGAAAAATGTACTTCCAATAGTCAAGCTTGGTGGAGGTAATGTCATGGGTTCTATATCTGCTGCCATGGTAGGGAATTTGGTATTTATAGAGACAACCATGGATCGTTTTATTTACCTCAATCTTATAAAAGATAATATTAAACAATCTGCTGCAAAAATGGGTCTTAAACCAGGCTAGTATTTCCAGCAAGATAATGACCCGAAGCACACTTCGGAAATTGTTAAGGAATATCTCCTATATAATGTGTCTCACCAACCCAATCGCCAGATTTAAATCCCATAGAGCATCTGTGCGATGAATTGGATCGCCGTATGCGAAAAAGATCTATAAAAAGTAAGACGGATCTCAAAAATGCTCTTTTGGATGTATATAATGGTATTTCAAGGATGTTTTACTGAAAAATTACATTTTTTTCCATGAAAAACATATTGACAGCCGTTTTAGCACTTGGAGGTGGACATACAAAGTGGTACGTGAGATTTTTTTTTATCATAAAATATGAGAATATTGTTATTAAGTTGAACAGTATGTATACTTTTCTATGCCTTAAATATTGTTTTTTTATTTTTTCGTTAATAAATAATGTATAATTGCCAATATTTTGATAGTTTTTTGTTATTGTTCATAGATTAATTTCATATGGCATAGATTTTTCTATTACAACATGCATACATTCTGTATAACAAGCATTTTCAAGGGAGTATGTATACTTTTCTGTGCCACTGTATATAGGTGATATCAAAAAATGTGATAAAAACTATGTAACCAGCTAATTTCTAATGCATGGATTACATTTGAGTTATATATTTCGATATATATCAGCGCACTGTCACCTGTTTTACAAAATTTATAACAATCTGATCAATTTTTGGTTAATACATAAACTTTGTGGCCAATTTTATAGGCCAAATGTAAACTCCGTAACCAGTAACTCATAAGGTTTTTCAACTTTAATAACTTATATTTTAATAACCAATGAATCTAGACACTAACTGTAAGAATTTTTGTGAAGAGGAAAAGTATCGTTTTTAGTAAAAATTAATACATTTTACAAACTTTTTCGTATATCTATGCTAACACGACTTCAACTCTGTAACGATTTTTCGTCATAGTTTCTGATAAAAATTCATACACCAGAATTTTGGAGTTATCTATTAATTATATTGCGAAAAGTATAATGTTATTTATACTCAAATGATCGTTGGACTGTAAATAATCATCTAGAATAACAGACTTGAAGTTTTTCTGCAGCATGTAACATTCTCGAGATGAAAAAGGATGTCTTTAATAAGATTTGAAAAAATGTTGTAAACTGCGTTCCTAATTTTTACACCAAACTATTTAACGAGTAAGAAAAACAATGTCATATTTGGATTCACCTTGTAGGCATCATACGATTTTGTTTCGGAAAGAATATTCTGACAAAGCGTTTCTGAAAGAAAACGAAAAAAGTAACCAAATGTAATCTCCGTAACTGTAAACTCCGTAACCAGAATTGTTTGCATCAGATTGCGTTCAAAAAAATGTAGGTTAATGTTTAAAATATTTTAAAATAAACATAAACAGAGTTGATTCAACTAATATTTATGATTCAAAAGACGATTCAACTAATAATTTTGCGTCAAAATAAAAAAAATGATCAGTTTTTTACCCTAAACTGCTGGAGCGAATAACGATTGATTTTGCATTTCATTGGTTTGGAATCGATATTTCGAGCCATTACTGACATTAGTTTGACAAATTAAATTTGTTTCACTCAATTTAATAATTTTTTGATCGCGAAATGTTATATTTTAAATATATTATTTCGTAACTTCGCAACCGCTGATTGGATTTAAAAAAATTTTATATTTTTCAAAAGCATTTAAAAGGTGCAAAAATACAAAATTAAAAATAAAATTTTTTTTCGCGGAATGAACTGTATTTATATTCCCGAAACCGCCAATTTTATAAACACTAATTGTATATTATTGAAAAGCATGTTGAAAACCCAAATACGAAAAACTAATAAATTGAAGAAAATTCGTACGCAATTTTTTTGTTATATCTTTTGCTTGTAAAAATGTAAACTCCGTTACCACAAAAAAAATTAAAAGTATGCAAAAAAAGTTACTGGGACAACTTGTAGAAGAGATTTTTTGCAATTAGGTTTATAATGACTAAACTTACTGATTCCATTAAGAAAAAACCGAAATATTAACACTTTTTGTTTCTCACAAATTTGGCCCAAAAACTTCCCACATTTTTTGATTTCACCCATATATGTACAATATATACCATTATACATTATCAACTAAATTTTGCGAATATTTTGACTTCTAAAATTTTTTATAAAATTAAAAAAAAAATCAATTGTTAAGAGGGGGCCCATTTAAAAAAAAAAATTTCGCTGCGGCGCCGTTTTACTAACATATCTAAAAAAATTTAAATTTTTTAAAATCGCTCGATTTTTCCAACAAAATTTGTCCCTGCGGCGCTATTTTAACTATCGAAATTTCATTTCCCATCAAACTTTCATTTTCGTATAACCGAAAAAGTTTACGTACACTTGAAAGTTAAGGTTATTTATGCTATTTTCCTATCTAACGGCTAAAACCAAACATAATTCAATTGTGAATAATTTGTCAAGCGAACAAATGGTACCATGGTTGCAAGTAAAATAATGTGATTTTTCACTTTTTTTAAATTTGGAAGGTCTAAAATTTAAAAAAATGGCTCAAATGCGATTCACGTTCGACGGATTACACTCTAATTAAATTATGTTGAAATTTACCCAACTTATAGTACACTCAAAAAAAAAGTCAGTAAAGTCAGCAAAAAATGTTGCTGTGTCAGCAAATTTTTAGTCAGGAGCGTCAGTTTGTTCGAATTGGCTCTAGGTTTTGCGCAATTCGCGATTTAACTTTTATAAATTTTTCAGCCGATTTTTTCAATAAAAAATTTATAATTTAGTAACTTAGCCTCAGGAAGAAAACGCTTTACACAATTTAAGCTTAATTGTGTGCCCTATTTTTCAAATTTATGTGTGTATCAATATCTCAATAACTTTTCTAAATATAAACGCGTCAAGTCAAGATTTAAAAATTTTTTAAGGTTTTTTTTAAAAAAAATTTTAAATATAAGTCGAAGTCCGATTTTAAATATCAAAGCCAATTTGGAAAGAAAAAGGTCCAAAATATTTGTGTATGTCATATTCCATTAACAAATTATGTGCACTTTTAGAGCCTTTTTTAATTAAATTTAGACTTAAAATGAATAAAAAAATATTTCATTGTACTAAAAATCTACTGTACTATTACAGAATTATTTTTTCTAAAAACATCAGATTTCATTCACTATTGATTTTTTTCCGAAATTATTGGAAACACTTTCTTTTTTTTGTGGAAACTTTTTTTTTGTGGAAACAATTTTTTTTGTGGACACTTTTTTTTTTGAAAATATATTGTTTGTAGAAAGTTTTTTTTTTGAAACATTTTTTTTATTGAAACTTTTTTTTGTAAACTTTTTTTTGTAAACTTTTTTTTGAGGAAACTTTTTTTGGGGAAACTTTTTTTGTGGAAACAATTTTTTTGTGGAAATATTTTTTTTTGTGTAAAAAAAGTGTTTCCACGAAAAAAAGTGTTTCCACAAAAAAAAAAAAAGGATCCACAAAAAAAAAGTTTCCACAAAAAAAGTGTTTCCAAAAAAAAAACTTTTTCACCAAAAAAAAAAAAAAATTCACAAAAAAAGTTTCCACAAAAAAAGTGTTTCCACAAAAAAAAAGTTTCCACAAAAAAAAAAGTTTCCACAAAAAAAAGTGTTTCCAAAAAAAAAAAACTTTTTCACAAAAAAAATGTTTCCAAAAAAAAAAGTCTTTCCACAAAAAAAAAATTGAGATGAGATAAATGAGATAGGATGAGCTGAGATTAGATTAGGTTAATGCTATAAGTGCTGCCTGGTTGTCATCGCAACACGAAAATTTTGTATGGGAATATATAGGAAATATATAGGAAAATCTAAATGCCATATCTCCGGAACCACTGGGCCAATTTCGTGCAAACTTCACATAAACCATCTACAGACCATCCTCAACGTACCCTGAGTCAACGTACCTTAAGTTGTGGAAACTTTTTTTTTTGTAAAATATTTTTTTTGTGGAAAAAAAATTTTTTTTGTAAACTTTTTTTTGTGTAAACTTTTTTTTTGTGCAAACACTTTTTTTGTGGAAACATTTTTTTTTTTGTGGAAACTTTTTTTGTTTGTGGAAACACTTATTTTCCCAAAAAAAAAGTTTCCACAAAAAAAGTGTTTGCACAAAAAAAAAAGTTTACACAAAAAAAGTTTCCCCAAAAAACAAAAAAAAGTTTCCCGAAAAAAAAGTTTCCACAAAAAAAAAAGTTTACACAAAAAAAATGTTTCAAAAAAAAAGTTTCCACAAAAAAAAATGTTTCCACAAAAAAGTGTTTCCAAAAAAAAAAAAAGTTTCCACAAAAAAAAAAGTTTTTACACAAAAAAATAATTAAAAAAAAAGTTTCCACACTTTTTTCCCCAAAAAAAAAGTTTCCTCAAAAAAAAGTTTACACAAAAAAAAAATGTTAAAAAAAAACTTTTTCCACAAAAAAATATTTTACAAAATAAAAAATGTTTCCACAAAAAAAAGTGTTTCCAAAAAAAAAAATAGTTTCCACAAAAAAAAGTGCTTCCACAAAAAAAAAAAAACAAAGTTTCCACAAAAAAAGTGTTTCAAGTTTCCACAAAAAAAAATGTTTCCACAAATAAAAAAGTGTTTCCACAAAAAAAAAAATTGAGATGAGATAGGATGAGCTGAGATTAGATTAGGTTAATGCTATAAGTGCTGCCTGGTTGTCATAGCAACACGAAAATTTTGTATATGAATATATAGGAAATATATAGGAAAATCTAAATGCCATATCTCCGGAACCGTTAGTGGTGACATCAAAATGTACACTTCTTTTTATATATATAGATGATCTAGAGTCAAACTAAAGAACATTCATTTACCAAAATAAGAGATCAACTAAACATTCCGCTCATTCATCTTAAAAACACATTGACACGGTGCAAAATATAATTTAAATAACATACATTTAAATTTAATGATTCGTTGTAATTCAAATAATCTGTGGTTATCATAAACAGAGTTGAATAGAATCAGCTGAAATATCTTAAGAATTAAGGTTCAAAGCATTGCATAAAAATAGTATTGTTAGATTTCGTTGATATTAGTCTAAGTTGAGTTGTTGATAACAAATTCGATTTGCTTTCAACTGTCACATAAGTAGACAATTATTAATTATTGACCCATTCAAGGCGAAGGGCACTGATAATTAGAGTTGTATCGTTCATGAACGAACTAGTTCATTTGAACGGTTCAGTTCATTGAACGATATGACATCGTTCACCATTGTTCGTTCTTTTCGTTCATTTCGTTCTTTTTTTTAGTCATAAAAAATTTGTATCCCTTATTAATTTTATTACAGAATTAAATGTTTTTCTTATTAATTTCAAATTTTTAATAAAATTGTAATTTTCTGACACTATTAGTATATGTACAATAAAATTAATATCAACATGTAACATGTAGTGCGCCAATAAATTGCCGAACGAACGACACCGTTCATGAATCACTGTTCAGACACAGCTCATGACAAAAAAGAACGATAACAAAAAAAGAACGATTGAACGATTTGAACGAACTAGTTCAATGAATTTTATTGAACGATATGACCGAGTCACCAAAAAGAACGATTAAGCCCAACTCTACTGATAATGGCTTTGTAGCGAAAGCCGAAAATACGTATTCTGTCTTGCTGGTCTTATCGAATTCTTTCAAAAATTTTTATTCTTGTAAAAATTGTATCATCTTTCTTTAATTTGAAAATAATTTAAACAGAAAGTGATATTAATTTATGATCTAGAGTAGAGTTTGCTAAAAACCGCAAAATTTGAAAACCGCGGTTTCGGTTTTTCAAAATTATAAAAACCGCGGTTTCGGTTATTTTTCGGTTTTCTTGTGATATAAATAGAATCATTTTAAAATAATTAAATATGTATAAAAATTAAATAATTTAACACGTAGAAGAAATTTATTAAAATTCTATTAAATTGTAGATTTTTAGTTGATCTGAAGATTGTTACAATGAGTGTTATTTTTGTTTGGTTTAAGATCAAATATTACAAATTCCAAATAGAATTTACAATTTATTTTGCAACCAATAGAGAAAAACTTATGAAGATAACTTTCCTAGAACCAATGGTTGACAATTAATATGTGCGTTCCCGTACGTTACCGCGGATTCCCGCGGGAACCCAAAACAGCCCAAACAACAACAATTTGCACTCAATTTTGGGTAAGTTTGGGTAACTGCGGTAAAGTACGGGAACAGACATAATGCATTTTCAAGTGTTACCAATTTCACTAACATCAGATTGTCTTTATGAGGTTGTCTCTAGGCTATAATGTAGATTTTAGTTTTTTGTATATAAAATGTGCGTTCCCGTCCGTTACCGCGGGTACCCGCGGGATCCCAAAACAGCCCAAACAACAACAATTTACACGCAATTTTGAGTACGGGAACGCCTTTGGGATAGTTTGGGTAACCGCGGTAAAGTACGGGAACAGACATAAAGGGTGGTTATGTTGCCGATGTTGATTTTGAATAAAACACAAATTATTTAGGAAATTATTGTCATTTCTTTTTATATGATAATATTGGTATGGTTCAATTATGTATGGAACAAAATATCGGCCAAATGGCCGACCCGACCTCGGCGGCACACCTCCATCCGATGGTCAAAATTTTCGATGACGCTGAGGCATAATTAAGGTTCTATGCCGTTAATGTGCCGAATTATCTCATCCTTTAGCTTTTGAATTGTTGCTGGCTTATCGACGTACACCTTTTCTTTCAAATAACCCCAAAGAAAGAAGGCTAACGGTGTCAAATCACATGATCTTGGCGGCCAATTGACATCGCCACCACGTGAGATAACACGGCCATTGAATTTCTCGCGCAAAAGAGCCATTGTTTCGTTGGCTGTGTGGCAAGTGGCACCATCCTGTTGAAACCACATATCGTCCAGGTCCACATTCTCAATTTCTGGTCACAAGAAGTCCGTTATAGCGAACACCATTCACGGTAACTGCTTGGCCAAAATCATTTTCTAAAAAGTACGGCCCGATGACGCCGCCAGCCCATAAACCGCACCAAACACAAAAAACACGTGTTTTCACATTTCCTACAGACCCGATTTGCTGAAATTTGTGCACAATTCTCCGATTTGTGGACACATTTGGTCGATTATGCTGACCAAAGAAAACAAGAAATGCACGAAATGCATTTTGATTTGAACGCCCATTTTCATAATAAGCCTGAATAACTTTAACGCGTTGCTCGATTGTGTATCTTTCCATGGTTCAAATTGAGTTAGTCTGAAATTGAGAAATGTCAAATGAAATGCAGAAAAAAACTTGACGTTAAGGTGTGGTTCACATTCAACACCGGCCCTTAAAATTTAACCACCCTTCTATGTTCTATTTCAAAGAAAAGCATTTGATAAGTAAATTCAAACATTTTTGCTTATCCATTTCATATTATGTTATTATAACTAACGAAAACCTCATGTTTTTAACAAAGCTATTATTTTTCTCTATGTTATACGTAGTTATTGCTTATTTATTGAAGCTCCTTCAATGGACAAAGCAATGATTCGTGCTTTTTTAACATTCAAGCTTTTAATTCTATTTATAGAAAATTTAGAACGAAAGTAAAGAACTTTTACACGGTTGTTTGTTTTGTGTATAACATCCTAACCTATCATGCCGTATAAATGACTAACATGTTGCAATTAAGGGATATTACTTTATTTATACATAGTAATAAAAATGCAAATATATGAAACATCCTATTAATTTAATGCCTGATAAAAATGCGAATAAAATTTAAAAGAGGAACAAAAAAAATTGCAAACTAGCAAATAAAAGGTTTTTCTTAAAATTTTTTGTATGAAATATGTTTAGAAAAAAAAAACTACAACACCATCTTGGATATGGAGAAATATCTGAAATAGAAATGGCAGTTTTTCACTCTACTGTAAGTAATTTAATTAAATCCAATTAGCGAATATCAAATATTGCAGTGGAATACTTTAATTGTGTAAAAATATAAATTGATGTGATAAAACTGAAAAGGCAGACTGTTTATCGCTCTTTTATATAAAATATAATTAAAAATTAAAAGTTAAAGTGAAATCCTTGATCATTGAATTCGGAATTAAAAATTACGATAAAAAAGTGTCGGATAGAAAATTCTTTTTAAAATAGGGAGAATCTAACCCCATCTGTTGAACACTTTTCGAACTACTTTCTGGATTTATTAAATCCAAGTGATTAAAAAAAGCGCTGAATATCTCTTAAACCATTTGACTTTGGGTGCAATTTTTTTTCTAAAATTATAAGCCCCAGTTTATGTTATCCGTAATAACAAAAAAATTCTTTAAAGTAATATTTAATGGAGAAAGTGTTCATAACAATTAAACACAAAATTTTGTGAAATTGAATTGAATGTGCAATTTCATTAATTATGTTAAATGGTTAAATTATTTATTAAAAACCGACTTATTTTTGTCGGTTTTCGGTTTCGGTTTTGAGGCTTAAAAAAACGCGATTTCGGTTTCGAATAAAACCGAAAAGCAAACTCTAATCTAGAGTCAAATTAAAGAACATTGAGTTAAATTTTTTGTTTATGAAATTTTCATTAATTTAATGAATTTTTTTTATGAAATTATGAAAAATTAAAAAAAAAATCTAATGAAAATGAATTTTCATTCAGTTAATGAATTTTTTCATTAAATCAATGAATCCATTTTAATGAAATCGATTCATTAATACTATGAACGAAAATTCCATCAGTATATATATTTTATGGGTTTGGGTCGAAATCCTGTGTATAACAAAATCCTGTTTTCAAAATCCTGCTTTTCGTAATACTGTTTTACAAAATACTGTATAACACAATACTGTCTTGCAAAATCCTGTTTTACTGGGCGGCGAAAATTTTTGTAAAAATAAAGCAAAAAAGCGAGCGATTTTTTGCTTTATTTTTACAAAAATTTTAATATGAAGATGAAGATTTGCTTAAACTGTGCGAGTGGTTTAAAAAAAACTACGTCAAGGGCTCATATCACCCAAAGTATCCTGGAACCTTTTGGTCGGTTTACGATGACAGTAAGAAACCCTACCCAATAATTCAAAATAGTGTGGAAGCTTGGCAGAGGAGACTGAAAACTGTTGTTGGGCGTATAAAGTCAAGATTGATTATACCACCTTATCAGGCAGTTGGGTAATGAGGTCGTGGTAGCTGTAAATACCATTTCAAAACGCGCGAATGGAGAAAGACGTTACATAAATTTAAACAAAAGCGTAGGGTAGAGGGGGATCCTTCGCCAGTGGGGCACATACACTAATCCCATTTTTCTCCGATTTTAAGGGAAATAAAAAATTGGAAAAAATATATTTTGTGCATTTTTCAATTACCTTTCCTTGACATACACTTTGACGAATTTAAATCACATGTGGTCGCAGACAGACGTGTTTTTGTGTTTTTTCGGGTGCCAAAAAAATAATTGAAAGCAACGACATTTTGCAATAACTTCCTCAAATCGTGTGATGAAAAAATAATTTTTCATTATGTTAGACCTATGATCCTAAGCTTTCAGAAAATAATAATTTGATTTTAATAAATGCTTAAAAAGTGTGAAAAAATATTAATTTTATGTTAGTGCCTGTCTCTGGGACACAATCATCCCTGCCTAAAATGCTCTATAAGTTTAAAATATGTTTCATAGTAAATTAGTACAATCGTGTTCATTCTTAAATTTATATTAATTATTCAGTTTTTTATAATTTTGAAGAATCATTATATTATAGTTTTAAATTATTTGTTTATTGTAGTGGAGATTTATTGATTAAAAAGAATAATATACCTTAAAGAACTTATTCTAAATTATTTATTTCGGTCATTAAAACATTGACTTTGCCGTATTAACAATATTTTTTTCTTGAAATTGTATCTAGCTCTTTTGGCGAATATCCCCCAGGTTTGGGGCAGTTACGCCGATTTGGGTTACTTTGAAAATAATTAGAATAAAAATCATAGAAATTAAAGCCTAGATATGTAGATCTCCAATTTGAAAGTAATTTTTGAAAAATAATTAGGGGTTAAGAAATGACAGTGCTTTGGAAATAAACTGGCGAAGGATCCCCCCTCTACCCTACATAAACATTAAAAGAGTTATAAGAAAAATGTGTGAATTAAGCCATACAGGCTACCTAAAGCGAATTGCAAAAAATCTTGTACTAATTTAAGTTTATAAAATGCATTGAAATTAATTTTTTGTTAAATGTTTTTTGTTAATTTTTGAAAATTATATACTTTTGTTGAAGTTATTTTTAAAAAAATAAATTTTGTAATCCAGCATTTTTACTTCACAGAATTTTGCAAAACAGTATTGTGAAATTCAGTATTTTGCAAAACAGTATTATGAAAAGCAGGATTTTTAAAATTTTTTTGACCAGTATTTTGTCTAAACAGTATTTTACATAACAGTATTGTATACGTATCTCATATTTTATAGGTCCTAGATTTTTTTCCGATGACCTGCTAACGGAATGACAAACTCATATATACCCTCTTGAACAGTGGAATGGAGGGTATAATTATACAATATTTTTTCTTATTCGAAAATATTGAAATACTTTGAATTTTATTTTCAGATGTGCCATTTCCAAAAGCATTTCCGAATCTATGCAGAAAAATATTAACTCGATTGTTTAGAGTATTCGTTCATGTTTATATACATCATTTTGATCGTATTGTCAGCATTGGAGCGGTAAGTAAATTCTCTATATAAGACATCAATTTACTTTCAATCCAGATTTTCATTTGATTAATGCTAAACCTTTTCCCAGTTTCTATTACACCTGTCAAAAAATTGACAATAAGTAATTAATGTTACAGTTAGTATGTGTTAAATTATCCGCAATCATTACCTTAAATAATTACACTGTTCAAGTTGTAAAATGGTACTAACGTGAAAACCATATGGTTGTGTTTGGATGAGCCCCCTGACTACTACTCCACCGATGAAAGTGCCAATTTGGCTCATTGGGAAAAATTTATAGCGTTTTTTTTGAATTTCGGTAAATTCGTCAATTTTTGACCATTTTCAGCCCATTTAAGTCGCTTTTCCTGTATTCAAAATTTCTTGTGTTATCTTCATACGGCTCACAATTACTATTTCCACCATTAGAAAGCACATTTCAACTGAGAAAATCAAAATTTTTAGCCTATTTTCATGATTTTTGCCCATTTTTCATCGATTTTCCCCATTTTTGTGCTGTTTTTAGGCGCTTTTTTGTAGTTCTTGCGCAAACTTATCGACATAATTCTTACCGTTTTTCCTTTTTACAATATATTATGCAATATTGTTGCCATTTCAAGCAACTCAACACACTTTTTAAATACAAAAACCATCGTTTTTTACGCTTTTTCGGTAATGTGCGTGGACAATTAAAAGGAAAGTGTACTTTTTTAATTATTTGGGTTTTTTCCGTTGGCTACCTGCATGATTTTTTTACACAAATTTTTTTTACACAAACGCACACGAATCAGGTATATAGCCACCCTTAAAAGATGCGCCAATTCATAAGTACCTCTCAGTAAAATATTGAAACTTACGTAGTATTTATCGATGTTCATTGATCGATTTTTGTCATTCAACAAGTGTCTCCGAACGCGTAAAGTACGATTTTTATAAAGTGACGAAAAAGTAATAAAAGTATAAATAAAGTTTCCAGTTTGAAGTGATTAATTTTTACGGTAAAAAATGGATGAATGCCTGAAAAACTTCAATCATTACTGTTATATGTGCGGAAAGTGGACCATTATGTCGTCTAAGAAAAAAATTACTGATGAAATTGCAACATTGTACGAGCAGTACTTCAATATTCCAGTGATTCGTAATGTTGACTGGGTGCCTAAAATAGCTTGTTCATCGTGTGTAGCACGTTTGTATGATTGGCGAACAGGTCGACGGGAAAGCATGCCATATGGAATACCGATGATTTGGTCAGAGCCAGTCGACCACGAAAAAAACATGTGCTACGTATGTAAAAATAATGATGTGGGGTATGAAATCGTTGTCTTAAATATAACATACTAGTTTAAATTTTTATTTTGAGGTCCATTCTCCCGTGATGGTATTGGACCAGGAGTCCAAATTGAGGACAGAATAAACACAGAGGGCTACTACAAGAGCACATGCTTCCTCACATGCAGGCAAAAATGGCTGCTGGAGGCATATTCCAATACGACAATGAGCTTATGCACACCAGTCTCTTAGCTAGGCCATTTCTAAGTAAAAACGGTGTGGAAGTTTTACAGTGGCCAGCACAGTCACCCGATTTAAACCCCATAGATAATCTATGGGAGGTTGTAGACAGCGAAATTCGATAGTAAAAGCGTTCAAATTTAAGGGATTTCTAAATTGTTGCCAAAAAGGTGTAGCAAGGCATACCTTCACAAAATTGGTTGCGCTCCTGGATGCTATGCTTTCACGAATGAAAGGAGTTGTTAAAAATAATGGCTATTCCACTAAATAATACAAATCTACTTAATATGCTAAATTTTTTAACAAATAAAATCGATTAAATGTAAAATACGTAAAAGTTGCATTTTTTTATTATTATTATTAGTTGCTTTAGCGCCGATTATTGGCGCATAGTGCCATTATAAAAAAGTTCGTAAAAACTAATTCACATAAATAAATGCAACTCAAACCACTTAAAATATGAAACTACATATCAACGAATATAATAACCAGGGCAAGTTTTTTTTGGCATTTACCATTAAATGCCATCTTTGCCATTTTTTCACTTATTTCGTAAAAATGCCATTTTTACAAATCCTTGCCAAAAAAAAACCACTTTGTCTATTTTTTTAAACTTTTTATTATAAAAATGCTATACAATTTAGTAAAAACTCAATCTTTGTAAATAATTTTTGTAAAAAATTAAAAAAAAAACAGTATTTTTTTTAGAGTTGATTTATAGGAAGAAGAAAACATTTTTATTGAAAAATTTAACAGACACAAGGGAATCATATTTAATATGTAAAAATTCCAGATTTTTTTACTAGTTTTTCGTGCCATTTTGCCTGCCAATTTCAACTTTTTTTTTGCGATTTTAAACTTGCCCTGATAATAACAAAAGCATACTTAGATTATTTTGCATAGTGTTGCATTTTTTATCCTCGCAACTGTATATACTAGGGATGCCAATCGGGATTGATATTTGAAAATCCCGGGATTCGGGATTTTGTATGAAATCCCGGGATCCCTACATCGTTGGCGCAGGCGTGGTATTTTATTTTTTTGGTATTATCCCAGTACATTTAATAACACTGTGAGACAAATGGTAGGGGTCAGTGATCGGGAAGGGTTCAAACTACCGGGGAAAGTTATATCGGTAAAAAAGAAGTTATACGTGTCCCGGCGTTTCGCTGGGTCAACCCTAGGAATCGAGATATATCGATTTGACCTTTGGTGGTCTTTTTTTTGACATAACTCGAGAACCACTAGTCTGATTTTGCTCAAACAATTTTGCCGGTAAAAATAAATGTATGAAGAAAAAAATATTTTTTGCCTAAAATATTAAAAAAAAGTAATAAACAAAAGGTTATTGATTTTTATGGTAGCGGTAACAAACATTTATTTTTACCGGCAAAACTGTTGAGTATATAGAAAAACGTTATATGAACAGATTAAAGAAATTGAAATTTTTAATTTTTTAAAATTGTTTGAGCAAAATCGGACTAGTCGTTCTCGAGTTATGTCAAAAAAAAGATATATCTCGATTCCTAGGGGCGACCCAGCGAAACGCCGGGACACGTATAACTTGTTTTTGACCGATATAACATTTCCCGTTGGTTTCATCCCATCCCGATTTTGACTGTCGCATAGTGTAACCAATATAGTAGTTTGCTAGTAACTTACTGTCCTTTCAATGTACATCACAACTTTTTAATGTATTCTTTCGAAACTTCACAAGAATTATTCATAAATAATTGTGTAATAGATGCAAAAATACATAAAATTTATAAAATTGTTAATTTTAATAAATTAAAACGAGTAAAAAGGTTAAAGTCGGGCATGCCGACTATACAACACCCTACATCAGTCTGGTTAAGAGCCAACTAATGTTTGGATCCGAAATTCGAATGGGTTAAAATGGGACTTGTGTCAAAATTTTCTATAAAATTATAAAAGAAGAGAAAATCGTAAATATAGCCCATATGGGCGATAGGTCCAAATATGGACCGATTCTATCTAGAATCTATTGGTTTTGTTCTCGGGACCATGTGAGTCAGCAAACCAAATTTCATTAAAATATCTTAATATTTGCGACCTGCAGCGTGTAACCAAGCCAATTTTGAGGGGACCCTTATATGGGTACTAGGTCTAAACATGGACCGGTGTTAACCAAAATCAATAGGCGTCGTCCTTGGGCCAACATAGGTCTGTGTAGCAAATTTCATCAAAATATCTTAATATTTGCGACCTGTAGAGTGCGCACAAAAATGCATAGACAGACAGACGGACGGAGGGACGGTCGGACAGACGGACATCGTTAAATCGAAATAAAAAAAATTCTGAGCCGATCGGTATACCACTCACCTATTAAGGTGAGTCTACGACCAATATTTTTTGGTGTTACAAACATCAGCACAAACTTATAATACCCTCTCCACGTAGTGGTGTAGGGTATAAAAAGCTCGTTAATTTTCAGAAAACAGTACCTACTGGCAAAGCACGTTTTAAGTAGTACCGGCATTTCGTAAAAAACAGTGCTCTCCCAGTACAATTTTTTTTGTAACGTCGGCAATTTCTAACTGGGATCACGGCAAAAAAAGATACATATGAACTTTTTTTAAATTTTATTTTGGAAAATATAATTCCAAACCACCTATTTATTGGTTTTGCCAGCGTTTTGCCAAAGTTAAAAATTTTGTTTCTCCAGTACTTTTCCGGCGCTTTTTGAACTGCCGGTCCTTTTGTCTATTGACGTTATCATATTGGAAATGGGAAAGCAATTTTTGTCAGTACTTGTACCACATGTTAAAATATCTTGCCATCGCTTTCCCGTTAGTATTTTTCTGGCTGGGATAATATATGAAGGCCTGTGGTGTACTTAATACACTTGCGCCCAGTATTTTGTAAGCAGATTTTAAAACAGATTCGTTGCGATAACCTTGCCTACTAAATCGTGTAATTACAGCAACAAAGTTATTTGGTTATCGTTATCAAATGTTTTCATGGAAGAATTCAAAGTTACAGTCCAAGCCCAATTTCTTGTTAATATGAGAAAATTCAAGAAAAAACGTAGGTAATCTAAAATTACTCACTTTGTTTATTTGCGTTTATATTAATATTAAAAAATAAGAAAATCCCGGGATTTTTGAGAAATAATCCCGGGATTCGGGATTTTGCCAATCCTGAAAATCCCGGGATTCGGGATTTCCCGTTTGGCATCCCTAGTATATACAGTGAGCAGCATAAGTCATGATACCTTAGTTGAAATAAAAGAGTTTCTAAACTTTATCAAAAAATATGTTACCAAATATGTGATATTTATTTTTATCTCATGTATTAACTTGTGTACTATAACAAAACAAAAAGTTAATCATGTACTATACAAAACAAAAAAAATATAAATCTAAATTCAAAACAATTCCATATTTTTACACAGCAAAAGTCTTGGTACCCCTACGAAAAGACGAAAATTAGTGACAATATGCATAGATATTTTATTATAATCCTACACCTAATATTTATTAGGATATTCCTAAAGTCGAAGAACTTCATTTAATAGATTTGGCATTGATTATACAAGTTTTTCTGTGTAATTTCGAACTTTTTGCTGCCGTTCAGTCAAAGGCATAGCATTGAGCTGAATTTTATTAGAAATTTTATGACTACGCAATCATATTTCTAAATGATCCCACAAGGGTTCAATAGGGATCATATCGGGGCTTTGCGGAGGAGTTTTAAGCATATGGGGGTATTGTATGCATCCCACATCTTTACCTCAGCAACAGTGCGCTGACGATCATTGTCCTGTTCAAAATAATAATAATTAAGAAATTTAAAATTTTTCACACTTTTATTCAGATTATTCTTCAGAATATTTAAATATACTATTTTGTTCATTATTTCTTTGATAATAACCAAATTATCAACTCCTGCTGCTGTTATACAGCCCCATACCATGACATCACCACCTCCGTGCTTGACGAGTATTCTTTGGATTACGTTAGTAAGATTTTTTTCTCTATACCAATGCACGTCCGTCTGATCCAAAAATGTTAAATTTCTATTTGTCCGTGAAATGACTTTATCCCAAAACTCATTTGTGTTTTTTTTTTATACTCATTGGCGAAATCTATGCGGTTCTTTCTGTTTATTTCGTTAATGTAAGAATTCTTGCGTGCTGTACGAGCATTGTACGTGGTCCTTTTGATCGATATACGTACCGTGTCTGCAGAAACACTATTGTCAAAAGATTCGTTCAACTCTGCAGCTATCTTAATTGCACTTTTAATTAGATCTTCCTCAATTTTAGCTTCTATTTTTCTATCTTCTCTATTACTTAACTTTGCAGGATGACCAGTTCGTGGTTTATTTTCAATTCTTTTTCTCTTCTTTGAATTGATTACTAATTTTTTGTATTGTCGATTTGCTTCTTTTTATTATATTAGCAATTTCTGAAAATATTTTCCCATTTCGTGGCTATTGATTATTATTTTTCGTTCCTCAATTTTTAATTGCCTTCGAGACATTTTTACAAATCATGTCACTTCACTTTTTTTAATAAAACATTAATTTTTTTGATACTTTTTTCAAATTAGAAATGCATATATTATGTTTGAAATGTACAGTTATAAATATCAAAAGAGATTTATTAAGAACAACAGAGCTGCAATGGCTTTTTCAAAATGTTTGTAAAGGGTACCAAGACTTTTGCTGTGCAAAAATATGGAGTAGTTGCAAATTCCGAATTGTATTTTTTTTTGTTTCGCATGGTACATGACTCATTTTTGGTTTTGTTATATTACACAAGTTAATACATGAGATAAAAATAAATTTTACATATTTTGTAATATATTTTTTGAGAAATTTTAAAAACACTTTTATTTCAAGTGGGGTACCATGAAACCTTGGTTTCCATGACTCCCAAAATATTTCGGGTCTAGGAATGAGATCTCACGAGCTGGACCATTTTTAAACAAGGTGTTTTTTTTTAGTTTTTGTAAGAAATTTGCATCTTAGCTGAAGATGGGTATCATATGAAAGGTTTTTTAGAGGCGCGTCCAGCGATATATATAACATGTTCAAGCATATCCTGACATGTCCTATTTTCAAGGATATTCTATAAAAAAACAAATTTTTGACTCTTTTGTACAGAGATATTTGTAATTGAAATGTCAAACTTACATATGATAATCTATAGACAATTTAAGTGAACACGTGTTTCAGATTTTTTTTGAAATTCGCGTTTTATCAGAAATTCAATGTGGTTTAAACAATATGTTCTAAATAGGGAAATATGGATACCAAAACTTTTCTTTTGACATGTCAGGATCTAAAAACCTTTTATATGATACCCATATTGAGTATATTGTCTTCAGCTAAGATGCAAATTTCTTACAAAAACTAAAAAAAGACCTTTTTTAAAAATGGTCCAGCTCGTGAGATCTCATTCCTAGACCCGAAATATTTTGGGAATCATCATAAAACAAACCAAGGTTTATTTTGAGGGTGGCCCTTTTTTTACTTTTTTTCGTGAGTCGGTCTAATATTTATGTATGCATAGCGCTTGCTACGGGGACATTTTTTCGATCTATAGTTTAGTATGGAGACATTTGGTTAGTTTGGGACTGTCCTCAAACTCGTCTTAGGTCTAGCGCATAGTATCAAGACATTTTTGACTAATGTACTGCATAGTTTTGGCACATTTTTGGCTAGACCCAAACCCCCTATCACTAATCCGTAAGGGAGTTCCCAAACAAAAATGACATTTTTAAAAAATTAGCTTCCACCGCTCTAACGATCCCAAGGGTGACCCTAGGGTGGTCAAATGTATGGTCCCCATTAGGGATGCCAATCGGGATTGATATTTGAAAATCCCGGGATTCGGGATTTTGCAAATCCCGATCCCGGGATCCCGGGATTTCGGGATTTTTCGGGATCCCGGAATTTTTTCGGGATTTCGGAATTTTTTGGGATTTAAATTTTTCTTAACTTTTACAAGATTTTTTAAATAAAAACCATTATTGAATAAAGCATTTAACTCAAGTTTGTTTAATATGTAATTATTTAATAATACATATTTTATGTATATGGTAAGCGTGTTAATAAAAAAAAAATCAAATACAAAAATACATTTTATGTAATTGTAAACAAAAAAATAAATAACATAACAAAAGTCTAATTCATATCAATTTTTAATTGATTATCACATTGGATTTACGTGTTTTTCATTCATTTCTTAAATTGTTATCGAATGTATAAAAAAATGTTTATTGTTTTAAATAGCTTCTCAATAAAATCAAGGCGTCTAAGGTTTCATCAGCTAATCTTGAACGGATTTTGTTGCCAACATAAGCTGCAGTTGAAAAGCATCTTTCGCAATCCACGCTTTGCATTGCACTATTGCCACCACTTTCTAAAGAAAACTGAAGAAGCGGAATTGGAAAATCCCCGAAACGATCGTCTTTTCATTCCTGAAAGTGTTAGAGGTTTTTGAAAGCAAAAACTCTGTGAAGTATTTGTTAGGAAAATATCCTGATGAAGAAAAATAGCAGTTTTTGAAAAAAGTACTTATTATGTTAATTCATAATAAGGAAATTGGCCTCGAACTGAATTAATAAATTTCTAATTAATAACATTTTTTATTTATATACGGGAAGTGTTATTATTGGTGATTGTAATTCATTCTTTCTTTAAATAAAAATCTTTCAACTATTTTATATATATTGGTAAATATGTAAATTAATTAATTTCAGGTTTGGAATTTTAAAAAAATATTTTTTTGATTTGTTAACTTGCGTTAACAAATCCAACTTTATTTCGAAAACTCACAAGAACGACTGCAAGAATTTACAAATTAAGAAATCAATAAATACATTTGGCTTAATTAAAAAACCGCTGATGTTGTGTTTCCCACAATCAGGCCATCATGCACTTGCTGTGTGTGTGGATTCAAATTTCGTCTGGGGACTTTTTGTTTAGTTTGTAGAATTAATGTTGGCGCGTTTTAATTATTGCAGTTGTTTTTGTCATTGTTGTCCATGCACTTGCTGCATGTGTAGATTCGAATTTCGTGTGAGAACTTTTTGCTTAGTTTGTAGATTTGTGTTGGCACTTTTTTACTTACAGTAGTTGTTGTTGTTAGCGTACTGCAAGTGTTAACTAAGGTGTTGTTGTTATTGTTTTACTTGATGTGTTAACTCCTCCCCCTTTAAATTCGTGCGTCCTCGCATGAATAACCGTCTTTCAGAAAAATGGAAGGTCATGGATCCTTTGGTTTTTGGAACCCCTTGGTGGTAGTGATAAGGAGATTTTATAATTGGTGGATGGTTGATCTTCCTCCGCTTTTCCAATTTCTTGTTCTGTTTTTGTGGATTTTGTATTATTTTTGTGTGAATTACTTCCGATTTTGTCCGTTCTATTTGTTTTCTTTCTGTTAATTATGAAGATAATAATAATAATCGATATTATGACAGTTATTACCAGTCCAATGTTGATGGTTAGGTTTATTTTGTTTTGGACTTGTAGTTTCTCGGTTACTTGAGTGTTGTTGACATTAACTGCCTCCATCCTTTCCAAAGTTATTATTTGTTCCTGGATACTAGAGTTACTTGGTTGTAGTAAAGCCGGCAATGGTTTAGTAAGGGTGACCTGAGTTGTTAAATATGTTTGATTTCCAATTCGTACTGTAGAATTCAGGTGGTGAATTATGAATGTGCCATCTATTTTAATTGTTGAGTTATCTATTTCGATTTGTCCTTTGTACTGGTTCAGTAATATCATGTTCTCATCTATCTCTTCCACTGATGCTACGTGCTCATCGTTAGTTTTTGTGCAGCGTGATGGTTTACTTTTTAGTAGATTGGGAATGCAGTCAGATTTACTTATGTCTATGATGTTATCAATTTCGCAAATACTTATCTTATTATAATTCTTGCAGTCTTTTTTGGTACCAAATATTTTACTATTACATTTCAAAACATTCTTAAAGTTTGTCTTAACTACCTTATTATCTTTTCTTACAGGTTTAATTAACAAATTGTCACAATTCTCACTATCTGTTGTTAGAATATTAACAATATAGATAATTTCCTTATTATTTGAAGCAACTTTAATTTTTGAAAAATTTAGTAATTCATTCATGTTGTCGAATGGAATATTATCGTTATAAAAAATATCTCTCAAAGTATTAACTTCAGTATTAGAAAAAATAAATGAATTTACAATGTTTGATTTAGCCCAATGAATGGCATATTCAATATTGGATAATTCTTCTTTAATGATTTCTAGTTTATACTTAAAATCTAACAAATTTCTTTCCTTGCTTTTATTCTCTAATAATTTAGAAATATTGTTGGTTACTGTTGAGATTTTATTTACTTTGTCTATTGTTAACTGATTAATTACGATCTGGTTATTATTGTTTGTCGAAACATTATTCATTTTATCCCTTATTATTTCGAAATCATGGTGATCCGGACTACCGGCTAACCATTTCCAAGCGCTGCCAATGAAGTCAAGGGACCTTTTCGTCCTCGTTTTGGATTTTAGTCTAGATAAACAGGATTTCATCCGGGATATGGTATAGGATAGGTAAGGTAATAGTGAGTTGTCAGTATTGTTGTGTAGGTAAATTCCCCTCTCCAAGTCAGCTATCAAGTTCTCGTATTCCCCCAAGTCAATTGTATGGACCAGTTTAAACACGCCGGTCTGAATTTTCGCCGAACCAATATTGACCACTACTACTCTAGAGTTGGAGTAATCCATGATCTGAAATTCGCCCCCGGAGGATCCAAGCATCAGGAGCAACCTGCAAGTAAATACAATAGAAAATCAGTTCCTTATATGTTTCTTGTGAACAATTCTCCCACTCTCGGTCACCACCGTAGAGTGTCTATCCTCCTTTACTTGTTCACGTTTGAATTTTCCAGTTAATTTGGTACCAAGTCTCCTATTTATTTTAACAAAGATCTCTTGTCCGGGTATGTACTGTTTAACTTCATTCCTTTCTTTATTGTGGTAGCCCAAATCCTTTTCCTGTTTTCTTTTCAGCATCGCGATGTTATTTTCCCTAGTCCTCTCATAGTCTCCAAGTGAAAAATCTACAGTCCTCCCGAAAAACATATGCACCGGTTTCCTACCTATCGTGGAATGTATGGAGTGATTATATTCGTTCACGGACCGTTCCAATAGTTCCTCAAAATTTCTGCAAATGCCCTCATCTTTGAGACATCTTAAAATTTCGGCCAATGTTGAGTGGAATCTCTCAATTTGACCGTTGGCCTCACTTCTGTACGGTGGTGTTGTAAACACCTCTATTCCCAGTTCGTCTTTCATTTCATAAAATATCTCTCAATGATCTCCTAATATCCTCTATTGATTTTCCCTGTAGAATTCTCGTTTGGGCGTATTTTGAGAACTTGTCCATGGCCGTCAATACCAATTTCTTATCGGTTGAAAAAATGTCAATGTGGATAACTTGACCGGGGTAGTTCGGTATTGGAGTAGCGTTCAATTTTGGTTCATTGGGATGTCTCTCATACTTATTCCTCTTGCATATGGAACAAAGCTTTACTATTCTCCTAATTTTCGAAAGCATGCTAGGGAAATAAGATTTTTCCAGTATTTGGGACTTGTTTTCTATTGCATTTCTGTGTGCTCGGTTGTGAGTTTCTATTATTAATGTTTCCTGATCGGATTCCGAAATAATATCTTCGACAAGATTTTGGGTAAATCGAATTTTAAAATTCTTAAAATGATGTGGGTAAATTTCCTGAATCCTGCCCATTACAAACTCCGGAGTTTTAATGCAATTTATGACAGACGGATTCAAGTGTTTTTTCAGCATGGAGATTAACTTTTCGGTATCATATTCTGGTTCCGTTATTAGATGTCTATGATAACCAGGAAAAATTATTTGAAACTGATATGCTGGAGTATCGTTGATTTGGAGAAAGATTTGGTTCTTAAATGCGTTTATGGGCACTTCCACACTAGCTATGAGTTCCTCTGGAGAGCTATCTCCACTATGCACTGTTCCCGTTAGTGAATTGATATTTGTTCCAGGGGATCTGGAAAGTGCATCAGCCACAACATTACTTCTACCAGGTTGTATCGAAGTTCATAATTGTACTCCTCCAGTATCGCTTTCAATCTCTTCATCTTCGCATTGTTGTTCTTATTGCTTAGAGCATACGTCAGCGGTTGATGGTCGGTGTAAATTATAACCTTGGCTGATCCGTAAAGGTAGTTCCTTAAATTTGTCAAAGCCCAGATTATGGCCAACATTTCTTTTTCGTTTGCCGCAGTTTTCCTCAGTTTCCGTTAATGTCCTTGAAATGAAGGAAATTGGCCTGTCGTCCTGGCTTAGTACTGCTCCTATAGCGATATTGGATGCGTCTGTAGTCAGCTGGAACTCCTTCCGGAAGTCGGGATATGATAATATCACCTCTTTTGATATTAACGTGTTCTTCAAATTGTCGATAGCATGTCTTGCCTCGTTATCCAGCTCAATTGTCCTCTTGCTCGATTCTTTTCTGGATATCAAGCCTCCGTCTCCTCGTAAGAGTTTCGTCAGTGGCTTGGCGATGTCCGCATATCCCTTAATAAATCTCCTGTAATATCCCGAAAGACCAAGGAACGATCGAAGTTCCTTTATATTATTAGGGTAAGGGAATTCCACAATTGCCTGAACCTTCCTAGGGTTGGCCATTATTCCATTATGAGAAACGATAAATCCCAGGAATTCAACTTCCTCCTTGAAAAATTCACATTTGTCCAGCTGTACCTTCATATTAGCACCATTTATTGTCTTGTCCGGATTATCCGGTCCTTCAGTAATCTAGATATTTCTTCATCAACAAAACTCTTTAGGGCCATTGGATAGGGATAATTCCTTGAATATACGGGATTATCAGTTGTCGTTCGTATCTCGCCCACGACCCTAGTCGTGTACGTAAGGCTTTCATCAGGATCCGCAAATAAATTCCCATGGCAGTCGATTATGTCCTCCAATGCCACTTTCTGACTCCTTGAAAGATGGTCTGTTCTAATCTCGATATTATTAACATTTTGGGAACTAAGTTGTTTTATCGGGATTTTCCTCCCTCCGTCAATGGTAAAATAATCTTCTGCTGTATAAATGACAGCTGAACGTTCTTTCAGACTATCTTTTCCTAATATCGCATCAAATGTTTCCAATCCTGGTAAAAGGAAAAATTTTTCGGGGGTATCATCGAATAATTTTAAAATCTTGTGCTGCCTGATTTCGATATGTCCCCTAACGGATTTTGCTCTAAAATTTTCCTCGTTTTCTTTAGGATTTGTTACAAGTTTGGGGTTAATATAATTTTTGTTGCTGCCAGTGTCCAATAATATCTTCAATATTCTATCGTTCCCCATTTTCGCCTCAAAATAGGGTAATGAGGAACAGTTTAATCTAAAAAATTTACAGCAAGTTGAACCTCATCAAGTTCTTCCTCCTGGTTGCCTAGCGAAGCTACCTCTTCAGGAATCTGTTGAAAGTATTCCTGAACGTATCCAGGTTCGATACTCTCGGGACAATAGTCAACTTGATCTCCCTCTGATGGGAAAATGTCCTCTGGTATGTAGTCCGCCTCTATGTGAAAGTTGCGTTGCAGTTTATTTACTGGAACTTGAAAAGACGCAGTTGTTGGTCTCTTTACTGGTAGATTGTTCTGTGGTCTATTAACATAGTCCACCTGGCGGGTTTGTATAGATTTATCTATGTCCATTGGTTCCACCCGATTACCCTGGGGGTTATTCTGAAATCCTGCACTTGGTCCAGCGTTTCTAGGAAAATTTAAGTTATGACTATAATTGGGATTACGACCGTAAGTTGGACTGAAGCTCGGGTTGTGACCATAATTTGGACCACGATTGTAATTTATTTATTTATTTATTTATTAAATTAAGTCTATGGAATATAATTTCCTTACAGACTAGAAGTGTATTACATCATAATTTGATTGGGAAGAACCAACAAACACTTGATTTAATTTTGTTCTGATTCCACCCATATTTTGAAAATAAAAATTAAGTTTTTTAAATTTAGCAGCAACATTCTTTAAACATTTACGTCCTCGGTTCGAGGTTTCTGAAAAAACTGAAACTGACGAACCTTTACATCAGATGGCCACAAAGATGGTTTAAAAAGCTGTTTATAAAATGCAGCAGAAACACCAAGTTTGAACGAAACTTTCCTCATTAAACTTAAGTCAGCATCCTTTTTGATTAATTTAAAGCATTCTAAATACATTTTTTGGATTCCAGCATATTTCACTACATAATCCATAATTTGGTCTGCAGTAACATTCGGCTTAAAGGATGACAAATGAACCCATTTTTTACTAGCTACAACATCCAATTCACTATTAGCATTATCCCCAAAAATCACTTGATTTCGCTTTCTTTTCGGCTTAACAATATTCCACATTGAATTGTTTGCTGGGAAATCATTTTCAACATGAGAGTTTATAGTGGCAGCATAACTAACCGTATTTTCGGATGTATGAGAAATAGAAATACTCTCATTGTCATCATTTGCTTGTACGTTAGTTTTATCAGAACCAACAACATTTACATCAACTTGTTTACTAGCATCAGCGACAGCACCACGACCGACATCATCATTAACAGCATCAACAAACACATCATGATTATTAGCATCATCATTAGCATAAAGACCAGCATTACATCCATCACTATTATTAGCAGCAGCACCAACAATAGCATTATTACGATGACTATCAGAGAGTGTAAGAAAATTAGCAGAAGTAGATGCAGGGGGTGAACGACTTTTTTGTTGTTTGTTATTAGAACTTGATTCGGCAAGTGTTTTTTTGTTTTTTAACGAAACACTCTCAATAACAATGTTTTTGTTGATTACATGAGCATTTTTTAACTCTTTAATATCATCAACATTATTTACTTTTTTTGTAAGATCAATGATCATTAGCTTTAAGTTGTTTACTTCATTTGTTAAACGACTTATACAGCGCACTAAATCACTTGACGAATTTAAACAATTGTCACAGTTGAATAAAATGTTTTTATTACTTTTTAAGACATTATATTCATTATCAGATGTAATGTTAGCACAAATATTATGATAACTGAGTTGACACAAATTGCACTTTATTATAACAGTGTCCTTTTTAATGATGTTCAAACATTTTGAACAAACAACTTTCTTTAAAGAAGACATAGCGAAACACACGTCTTACTCAATTCGTTGCAAAGCGAAGACTGATGAAGTTTGGGTTAACATTTGGTCGGAAGTTCGGGCTACGGTTATAATTTGGAACAGGATTATACCGAGGGGGTATTGGTGGTCTGATAGACGGGGTTCCACCAACATATGCGAGTTCGGGGTAGAATCGACCATTTGTGAAATTCGATGCACCAGTCTTGTCCCTCTGAACATTATTCTTGACAGATTGTCCATGTGCGTAATTTCTATGAAACGTCATATTGTCCAATTTAAGACAAATATGTAGTGCCTGGGGCAATGATGTTGGTTCGCGTACACTCAACAGTCTAGGCAGATCCCCATTTAGTCCCCTTACGAACGTGTCCAATGCTCTTTCCCTGTAGGTATTTGTCATGGCATGAAGGCTGCTTTCTTCCAGCTCCAAGCAAGACACTTTGTCAAGTAGCAGTGAAAGGTGTTGGTAAACACTTTGATAAAATTCCGTTATGGTCCTGTTCCCCTGGCATAATAACATCATCTGATATTCTAGCGTTCCGATGTCCCTTTTATCAGAATAATGCATAGCAAGACATTTCTTAATTCGTGACCAGTCTAGTGGAGCCCTATACGACTCCAAGGCCGTATCTGCGTCGCCAACGATCTTCGTACGTATAGTATGTAGAATTGCGTAGTACCTCCCAGTGCTCTTTACCGAATCGTAGAGGTTTAAAACCCTATCCACGGACTTTCGCCAGGAGTTGAATTCTCCCGGTTTTCCGGAAAACTCTCTCAGGGATCTAACTATGTCGGGAACCTTGTCCAATTCCTCCAACCTGGCAGTAACCGTCCCAATAGGATGGTCGGCACCCTCATTCGATAAATGGTCGGACGGTGTCCTGAGCGCATCCTTTATCATGAGGGCTATCTGCTCCCTTTGTGGTGCGGTAAAACCCGCCGTCGCTCCGGTCGGTTGAGTCATAGTCAGTGTCCTGTTCAATCTTTCGGTCAGTTGTTTAATACCGTCGTCAGGCATACCGGTCAGATGATTTCAAAATAAAAGGGTCAGCACAAAAACCGAGTATGAAATAGTTAATCTCGCGGAATCCTGGTCGGTACCAAGAATAATCAATTTAAGAAACAAAAACAATGAATTAATTCCAGATCGCGAATAATCAATTCAAAAAGAAATATAAAAAATCACGAATTTAAGAAAAATTTAATTGGAATATAATTATAAAATTGTTGTTTTAATTTAGGCAAGTACTCTACTTAATAATATAAAAATCTTACATAAGTGCTGCTAATGTCATCTTTAGGCTGCTGCTGTTCTCGTGTTGTCGGTGGAATTTTTGTTGTTGTAGCTTGTTTTCTACGGTTGTAGTTTGTGGCACAGAAATTTTCTGATTTCACTTCCTTGTTGACTCTGTTTTATAGTTTAGCACAGAAATTGTCTGATTTCACTTTCTGGTTGATTCTTTTTATGGTTCACAATGTAGTGATTAAAAAAGTTTTGATTTTGTTTATTCAGTTTGTTGTATGTTTTTATTCTTTGTTCAGAAATCTTTGTTCACTTAAAAAAAAAAATTGTTCATTTTTAATTTTCATTCATTAGGAATTTTTTGTTTTTGTTGTTTTTCTATTTTTACTTTTGCTTATTTTAATAATTTTTTTAGTTTTATTAAGTTTTCTTCTACTAACTTTTTCTATTAAAGCTTTTCTTTCTTCTTGTTTTAAATATTTAAATGTATTTGTTGTCACAAAAATCTGGGTTTTAATATAATGTTTTATTTTAAAATTGATTCTTATAGCTTTAAAAAAAATTCTTTTCATTCTTTTTTAAATTTCTTATCTTTTTGTTATCGCGGCCGCTGATCCTTAAGAGGACCTCCTTTTTGTCTTTCAGGAAAGACTACTCGGGCGCACTATTTCCGCGATCTATAAATTATTTTTTCTTTTTACGAAAAAGGACTCCTCTTATCTTTTCCAAAGAGGGTCCCTGCTCGGGTGCCAATTAATTAATTTCAGGTTTGGAATTTTGCATTAACAAATCCAACTTTATTTCGAAAACTCACAAGAACGACTGCAAGAATTTACAAACTAAGAAATCAATAAATACATTTGGCTTAATTAAAAAACCGCTGATGTTGTGTTTCCCACAATCAGGCCATCATGCACTTGCTGTGTGTGTGGATTCAAATTTCGTCTGGGGACTTTTTGTTTAGTTTGTAGATTTAATGTTGGCGCGTTTTAATTATTGCAGTTGTTTTTGTCATTGTTGTCCATGCACTTGCTGCATGTGTAGATTCGAATTTCGTGTGAGAACTTTTTGCTTAGTTTGTAGATTTGTGTTGGCACGTTTTTACTTACTGTAGTTGTTGTTGTTACCGTACTTCAATTGTTAACTAAGGTGTTGTTGTTATTGTTTTACTTGATGTGTTAACTTGTATAAACTAATAAAAATACCTGGACTTCTAAATAGGACACATTTTATATTTTTACAAAAAACTGTACATTTTTTGGGGTTTTAAAACAATTATTATTTTTTTAGCGTTAATATTAATAACTGCTTCGCATCTTCTTTGCATACTCTCAACTAAACTCTGGCATCTTTCTTTTGGTATAGAATACCAGGCTTCTTGAATACCAGCCCAAAGTTCGGTGGACTTTTTGTAATTGTTTTGCGAAACTTTTGTTTTTATATCATTCTATTGGATTAAGGTTCGGACTTTGGGCTGGCGAGTCCAAAACCTTAATTTGTTCTTGTAAAAACCAATCCTTCACTATGTTCGACGAATGCTTCGGATCATTGTCTTGCATAAATGTCCACTTAACTGGCATATTTTCATAGGCAAATGGCTCCATAACATTCCTAAGAATGCTCAAATATTGAAACCTGTCAATTTTATCCTCTACTTTTACGATAGGCCCAACACCACGCCAGGAAAAAGCCCCCCATACCATAATATTACCCCCACCGTGTTCCAAGGTCTTCTGAGTGTACTTAATGTTTAAAGCCTGGTTTTTTGGGCGGTGTACAAATGTTGTACCATCTGGTCCGACACGATTTACTTTAATTTCATCGCTCCAAAGCACATTTTCCCAAAAGGACAATTCATTTCCTTTGTGGGTTTTGGCAAAATCAATACGTTTCTTAATATTTTTTCTTGAAAGAAGAGGCTTCTTTCTACTTATTCGTCCAAATAAGTTTGCTTCATTCAGTCTTCTTACTAACCTGTCTGACACTTGAACGTTGAATTTTTCCCTGATTTCATTATTTATTTGACGGGAGCACATAAAAGGGTTGAGTTTGCTTTTGCGTACTATAGTCCTGTCCATATAAGTTGTAGTTTTACGACGGATTAGCTTACGTTCTTTATTTTGAACAAAGTAAAGTAATTTTGTTGTAAATATTTGCATGTTTTAAATATTGCAAAGTTTTATGTATAATCTGAGACTACTTGATTACAGTTTACTATAATAGAAAAGAAATATAATTATTGCTTTATAATTATTAAGAGAAATGCATGAAGATAATTTTGTATGAAGTGTCCTATTTCTATGTCCATAGATGTATATAAAATTTAACGAAATTATATCCTAAATATATAACTATATCTTGTTATATATTGCACAATATATAGTGCAACATATTACAATATCCAATTATATATATACCTATATATAGTAACATATGCCTCATATATGTATGCACAGCGCATGCAACGGGGACATTTTCTCGATCAAGTGTTTAGTATGGAGACATTTGGTTAGTCTGGGGACTGTCCTCGAACTCTTCCTAGATCTAGCGCGTAGTATAAAGACAATCCCGACTGATATACAGCATAGTTTGGGCACATTTTTGGCTATGTCTCCGAACTATGCGCACCACATATAATTATGTATAATTGTATCGAATTATATACCGTTACATATAGTTGTACAGGGTGGGTCAAAAGAAACCAAGGGGTGTAAAAGTTTAATAACTTTTTCTTTTATTAATTTTTTTTATTTTTTCTTTCAGATTATATAATATACAAAAGGGAAACTTTTTTACACTAAGTATGAAAAATGATGTCTCTTAAATGACCACCGTTTTCAGCTTCGCACTGATGGGCTCTTTTTAGAGCATTTTCCATAACATCTTTCAAAACTTGTGGCTGTAGCATTCGAATTTCTGCAACAATGTTTGCCTTGAGTTCATGGATTGTCTCTGGCTTGTTCACATACACTCGCTCCTTCAAATAACCCCAAAGAAAATAGTCGGGTGCTGTCAAATCTGGCGATCGCGCTGGCCAAATAATTTCCGAATTTCTGGAAATTATTCGCCCTCCAAATTTAACTGCAAAATTTAGACGTTGCCGATGATCTGCGGGTTTTAATTCTTGCACCAATTGCACCTTATATGGGTATAACTGTAATTTTTTTTTAAAATGCGCCGTAGTGACGTACGAGACATTCCTAGCTGAGCAGAACGCCTTCTGGCAGATGTTTCTGGTGCTTCGTTAACACTTTGCTGTACTCGTTCAATATTTTCCGCAGTGCGACTTAAACGTGGTCTACCGGTTCGAGGCAAATCTGTTACGCTGCCATGTTGGTGATGACGATCAACTAAGCAACGAATCATTGCTTCAGAGGGCGAAATTCTGACTTTAAAATGTCGACGATATGCTCTTTGCGTTAAAATAATTGATCTCTGGTTTAAATAATAAAATTCTATTGTTCTGGTTCTCTGTTCAGTTGTGAACCTCTCCATTATAAATTCTCCAAGTGTTGTCAATATAATCTGAAAGAAAAAATAAAAAAAAATTAATAAACGAAAAAGTTATTAAAATTTTACACCCCTTGGTTTCTTTTGGCCCACCCTGTATATGCTTATATTATATTTGATACTTTTAGATGAGGAAAAAATCCGGATAAAATTGTATCAAACCATATTTTATTCCATCAAATTTGATCTAATTCTGTTAAATTAGATCTAATATGATCATAATACGATCTAATTTAATACAATTAGATGTTCTCATTTTTCGGATATAATTATATATAATATCAAAAGTCATATAATTTTTTTTAGTAGGGCCAGTATAAATATATATGTCCCCATATATATTAATATGTACCATATTTAGTTACATATGCTATGACAATTTTAATAAAGCGTCATATACAGTGAGGAGCAAAAATGTAACAGGGTGCACATTGTTCAGATATTCTGCTTTATATTTTTAACTAAGAAACCAAATCAAATAATTTTTTATAAATTTATTTGTTTATTAACCTGTTCTAATTAGAAATCAATAACAATTTTTAAAGTATTTTAATTAACGAAGAAGATGAAGACATTTTTCTATATTATGACAAATGTTACACTTTTGCACCCTGTTAAGTTTTGATAAATTTCTTAAGAAATTTTTAATATTAACTTAAAAAATCATAACATTTTTGGGGTTTTTATATGTAGTTGAGAAAATATTCCATTTATCTGGTGAAAAAGTGAGTATTAAGTAATATTTCCCTATTGTTCATGTCGCAAGCCCTTTTTAAGGGCTGGCTATGTGTTATCATGCTGAAAATTTTATTAAATCCAAAAGTATTAAATATATTTCATGTCGGGCAATAGCACGGACTATTTTTCATTGAGAAATGTGCTGTTTGGGTGGCTTTTCCTACTAAAAAATTTTTTTAGATGACTTTTGAATTTTTTAATTTGTGCACAGTTCTATACATTTCGCAAAAAATGTGATACAGTAATTTTGACTTAGCTGCACAACCAACTTTTGCAAGAATTTTTGTGCAGGTAAGCCAAAAACGCAGCTAAGTCAAATTGTTTACCTGCCTTAATGTGCAGGTATACCAATACAGACTGAAAATAAACAAAAAAAATTAAGCTAATGATGACAACTTTGTTCTTTGCACCAGATCTTGCGATTTTTATGGCTAAAAAACGACTAAAGTAGGATATTTTTGTCACAAAAAAAGTTGACAACACATATATTTTGTGTGTTTTTTTCCTAGAATTGAATAACAAAGCAAATCACAAGAGGCAGCTAACGGTGATCTTTTTTATGAAAATAATGTAAAACTGCCAAAAATATGAGGCAGTTATCTTAAATGCGCAGGTACAAAAAGTGCACTTAAAGACGACAATTGCGTACATAATTTTGTAAAATAGAAACGAAACCAAAATTTTGTGCAGTTATAGCAAATATGCACTTAAGAAAAAGGCAGTTAAATCAAAACTACTGTAGTTTTCTATGATAGCTAGTAAGTTCGGTTACTAAATTTTGTGACGTTAATTTTCCTTTGATATACCGTCAATATAGAACATCAGATGAAACCCATTTTACTAGGTAGCCCCATATCCTGAAATAGATTGCTACAAGTTTATATGTTTGAAGCCCTCTTTTTGTCGGAAACGTCGTAAGGTCGATAAACGAATTAAAAGCATATTATTTTTATATATTTTATTTAAAAATGTGGCAGTAAATAATTTTGCATACAAAACTGGTTCATATTACTAGTTTAGTAATAATTCTGATAACACTACCATGTAGGTAGCCCCAAATCATAAAAGCTGTTGAAATGTTCATTACAATTTTAGGCGCACTAATGAAATGGACATTATCTGATGTTTTAAATTGACAGTATATTGAAGAAAAATTATTGGCTTAGAATTAGAGGATTGATTTTACTAGCTACCTAAGAAAAATAAGGTATTTTTTGCCAAAAATGTAGAATTTGGGCCAAACTCGCAATATACATAGTCTTCAAAAACATTTTATTTAATAGGGAAAGTAACCCAATCGAAAAATTTTTGAATGCCAAATAGTCCATTCTATTGTCCCGTTAAATATTTTTGGCTTTACTAAAAAAATCAACATGGTTAATATTGTCATACCCCAAGATGGGATTGCGACCTGAACAATAAGGAAAATTTTATTTGACACCTAATTTTTGAAGAGATAAATGCAATATTTTGCAACAATTCAACCAAATGCATAGAAAAACAGCAAAACTTTCATGATTTTTAAATTTATATTTAAAATTTTTAAAGAAAATTATCAAAAATTAACTGGGTGCAAAAGTGTAACATTTTTCCTTAAAGAGAAAAATGTAATTTTTTCCCAATTAAAATAAAATAGTTAAATTTTTTTCTTGTTTTTTAATTACAACAAGTTAATAAATAACCCTAGAAGTAATTATTGGATTTTCTTTCATAGTTAAAAATTTTAAGCAAAATATCTGAACCATGTTATCCCTGTTACAGTTTTGCTCCTCACTGCATAAATAAAAATGGTTTTATCGGTAAACATATAAAGTTTTATAAAGCTCAATGTTAAATTTTTTTATAAGTTGTTTTAGATATATTTAGCGCAACCCAAGTAAAAAAGTTTTGATATAGTCATATATTATCATATAAAATTTTGTATAATTATATACTGGAACATATATACCAAGATATAATTATATAAAATTTTAAGAAATTATATCCTAAATATATAACTAAATCTTGTTATATATTGCATAATATATAGTGCAAAATATTACAATATTCAATTATATATAGACCTATATAAAGTTACATATGCCTCATATAATTATTTATAATTAGATCTAATTTGATGGAATAAGATATGGTTTGATACAATTTTATCCGGATTTTGTCCTCACCCAAATGTATCAAATATAATATAATCATATCCAAATATATATAATGGTACATAATTCGATACAATTATACACAATTATATGAGGCATATGTAACTTTGTAATATGATCATAATACGATCTAATTTGATACAAGTAGATGTTCTCATTTTTCGGATATAATCATATTTACATAATATCAAAAGTCATATAATTTTTTTTAGTAGGGAATGTGAAAAAATTCTATGTTTTTTTGCGATATATTTGTCTATGATTTCAAAATTGTAAATTCCTTGTAAACCTTGTACAAATACAAGCCATATTTTTTATGTATGGAATTTGACATTAACACTCTAATGCCCAAGGCCGCAAAAAAGCGGTCTTCAGATATTAAATAGTTTTTCTCTAAATAAAATTTTTTTATTAAACAAGTTATATTATATCAAGAGAAAACATAATTACCTTCTTTTTCGCCTTCAAACTTTTTTTGTATAAGGAACGATTTTCAAGCCAGAAGTATGTGAAGTGAAAATTTTGTAAATTTGAAAAAATTAACTTTTTAAAACCGTAAAAACTATTTGAAAAAAAAAATACATTTACCATCTGGCATACATTATCGACAATACCGAAGCTAGCTTAGAGTCTCTACTAAGTAAAAAAATGTTGATAAAGTCATATATTATCATATAAAATTTCGTATAATTATATATTGGAACATATATACCAAGATATAATTATATAAAATTTTACGAATTATATCCTAAATAAGTTATATATTTTGTATAATTATATACTGGAACATATATACCAAGATATTTATATATAAAATTTTACGAAATTATACCCTAAATGTATAACTATATTTTTTTTTTCAATTCATTTTTTATTAAAAAATAATTAATATACATTTTAAATTAATTCGGATCCTACGAATCCATTTGGCTTTCTGTAGGATATATAAATTTTTTTAAAAGACAAAAATATATTTTTAAAAATGAGAGATGTATGAATTCACTAAATTTGTTTAATTTCATTGCGAAGCTATAAAATGTTCCTTTATTGCTTTTTTTCTCCTATTCAGGTTTGCAATATTTTAGAGATTAATAGGCAGTTTGTTGAGTATGTTGGGCAATACTACGGCTAAGGTGTTTTTGCCGTAATTGTTGCGATGACGTACCACCTGAAATCTTCCTTCAGCTCGTAGTCTCGTGTTATGTGGATGATCAATTACTTTTAGGAAGCGAGGATCGTTAAAAAATTCATTTATAAGTGTTGTGCAGTAAATGCTGTACACGTTCAGTATTTGTAGTTCACTGGCTATGTTGTTGTTGGATGTTGTTCGTATATTGTTGGTTTTTGGTGTTCGATTGTTGCTATAATTTGGTGTATGTGTTCTTGTTTGACGAATTAGTGTTGTTAGACGAGTTGTTGTTGTTTGACGAATTAATGTTGTTTGCTGTGTTGTTGTTGTTTGGTGCGCTGTTGTTACTATTATTCACCGTGCTGTTATCGTTGTTTGTCGTGATGTTGTTTGATGAGATGTTGGTGTTGCTGGACGTGATGTTGTTGTATATGTGCTAGGATTGTTCAAATTGTTATTTAATGTTCCGTCAATGTTGTTTAGCGAGTTGTGTAGCATGTTGATGGTGATATTATTGTTTATACCGTTATTATTTGATGTATTATTATTATTATTATTATTATTATTATTATTATTATTATTATTATTGTTGTTGCTCATGTTGTTATTAAGCGTATTGTTGAGAATGTTGCTGTTGAGCGTGTTGTTCGGGATGTCGATGTAAATCAATGCATAATTTAGCGTATTCTTCCGTTTTAGGTTTTTTAACAGTATTTTTAATATTTGATTTTGTGTGGTGTTGAATGGATCTGCAGTGCGTTGCACTTCCCCGTGCTGTTATGCCATGTCTGATATAAGACTCGGATAGTGAAAAGTAGGCTTGTTTAAGTACATTGAAGGTAGAGCAGTTACTTAGGTGATAAAGACTGCACACAGAAAAAAGAGTGGTTGTTATTCGGTCATCCCAAGTAAACATCAATACGGTCCCTAAAATTTTTACTGCAGTTCTTAATTATTTAAAATTACAAACGATTTTCTATATTCCTCACTATAGTAATATTGTTATGGCAGGATTGTAATGACAACTACAAAATTAGTCCCTTTTACCAATTATAAGCTTTTTAAAAATTTAGTAACCTTTTCCATTGATGCAACTAAATTTAATACAAGGAAATGTGCTTTTAAACTACATATATTTATTATAATAACACATTTGAAATCAAAAATGTATTTTCAGTTCCCGAGTAAAAATAGTTATATATTAAATTATATAATTTAATATGGACTAATTTGTTTATATATAGTCAAGTGTAACACTATATCTTTGCGGATATAATTATGTATAGCTTTGAGTTTTTCAAAAATTTCTTATATGATGTCATATATAGATCAGTACAAATATACATGTCCCCATATATATTTATATGTGCCATATCTATTTACATATGCTATGACAATTTTAATACATCGTCATATATAATTAAAAATGGCTTTATCGAAAATATATAAAGTTTTATATAGCTCAATGTTAAATTTTTTTCTAATTTGTTTTAGATATGTTTAAGTATAGCGCAATGTAAAAAAATTCTATGTTTTTTTGAGATATATTTATGTATGATTTCAAAATATAAAAGGCGTACTCATTACAACTCCTAAATTCCTTGTAAACCTTGTATAAATACAAGCCATATTTTTATGTATGGAATTTGACATTAAACTCATAAACATACCAGAATTATAGAGTTTACGGGTAGAATACAAGTTTATATGAGAAGGCTTAAAATGCTTGGTTACAATTATGTACAACTTCTTCTAAATTTTTATTTAAACTTTTAATTCTTAACTTAAGGGTGTTATTTTTCAGTACTTTTTAATAGTTTTTGTTTTGATCTTGAAGTATGAAGCGTTATATAATTATGTCTTTCTACATCAAATTAGATATAATTATATCGGGTCAAAATCCGGATAAGATTCTATATGATTCAATATATTTAGATATTATCCGATATAATTTTATCCACCATTTTTCGGATCATAGCATATCTCCAATTATATTAAATAAGATATCATTACATATAACATCATATTATTTTTTTTACCCGGGTTATTACAATAAATTTTCGGCTGTTCAGGTTGTGGCTGTAGTAACAGAAATACAAACTTTTGCCTTGTGTTGGTAACAGAAAGAGAATAGGAATTATTCTGTCATTTAAAAATATATTAATTAAAAAAAAATAATTTCATAAGAACCCGAGTAAAAAAAATTATATAGGAAATTATATAAATTAATATGGACTAATATGATTATATATAGTCAAATGTGGCACTATATCTTTGTGGATATAATTCTGTATAGCTTTGAGTTTTTCAAAAATTTCTTATATGATGTCATATATAGATCAGTGTAAATATACATGTCCCCATATATATTAATATATACCATATTTAGTTACATATGCTATAACAATTTTAATACAGGGTCATATATAATTAAAAATGGCGCAATGTAAAAAAAAAATTCTATGTTTTTCTGAGATATATTTACGTATGTATGTACAATGTATGATTTCTAGTATCCGACCGAACAGTTCGGCAAAAAAGTGAAAATTCGTCGATTTTCTGTTATTTGAAAGCATTAGGGAGAAACTTTCATACTGCTAAAATATTTGTTGAGCCGCTCTAATTCGATTTTGAGTATCAGATTTAAAGAAAACACGGTAGTTTAGCCGTAAAGTTAACTGTTCGGCCGCCAAACTTTTTTCAATTTGGCCAAACTTTCGGCGGCCGAACAGTGAATTTGTTGCTTAACCTCAGACTTTTCCTTAAATTTTACACTCAAAATGCACTCTAATCGGCCCAACAAACATTTTTCCATAAGCAAAATGTATCCCTAATGCTTCAACATACCAAATAACAACCATATACATTTTAAGGCCGAACAGTTCGGTCGGACATTAATGATTTCAAAATATAAAAGCGTACTCATTATAACTCCTAAATTCCTTGTAAACCTTGTATAAATACAAGCCATATTTTTTATGTATGGAATTTGACATTAAACTCATAAACATACCAGGTTTACACAGTTTACAGGTAGAATACAAGTTTATATGAGAAAGCTTAAAATGCTTGGTTACAATTATGTACAACTACTTCTAAATACTTATGTGTAAATTCATAAATGCTTTATAAAGTTATAGGAGGCTTATGAAACAAAGTACCTAATTTCGTAAAACACTTGGGTGAAGTGAAGGGAACTTTCAATGTAAATTGTTTTTGTAACAAAAACAATTTCTATAGAAATAACGCAACACTTCACCGAAGTGTTTTAGAAAATTACCCCCAAATTTTGTATGGAAATTTGTTTTGTAAACCTCCTAAATTTTATAAAACATTTATGAATTTACACATTAAAGTTTTATTTAAATTTTGAATTCTTAGCTTAAGGGTGTTATTTTTTTTAGTACTTTTAAATAGTTTTTGTTTTGAGCCTGAAATATAATGCGTTATATAATTATGTCTTTCTACATCAAATTAGATATGATTATATCGGGTCAAAATCCGGATAAGATTCTATATGATTTAATATATTTAGACCTTATCCGATATAATTTTATCCACCATTTTTCGGATCATAACATATCTTCAATTATATTAAATAAGATATCATTACTTATGACATCATATTATTTTTTTTACTCGGGAATACATATTTAATTTTAAATACCAGAAATGCCACAAGAGATTTTGGAGCTCAAAAACGGATAAAAATTTATGCATTTACATCTGGCCCGCATGGATTGGAAATTGCTTTTAGCCTAGTCCAACTTTCAACAAAATTTTGTAAAATTTCAATGCCAGTTTTTGGTGTTTATTGCGTCTTCTGTTCCTAAATAATTGTTTTTAGCAATGCAACATAAAATTTAGCGAAAAATGTTAAAATATGGATTAAGCTAAAGAATTTGAAATTGCAACAAAAATCTTCAAAATTGTATGTTTGTCAACGTGTTATTTCTGCGGTCAATCCAGGATCTACTCTTTTTATATTATTTGGCGTTTTTTTATTTTTAATTTATTTATTTATTTTATTTTGTTAAAAAATCCACATTTTGTTTTTCAATTTTTAAAATTTTATTTTTTTTCTTATTGCGGACAATTGAAGAGTAGAGTGATGTCTACGAAACAATTGTATTGTCTATCATGAAAATGATCAACCCCTTTTTGAAACAACAAATAAAAATCTAATATGACAATATCATATTAGAATTTGGACTTGAGGTGGAAGAATATTCTAACTAAATATATGAAAATATAGAAAGTCCAAAAAAACAATTTTTGTATTTTTTAATGCAAAAATTAAAATAATTGTTGAAAATTTTATATTTTTATCCAGATCTAACACTTATTCCCTTATATAATGTGAAAGAAAAAAAAATTAAATTTTGCGAAAATGGAATTTCTGGAATAAAATTAAGTTAAATCCAAAACGGATTTATTTATTTTTTAAATCCATTTTGGATTTAGCTTATTTCAATTCCTGTGTTCATATTTTTATAAAATTTAATGATTTTCCTGCACATTATATTGGCGAATAAGTATAAGAATTTAATACAAATTATAAATTTTTCAAACTAAAAAACAAAGCATTAATTTTTTTAACAAAATAAAATAAATCCAAAAATAAATCCAGTGATTAAAAAATAGGCCTATTGTTTTCTTAGAATGTGCATATCAAAAAAAATTTCGTTTTGTTAAAAATGTGTTTTGTTTTATAAGCCTGTTATGGTGTTAATCTTTAACATATCCATTTCCGAAAAATTAATTTAAGTCAGACAAAAAACAAAATTATTTCTATATTAAATTCAAGTGTTGCTGTAAAAATCTATTTTCTTAAATTTACATAAAAATAAATAACAATTATGGGTTTTTTTCAACAACTTTTGCTTTTCAATTATTTTTTTTAAGACTAAAGATTAGAAAAATGTGGTTACATCTTTTATTTCAATTCTTACAACCGAAACCGTGTCCATTTTTTATAGCCTCAACTAATATCTTCAGTTACTGCAACCAAAACTAGTACTAAGGTTCAGTTGCTTTCACTAAAATTCGGTAGTAAGGAAAGAAATTGCTTTAGAATTAAATGATAGTGCATGGGACCGCATAAATTCGATTGGCAACAAATTCGGTTGGAACAACGAATTTGTTTTTACGTAGTTTTTTCCTTAGATGTTGTATATGTGGTAACCATTTAAAGTTATCATCAATATAGACTCCAAGGTATTTGTAAGTTTCTACCACCCCAATGAGAGTAGTACACGTATCAGTAATGGAACACCCAGAAAACAGTCTCAGTTGTGGCCACCGAATTTGTTGCCAATTGAATTCGTACGGTTACGACAACTATTTTTATATTAAATTATATTTTTTCGTCGTGAAAGCCAATATTCGGTTGTCTAATTCAATATTATATTCCACATAAATATTATTATGTTCCACAAAATTTTATTGAAATTAAAAAACTTTTTTTCAATTCTCCGGTATTGAACCCGCTCATTCTGATTAATAATCCACACTCTTACCCATTGCATCACAACTACTTTTAAATTTCTTAGCCATATTTACTTTTTAAAAACATCTAAATTTTTGTCTTTTCCGGGAATCGAACCCGGAAATCTGGAGTACTAGGCCAACTCCTCACCCACTAAACCACAAACACTTTTTAATTTTAATGTCTAATTTTGAATTTATATAGTATATACTTCGTTTACCAATACCAATTAATAGTTGAGTGTGTTATCAATACAATCCACAATTCGGTTGGTTCTACAGAAAATCGACTTTAAGGTCTTATTTGATTAGGATACCCGTATTTGTAGGTACCACTTTCGAATATTGAAATCTTTTTAATAAAGGTGATAGATAACACTAATTTTCTTGTATATTCACTAAATAAATGGCTGCTTCTACTGCATAGAATTACTAAACTGATACTAATTTTAAAATTGATTGGAGATACCAATAATTTGTTAAAACGATTGTTTTTTAGTTTGCTTTCCCTATTTTTAATACCTAGTAAAATATTTTTGGTGTAGTATTCAATTATAGGTAACTCCAAATAAAATAACGTCCTGGCAAATTCAGTTTAATAGTTCTGATCGAATTCTAACCAATCTTTTTCCTGGGTAAAGAGTTGCTATGGTTAGCTGTGTTGTGCAGGCATTGAGAATCATGAAATTTTAGGCTGATATTGGTGGAATTACGGCTATTCGGTCTAATATGCATAACTTTGGTTTTCATTGCGTTTATTACAAGACCGTTATCATGACACCATTTTGTTATCTTATTCAGCTCTAATTTCGACCCCTGAGGTACTCCATGGGTAGATGTGATTTCGTCATTTAAAGTGTTTTTGATTTTAACTCGGTACGATCTGAGTTCAAGATAATTTGTAAACCATCTTAAGCAGTCACCTGTGATCCCATATCTATATAATATTTTCAATAGATTGTTATGAGATAGAGTGTCAAAGGCCTTGCTAAAATCAATGAACAATGCTAAACAGTGAATATTTTTACTTAAGCACCCATTAATGTAATTAGAGAAGTTACCAAATAGTTTATTTTTATTTTTACCCTTCTGGAAGCCATATTGATTTGGATTTATAATATTATATTTTTGCAAGAAGTTTGTAAGTCTTCTTACAATAATTTCCTCTAGTACTTTCTCAATTACAGGTAGTATAGCTATAGGTCTGTAGTGGTTATAATCGTTTTTTGTACCATTTTTATATATTGGCCGTATAAGAGATGTTTTTAGTAAAGTTGGTATGACAGAGTTATTTATGTTGGAGTTAATGAATGCTGTTATTACGGGCGTTATAAAGCTAGCATTAGCTTTATAACGCCCTACGCCGGCACCTTTTTTAGCATTTAAGCTATTTAAAATTTTATATACTTCTCTTTCGTTGGTTGGTGAAATGTACATTGAATTTTCTATTACGGTATTAGCATATTCTAAAGTTTTAATATCACAGTTATGGAGTATGTTTTGAACATTGTTTTTAAAATTTATTGCAAAGTTCTGTGAAATATCTAAGATATTTTCATTTTTAAAGTTTTTTATTATGGTGTCATCAATATTGTTATTTTTTTTGCCAGTTACTTCATTTATTAATTGCCACGTAATTCTCAAATTGTTTTTATTTTCTTGAAATTTATTCTTATAAAAGTTGTTTTTAGAAAAATTTAGTTTTTTATTCAATTTATTTCGAAAGTTTTTATATTCAAATTCATATTGTTTATTTTTGTTATTATACCATTTCTTGTAAAGTTTATCCCTAATATCACAATATTTAATTAGATCTTCACTTATCCACGGATTTGTAGTTCTTGCTTTATTTGTTATTTTATGTTTACTTGAGTTTTCATATATGTTAGAAAAAATATCATAAATTTTATTAAAAAAATCATTTGTATTTAGATTTTGATTGATTAAATCATTCCAGTTAATTTCCTTAATTTTTTTATTCACTTTAAAACCGTTTAGTTGTGCGCCCCGTAAAATTATGTTTTCTCTACCCAGGTTTTCTTCTTTATCATCTTCTTCATAAATACAACAGAAAATTGAGTAATGGTCAGAAATGGTTGTTTTCACAATAGCAGCATATGTTCGTGTGTTTGTTTTGTTGTTTCTGACATGTAGATGGTCAATGCAAGTACTTGTGTTTTTATTTAAATCCTCTCGTGTACTCTCATTTACAATACATTGTAATCCGTTCGACAATATCATTTCTAAATATTTAGCTGTTTGGGTATTTTGTGTAAGTATGTCTATATTGATATCTCCAATAATAATAACATCTTGTTTGCTTTTTATGTCGTTTAGTGTTTTATCCAATTCTATTATGAATTTATTTACATTTAGACGAGCGGGGCGGTATATTGGAAGAAGAGTTTTTATTTTATTGTTGATGTTTATTTCTATTGTTTCAAAAGGCGTTGTGTTTAATAGGCGCGTTGAGTACGTTAATTCTCTTTTATAAAAACAGCAATTCCACCCCCTTTGCCATCACGATTGAGAAAAACAGAATTGAAACCTTTGATATTGTACAGATGGCTTTCGTCATCTGATATATTGGTTTCAAGCAAGACGATAATTTTTACATTATTTATTATGTTGTTTATGTTTATTAAAAAGAAGTGAAATTTAGGCGAAGTGATCTAATATTCATATATATGATTGTTGCGGGATAACTTAAAAATTTTGTATTTATTTCTTTGAAATTATTAATCGTTTGACTTACTTTTTGATTCATTTTTTAAAGAGTAAGAAAAATTTGAAAGATTTTGAAAAAAAAAAGAAAAATATGTTTATTTATTTGTGCAATTAAATTGCTAATGTTATTAGTTCAATATCGGCTGAGTTGTGGATAAGAATAGGGTTTGAAGTTTAATTTTTTTTCGCAAAAATGGTACCATTGCGCACCCAAATAAATTTCCAATTAATTTCTTTGGCTTTGGTTTTAGCTAGCCAGAGAAGGCGGTTGTGTGCAGTAAGTTGGTCATTTATGTAAATGTAATCTTTGTTGTTATTGTTATTATTACCATTACCTTCATCATTGTTTACATTTATTAAATTTGCATCAACCCTATGGCGATTGATTTTGCTTAGTAGTTCTCTCTTCTTATTGAGAGAACAGAATTCTACAATTACCTTATCAGTTTTCTTTACCCTGTATGCGTTGCTAATATCATCATCCTTAATCTCAACATTTACAGAAGTTGCAATTTTTTAATAACATCATTTGGAAAAATCTCTTGGTTATTTATGTTTTTATCTCAATGTTTTTTATTATTATTTGTTGTTCGATAGTGTTTATACGACTATCCATTTCTTTCATTTGCTTTTCTTTTTCCTTGTTTTTTTCGCAAAGTTCACTGACTTGAGATTGTAAGGTTGTCAGAGGTGTTGTAATGGTGGCGAGAGCAGTTTGTATGTTTGAGTTAAGTTGAGCGTTATTTTGATTTATGTTTGTTGCTAATTGTTCCACCGATGTTTTAATATCGTTGATATCTGTTTTTATTGATGTGACATCAGTTTTCAATAACAAAACATGAGATTTTACAGTACCAAGATTATTATTCACATCAGTTAGAGATAGACGGTCTCTAAAGCGTTTAGCATCATCATTATCACTTTCATCATTTTCATCATCTCTTAGTTGTTGTTTTTGTTGTGATTTTCCATCCACTACTACATGGTATGCATTGTTGCTGGATCCTCTTCGTGGCTTGCATACATGACATCTCCACTCGGTTTTGCGCTCACCATACATACCAGCATATGAACTCTCCGACAAGGTGCAGCAGGGGGCGTAATGATAATTAGTATTACAGCCACGACACGTTGTTGTTGTTAATGGTTTTTTACATGTTTCACATAGACTCATTTTTTATATTTCCTTTTATGTTATATTCTTTTTTTTTATATTAGAAAATTTGGTTTAATTTGTTTTGAAAAAATAAGTTTTTAAAAATTGTGAAAAAGTTAAATATTTATTAATTTTTTTGAAGCGATTTTAACACCAAAATGTTGGAAATTTTTCGTTTTATAATGTGTATATTTTTTAATTTTTATTGTGGCACTTTAACTACGCTTTTTTGATTTTAACAGGAGCACAATAAAAATATATAGTGCAACATATTACTATATCCAATTATAAATACACCTATGTATGTGGTGCGCATAGTTCGGAGACATGGCCAAAAATGTGCCCAAACTATTCTGTATATGGGTCACAAATGTATTGATACTATGCGTAGACCTACACGCAAAAAATAAAAAATGATTAATTGCCGAAGTAATTCGGTAAAATACAACTTCAAAAGTTTTCTGCTAAGTTACACAATTCTTTAATTAAAATATAATATTTTCTAAGACAATTTATAAAAGAAAAAACTTAGGTAACTTAACATATTTTGAAGTGCGTGAAAATCGAATAGGTCAAAAACTAAGGCAAGTTGACAAAAACCAAAAATTGATAAATCTACATGTATTTTTTTTACTAACTTACAAAATAAACTTTTGAAGTTGTATTTTACCTAAGTACTTCGATAATTATATTTTTTCCGTGTAGGAAGAGTTTAAGGACAGTCCCCAAACTAACCAAATATCTCCATACTAAACACTTGATCGAAAAACTGCCCCCGTACCATGCGCTATGCATACATATATTTACATATGCCTCATATAATTACATATAATTGTATCGAATTATATACCATTACATCTAGTTGGATATGATTATATTATATTTGATACATTTGGATGAATTGTATCAAACCACATCTTATTCCATCAAATTAGATCTAATTGTGTCAAATTAGATCTAATATGATTTTACTAAATTATTTTACTAAAAAACAACTTTAAACTAAAAATTAGTATAATACTAGTATAATAAAATTGGAAACCGTTTTACTAATTTTTTTTATACTAACTTTTTTTAGTGTACAGTTAATAATTTCTGAAATACATTCGATAATTTCTGAAATACAATTATAATTTCTGAAATACAGTTAATATTGTAGTTGCTGATGAGTTACCATATATGACCATATATTGTTTAAATGGCACCATATATGACAATATATTGTTTAAATAGCAACATTCAGCTATGGGCATGGAAATAGGACACTTTTATGTGTTAAGAAACATAATTATTTATTTTGAAAAATAAAACAAAAATAACATTTTTTATTTATATACGGGAAGTGTTATTATTGGTGATTGTAATTCATTCTTTATTTAAATAAAAATCCTTCAACTATTTTATATATATTGGTAAATATATATAAACTAATAAAAATACCTGGACTTCTAAATAGGACACATTTTATATTTTTACAAGAAACTGTAGTACATTTTTTGGGGTTTAAAAACAATTATTATTTTTTAGCGTTAATATTACACTAATATTTCGTGCTGTATCCATTATTATCAATAACTGCTTCGCATCTTCTTTGCATACTCTCAACTAATCTCTGGCATCTTTCTTTTGGTATAGAATACCAGCCCAAAGTTCGGTGGAATTTTTGTAATTGTTTTGCGAAACTGTTGTTTTTACATCATTCTATTGGATTAAGGTCCGGACTTTGGGCTGGCCAGTCCCAGCCCAAAAACCAATCCTTCAATCCAATCCGAATGCTTCGGATCATTGTCTTGCATAAATGTCCACTTAACTGGCATATTTTTATAGGCAAATGGCTCCATAACATTCCTAAGAATGCTCAAATGTTGAAACCTGCCAATTTTATCCTCTGCTTTTACGATAGGCCCAACACCACGCCAGGAAAAAGCCCCCCCATACCATAATATTACCCCCACCGTGTTCCAAGGTCTTCTGAGTGTACTTAATGTTTAAAGCCTGGTTTTTTGGGCGGTGTACAAATGTTGTATCATCTGGTCCGATACGATTTACCTTAATTTCATCGCTCCAAAGCACATTTTCCCAAAAGGACAATTCATTTTCTTTGTGGGTTTTGGCAAAATCAATACGTTTCTTAATATTTTTTCTTGAAAGAAGAGGCTTCTTTCTACTTATTCGTCCAAATAAGTTTGCTTCATTTAGTCTTCTTCTTACTAACCTGTCTGACACTTGAACGTTGAATTTTTCCCTGATTTCATTATTTATTTGACGGGAGCACATAAAAGGGTTGATTTTGCTTTTGCGTACTATAGTCCTGTAGTTGTAGTTTTACGACGGATTGTTGTCGGCAGCACATAGACGAATAACATTGTATACCATAGTTCGCGAACACTTTAATATTTTAGCAATTTCAGTTGGAGATTTCATCTCGTTGTGGAATTGAGATATAAGTCTTCGTTTTTCTGGATTACAATGTTTTCCACGTCCCAAATTGGTACAATTAGAAAAGAATTTACTTATTTCAAACGCAAATTATGAAAAGAAAATTATTACTAAGTACATCGAGTAAAATTTTGACAATTATTGCAAGTGTCCTATTTTTATGTCCAAGTCAAATATAAACAAAGTAAAATAATTTTGTTGTAAATATTTGCATGTTTTAAATATTGCAAAGTTTTATATATTATCAGACTACTTGATTACAGTTTACTATAGTAGAAAAGAAATATAATTATTGCTTTATAATTATTAAGAGAAATGCATGAAGATAATTTTGTATGAAGTGTCCTATTTCTATGTCCATAGCTGTATATGGAGCTTTATATGGTAATATATAACTTAGAGTGATCCATGTACCATTTTATCCGAAAAATGGCCCAATAAAATTGTATCAGTTGTTTATCAGTTTTTATCTAATTGTATCAGTTTAGATCTGACCGATTAAATTATGATACAATTTTATCGGTTTATATCACATGGTATCAGTTTAGGTTCAAATTGATATATTTGTATACAAAATTATATCCCAATTTTGACCTGATATAATTGTATAAGGTAAATGTCGGATAAAATTATATTCTATGTACCCGAGTAAAAACAGTTACATATAGTCGTATAAAATGTGATTAACTTATATCGGTATAAATATACAGTTTCATCCGAAAAATGGCCCGATGTTATTGTATCAGTTGTGTATCAGTTTTCATTAAATTGTATCAGTTAGGATCTCAACTAATAAAATTATACATTAATCAGATGAAATTATATCCGATTTTTGACCTGATACTATTTTACCGTTTTATATCTAATGGTATCTGTTTAGATCGTAGTTGGTACAATTTTATATAAATAAAATATATTTGTATCCGACATTTGCCTTATATAATTGTATCAAAGTTTTAAAGCAGATATAATTGCATCAGGTCAAAATGCAGATATAACTATATAAGTTTGTATAAAAATGTATCTATTTGGATCTAAACTAATACCATGCGACATAAACCGATAAAATTGTATCAGGTCAAAAATCAGATAAAATTTCATCTGATTACTATATAATCTAATCAGTTAAGATCTAAACTGATACAATTAGATAAAAAGTGATAACCAACTGACACAATTATATCGGGCCATTTTTCGGATGAAATGGTATATGGATCACATTAAGTTATATATTACCATATAAAGCTCCATATTAGTTTTTTTTAATAGGGTATATAAAATTGAACCAATTACGATCAACCCTCATTACATATAAACCGATAAAATTGTATCAGGTCAAAAATCGGATACAATTTTATCTGATTAACATATTATTTAATCAGGTCAGATCTAGACTCATAAAATTAGATAAAAATTGATAAACAACCCGAGTAAAAAAGTTTATATATCTTATATATAAGAATATAAAATAATCATATAAGTGTTTATATAATCTGATCCGCAAAATGGGTCTATAAAATTATATCAGATTGTATTATTGAATTGTATCAATCTAATATTATACAATTGCATATACTCTGATGCAATTGCATCCCAAAATTGGGCACATCTAATTGAATCGTATTATATCCAATCTGATATACTATTTAATACAATTGGATTTCAAGATTTATACCCAAAATATGTTGGGTTTTGAAATATGTTTGAATTGTAAAACTGACATAAAAAATATTTTCCTTTCGAAATTTTTTCTGATTTTAAATAATATAAATTTTTATCAAAAATTGACTCAGAAAATATTTTAAATTACCCGAGTAAAAAAGTGTATATAAAATTATATGTGAATGGATATATTTGCAATATGTAACTGGCTATAATTTCATCCGAAAAATGATTATATTAAATTGGATATAATTGTATTTACAAGGATACAAAGTTATATCAAATGACAAACTTATATCCGAATTTTGTCCCGATCAAATTGGATATAAGTTAATCCAATACGATATGATTAAATTTAAATGATAAAAAAAAAACTTTGAATTGGATGGCAGCAGGACTTCGGGTCCTACACACTCAGGGGTGTAATGAAAATAGAAAACAGTTTTTCAATCTAGAATAATTTGTTTCGCGAAAATCAAATTGGCTTCAAATTATTATTTATCGTTTTTTTTTTGACGCCGGACATCTAAATTAGGAAATAAAATATAAATTGGTATTGTACAGATCCTAAAATATTTACCATTGAAAATCAGATCGTTTTCGTTTTAGATATTCATCACATGCCTGACTGTCAGCCGAGGGCTACTGTTGATAATGAGTAACTATTAAAGACGTTAATGTATAAATCTGTTATTCTTTAAAGACTAGATAATTTTTTATCAAATATGGGAATTTTATTTGGACTTTGAGTGGAGAAATACCACTCAAAACTTATCGGACCAGAACAAAATATATATATCGTTGGGTAGGTACTTGAAATACCTTTCCAATGATATGCAACATGCCTAGACTTATTAACCCATTACGAGCCGGGCCATGATTTTAAAAGTTATTTTTTTTAAATTGGATTTTTTAAATTAAAAAAAAAAACTTTTAGAAGTAAAAAAGCTCAGAAAATATGAATTTAATGAAAAAATTGAGTAAAGCATATACAAATTTGTTTTTGATCAAATATTACATTAATCTCGAATATATTAATTAATCTCGAACATGGGTCTGATATTAATATATCGTCGGCTTGCCTGCAAGAAGTGCTATGTTTTTGGTTTTAACAGGTTTTCAGGAGAAAAAAACGAAAAAACTGATTTATATTATCCTTTTAAGATATTTTATTGACATCATATGCCCTAATGATTCACGACCTTATTTATTACAATCATTATTAAGGCATATGATGTCAATGAAATATATTAAAAGGATAATATAAACCAGTTTTTTTGCCCTCCTGAAAACCTGTTAAAGAACACATAACAATACTTGCAGGCAAGCCGACGATATTGTTATATAAAAAATAAAATTAAAAATATTTTTCGTATCTGTTTATAAAGGATTTTTCAATAAGAGCGCTACAAAAGTAAAAAAGTTTAAATAATCCAAAAACGGTTTTGGATATCAATGAAATTCTTTATTCTTGTGAAATTACGTTCGATGCCATTATGTATGGAAATCGATCTCTTTTGCATGGCCACTACGGGCACGCTTGCAGAAGTCCAGACGCTGAACCCAATTTTCGACGGTTTTCAAGCATAAATCGGCCGATACTGCTGCAATATCACGTTCGATATTCGTACGAAGTTCATCAATCGTCGCTGGCTTGTTGGCATAGACCATAGATTTGACGTAGCCCCACGCTCAATTGTTGATCTGCTAGGACGATTATGACGACCATAAATTGGACGTAGCGCTCTTAACGTTGAGGCCACTGACTCCGAATTTCGGTAGTTAATTTTAATAATTTCGACTCGTTATTGGCTCGTATATCTTTCCATCATGAAATGGCAAACCTTACTGAAGAGAAATGTCAAAAGAGCGGCAAGAAATATGGCGTCGTTTGCTGTCCCTGTCTTTCTACTTTTGTAGCGTCCCTGTTGAACAACCCTTTATATAAAATTTTGAACGATTTTATGAATAATATATTCCTATATATACAATTTGCAATAAAGCAAATACTGATATATGATTTAATATGATTACATATGAGAAAATTTCTAAAAAAATTTCTAATATATCATCATATAAAAACATATAAGGTCGCATACAATATTTTATATTATCATATATTTTAATATTAAAAAATATATGTTATATATACTCTTTTTTACTCGGGTATTTAAGATTTATCTAAATTTATATATTAAATGACTTAGGAAATGTTTTGGAATCTAAATTATATAAAGTTTTATCTAAAACAACTTAGAAATTTTTTTGATAAAGGTTTATATTAAATTATATCTAAAATGACTTAGAAAATTTCTTCGATTTGGGTTTATATGTGATTATGTATTGGGTTATATCTTATTGTATATTAAACCTCAATTTATGGAATCAACCATATCTGATTATATATATTTATGTATATCATTAACATTAACACATTTTTTGGTATATGATTTTATATGGTTATACATAAGAAAATTTCGGGAAATATTTGAAAGATATTATAATATATGAATACATATGGATGCGAATCCATTTTATATTACTATATGTTAAAGTGTATTTTTGTATTAAAAAATATATTGTTATATATGAACTTTTTTACTCGGGAACTGATAAAAATATATCGGGATATTCTTCGAATGAAACTATATTTATACAGATATAACTTAATCACATTATATAACTATTTTTACTCGGGTTTAAATTATAATCTGTTCTCCAATCCATTCCAAAACTGGTTCCACAAGAACTCATTGCAAACTCAATTTTTTCAAATTCTGTTTTGATATTTTTTGTTTACATAAGTAGAATTAAACATTTTTGGAACTTTTTTTCATATTTTTTGCATTAACCTGCGGTGTCACGGAATCGACCAACGAAAATTTGAAACTCAACAAGTTATAAAAGACTGATGCATTAAATCCATAGAAGACTATAAATGCTGCTGGCTGCAATTGTAGTCGTGTAGTCAGCTACTTAATTTTTTTGAAAACGATAGCAACATAGTAAACAGCTTATCCTAAAAATTTGACGTTTTGATAAATATTAATCTTTTTTGGTTTGTGCTTCTAAAATAATGGCTGAGGAATATTTTGTTAATTTCGTAAGATCCATTTTTTTTTACAAAACATTACAATAAAATTATTTACAAATATAAATTAGAGGTTAATCACAACTGGGTCGATTGTCGACCGACGACAGCAAAAGTCGTCACGATTAATTTAAATTCAGCGACAGGCGACCGTCGACATTTGTTGACGTTTAGAAAAAAAGGAAAGCAAAACAAGAATATTGTTGTATTTGTTTCACCACAATTCTTCACCAATTTAATTGGTCTTTCACTAATTCTTGTTGCTTTATATTTTATTGTATTTAATTTTGCTTTTTTGCCGTAAGTTATGTATTTTAAATTTCAATGATATTTCTTCTGTCAGAAAAATAAATTTTTTGTAAACAAAGTACGAATTTTTGCACCTCTAATACGAATTTCTAACAACCCTGTTCTAATGGCAATCTTTAATTAGTTAAAAATATGGCAACAATTTGACAAATATTTTAAGTGTGTATTAGTGTGTCGTCAAGAAAATAGAATAGATTCTATTCCGACGACAAATCGCCAGACGACATGACGACATTTTGCCTCCCATACAAAATATATGAAAAAGCAACTCTCGTTGTCGTTGTCGACCCAGTTCTGATTAATCTCTAATGTAGAGTAAGAGGTTAATCACAACTGTGTCGATTGTCGACCGACGACAGCAAAAGTCGTCACGATTAATTTAAATTCAGCGACAATCGACCGTCGACATTTGTTGACGTTTAGAAAAAAATGAAAGCAAAACAAGAATATGTTTGTATTTGTTTCGCTACAATTCTTCACCAATTCAATTGCTTTTGCATTAATTCTGGTTGTTTTGCATTTTTTTGTATTTAATTTTGCTTTTTTGCGGTAAATTATGTATTTTTATTTTCAATTATATTTGTTCTGTCAAAAAAATAAATTTTTGGTAAACAAAGTACGAATTTTTGCAACTTTAATACGAATTTCTGCAACTCTGTTCCCTTAATTAGTTAAAAATATGGCAACATTTTGACAAATATTTTGAGTGTGTGTTAGTGTGTCGTCACGAAAATAGAATAGATTCTATTACGACGACAAATCGCCGGACGACATGGCGACATTTTGCTTCCCATACAAAATATATGAAAAAGCACATGTCGTTGTCGTTGTCGACTCAGTTCTGATTAATCTCTTAATCAAACCTTCAAACAATAGTAAAATATAAACAGCTGTTTTTTCAGTGTTCCCATAACGGTAATTTTCTAGTCAGAACTAGCGATTTTATTTCGCCTCTAGCGGGAAAAATTGTCCTGTTTTACACAGAGTTCGTATTTGCACACCACGAAGTATTCATTTTTATTCTTTCTTGTATCAACGTACACGAAAGAAAAACTACGAATATGTTTCTTTCTTATTTATGTTCATTTCTTTTACATTACACATCTCATTTTCATGATGGAGTTAGTGAGTGTGTGGTGGCTTTGTTTATTTTCATGATTTGAAAAACGAAATGTAAACTATTTGCTCTCGTTTTGAATATGAAGCGAAGAAGTTTTTTTCTTTTCTTTTCGTGAAAAGAAAGAAATAAGAATTAAAAATGATAATGAAGGTTCAAACGATACTCTTCTTTAATAGTCTCATGAAAGAAATGTGAATGAGAAAAAAATTAAACATTCAAAAGATACTTCTCATGAGACTTATGGTGATACTTTTATTATATTTTTTATTTTCACAATTCTTTGAAGAAACCTTCGCGAAGAAAATATTTGATATTTTTATAACACTAGGTTAGTGTGTAAAAATGAAATTTTAAAATAATGATTTTATTGCTGCTTTGTGTATAATTTGCAAAATTTTATAGCATTTGAAGATACTACACTTAATAAAAACGTCAGTAATGGGTACTGAAAACGTTGCTGTTATTATGGCAACTTTAATTACTTTGAGCCTTGCGGTATTTTTTTTTGCTAATTTTATCAACGCATATGTATGTACTGTTTTGTAATACAATGAAATTATTACAAAAATTTTGCTACAATTGATGTAAAGTCTAATGTAAAATTTATTTGCTAAAACTAGCAACAAATTTTATTAATGTTAGTATCACTCAAGGTTGCCAACTAGGGTTGCCACATCGCAAAAGTCTAATAACTTGACACTTCGCAAAAAATAACTTGATTAAAAAAAAAACTTGACAATAAAAAAAATTAATGTGCATAAGTGTACAGTAGGGTGATTCTTAATACAAAAATTTATAATTTTTGAATACACTCGCCATTTTATTGAGATTCATAAAAAATTTTCGAATGGACCAAATAAAAATAAAACACGTAAAATTACAAAACTGACGAAATTGATTAGTGTTTTATTTTCTTTTTTGTAGCATTTATTCCTGTATAATAAGAAGAAAAAGATGAAGTCTGCAAGAAGTCGTTGAACTTTTCAAAATTTAGGCCAAAAAAATATATAAACTTTCCATAGTTTTCGAATCGTAAATTTGAAATTTTAAAATATTTTTTTCTGAAAAATAAAAAACAAAAACTTTTTTTCATAAATTTATTAAATGGATGATATATAATCAAAATAAAATAGCACTTAAGGTTTTTCTTGTCCCAGTGAAATTATTGTTTACTGATTTTTAAGGAAAACCGTCTTTCGTAAATCTCTACTCACGCTCTCACAATCAAAGATATACCTTAAGCGGCATTTTATTTAGATAATATATCATCAATAGGGCAAGGAATTCCATGCAAATGCATGTTTTTTGTCGATAGTCCAAAACTAATATGGACTAAATATTTATCCGAATCATCAAATTTAGAACAAAATGGCATCGATTTGTAGTTGCATATTTTTGCATATTTACTTAGTGTTGGTCAAAAACATACAAATCTGTGTTGTGGTTCAGAGGTAAATACATACGATGGTACTTTTGCGAAGAAAATTTTTGCATATTATAAATACAGGGTCCGCCATCTAATGTTTTTTTTCAACTAGTGCTTATTTTGTGAATGGTAACACTTAGCTCATGTCTGATTTTACAGATAATTAGTTTTATCCTTCCGCTGAACGAATATGGTTGTGTGTGGTTGGTCCAGAGGCATAATTGGGCCATTTTTCTTCGAAAATGAGCAAGGAGTGGGTACAGTCAATGGCGATCGTTATCGGGCCATGTTGAACGAATTTTTTTTCACAAAAATTTAAGAGGAGGATATTGGCAACATTTGGTTTCAACAGGACGGCGCTACGTTCCACACAGCCGAAGCTACACTCGATGTTTTGCGCCCTGTTTTTGAAGATCGCATTATCAGCCGCAGAGCTGATGTCGTTTGGCCACCTCGGAGCTGCGATTTGACACCGTTGGACTATTATTTGTGGGGTGCCGTCAAAGATAAGTGTTACGCCGACAAGCCAGAGACAATTGACGCTTTAAAGGACAATATTCGTGAAGCCATTGGTGAAATACAGCTGCACACAATCGATAATGTGCTTAAAAATTGGGCCGATCGTGTAGGCTACTGCATGGCCAGCCGAGGCAGCCATATGAATGAAATTATTTTCCATTATTAACCGGAAGGATTGTACTTTCAAATAAAAAAAGAAATTTAAGAAAATATTCAGTAGTTTTTTTTTATAGCATTTTCAAAAAAAAAAGTTATTTGGCGGACCCTGTACAATTTTTTTTTTCACAAAATTAAATAATTTTAATCAAGTTAAATTTCTTTTTTTTAAATGCTTAAAAAAATGACAAAAATTTAATTTAACTTGACTAAATAAATTTGACCTTGGCACTTGACAAGACCTAAATTAACTTGACAATCAAGGCCATTCAAGGCCATGTGGCAACCCTATTGCCAACGCTTGAACTGAAGAAGTGGCTAGATTACGGAGAAAAAATGGATAGAAATGGCTAAAATTGGAAAATAATGCTAAAACCTAATAATTTTAAAATAAATCAGTGATAATAAAGAGTTTTAACACGACTTTCATAAAAGTGGCCTTTAAATTTTAATGTTTTCCGAATTTCTAAAATATGTTCATTAAAATTTTACAAAAAATATGATTTTAAATTGAATGTAAAAATTACATGTGTCTGTAAACCCAAATAAATGTTTCAAAAATTGAAAATTTTGCACTAAAATTTTTAAAATCATAAAAATTCAAGCATTTTTGTTATCTTCATTTAAGTATTCCAAGAAAAAATTCTTCACATATTTGTTTTTTTGCACACATTCCGTTACTCTACTTGTTTACGTTTAGAAGACGCAAACAGTTTTCAAATAGATACACACATTACAACAATAGCAATAAATGCATAATGATTGGAAAAACCAAAAAATGCAATTTTCCGCGAATTTTGCTGCATTTGGGTTTTTTATGAAAGTTTTGGAATGTGAAAGGGTTAAGAAAGCCTTTAGTTCTAAAGCGATTGTTTGTAACGCAACAAATGACCGCATATTTGCATATCGTCACCTTAAATGCAAACGGACGTAACTACACAAAAATTCGAAATCGAGTTTTTTATTGATTATTCGTTTTATCAAACTACATGTTTACACAAAATTTTAGGCTTCTACGATCAAAAATGGCGACTTTATTAAAGAAATTTAAACGGACGTAACTACAAGTGCATGTATTTCTTAATGCAAAAAGACGTAACTACACTCTTGAATGAAAAACATACAAACACATGTAGTGTGTAAGCTTGTGTCAGCGTTGCCACAATGGGAATTCAAAATCTACAAAATTTTGGTTATATTTTAGTACAATACAAATGACAATTTACCCTGCTTAATTCAGAAAAACCTTCTGTGAATATTAGTAGACAAAAAACAGCAACAAAATGCTGTTATATCTCTAAATTTTAGTTATATTTAAGTTAAATTTAGTTGAATGAAAGTAACAATTTTCCAGTTAAAATAACAAAAAAAAATAAAAATAATTGCTTAACAATAGTAGAGTCCTAATTTCAGTGAGTTAAATCGTTATTCATATTAAAAAAATCTACATATGCTATGAAAACTAAAAAATTTATGATGTTTTCACTCGACTAAAACTAAGCAAAAGTTGTTGCTGATTTTAGCAGGGTGAATTGCTATTTTCAGTTAACTAAAACATAGCCAGAATTTTGTTCTTGCTGTTTTTATCTTACTAATATTTAGCAAACCAATTCTGCTAGTTTTGGCAGTTTCTTCTGCAGTGCCTCTTTTATAGAGTTTTTCTTATATTTTTTTAAATTTTAACGTTTTCACTACCGACTTTTTGTTTGCGGATATTACCGTTATTTTGACTTCAGATTCTTGTTAAGGTTCCTCAAATTAGAAAAAATATGTAACATGTTTGCCCCCTCCCCCTCCTATCCACCAAAAATGACGTTCGAAAATCGATTTTTTAGAACTTCTCATCCCCGTTTTGCCCCTTAAACATTCGAATAGCCAAAAATCCTTTGGTTGATTTTCTTTTCGTCATAAAACGAAGCAAATTTCAATTGTCTATCTTCATTAGTTTATGAGAAAAACCAAAACCCCCTTTTCAGGGAGATTATGATGTATTAAAAAAATTAGACTTCATTAACAAATACCACGACTATATCGCTATGTTGAACTGCTTATACATATAATGATTTCTCTTTGAAGGCCAAGAGCCACATCATACAAAAACTTATTGAAGAGAACTTTTTTGGTTATTACAACTCTCCCATTTTTAGAGTCGTTACTTTCTGCTAAATTAGAGGCGTTAAAGATATATATTTTGAAAGAGAATAGTCCTTTTGGAACTTAAAAAGTTCTCTAATAAGAATAAATTATGATTTCAAAATATGAAGGATATAAAAATTATAATATCATAATTTATGCGCGCTTAGAAATATTTTACTAATTAAAGCCTATTATCTTGTTCACTATATCCAAAAAATTCCGTTATTTCCCCCGAGTCTGTTAAATTTTTCAATAAAATTCTTTTTATTTCCTACAAAATAGCACATTTGAAAATCTATAATTTTTAATGGAGATTGGTAGACGTTTTCACAAATTTAAGAAAATATTAAAGGACTACACAGAGAAAAGAGATGGATCTACCGACATATTTGTTTGTGGCAACAAAAATTCGGTGAATACAATAGAATTTCGGTTGAAACAATATATTTAAATTATGTCAGGAATACATTTGATTGCAACAGCCAATAATTCGGCTACTGCCACCAAACCATTCAGTTGGCAAGAAATTCGGTTGTCACAATGAATTGGTTTTCTCTGTGTATAATAAATTACAGCAGAACTTCTAATTTTTTTTAATGAATTATCTGAAAAATCAAATTCACTTCATTTGAATTGGAACTGTCGGAGTTAGTTTTACTTTATTCAACTACCTAAAAAATCTGAAAATATCATTTATCCAATTCATGCATTGAATTCTTTTTTAATTGTGTAAGTCTTCTTGTTTCAGAAAAAAGCGAGTCAAAAGCACGTAACTAACTTAAAAACTTAAATATATGAAAATAAAACAAAAGTTGTTGAAAAATAAATAAATCTCTATACCATAAGTAAAATTTGAAAAAACTGCAAAGAATACTTTATTATTATTGATTTTATAACGTTTTTTGCTTCTCCTGTAAAAAAAATAAAAGTGTAGTTACGTCCGTTTGCATTTAAGGTGACGATATGTATGTTTACCCTGTAGTTTTTTTATTATTGCAAAACACTAACGGCGGTCTCATACTGCAGGTTTAACTTTACACTTAACTATAAACAAAATAAAAGGTCAAAAAATGTACACAAAACAACAAAAAAATTTTGGGTTAACTATTAACTAAAGTTTAAACCTGAAGTATGAGACCCACCGTAAATAAAAGCCTAAAAAATAAATTTAAAAAACCATGGATTGTAATCGAAACGAATGCGGTTATCGTTAGGGTAACGATATTTTAGGTTATTTCGGTAACGGTATTTTAAGGGTAACGCTATTTCGTTTATTTCGGTATCGGTATTTTAAGGATAACGGTATTTGAGTTATTTCGGTAACGGTATTTTAAAGATAACGATATTTGGGTTATTTCGGTCACGGTATTTTAAGGTTAACGGTATTTCAGTTATATCGGTAACGGTTTTTAAGGGTAACGGTAGTCAGTCATTTCGATGCCTCCCGTACTTTTTTTTACAAATAACAAACGAGATTAAAAACAGAACCAATTTATCAACTTAATCTACAAAAAATACTCAATAACCACGTAAAAGTACCAAAAGCAGAAAATTTAAAATAATGGTATTTTAGGGATAACGGTATTTCATTTGTTTCGGTAACGGTATTTTAATGGTATTGATATTTCATTTATATCGGTATCGGTATTTTAAGGATAACGGTATTGCTGTTATTTCGGTAATGGTATTTGAAGGATAACAGTATTCCGGGTATTTCGGTAACGGTATTGTAGGGTTTAACGGTAGTCACTTGAAAGGGTTTTGAATCGATAACGGTATTTTAGCGGTACTGCCTGCCAGCCCTGAAAAAAACTACTGTCATCCATAAAGGCTTTCTTTAACTTGTATTAATTATTTCTTTACAAAAAATTATAATTCTATACATTTTTGTTATCACTTTACAATTTTTATTAAATTAGAATTCCTATTATAACAAAAATATCAAATATTTCCTTCACGAAGATTTCTTGAAAGAATTGTGAAAAAATATATGTATCATAAACTGTATCATGAAAAGTCTCGTGAGAAAGTCCATGAGAGTCTCATTTAAACATTCTTTGACTTTTCTTCATTCACAGTTTTTTCTTTTCATAAGTAGTATTATATCAACCTTCATTCATTTTATTTTCATTTTTTTTTTCTTTCTTTTCAAGTTGTTTAAGTTTCTTATTTCATATCATGAACGAGAAGGGAAGGCATCAGTTACTCACTAACACTATCATGAAAATGAGATGTGTGTTGTAAAAGAAATGAAATATGAAAATAAAAAGAAACATACCACATTTGTTCTTTCATGAACGTTGATACAAGAAAGCCAAACACAAATAATCTTGTTCATGAAAATGAAAAAACAAAATTCACCAAATACGTACTCTGGTTTTACATATTTTGTTATGTTCTTAACACTATTTTTGGTTTGTAGCCAACAAAAATAGAAGTTATCCTAAGTTGACTACAGCGGCAAAAGTAGTCGTGTAGCTGTGTTGGTGTCAAAATAATCGTTTTCATATAAGGTGTGCAGTGTTGCCATATATTTTTTTAGAAATTTTGGTCTCCTAGGCCCGAATCTGAAGTTAAAAAAAAGTTCATCGAATCACCCTTCCGAGATGTGAGCCTTTTTATTAACTCCTGACTTAGGATAGAATACTTTACTGGTCAATGTTATAGTTCAAAATATTTTTTAGGGATTTGCATTCTGCATAAAATTACCTTTTATTCGATTGAGTATTATTATGTCGGGAATTGTTTGACGGCGTGTGAAAACCCCGTAAAAATCTCGAAAATCACGTTTTTTGGAATAGTCCTTGATCATAATTTAAAATTAAAAAAATTTATTTAATTGATTGATCAAATTTAAAAAAGTAGTAAACTGTTATCCAGAATTGGCAAATATTTATTTAAAAAAATAAATTTCGGACTTTTTTGATGAGACATTGTTTTAAAAATTTTTTCAAAAAAATACAACTTTCTAAATTATCCTTCATTTAGAAATGATCTGAAAAGTTCGGCTAAAAAATGTCCATGTCAGATGTGGTTTAGCTAATTTTATTCCATGCTAATATTTGATGAAATTTGTTAAAAGTGTCGTTTTTTCAGTAAGCATATTTTGTAGTATAATAATGGCATTTTTAAATTTATTTATGTTTCGATTTGTACCTAATTTTTCAGCACAATATGAAAGTTTTATTGTAATTTTTGGGTCATATGCATAATCACTTTCTAAGTTTATAAATGGCTTATAAGAAAAATATTTTATACAAAATTCATTTTATAAACGTGTTATAAGGTTTTCAAATTATTATGCATAAGCACTTTTATATTTGAATTCTTAATTTTTAGTTAAAAAATTAAAAAAAAATTGTAAATGAAACAAATATGCCGATTTAATATGAAAAAACTGTAAAAAATCCATGAATTTAAAAAAAAAACTGTTTTTTACATGCAAAAACTGAAAAACTAATAGGCTTCCCAAAAAACTGTAAAAAACAGTTAAAACTGGCTATATGGAACTTTGTTTTTTTATGAGAGTTCAGTAACCTGTCCTAGGATTTGTCTTGTGACATGTCACAAGGGGTCAATTTCCCATTCCTATGACAACGTCATGTAAAAGTGACCACTCTATTTCTTATAAAGGGGCCAGTTCGGTGACAGTTTGTTAAAATTTCCCGTAGGGTAGTTATAAATGTCGACAGTAGCGTAAAAGATGTTGAATTTATTTTGTAAATAATTAATTGCCAGTTTCATAGTCATAAGATCGATTTTTGTCTTAAACACTTTTTAAGTAAGAAATTTCTAACTAAACTGGCCCAAAGAGTAATATCAATTGTTCCTTAAAATATCTCCTAAGTAAGAAATTTTCAAATCGATCATAGCCCTGACAATAAAACTGGCCCTAATTTTTTATCTAAAAATGTTCGAAATAAAAAATTGTATAACATTGCGAAATAAGATATTAAAAAAGATTTTTTAAATACAAAATATCTAAATTTAAATTTCAACAAGGGCCGCACAAAAATCAGCAAAGGGACGCATGCGGCCCAATGGGCCGCATTTGCCCACCGTTGTAATATATAATCATATATACCATACATGGGCAAATGCGGCCCGTCAACCAATTTCGTGCGACCCCTCATTAATTTTAAAACAATAAAAAAAATTTGTTTTAAATTTTAAACAAAATTAAAATAAAAAAATTTAATTAAATTAAAAAAATTTAAGTCAGAATTTAAAAATATACATAATACAGAAAACAGCAATAAAAAATTAACATCCAATGGGGCCTCAAAAACATTACACCGATCAACAAATATCGATATTTTTGCACAGACTTCCTCTAAAACTTTTTGATATTTTTTCGCCTCCGACATACGAATATTAAGTGAAACATTTCTTCTTCTTTATTTAAACCTTAAGCCTGGGAAAAATACTTTATGGCTTAATATGATGTAGAAGTTTGCTAAATATTACTAAGATTAGAAGAGCAAAAATAAAAAGTTAAATATAATAATCAGGGCAGCGACTTTCATGTAGTTAATCCAAAAATGATTTTGACCAAATAATTTTCCAAACCAAAGAATTTGCAACAAAATGGCATCGATTTGTTGTTGCATATTTTTTTCATATTTTCTGATTTTTATTGGATATTTTTCACTAAGTTGAATATTTTTCCATATATTTTTAAAAACTAAAAATAAGATTTAATGAAAAATAAAGAAAAGGAAGAATTTGCAAACCTTAACGCAGTAGGTACTTAACTAGAAGGAAAACATCAAGTTGTCATCTACTTAGACATTTAAATAGATTGGATTTAATTTTTAACCAAACGCTCTCGAGTAATAAATATAAATTTTGAAAGTCGATGAATTTTTTGGTTTTAAGAGTTTATTTTTGCATCTTTAACGCATATTTTTTGGGTTTTAGTGCATATTTTTCCATTTAAGTGCATATTTTTTCCTACATATTTTAAGCGCATATTTTCGATTTGTAAGTGCAAGAAAGTCGATGCCCTGATAATAATAGCCATCCTGCTAAAATCAACAGAAACATATGATGAAAAATAGTAGACTACTGATTTCACAAAAATAGATTTTTATCCTCTTAAGGTAATTTAAAATTTTTCTGTGTTTTTATTCTACTAATATTCAGCAAAATTTGTTACTGATTTTAGCAGAGTAAATTTTTATTTCAATTAACTAAAATTTAGCTCAACTACAACTAAAATTCTGTATATTTAACAGCTTTATTTTTTCTATTATTATCTTACTAATATTTAGCAAAGAAAATCTGTTTATTTCAGCAGTTTTTTTAATTTTAAGCAAGGTAATTTTTAACAAATTTTTAGCAACATTTTTAAAGGCTGTTTTCTATTAGTGTACTTAATCTGACTAACCATCCCACTTTTGAAAGGATTATACCGCTTTTTAAAGGCTTCTGCCGCCTTGAATTTTTATCCTGCTTTTACGGCAAATAATTCCGACTTATCCCATTTTTTTAATATGATATTAAACTTTTGAATAAAGTTTTCATAATTTATTTTTTCTAGAGTTTCCAGCCAGCAAACGAGACCAAAAATGAATCCGAAAAGTGCTCAAAATATACATGTTATTAAACTTTCAATTGTATGAAAGTGGTGCATCCAAAAGAGTGAGTCTTTTGTTTGAATAATTTTTGACTTACTGAATGAGAATCCTCATGAAAGTATCCAAATTTCCTGGCTGGGTTATCAGTCTTATGATTGAATTTTTAAAATTTATTAATTAATTTAATGCAATCAGAGAGGTTAATATTTGTTATAAATTTTCGATACGAAAATGTTGTAGACCAATGAGTTTTATTTTTTTTTTACATTCAGATTTTCTATAAAAATTATATTTTTCCACATTTTGTATCAAAATGTAAGGTAATTCATGTTACACATTTCAATAAATAAAACAATTGATCAAAATCCATAAAGTAAATTTAAAAATATTTGAAAAATTGGCGAAAACGTTAAACTAAATTTTTTAAAATAACGAAAACTATATTTTTGAAGTTTAATTCGGCAAAGTTTTTTGACTTCAAATTCGTATTAAGGAGGGAAAAATATTTTAAAAACATTTATTGAGTCTGTACCTAATTTTTAAATATATTGTAAAATAAAAATGTAAAAAGTTATAAAAATATAAAAGATTTTGATGTACTTCTGCGCAATTTGCACTCATAAAGTATTTCCCTGGGTAAGGGATAAAAAAAGAAAGACCCACAACTCGAAGGCTATTCAATGGACATTTTTTGGCTTTAGATCCGGGCTTAGGAAACTAAAATACTAAAAAAAGAGGTTTTAGAAGAAGCCTGTACAAAAAATTGATTTTTTTCGAGTAATGTATTAATTGGTGCGGCCCTCAGTAAGATTGTGAAATCCCAAATTTGGCTCTTCAAGCCATTTACGTGCCCATACCTGATATATACCATATCTAGTATTATAAATGCCGATATATTATTAGATAAAATTATATATGGCAGTTATATAAGGAAACATTTTGGAAAAAGTCGTTATATATAATTATATATGGATATACATAACGACATGTCTAATTATATATTGTAATATATGCCACATATGATTATATATAATTTTTTTTACTCGGGTATATTTAATTATTTTAAAACAATTGTATTAATATCATAAGAAAACCGAAACCGCGGTTTTAAAATTTTTCGGTTTTTAGCAAACTCTAATTGTAATGCAATTTTTGTAAGTCTACTGAACTGCAAAAAAACACTTTCGAATGTAATTTTGGGGTTTTAATTCTATGAACGCAATTTTTTTGAACTAAGAAAAAACTATTTTTAGTACACTTAACGAAATTGAATAAATTCGGTTGTGAATTAATACAATGGGAATTAATTCAATATTCATCCGTTCAATTCATTAAATTGAACGCGTTCACAGGTGAGTTTATTCATTTAATTTAATAAGAAGAGCTATAGTAGCAATTTAATTAATTCGTTAAAAAAGAAATCGCACGGTGCTAAATTCGAATTTATTCCATTTAATGTATAGCATTAATTAATTAAATTTCCTATTCAGAGGGGCAATTCTGTAACTTTTTAACGACAAAATTCGGTAGTTAAATTGACAAGTTTTCATAGTGACTGACTGTGGGCGCTGTAGTGCAATGGTTAGCGCGTTGGACTGTTACACGTGACGTTGCGGGTTCGATCCCCAACCAAGGCAACACCAATTTACGAAAAATAATATGTATGAGTTTTTTCTATCCCTCATACATATCGCAGCGTCCTCCTTGGGTGTTCAAATAGCACTTAACCCCACCGAAGTAAAAGAATATAACAGGGCTATGAACTAAAAAGCTTCAACAGAGTTCGCGCAACAACTGTTCTAAAATTCAACATCTCGCGCAATTACAGTGTTGCCATATTTGAAGCCCTTCATCTTTCACCACCTTTCACTTCTTCTCTATCCTCTTTCCAAAGGAAGCAACACATTAATTAATAGAAAGAATTTCCTGAGTGTTGTTTCTCTTTATAAAAAAACGAGTAAAAAGGTTAAAGTCGGGCATGCCGACTATACAATACCCTACACCAGTCTGGTGTATTGTTTGGATCCGAAATTCGAATGGGTTAAAATGGGGCTTATGTCAAAATTTTCTATAATGTGAGTCAGCGCACCAAATTTCATTAAAATATCTTAATATTTGCGACCTGCAGTTTGTAACCAAGCAAATTTTGGGGGGACCCTTATATGGGCACTAGTTCTAAACATGGACCGATGTTCACCAAAATCAATAGGCTTCGTCCTTGGGCCAACATAGGTCTATGTACCAAATTTCATCAAAATATCTTAATATTTGCGACCTGCAGCGTATAAACAATAAAATTTTGGGGGGACCCTTATATAGGCACTGGTTCTAAACATGGACCGATGTTCACCAAAATCAATAGGCTTCGTCCTTGGGCCAACATAAGTCTATGTACCAAATTTCATCAAAATATCTTAATATTTGCGACCTGCAGCGTATAAACAGTATAATTTTGGTAGGACCCTTATATGGGCACTAGGTCTAAACATAGACCGATGTTCACCAAAATCAATATGCTGCGTTATTAATATAGGTCTGTGTACCAAATTTCATCAAAATATCTTAATATTTGCGACCTGCAGTTTGTAACCAAGCAAATTTTGGGGGGACCCTTATATGGGCACTAGTTCTAAACATGGACCGATGTTCACCAAAATCAATAGGCTTCGTCCTTGGGCCAACATAGGTCTATGTACCAAATTTCATCAAAATATCTTAATATTTGCGACCTGCAGCGTATAAACAATATAATTTTGGGGGGACCCTTATATGGGCACTGGTTCTAAACATGGACCGATGTTCACCAAAATCAATAGGCTTCGTCCTTGGGCCAACATAAGTCTATGTACCAAATTTCATCAAAATATCTTAATATTTGCGACCTGCAGCGTATAAACAGTATAATTTTGGTAGGACCCTTATATGGGCACTAGGTCTAAACATAGACCGATGTTCACCAAAATCAATATGCTGCGTTATTAATATAGGTCTGTGTACCAAATTTCATCAAAATATCTTAATATTTGCGACCTGCAGCGTATAAACATTATAATTTTGGTAGGACCCTTATATGGGCACTAGGTCTAAACATGGACCGATGTTCACCAAAATCAATAGGCTGCGTTATTGGGCTAACATAGGTCTGTGTACCAAATTTCGTCAAAATATCTTAATATTTGCGACCTGCAGCGTATAAACAATATAATTTTGGTAGGACCCTTATATGGGCACTAGGTCTAAACATGGACCGATGTTCACCAAAATCAAACTTGTTCGTCCTTGGGCCAACATAGGTCTGCGTACCAAATTTCATCAAAATATCTTAATAGTTGCGACCTGTAGAGTGCGCACAAGATTGCATGGACAGACAGACGGACGGACGGACAGACGGACATCGTTAAATCGAAATAAAAAAAAATTCTGAACCGATCGGTATACTATAAGGTGGGTCTACGACCAATATTTTTTGGTGTTACAAACATCAGCACAAACTTATAATACCCTGACCACATAGTGGTGTAGGGTATAAAAAAAAACTTAAATACCGAATTTTGTCGTTAAAAAGCTAGAGAATCCCAATACAGAACTCACAAATTGAATTAAGTAATTAATTCTTCGAAGCTGGGGTTACTAAGCGGTAACTTCCTCAAAAATATTAATATAATGAGGGCCTAATCCTTCTACGATGTGGTAAAGGGTTCTTCAATAAGAGCGCTACAAAAGTTTTTTTAAATAAAACAAAAACTGTTTTGGATATCAATGAAATTCTTTATTCCTGTGAAAGTACGGTCGATGACATTATGTATGGAAATCGATCTCTTTTGCATGGCCACCACGGGCACGCTTGCAGAAGTCCAGACGCTGAACCCAATTTTCGACGGTTTTCAAGCATAAATCGGCCGATATTCGTACGAAGTTCATCAATCGTCGCTGGCTTGTTGGCATAGACCATAGATTTGACGTAGCCCCACAGGAAATAGTCCAACGGCGTCAAATCGCACGACCGTGGCGGCCAATCTACTGGACCATTTCGTGAGATTACACGTTCTCCAAACTTGGTTTGCAATAAATTGATTGTGACATTCGCTGTGTGGCTTGTGGCGGCGTCCTGTTGGAACCAAATGTCCTCCAAGTCCATATCATCCAATTGGGGCCAAAAATATTCGGTTAACATTGAACGGTAGCGATTCCCATTCACAGTAATCTTGATCATCACGGAAGAAGTACGGCCCAATGACGCCGCCGGCCCATAAACCGCACCAAACCGTAATTTTTTCGGGATGCAATGATGACTCATGGAGTACGTGTGGATTGCTGTCTGACCAATAACGCATATTTTGTTTATTAACGAAGCCATTCATTATGACGACCATAAATTGGACGTAGCGCTCTTAACTTTGAGGCCACTGACTCCGGATGTCGGTAGTAAATTTTAATAATTTCGACTCGTTGTTGGCTCGTATAACTTTCCATCATGAAATGGCAAACCTTACTGAAGAGAAATGTCAAAAGAGCGGCAAGAAATATGGTGTCGTTCGCTGTCCCTGTCTTTCTACTTTTGTAGCGTAAGAACCCTTTACAATGCTGAAATCCGTGGAATTGTAGTATCAGAAAAAACGATAAGTTGTTCTACCGCCAGTTTAATGCAAAAATATTTTAAAAATCAATGCTATTATATTTAACCAAATTTTATAGATTTTCAAAAAAATAAATATTTTTGCTTTTGGCATCGGCTTTAGCCGAAAATCGGCTGGGTCGGTTATTGTCGGCGGCTGAATCGAATTGGCAAAGTTGCGGTTGGCGACACACAATGCTTCGTCCCATGGACAAAAATAAAAAAAAATTCTCTCAAATTAAGATTAAAGACACATTTTTTGAAAGATAATAAAGTTACTCAAATAAATGTGAAAAAAAAATATTTGGTGTGACTGCTTTTGCCGGCACGAGAGAGCACTAAACTCAGAGAATTTTATACAAAAATGACTGAACAGAAAAATGGGTTTTAATTGTTTCACGAAAATAATTCTCAAAAATAAATTTTTTAAAAAACTGGTTCGAAGATTTTTTTCTTAATTACCCGAGTACAATATATAATTAGACAAGTCGTTATATATATCCATATATATTTATATATGACGTCTTTTTCCAAAATTTTTCCTTATATTATGCCATAAATAATTTCATCTAAATAGATATCGGCCTTTATAATATTAGATATGTTATATATGATTATATATTACATAGCATGGCTGATCTAATTGCATATATAGTTGTATATAGAGCTATACCTTAATATATATGGCGGCATTTTAGGAATATATCATTATATATGGTATCATTTAAATAATATATAACTACATACGGTGACAGTTAAACTATATATCATCATATATGCTGGCATTTAAACAATATATGGTCATATATGGTACCTCATGAACAAACTCTTTAATACAGTTGCAGATATGATAATATATGCTACTATATATAGTGCCATATATATTTATATATGGTGTTATTTAAGCAATATATTAGCATATGTGGTGCCATTTAAACCATATATTATTATATATGGTGCCATTTAAACAATATATGGTGCCATTTAAACAATATATGGCCATATATGGTACCTCATGATAAAAAATTTTAATACAGTTCCAGATATGATAATATATGATACTATATATAGTGCCATATATATTTATATATGGTGTTATTTAAGTAATATATTACTATATATGGTAACATTTAAACCATATATTATCATATATGGTGCCATTTCAACAATATATGCTCATATATGGGACCTCATGAACAACATTTTTAACACAGTTCCAGATATAATAATATATGCTACTATATATTGTGCAATATATATTGATATATTTTATCATTTAAACAATATATTACCATATGTGGTGACATTTAAACCATACATTATGATATATGGTGCCATTTCAACAATATGTGGTCATATATGGTACCATATGAACAACATTTTTAATACAGTTCCAGATATGATAATATATGCTACCATATATAGTACCATATACTTTGATATATCGTATCACTTAAACAACCCGAATAATAATAGTTACATATAGTCATATATGTGATTAAGTTATATCTGTATAAATATACAGTTTCATCCGAAGAATGGTCCGATATAGTTTTATCAATTGTTTATCAATTTTTATCTAATTGTATCAGTTTAGATCTGACCTGATTAAATTATGTGTTAATCAGAAGAAATTGTATCTGATTTTTGACCTGATACAATTTTATCGGTTTATATGTAATGGTGTCAGGTTTGATCGTAATTGTTTCAATTTTATATAAATAAAATATAATTGTATCCCACATTTACCTTATACAATTGTATGAAAGTTTTAAACTGATATCAGGTCAAAATTGGGATATAACTATATAATTTTGTATGCAAATATATGTATTTGGACCTAAACTGATACCATGTGATATAAACCAATAAAATTGTATCAGGTCAAAAATTAGATACAATTTCATCTGATTAACACATAATTTAATCAGCTCAGATCTAAACTGATACAATTAGATAAAAACTGATAAACAACTGATACAATTTTATTGGGCCATTTTTCGGATCAAATGGTACATGGATCACTCTAAGTTATATATTACCATATAAAGCTCCATATTATTTTTTTTTAATAGGGAACATACCATATATGGTGCCATTTAAACAGTATATTGTTATAAATGGTGCCATTTAAACAATATATGGTCATATATGGTAACTCAACTACAATATTAACTGTATTTCAGAAGCTATTAATTGTATTTCAGAAATTTTAAATGTATTTCAGTAATTATGGAATGTATTTCAGAAATTATTTATTATCGAATTAGATCCAGCTATGTATATATTTGTGGATAAACTTAAATCTTATTTGATCTCAATTTTGGCAGATCAAATTAGATCCAGCAATATATTTGTGTATAAACTTAGATCTAAATTGATCCGAAAAATGGCAGATCGAATTAGATACAGTAATATATTTGTGGATAAACTTAGATCTAATTTGATCCGAAAAATGGCAGATCGAATTAGACCCAGCAATATATTTGGGGATTAAGTAAGATCGAAATTTATCCAAAAAATGACAGATCAAATTAGATCCATTAATATATTTCGGGATTGCGTAAGATCTTAACTTTTCCGATAAATTGCAGATCGAATTAAATCCAGTAATATATTTGGGGATTTGGTAAGATCTTAATTTATCCCATAAATTGCAGATCGAATTAGATCCAGCAATTTATTTCGGGATTAAAATGGCAGATCGAATTAGAAACAGCAATATATTTGGGGATTGACATCTAAAACTATTCAGAAAAACTACAGATAAAATTAGATCCCGCATTATATTTGGGTACTGCGTAAGATCTCCATTTATTTGGGATTAAATAAGATCCCAGACAGATATTGACCACAGTTCAATAAATAATACTCTGGTAGAGCATTGATTTTATAAAAATTACAATTGTCCTTTTTTTAATCATTGAATTTATTTTTGGATTTATTTTATTTTGTTAAAAGATCCACATTTTGTTATTTAATTTTCAAAATTTAATATTTTAGCAAAATCTAATACTTATGCCAAAATATAATGTGAAAAAAATTTATTAAATTTTGTAAAAATGTGAGTACAAGAATGGAATTGAGATAAATCCGAAATGGATTTATAAAATAAATAAATTTAATTCCAGAAATTGCATTCCCGCAAAATTTTAATTTTTTCTTTCATATTATAGTAGCGAATAAGTGTTAGACTTGTATAAAATATAAAATTTTTAAAATTCATTAAGAAAATGTAGATTTTTAAGCAAAATAAAATAAATCCAAAAATAAATCCAGTGATTAAAAAAGGCCTAATATTTTGTTAAAATAAGGTTTAAACTCAGAAGGTAACGAGTTCGATACCGTCCACGGATATTCATTTTTTTTATAAAATCAATTTCTTTTTATAAAATTATAATTTAATTTTCTATAAATGTTTTTATAAAATTATATTTTCTTTATTAAATTGAATTTTTTTAAAAAAATAAGTTTATTTACATCTTTTTAACGCTCTACATCATTTCCAAATGTATCAATTGTTTTTAAGATTTATCAATTGTATTTCAGAAATAATCAATTGAATTTCAGTTTTATCATTTGTATTTCAGAACTTATCAATTATTTTTCAGATTTATGTATTGTATTTCAGAACTAGTCAATTGAATTTCAGTTTTATCAATCGTATTTCAGAAATTATTAATTGTATTTCCGAAATTCGCAACTGTATTTCAGAAGTTATCAAACTGTAATTCAGAAATTATGAAATATAATTTAGAAATTTTTCTCTATTAACTATGATAAACAATCAACAAGTTTTGAAATAGATTTGATTATTTCTGAAATACAATTAATAATTTCTGAAATACATTTAAAATTTCTGAAGTACAAGTAATAGCTTCTGAAATACAGTTAATATTGTAGTTGAGTTACCATATATGACCATATATTGTTTAAATGGCACCATATATGACAATTTATTGTTTAAATCGCACCATATATGGTATGTTCCCTATTAAAAAAAAAATAATATGGAGCTTTATATGGTAATACATAACTTAGAGTGATCCATGTACCATTTGATCTGAAAAATGGCCCGATAAAATTGTATCAGTTGTTTATCAGCTTTTATCTAATTGTATCAGTTTAGATCTGACCTGATTAAATTATGTGTTAATCAGATGAAATTGTATCTGATTTTTGACCTGATATAATTTTATTGGTTTATATCACATGGTATCAGTTTAGGTCCAAATATATATATTTGTATACAAAATTATATAGTTATATCCCAATTTTGACCTGATATCAGTTTAAAACTTTCATACAATTGTATAAGGTAAATGTCGGATACAATTATATTTTATTTATATAAAATTGAACCAATTGTGATCAAACCTGACACCAACCTGACAACCGATAAAATTGTATCAGGTCAAAAATCGGATACAATTTCATCTGATTAACATATAATTTAATCAGGTCAGATCTAAACTGATACAATTAGATAAAAATTGATAAACAATTGATAAAAACATATCGGGTCATTCTTCGGATGAAACTGTATATTCCCGAGTAAAAAAGTTTTGATATAATCATATATTATTTTATATAATTGCATATAGTAACTTAGTTACATATGGCCACATATGCTTTTAAATTTATATAGCTTTTATATAGTTATATATTAGATATTTTTTCCTCAAAGTTTTTAATATGGAGACATATGAGATTTCATATTATTACATAGTGGCCTACATATTATGTATGTGTAACATATAAAAGATATAATTATATATACGTTTATATATAATTTAGTATGACACTATACATAATAATATAAAACTATGTGGATTCATATGAGAAATATTTTATAATTTGTGTTAGTTATGATTATATATTGACGAATATGAACCCATATATGTATAACTTAAAACGTTCTTTATAAAATCATCTATAATTATACATATATCATCCCACATAGGCAATTTTTTCAAAGTGATTTTATATAAAAATATATAAGGTCCATATAAAACCGTATTATATTATATTTGGTTCCATGTTATCAATGATTTTGAACTAGTTTTAGATTTAGTAATTACTAGGGATTGGCGCTTGACACGAAATGTTCGTGAGTCACGTTATTCACAAGTGATCGTGAGTAATAACTAATATACTTAAGTGATTCGTGCGTGAGCGTGAATAAGAATAACCCGTGCATGATTCGTGTGTGAGATTATTTTTTGCATCATATGTTTTTAGTAATTTTTACTGTTTTGCGTGAGAATTTTCTGATTGTAAGTTTTTAATATACTCATGTGTGCTGAGTAAGAAACGAAATGCTCGTGCGTGAGTAATTTGTTTTTGTTTAGGAGCATGAGTCAAAAATGGCTTACGCACAACATTAACATTAACGCACAACATAACATTAACAACAATGAAGCTTTAATACGAAATTCTCTATACAGTAGACGCTCGCAAATTAGAACCGCTTTGTTTTTGAGGCAATTCTAATTTCTGAATTATTCTAATTTCTGTACGTTTTTTTTCGAAAAAAAAATTGAGTAAATTTACTTCCAAAAACTTAAATAAAACTCTTTTTAATATTTTTTAATTCAATTTCATTTGATAAAAACAAGAAAACAAAACACAACAATTCAGTCCAATACATCAAATGTATTTTTTTAAATTAAAAATATGAATATAAAACAAAAACGAATGGTAACAAAACATAGCAATGCAGTCCAATTATATCACATGTAATTTTTTTAATTAAAAACTAAAAAACTGTATTTAAAAAAAATTAAACAATTAAAATGAAACAATGGCCAAGTTAACAACTAATCTTTGTTTGACATATAATCAGTCATATTTGTTTGTTTTTTTTTGGTTTCTTTAAATCCGAAATATCATTACGGAGAGCCAAAAGATTACTTATGTGCTTAGTTGAAAACAATTCACTGTTATTGCACCATTTTATTAAATTATTTACGCTTTCAATGGCTGTAGTATTAGAGACAACTGATGATACTGCAACAACGTCGTCTTCGCTGCTATCTGAAGACTCACCATCGCTACTAAGAACATAAACAGATCCGTCATCAAACATATCTTCATTCCATCTGTCGATGTCTTCTATACCGATGCAATCGTTGGGAGCTATTTCTTTTAAAAGAGCTTGAGTTATCTGAATAACTTCGTTGCAGTCCTGATCTATTTGCAACAATTGTGCTATTGGCACGTCATCGTCGCTGTCGTATTGGTTAGAGTCCCAATTGGAAAACTTTGACCAAGATTTCTTCATAACACTTTGTGGTACCGCATCCCAAGCTTGTTTCAGTAATAATATAGCATTGCGGATCGAATGGGATTTCAAATGATTCTTCAGTTCACCACCTTCAGCAATTAACTGAGAAAGAAACATACTTCTGTAATTGAGCTTTGTTAACTTAATAGGGTTTTGATCCATTGGTTGTAAAGCTGCTGTCACATTTGGTGGAAATATGTTTCCATCGTCACTTTTAAGTTTCTCAATGGGTGTATGAGCGGAGCAATTATTTTCCTGAGAAAAGCGGATCACCTGTGAATTGAAAAAAATTTTAAAATTATGTACTGAACCTGAAATCAATATTTTTGTTTACCTCTTTAATAAATATTCCGTGAAACCATTCGTGAAAAATCCGAGAAGTCATCCAAGCATTTTTTGAAAAGTTGTAATGCAGAGGATTATTGAAATTTTTAAAACACCTGGGTTTTTTTGCTTTTCCAATTACCAATGGAACTAATTTGTGTGATCCATCAGAGTTTGCACCAAGTAGGACTGAAATTCTGTCTTTTTGAATTTTATGTCCAGGGGCGTTTTTTTCAAAAGCAGAGACATAGGTTCTGTCTGGTAGGCAACGAAAAAATAACCCGGTTTCGTCGACATTATATATTTGTGACTCCATTAAACCCATCTCAGCGATCTTTGCACGATATCGATGAATAAAAGGAGTGACTGAAGCAACATCACTGGAAAGAATCTCGCCACAAATTTTTAAAAACCGGATACCGTGTCGCTTCTTAAATTTGGTAAACCATCCATCACTTGCCCGGAATGCATTTTCATCTTCATCGGGATATTCCTCTCTAAATATTTGTTTAGCTTTCTCTTTTAATATTGGCCCAGTCAATGTACACTTTTTTTCTCGTTGATTTAAAAACCACTCATACAGACGACTTTCCATTTTTGGATATTCAGCGCTGTGCAAAGATTTATTGTTTGCCTCCTGATATGTGTTTGAAACAGCATTTAAAATTGCTGTTCTATGTGATTTGATGTAGCTGATTGAAGATGTTGTCACATTAAAATCTAGGGCTAACCGGTTCCCTTGAACGCCTTTGTCAAGCTTTTCTAATATTTTGACTTTAGTTTCCAATGATAAAGTGTTTTTTTTACGTTTATTTAACATTTTAAATGATACACTTTCACTATTTAATAGAGACTGCCAAATAATATGTACACGCGTATCAAATTTCACAAATAAACTAGCCAAAAATGTACATAAATGCGACAAAAAAAAACAAATAGGGAAAAACATATATAATTTGGTGATTCCCCTTTTTAGTTTTACTTTATTCAAACAGAATAAAAATAAATTGGGGATTTCCTGTGTATTCAAATAACCAAAAAAAAAAAAAACGCTCAGAAATTAGAATTTTAAATTCGAATTTCAGAGCGTTTAATGTATTGCAAACATTGATTCTAATTTCTGGACGTTCGAGTTACTGAAAGCTATAATTTGCGAGCGTCTACTGTACTACTATAACGTACACTTGACTGATTTCTTTAAAATTTCAGTCTTGTTAACTTTATTTTAAAATTACTAAAGTTTTTTTTTTCATAAGTTTTTTCTCTATTGGTTGTAAAATAAAAATTGTAAATTCTATTTAGAATTTGTAATATTTGATCTTAAACCGAACAAAAATAACATTCATTGTAACAATCTTCAGATCAACTAAAAATCTACAATAAAATACCCACAGACAAGGTACAGTCCAAATTGTTAAGTAATATTCCTTAATTGCAACATGTTAGTCATTTATACGGCGTGTTGTGTTAGGATGTTATACTCAAAAACAAACAACCGTGTAAAAGTTTCTTTGCTTTAGTTCTAATTTCTATAAATATAATTAAAAGCTTGAATGTTAAAAAAGCACGAATCATTGCTTTACATATTGAAGGAACTTCAATAAATAAGCACAACACAACATAGGGAAAAATAATAGCTTTGTTAAAGACATGTGGTTTTCGTTAGTTATAATAATGGAAAATGGATAAGTAAAAATGTTTGAATTTACTTCTCAAAATGCTTTTCTTTGAAATTTAACATATACATATATACAAAAAACTAAAATCTACATTATAGCCTAGAGAGGACCCCATAAAGACAATCTGATGATAGTGATGCGGTGTCACTTGAAAATGCATTAATTGTCAACCATTGGTTCTAGGAAAGTTTTTTTTTTCATAAGTTTTTTCTCTCTTGGTTGTAAAATAAAAATTGTAAATTCTATTTAGAATTTGTAATATTTGATCTTAAACCGAACAAAAATAACATTCATTACTAAATTAAAAGAAAACTTTTTTAATGTTTATTGCACTGTCATGATAAATCTGGATAAAAGTACTGGAAGATTTATCGCAATTATAAGATCTCCAGCAGACCTGGGGTTAATCATTACATTTTGTAATTAATTACACAATTACATGTAATTTTAATTGAAAAAAACTCATCTACAATTACATATTATTTGTAATTGCAATTCAAAAAAGAAAAATTACAATTACAAGTAATTAAACATTTTTTATTTAAACAAATAATTTTTGTATATTGTTAGATATGGTCCTATATAATATGATAAAAAGTATAAGTTTAATATTTAGATATAATTGTATCAAACTATGTCCACTTTTATAACATTTTATATAATTTTATACAAAAAGATATAATTTTATGTAATTGGGTGAGGACAAAATTCGGATACAATTGTATCGAATTGCATAAAATTGTATCAAATTGTACCAAATTGTATACAATTCGATACAATAAGATGTTCTCATTTTTCGGATATAATTATATCTAATTACATAAAATATTATATATAATTTAATATAACTTCATATGGCCCCATATCATTTTTTTTACTTGGGTTTATACAGATATAACTTAATCACATATATAACTATATGTAACTATTTTTACTCGGGTTGTTTAAATGATACGATATATCAAAGTATATGGTACTATATATGGTAGCATATATTATCATATCTGGAACTGTATTAAAAATGTTGTTCATAAGGTACCATATATGATAATATATGGTTTAAATGGCACCATATATGCTTATATATTGCTGAAATAACACCATATATAAATATATATGGCACTATATTTAGTAGCATATATTTTCATATCTGAAACTGTATTAAAGATTTTGTTCATGAGGTGCCATGTATGACCATATATTGTTTAAATGCCACCATATATGATAATATATAGTTTAATTGGCACCATATATAGTTATATATTGTTTAAATGATACCATATATAATTATATATTCCTAAAATGCCGCCATATATTAAGATATATCTCTACATACAACTATATATGCAATAAGATCAGCCATGCTATATAACATACGGCCCGTCATCCAATTTCGTGCGGCCCTTCATTAATTTTAAAACAATCAAAAAAATTTTTTAAATTTAAAAAAAATTTAATTAAATTCAAAACAAAAAAATAAAGTCAAAATTTAAAAATATACATAAAATAATATAAAAAACAGCGATAACAAAATAAACATCCAATGGAGCCTCAAAAAATTACAACGATCAACAAATATCGACTTTTTACCACAGACTTCCTCTAAAACATTTTAAAGTATTTTCGCCTCCTAAATACGAATATTAAGTCAATATGACGTAGAAGTCCTTAAGAGTCTTTTATTTTGTATGAGTTTGAATTCAAAAAAATTTTTGTTGAATATTGGTAAGATTAGAAGATCAAAAATAAACTGTTAAATATAATAATAGTCATCCTGCTAAAATCAACAGAAATATGTGATGAAAATTATTAGACTGCTAATTTTACAAAAATAGATCCTTATTCTCTTAAAACAATTTAAAAACTTTTTTATTCGACTAATATTAAGCAAGATTTGTTGCTGATTCTAGCTTTTTTCTGTGTACCTACTTAACCTGACCAATTATCTCGCTTTTGACGGTATTATACCGCTTTTAAAAGGCTTGTGTCGCCTTGAATTTTTATCCCGTTTTTAGAACAAACAATTCCGCATTATCCCGAATTTTTTATATGATATTCAACTCTTGAATAAAGTTTTTATAATTTATTTTTTCTAGAGTTCCCAGCCAGCAAACGAGCCCAAACATGAATCAGAAAAATGCTCAAAATATATTATTAAACTTTCACTTGTATGAAGGTGGTGAATCCACTTTGAGCATCCACTTTTTTTGAGTTATTTTTGAATTCTTCGTAAAATATTAAAATTTATTTACTTTTTCGAGTTGTTTCTGAATCATCTTTGGATTTAAAATTTTTCATCAAATGTTTGTGCCTTTTACTTAAACTATTACTTTCGTCCAAAAAATGAGCAATTTTTGACAAATAGGTTTAAACATTTAAAAATATGTGCTTGTTTGAATAATTTTTGACTTTCTGAAAAAGAACTCCCCTAAAAGTATTCGAATTTTCTGGCTGGATTATCAGCAGAGAAGACAAAATTGCTCTTTTTGCTTTTTATGCTTTTTATTGCTTGTTTTACTCATATTTGCTTCTTTTTGCTTTTTTTGGATTTTCCGCGTTTTAGCTTTAAAATAGCTTTTTCTTATATATTTTTAAATGTATTTGCATCAAAAATATAAAAATTCATAAAAATATAAAAGATTTTGATGTATTCAATGGACCTTTTTTGACCTTAGATCCGGGCTTAGGAAACCAAAATACTCAAAAAAAGGTTTTAGCAGTGAGCTGTACCAAAAATTAATTTTTGTTGAGTAAGATGTTATTTGGTGCGGCCCACCGTATGTTTGTGAAATCCCAAATTTGGCCTTTCAAGCCATTTACGTGCACACACCTGCTATATAATACATAATCATGTATACCATATCTAATATTATAAGGGCCGATATCTAATTATATGAAATTATATATGGCATAATATAAGGAAAAATTTTGGAAAAAGACGTCATATATAATTATATATGGATATACATAACGACATGTGTAATTATATATTGTAATATATGCCACCCAGTGTAGAAACGGTAATGACATATCATTATTTTTTGGACTACCAGTAAAAACACCCACTTACCTTCTGCATTATTTTAAAACATATAATAATGAGTTACTGATAATGACTTATTTTTATCATTATTTCAAATAGAAAATAATTTTCTTTATTTTTTTGAAAATTTTTTGGAATCTATTTTTAGAGTCAATATTATTTAAACACTGGTAAGGATATATGTAACCACATATTTTTTGATTTTTTGTATGTTGGCGAGTAAGCTTACTTGTGTGCAGCAGGTCAATTATGTTTATATCTATTAAATATTACATGTCGATATAGCTCAGATGGTAGAGCTATTGACTGGCAATCTGTAGACCCAGGTTCGATTCCCGCACCAGCAAATTTTATAAAAAAAAAAAATGCAATAAAAAATATTTTTTTATATAATTTATTTTTTTAAAAATCTATTTTTAGACTCATTATTTTTGTCAGTACTGGTAAGCACATAGGTAACGATATATTTTTTGATTTTTCGTATGCTGGTGTGTAACCATAACTCATTATTTTTCGCGACATCGCCATATAAAGGTAATAATAAATGTAATAACAAAAGTAACTAGTTACCACTACCAAGTATGTAGTTACATAACCACATATCTGGTAATGATTTTCTACACTGCACATAAGATTATATATAATTTTTTTTACTCGGGCTGTTATATAATAGATCATTAAAAAATTAGTTATTATTTTTTACCACAAATTAAAAAAAAATTATTTTTTGAAATTCCTTAATTCATGACTTTTACTCAAATTTCACGCATTTAAGAGTGTTTAGTATTCAAACCAGTGGTCGGCACCCATAGCCACCAGTGGCCGATCATAATCGGCTTTTCACACGTACACAACGCGAATACAGGGCTGCCAGAATTGGCGATTTTTCGGCATTTTGCCGATTTTTTATTGATAAATATGCAAAATGCCGATTTTTAGTCGAAAAATGCCGATTTTTTTTTAAATTCAGAAACACGCAATTTAACACAACACGAATACAAGGCTGCCAGAATTGGCGATTTTTCGGCATTTTGCCGATTTTTTATTGATAAATATGCAAAATGCCGATTTTTAGTCGAAAAATGCCGATTTTTTTTTAAATTCAGAAACACGCAAATTTAATTTTTAGTGATTTATTATGCATATTAATAAATAAGAAAATAATTTTATCTTTGAAATTCTTAAAGAATTTTCTATTTTACTAAATGAATCCGAAATTCAATAATTGGAAGCTAAAAGTACACCAAGAAATGTTTTTGTGCAACTTTTGATATTGTGCAAAAATTCATTTGATTGTATGTCAAATTGCAATTTTTGTATTATAAATTTATTGCAATATGAAAGCAAGAGGACGATATACTGGTAATAATATTTGCGTATTATTGCAAGGTATATGGCAGACTTTTAAAAACATAATTCCTTAATTCTATTAGCATCATTTAATCATTTTATTGATTAAATTATATCATACTTTATTTAGGGGTATGGCATCACCAAAAAAATAAGTTACAAAAACATTATCACTAGATGGCACTTTGTTCAAAAAATTTACAATTTTCCTTTTTATTTCAATTTAAATAAAAACAAACAAAAAGCAAATTTTATTATTTGAATATATCCCGCGTTTCTTTTTTTTCTTATTTCGAACAGTTCTCAGCAGTTTTTGAGTTTTTAAATATAGGCTCAGCTGATACTAAATAGTTGCTCAGGTAATACTAAATTTCAGCGCCCTCTACCGGTGAGTAGTGTAAGTTTTGATTTCCTATCTCTATAATTAATAGTCTCTGACTTTATTCAATCAATATCTTATCAAAAAGTCAGTTAGATTTACGTTTACTCATTTTATAGAATCAAGAAAATTGATTCAATTTTAACAAATCATTTCAAGTAAAAGTAGCTAATTTGATTTATACAAATTATTTATTCGAATCAAAATTAAATCCATATAAAATATACTAAATCATTATCTCACTTTATTCAATATCGAATCATTGATTTAAAGTAATTTAAATTATTCACTGATACAAAAAAACAAAACTTTTTTATGCGAATTGACTGAAAATAGAATTATCTTTCTCAATCTCTGGTTAGCCATACACCAGAGTTCAGAGAAAAAATATATTTAAAAATATCTAAAAAGTATTGACATAAGTTAATATCTGAATTAACATTTTTTTATTATTATTTAATTTATCTCAAAAACAGTTATTTTAATTTGTTTAATTATTTAATTTAATTTCAGTGTAAATCATTTTATTTTACACTGAAATGTTCTTTTTATATATATTTTTTTAACAAAAGTAAATTAAGTATTACTTACTCATTTAAGTAATACTTAATTTTCAATTGTGCCGATTTTTTGCCGATTTTTTTAAATCAAAGTGCCGAAAATGACGATTTTTTTTGGGAAAAAGTGCCGATTTCTCATAAAAATTATGTGGCAGCCCTGCACGAATGGCAACAAACCGGGATGGAAATGAGTTTTTTCATTTTGTACCAACCACATAAAGAAATTGTACTTTTTCGACCCTCACGGTTAGGGTTTGGGATCTCCCGGACTTTTTTATTTCCCGGGAAACGGAAATAAAAAAATTTGATTCCCGGGAATCCCAGGAAATATTTTTGAACAAAATTTGTTAATGAAAACCACCTAATAAGTAATTTTTGTTAAAAAAAAACACTATTTCAGTACAAATTCAGTCTGTGTATTGAGAATTCAAAGTAAAAATATCAGAATGTTGAACATTTGATTTCACATAAATTACTCTAAGCACTGCCAAATGAATTGCATGATTCTAGCAGAAAGCACCCACTACTGTACTGTCGGAAATAAACCCTTTTATCACATTTGGCCCATTAGATATGGTGGCCATAATGTTATTTTCCAAAGACAAATAAAACTCTTCTGGTCTTATTTCTACAATTCTGCTTATTTCATCAGCATTACATCTTCCTGATATATAAACCAACCCCAGGTTATAAAATGAATTATTTCCATTTATACATTGTTGTGATATTCTTGTCCATTCATCTAAGATTATAGTAAATCTCCTATTGTTAGAAATATTGCTCGATATTTCTTTTATCATGATATCTTTTACATGATTGTAGTAATTTAATGTAATGTTCTTTACATCGGTTTTATTTTTTGGCAATGCCATGTTTTTATTATAAAAACTTTCTCGAATAAAGATCTAGTTATGGTGCGGATTGACATTCCGTCGACTGCGGCTAATTTGGATACCATTTCAGGAAAGGTTTGCCCTTTGCCCTAAATCGTTACTTATAGAATTGTTGGCCCTTAATTTAAAATCGACTTTATTTTTAATATACGGTTTTGTTAATTTTGTGTATGAAAACCTTACAAAAACATTTATATTTTCAAACATTTGATTGGTTGAAAATAAATTAACCAATCAGAAAGCTCCAAAAATAAATCAAGTCAAGGTATACTGCCACCCAATATTTGAACTAAAGTCGACTTTAACTAAAATATGCATTTGAAAAATTTTGATAGTAAGGGCGATTATTTGTAAGAAATACAACTTTTTTTTCATATTTCTTTTAAACATTTTACCAAGTTTTTAGCTTTTACTACTTAAATTTTGAATAAGTTATGCGAAAAATCTTTATTAGTTGAAATGCTCCTAATTACTTGGCAAAGATTTTTTTTTGTGTGTCAAATAAATTGATTTCCTTTTGAAAGATTTTATTAATGACATTTTTGTTTTGGTATTTAAAATGTTTTTTATGACTAAAACTAAAAAACCATATTCCAAACAAAAACAATTTAAAAAATTAAATATTTTTTTAAATTTCCCGTTAGAAATTATTTTCCCGGGAATTCCCGGCAAACTTTTCCCGGGATTTCCCAGGAATTCCCGAACCCAAAACCCTACTCACGGTACCAAAATTTTTCATATATAGAAAATAATGTCAAACTTACAGAAAATATACTTCTACAAAAATTTTACTTTTTAGCCCTCACCAATTTTTTTTATATAAAAAGTACACTCACAATATTTTATTCTTAAAAACAACCTAAAATACATATTAAATTAATTGAAAACACAATTAAAAAAGGACTACTGATTTTTCATTATATTCAAACCATTTTGCTATTTATTTTCAAACATTGTTTAAAAAATCCATAAAAGAAATAAAAATAATTAAGTTTATTAAAACAATCATCAATTTTTAACTGACAAAACGTAAAAAAACGATTTTGTGGTTTGTTTTTTCATATTTGAAAGTTTTTTATTTTTAGTTTAATTTTCAAAACATTACACCATACAACAACACACACGTTCATATTTTTATTGGCTACACTCATAAAAAAAGCCCGTACAAATAGTTAAAAATTCTGCTAAAATAACAGAAAATAGTACCTGAATTTGCACCAACAGAAATTTCAGTGATGTTGAGAATCATGGTGTGCTAAATGTAGGTGAGCTAAATTTTAGGAAAAAAATTAGTTCAAATACAATAATTTAAAAGAAATGTTGTTTAATGGAAATGAAAATTACTCAGCTGAAATCAGTACATGTATTCTGCTAAATTTTAGTTGGTTAAAAACAGGTAAAAATTCAGTTAACATTCGAAAATTTAGAAGAATAACCCTTTCACGACAAATGGTTGATATATGTCCCATTTTTTGTTATATTTTCCACATATTCCAACCGGTTTGTTTTAAACTGACTTGTGTTAATAGATGAGAGTTGTTGCTTTCAGATAATGCCAAATAATTGGCCCCATGTTTTCTTAGCGCCTAATTAATTGACCCCAACATCTAAAAAATAAGTTTTTTTGTTCATCTTTTTTGGATGTCGTTTATTCAGATGTCATTGGTTTTGCAGGATCAAAATTTTGGTATAGCATGGACCTGTGCTTCCTGTTTTCAGAAATACCAAAATATGGGGAATAGGTTTGTTTTCTTGCCTATAGGGCGTAAATTCAGCATGGGACATACATATGTGTCCCATTGGTCGTCAAAGGTTAACAAAGAAGAAGTTTTAGTTTTATTTTTTTCATTAAATTAAACAAAAATATAATAAAATTAAATTCATTCAACCAAACATAAAAAAGAAAAAGATATTTGTTTTAAGTATACATATATCGAAAATTCAAAATCGAGTTTTTGATTGATTATGATGTACTAGACTAAATACATGTCCCTACAAAAATTTAAATTTATATACAGAAATAAATCTATAGTCAAGAGAAGAAATATATCCTTTAATTCCAAACAATATTTAATTCTACAATGTTTTTTGCTTCTCCTCTAAAAAAAAATAAAAAGTGTTGTTACGCCCCTTTGCAATTTGGGTGACGATATATCGATTGACTTGTTTTTTGGTTTCACTCATAACTCTTCCAAATGACGAATTGTAACACAGTACAACAATAAAAATGCATCGGGCATGCGACATATCAGTTCTAATAGATTTTAGGATGAGTATCACGAATGTGAACACCATATTTTAAAATTAGTTCTAGTTTTTGAAATATTCGCAAAGTTAACTTTTAGCAAAAAGTCAGTTTTTTTGTTAAAATTTCTTATTTATTCATATACCTGACTAAAATACGAATAACTTCTTATATGGTTTAATAGTATAGACTTTGGGCTTTCAGAACTATATTTACTTATTTTGATTAGGGAAAGGATCTAGGATATATTTGCAACTAAAGTCAAAACTTGACTTATTCTCCTATTTTGCTAATCTAGTAAAATCCCTTAATCGGATTTGCAAAGTCTTAAGACATGACGTAAACTCATATTCCACTAAATTCTTTTTGTCAAAAAAATCACAACTTTTGCATCAACATTTTCCGAAATTCAATCTGAAACACAAATTTTATCGCCAATTTACAAAAATGTATATTTTTGTTAAAGTCCATTTCATTTAAAATTTTGGGTGGCAGTATGCTTTGACTTGGTTTATTTTTGGAGCATTCTGATTGGTTGAAAATAAATTAACCAATCAAAATGTTTTAGAATATAAATATTTTTGTAGGGTTTTCATTAGGGTTTGGGGTTCCCGAGTTTGCTGGAATTCCCGAGAAAATAATATATTTTTCCCGGGAAAACGGGAAATTTTAAAAATATTAAATTTTTTAAATTGTTTTTGTTTCGAATAGGATTTTTTAATTTTAGTCATAAAAAACATTTTAAATACCAAAACAAAAATGTCATTGTTAAAATCTTTTAAAAGGGAATACATTTATTTGACACACAAATAAAATCTTTGCCAAGTAATTAGGAGCATTTCAACTAATAAAGATTTTTCTAACTTATTCAAAATTTAACTAGTAAAGCCTAAAAACTTGGTAAAATGTTTAAAAGAAATATGAAAAAAAGCTTTGTTTTTTACAAATAATCGCCCTTTCTATCTAAATTTTTCAAATGTATAATTTAGGTAAAGTCGACTTTAGTTAAAATATTGGGTGGCAGTATACCTTGACTTGGTTTATTTTTGAAGCATTCTGATTGGTTAATTTATTTTCAACCAATCAAAATATTTGAAAATATAAATATTTTTGTAAGGTTTTCTTTTATATTAAGGGCCAAAAATTTTATAAATAACGTTTTCATTAATAAATGTGAAAAGAAAATACTGGTTAACGGTGGTATCTAAATTTGGTTATCCGACATCTAAATTTGGTGCACAAAAAAAAATGATGGTCATGCAACTTCTCTTGAAGAAAACAACAACAAGAATAACGTTTCAGCTAAAATTAGCAAAGTACCCAAAGAAAAAAGTGTAAGCTGAATAGGCATTAAAGGTTTTATGGTAGGGCAAACATTTCCTGAAATGGTATCCAAATTATCCGCACCATACCTAGATCTTCGTTTATTCGAGAAAGTTTTTATAATAAAAACCTGGCATTGCAAAAAAAAATGAAACCGATGCACTGTGGGAAAAATGACCAATCTAGCTTATAAATAATATTTTTTTTTTTTTACAAATTTATAAACCTATAGCATATAATAATTCAATGATAGTTGATACTTAAAACTGCATTAACATTTTTCAATTTATATGTTAGTTATGAAAATACAGGGCTGTAAATGTATGCAATGGATAAGTAGCACATTCATGAGTGATTTTGGTTTCACGTTTCCCCCAATGTATTATGAAAAGTTTTATTGCGCTATTGAACCTATATTTTTTTTTGATAAAACAAGTCCTAAAGAGTACGTGGACACGATGTATTGTATAGAAAATGATTTTAGTAATACCCCTTGCGAGTAAGTACATAAAAGTATATTTTTGACAAAATTCCTTAATGTGTAAAGAGATTAGAAAAAAAGACCGCTAAGTACCGCCAAACTAATTTTTGAATTTGAAACTAGACCTAATGAGGTAAGTCTGGAGAAAAATTTGGGTGCCACAAACCGCCACAAAGTAAAGTTTTAAGGGCTTGTTTAAACAAATATTACTTGTGGGCGATATTCAAGTGCTTTCACATAAATGCATTTTTCCTTTTTATACAATTGCAATATACGGCAAAGGAAATATCGGAAATTTAATTAATATTTCTTTATAAGTTGCGTTTCACTAAGCTTAAAGCTACAGTTTTTTTGAAAATGCAAATTACTTATAAAGAATGTTTTGAAGTTTGGCGAAATGCCAATTTTTGTGATTAGTCACGTTTTTTCGAAGCTTGGACTAGTCAATGATAAAGGAAGTGAAAAGTGTAAAAAACTTGAAAAAACCTTAAAATTGTTGTGTAGCAGATTCACCAAAAAATGGAGCGAATGCAAACGAACAACACAAGTTTTTGAACGAAATCACAAGGAATGGTTAAACACAAACATATATTTGTCTTGTCTTGAAAATGACGATATACCGGGTCCTTCACAATACCGAGGACGTCCATCTAAAGCCTTCACAGAATCAAGCGACGTATCTAAAAAACTGAAAGTGGCTGATCTTGTAAAAACTACAAGTAAAGAGGAATTGATTTTCGCTACCAGTGTAAGTCTTTACAAATCTGGTAAACGGGATGCTACAGGTTTAATAAAAGATATACAAAAATCTCCAGGAAGGGCATCCAAAATTAAAAGAGCCCTCTCCATTCCTGATAAAACTTGCATACCATATACACCTGACGAATCCTTAGCGCTATATATAGACGGAGACTATACTAAAAGTTCGTATATGCTAACGCAATCAGGAGCTAAAAGTCGTAATGCAAACATTTATCCACCATACAATGTAATTCGTGAGGCAAAAAAAAATGTTATCCCAAAGACTCCTCAATATATGTTACAAACTTTTCTGCAGAAGTCAGTCTTCAAGCTCTAGTGGACCACACAGCTGGCAGAAACGTAGAATACCAAAAAGACGTAATTATGAAATCGAGAAATATGTCATCGTCAAAAAATATTACAATGATATACAAATGGGGTTGTGATGGAAGTAGTGGACACTCCACATATAAGCAAAAATGTCCAGAAGGTAAGTCTGATGAGAATTTATTCGCAATTTGCTTAGTCCCATTGCAACTTAAAGATAATATTTTGTGGCAAAATCCTCGAGCGTCATCAACCCGATTCTGTCGGCCGATTAAATTAACATTTGAAAAAGAAACAACTGACCTTATAAAAAATGAAGTAAATAAAATAAAACATCAAATTGAAAGTATAATAGAAACAAAAGTTACAGACTTAGATCTGAACGTGGATCATAAATTCTGTCTTACCATGATTGATGGTAAGGCATTTAGTTCAATCGCAGAAACATCAACACAATCATGTGGAATATGCGGAGCTACTCCAAAAATCATGAATGATTTAAATAAGATTAAAGATTTAAAGCCAAATGAATCCTTGTATGCCTATGGACTTTCCACACTGCATGCATGGATAAGGTGTTTTGAGTGTATTTTGCACATAGCCTATAGGCTTGACACAAAAAAAAGGCAAATAAGAGGCGATGACGATAAATTAGCCGTTGCACAAAGAAAAAAAAAATTATTGATGATTTAAAAAAAATATATGAACCTACTTGTAGATATACCAAAGCCAGGGTTTGGAACAACCAATGACGGCAATACGGCTAGGATGTTTTTCAAAAACCCTGGCTTGGCATCATCAATTACAGGAGTCGACGAAAAATTAATAAGTAATTTGGGTGTTATATTAAAAACAATGGCATGTGGTTACGCAATAAATACAGATTCCTTTAAAAAAATGACTGAAAGTACATCCAAATTGTACGTGGATTTATACCCCTGGTATAACATGCCATCCAGCGTACATAAAATTTTAATGCATGGGGCTGATGTTATCAAATACGCGTGTTTGCCAATTGGAATGCTTTCGGAAGAAGCAATGGAATGCAGAAATAAAGATTTCCGTAATTACCGGGAATTCCACACTCGAAAAATGACGCGTGAGAAAACTATGCAAGATTTACTCAATACACTGCTTTATTCATCGGATCCTTATATTTCATCAATATCAAAAAAGTCATCCATCAACTATCGAGCCTTGGAGCCTCTTTCCAGCGAAGTTCGTGAGCTGCTTTGTGACCCAATGATTCCCGATCAATGCGAAGAAGCCCAGGACTCAGGCTCTGAAAGCGAATAAGTTGCAATATTTTTTTTTCATGGAACAATTATTCTAAGTATTATTTTTTTAAGTTTTATTTATTGTTGAATGTAATTTATTTAGTTTAAAAAATAAAAATTAAATAAATATAAGTTTGAATTTGGTTTTATGCAATATTTTTTTTTTTTCTTAATTTGTATTATATATATTTTGATAATATTAGCAAATTTTTTTGTTGATCTTTAAATAAATAAAAAAAATAATAAATGAATTAAAACTTAGTATATTAGTTTCATTTATAATGTCAACTTAAATGTTGTTTTCTCTAATTTTAAAAAAAGAAGGTTTGATCCTTTTTTTGTTACGAATAAATAAAATTGTATATATTTATTTATTAAAAATACGAAAAGTTTATTTTTTAAAGTTTAACTCATATCCATATTTGATGACAGTAATTTTTGATATAAATATATATTGCAAAATACTATTTCTGTGATTTAATGTACATATAAAAAGGTTTTTAATTGTGTTTTGTTTAACAAAAAATTTTGATTTATTTTGTATAACTAAATACATTGCTCTTCGGAGCTACATCGTATTTGAAATGTTACTAAATATATTAACAGCAACCCCTATCGGTGAATGATTAAATCTATCAAATTACATAAATGCAACATAGGGCAATACTTTCGGAAAATTTTCATACCAATTTTAAAGAGATACTAAATTTCAGTGTAATTTCCACTAAAACCTTCCTTTTGGTGCACCCTGTAATTAAACAGGGTGTCTACAAATACAATATATTTAAAGAAGACTATTCGCTACAATCGCTCCATACATTTCTAACTTCTCAGATCAATAGTTTAAGAGATACGATTTTTTATAAGCTAGATTGGTGATTTTTCCCACTGTGCGATGTAAAGAACATTATATTAAATTACTACAATCATGTTAAAGATATCATGATGAAAGAAATATCGAGCAATATTTCTAACAATAGGAGATTTACTATAATCTTAGATGAATGGACAAGAATATCACAACAATGTATAAATGGAAATAATTCATTTTATAACCTGGGGTTGGTTTATATATCAGGAAGATGTAATGCTGATGAAATAAGAAGAATTGTAGAAATAAGACTAGAAGAGTTTTATTTGTCTTTGGAAAATAACATTGTGGCCACCTTATCTAATAGGCCAAGTATGATGAAACGGTTTGTTTCCGACAGTCCAGTAGTAGGTGCTTTCTGCTGGAATCATGCAATTCATTTGGCAGTGCTGCGAGTAATTTATGTGAAATCAAACGTTCAACATTCTGATATTTTTTACTTTGAATTCTCACTACACAGACTGCATTTGTATTGAAATAGTTTTTTTTTAAACAAAAATTACTTATATAGGTGGTTTTCATTAACAATTTTGTTCAAAAATATTTCCCGGGAAAACCGTATGTTTAACAATAAAACGGATTAAATTTAAAATGCTCTTTTATAGTACTTTTTTGAACATTCATATTTTAAAATCGTTATTTTTATCGGAATTTGCACTTAATTGAAATTAATTAGAAAATATGTGTATAACATTTTTCAATGGTTTTATCTGAGGTTTATAATTTCAGATTCGTCGCAGACTCCTTAATTTTTAGGTATTAAAAAAAACAATCTTTTTCAGCTTTAGCCAATTTTTACTTAAAATTAAAATATAAATTTTTTTGATAAATTAAGTAACATGGGATATTTAGTATTGGTATAAATTAAAAAATTGGATATTCCTTTAATCGCAGATTATTTATTAACGAAATCGTGAAAAAAGAGAAATTTCAAATTTAAAGGCATATGTAGTGAATACAATCGCAGCTGTCAAAACGTGCGATATATCAAATTAAAGGGCATATTTTATCCTATTAAAATATTGCAAAGAGTGGCGTTCATACTTTTAATTTTGTACTTTTTGCAAAAAGTTTATTACAAAATTTAATTTTTCTATAGCTAACTTTAAAATTCTAAAGCCATATTCGCGATATACCAATGTCTATTAGAAATGATGTGTCGCAATCCCGATGCTTCAAATTTTTCTTATTTTGTTGTACTGTGTAATTGTTCAAAATTGGTTGAACTTTATAAGCTCGATCATATGATGGATCGTGACGGCCAGATTGGTTGCTGAACATTGTTGTGAAATCCGAATTTCTTCAAATCGTGGCCGAACCATAACATTTGATACAGGAGGCACAGGGTATATTGGTGATGTTAATTGGTTGGTTTCATAATTTTCACATGCGTTAAGCAATTCCATAACTTCATCATCTGCTGCATAAAATCGAAGTTGATTAGTTCTTTTCTTCTTGCAATTACATATTACACCGTGCAACATTTTCAAATTTTACTCTCACCATGGAGGAATCGATGTATATATGTGAAGGTAGACACCATTTATAGATGAACTCCATACCCATCACGTCAGATGTCCTTTTTAAAGGGCTTCCAAAAGTTTTTCACTGATTGTTGAAGTGTTAACACGTATAAAATGAGTTCCCCGCCAAAAACTCTTTGCGCCAAATGCTTTAAATCGGTAAAATCTAACTCCATTGCTTGTCATATTTGTAAAGCAAAATTTCATTTGATATGTGTCGAAATTGATGATAAAGTGTGTAACTTATTTAAAACATATAAAAATGTGGTTTTTAATTGTAATGATTGCCTTAAAGCATCATGTGAAATGGTTTCTATCATCTCTTCGTTGTCATCTGAATTGAGAAAATTTAAAGAAACATACATCTCAAATTTAATTACTGATGTAAAAGAATTGAAGTTAGGGTTCAATGATCTAACAAAGAACCTTGACAATACGAAAACAAAGCAAAACAAAAACTTTGCCAATCAACCTGCTAAAGTTAATAAGCAAAACAATAACAATGCTGATCAACGGTCATTTGCTGGAGTTTCGAATGTTTTGGGAAATAAATGTAATGATGATGCTTCATCTGTAACTTCATACCCTACTGCAGTTTCCGAAGTTGCATCAAACATGAGTGAGACTGATAATCAAGAAACTGGTTTTAAGAAAGTAGTACGTAGGCGCAAACGTAAAAATCGTGTTCTTGCTGTTGGTGACAACAATACAAATGAACTTGGTGTTGTTGTTAAAAAGAAGTATGTGCATATTTCGTCTTTGAAAACTTCGGTAACTGCAGATAATGGGTCATATGAATAAAACTTAGCAATTACTTCGAAGTAATTACTTTGGGCTTAGGAATGGCTTTTAACTCCAAATTTACCAATTGGCTGATAGAATAGCATGAAACGTAAACGAAAATTAAAAAATTAAATTTCTAGTCTACTCCGAAGCAGACTAGATTTGTGAAGTAATTGCTTAAAAAACCCTGTATTTCCCCCTATTAGTAATATCTATTTTTTATTCATATGAGCCAATATCATTGAGTATGTTAGCAAAAACTCTGATATTGGAAAGCATCACCTTGAATTTACGAGGTTAACTAAAAAAGATGGTGATGTTAACACCCTTAAACATGTCAATTTTAAATTGGGTGTTTCACCATGTTTTTATGAAAAAATTATAACACCATCTTTATGGCCAATGGATATAAAAATTCGTCCATTTATTTTTTTTTCCAAGAAAAGCAGAAGGTCTACAGAATGCAAACTAGAAGATGACTTTATTGCATCGCATCGCAATAATTCTCTTCGTAGATATCTTTCTCTTCATGATTTACCCACAAGTATACAACCATCAAGTAACTCATCTACACATTTTCATCCGTTCTTTTCTTCAACATCACAATCAAATCAATTAACCGAGATTAAGTTCAATTATTCCGTATATTATCAAAATGCCAATGGAATAAGAACCAAATCTACTCAATTTTCTCTGGCAACATCATGAAGGGAATATGATATCATTGCTATTTCTGAAACTTGGTTACCTGCTGATTTTAACAGTTCCGAATTTTTTGACGACTATTATAATGTTTTCCGTTGTGACCGTCGTTATGTGCCAGGTGGCCGTCAAAAAGGTGGTGGAGTGCTGCTAGCTGTCAGGGGTGATATTTCAAGTAATTTAATACCTTTGAATTGTACCGAGACCATTGAACAACTTTGTGTTGAAATTAAATTTTCTAATTGTAAATCAATATTTTTTATTGTATCTTATATTCCTCCTAATAGCCCTAATGACATTTACAAAAAGCACTTAGATAATATTAAGAATGTTATTGAATTATCTTCAGACAGTCAAGAGGTTATTGTTTTAGGTGACTTTAACCTTCCTAACCTTACTTGGTTTTTTGAAGATAAAAATTTATTACCTTTTAATATTGAATCTGACAATAATGAATCCGTTACTAGTTTTTTTTCTTTCTCATGATTTTGATCAAATTAATTGTTTTAAAAATGAAATTGGTAGAACTCTTGATTTGTTTTTTATTTCAAATGGAATAAGATCATCTTGTAATTTATGTCTTAATCCAATTTCAAGAAATACTGTACATCATAAGGCTGTTGCAATATATTTTGAATTTTATTCTTTTGGAAAAGAGTCCGCTTGTATCACTACATCATATAATTTTGTGAAGGGAAATTATTCGGCGTTAAATAACTTTTTTAATTCTATAGATTGGTCAATAATTTCGAATTATGGTGACCCTGATCTAATATATAAATTTATGGCAGATAAAATAGATTTTGCTATTTTTCTAATGGTACCCTCAATAGAACCTGCACTAGGACATAAGTCGCCTTGGTTCAACAAAAGGATGGTTAATCTAAAAAATGTGAAAAACAAAACGTTTAAGAAATATAAAAAGTCTAATGATGATGCTGATTTAAGTTATTTTCAGCAAATTCGTCGTGAATTTGACTTTTTACACAATTTTTTATATGAGCAGTATATTTTCAACATTGAAAATAAACTAAGCTACGATTCATCTGCATTTTGGCAATTTATTAATAATAAACGGAAGAATACCGGATATCCTACGAGTATGGTGTATGAAAATGAAATTTCAAGGAGTAGCCTTGAATCTTGTAACTTATTCGCTTCCTTTTTTCAATCAACGTTTTCTAGTCCTAGTAGCATTGATAACCGGAGTATGGAACCCTATTTAAATAGTCTTGCAATTGATATATCTGAGGATGACATAATCTCATCTATATTATCTTTAAAAGATAGTCCTTCTTGCATTTTTAATGATGCAGTACCGCCAATGTTTTTTAAACATTGTGTTTCATCTTTAGTAAAGCCTATTAAAATTCTTTTTATGCTTTCTCAGGTATTCCTCAGGGAACTCATTTAGGTCCCTTACTATTTCTAATTTTTATAAATGATTTGCCGAATTGTTTATCATTTTGTAAACCTTTGCTGTTTGCAGATGATTTAAAATTATTCACTGTTGTTTCTAGTATATCTGATTCTGCTTTGATCCAAAGAGACTTGGACGCATTGGGTGAATGGTGTAATTTCAATAGACTTGTTTTAAATACTAATAAATGCTGTACTATTTCATACACTCATAGTCGTAATCCAGTTTTTTTTAATTATTCTATAGATAATAATAACATTAAAAGAGTAGTTGAGGTTAAAGATTTCGGTGTGATTTTTGATGCTAAATTACAATTTGTCAGTCATATTGATTTTATAACATCTAAAGCTTATTCAATGTTGGGATTTATAAGAAGAAACTCTAATGATTTTAAAGACCCACTTACTCTTAAATCATTATATGTTGCATTTGTAAGAAGTCAATTAGAATATTGTTCCTTAATTTGGAACCCTTATACCGCTACTCATTCTAAGAGAATTGAGAGAATTCAGGAGTTATTTACTAAGTTAGTATTTCGAAAATTGAACTGGCCTGAGAATATGCCTTTATATGACATTAGACGGAAATATTTCGGCCTACAATCTTTAAGAGATCGTAGATCTTCATATGCAATATGTTTTATATATAATATATTATCCAATCATATGAGATGTAAAGAGTTATCTGATGTAGTAAAAATACATGTCCCTCCACGTGATTTACGTCATGAACGTCTTTTTTTATGAGGATTTTCACAGGACAAATTATGGCAATAATGAGCCAATTACTAGATGTTTAAAACTTTGTAATAGTTTTTCATCATTATTGGATTTTGATTTAAATAGGGATAAATTCAAACTAAATTTATTTCAGATTTTTAATTAGTGTAAGCACCCATATTTTTTATTTTAAAATAATAAATATTGTACATTAGTCTGTAAGATATAAATCAGTAGACCTAATAAATAAATACTAATGTATACTAAAATGGCAATATTTTTTTCACTTCTCTCCAAAATGGGCATCAAATAAGAAAGGAGAATCTCCCCAGTTCAGTGATAATGTAAATTTTGACAAAAAATGACGAACAAAATATTTTTAGAAAATTTTCAGTAGAAAAAAAGAAAAGCTTTTATTAAAATGTAGAAATTCTCCTCTTTCATTTGCCCATATCAGCATCAATGAATGTACCAAATATCCTTAAAAAGAGTTTGCCAAAACCATGCGTTGAAAATTTAAAGTCTTTTTATAAGGACTACTGAGGTGATCATGAAAAGCTGAGTACGCAGTTTTACTAAACGTGGTTTCCTCTTTCATTTGTTAATCGATTTTTTCAAATGAACAAAATTATTTTGAAAAAACGCTAGAACACTCGACTTTAAGCACAAAACGCGATATGCAAATTACTTCGCATGATAAGAAAAACAAAAAAAGTAATAATCGACACTCTGTGTAAAAATTTACAACAACAACAAAACCAAAAATTCAAATATGCCTGCAAAAATTAAAACAAAACACACTATACTCGCTACGAACAGAGTAAGTAGTTGTTCACAAATTTTTACCGTTGACGACCAATGGGATATGTGTATATATCCCATTGATTTTTTCGATCAAGGAGTGGAAAAAAATATTTTTGACGACACTTTTGTTTAAAAACGTTGGGTCATTTTACACGAATCCGCAAAAAAAATTACAAATTTTCCAGCAGTTTATGTTCGGTCGTGAAAGGGTTAATAGAAATGAAAGTGGGACAGTTCAAATCAGCAAAACATGCTGCTAAAATTACAGTCACTTTTTGTTATTAATTGAATAAAAACAAATTCATGTAAATATTGTTAATTTTATTTTCGAATAAATTACACAATCCAAAAACACTGTTTGCACTAATTATCACGTTTATTTTCTTGCCAATATGTGTGCCAGAGGAAGTTATATTATTTGGTTCCTTTTTTCGTCTATCTACAGGTAGAATTTATATGAAAATGTTAAAGGGCTGAAATAAAAGAAAAACAATGATATATTTAATATTATTCCCGTAAATAAATATAGTTTATATTAGAAAACAAACCTCATTATTTTATTTCTTCAATACAATTTTAAACTGCGAAATGTTCATGTCCAATATAACTCCGTTTTCTTTTACGTTCCTTTGCTAACTAAAAGATGCACTTATCATATTATTTTATTTACTAGAACTTTCCTCAAACGGCGAATACATTAAGAAACATTGAGTAGGGAATAGAAAATATCAAAAAATTTTGTAAACACGAATTGCACGAATGTCAGCATGAATATTACCATACACAAATCAACATTCGTAAAAAAATTGCCATTTTTTCAAGAATGTTCCTTAATGTATTCGCCGCTTACAAGCGCCATATTATTTTTATTTGCATTGGTAAGCGTCATCAGTGATGACTCATCACACACATTAAAATACACAACCATCAAGCATCATCAATCACGATACACTAGCGCCCCTATCGTTTTCTTTTGAAAACACAAATATTAAAAAAGTTGCCAACAAAATCATTTATAAAAAAATAACTAAATATCAGGAGGAAAAATTTGTTCACGTACAGTACAAATATGTTTTTGTGGTGAAATTGGATAACTAACAACTTTAGCCTAAACAACGGATTCAAACGAAAACAACAGGAAAAATTAGTTCAATTGAATTAGAACGCGTTTAACCGACTTTTGTACTAACTTTTTTTATTAGTGTATGTTTGTGTGTATGAGTAAAGAATTTCTTGTAATTTGAATTGAAATAATTTTGTATATAAACAAACTACTTTAACAAGAAAGAAAACCGAAAGTATTTGAATTTTTTGTTTTAAAACAGCAAACAACGAAATAATTTAAATTATTTTTTCTAAAAATAGAAATATAAAAATAGAATACTTGACTGAAAATAACAACTCCTATAGACGATACATATTTTTTTCTAGTTTGTTTTTTATTGATTGAGAAAAAAAGTTAAACAATATGTTTCAATGTATTTTAATTGATTCTTCAATTGAAAACAATTTTTACCTATTACTTTTTAAATAAACCTCAATCGGTTATGAAAAATATATTGTGAGTGTACGTGCACGCTGAAAAAAAACGGCCTGTCCCAAACATATTTTTGCTGGTAATATATATATATATTTGGAGAAATTGTTAAACATATTCGCCGTGTTTTTACTAGAAACAATATATATTTGCATGCAAATATATTATGTTTCCAAGCAAATATATGATGTTTGCATGTAAATATATAATGTTTGGATGAAATGAAATGACGCTATCGACAAATATTATATGTTTGGCAACAAACATGGAGAACTATGGAGAACGTTTCCAAATTATCTCCAAATTATGATTTTTTAATTTCTTTACTGATTTAAAGCCAGCATTGTTTTTTTTTTATTATTTATTTGTTATCCCATACACACATACATACTGTAATATAAGACTTAAGATATTACAGTATGGAACTGAGTATGCGTCAATAAAAAAATAATAGTTAAGTACTTATAAATATAACTACATTAATCACATAGAATACATAAATATTTTTAAACAAAAGGATCTCAAAGTTAATGTAAAATAAACTATTTTAAAATTAATGTAAAATAAACATAATTCAAAATCATTAGTAAATAAAAATCAAAATTAGAATCAAACATTATTATCAAATACACACTCAAAAAAGTTCGCCGGTAGAAATCTACTGTAAACAGCAGTTAAAACAAAAGTATATGCAATTAAAGAGGGCGACAAAATAAAATAAAAAATCAGTTATTCTTAACTGTTGAAAAATAACTAAAAAATGCATTTAGCTAATTTTAGCAAAATGTGTCTGTAATTATTAGTCAATTGAAAGTAGTAGAAAATATTTGTAATGCTTACTAAAATTTAGTAAAGTTTTAGTAAACTCATATTGGAAATTGATTTGCTAAAATCAGCCAATTTTTTTACTAAAATTAATTTTTTTAGTAAAATTAATTTTATTAAATAAATTTGTAAATTTTACTAAATGTTAGTTAAATTTATGCAAAATGAAAATGAAAATAAAGCTGCTGAAATTAGCAAAAAATTTTACAAAATTAGTAAATTTAATAAAATTTTGGGAACAAGTTGACTTTTTTTCTTTCCTTCAGATAGTGCTTTTGAGGTGATTTGAAAAACAAAAACATTTTTTTATATCGGGAGTTATTTCGGTGCAAAGTTTGAAAATGGAGTTGCCTATATCTTCGTCGTTTATTTTCCGATTGGAACAACATATACTTCATTGGAAAATTTTGACATTTTTTATTTTATTATTATTAACCCATTACGGCTCGACGGAGGAGTTATAATTTTTTACTCTTTTTAAGAAAAAAGGTTTTTATAAAATAATCGTATGAATTTATATAGATTAAAAAAAAATATAAATAAAAAATATATAAAAAAATATTTAAGTATAGTCACGATATTAAGTTTTTATTTAAGGCTTAGTTAGAATTTGTAGCTCTGTAAATAAAAAAGTTATGAGGGAAATAAAATTTTAAAAGATTTATTTCTAATTTATAGTAAATTGTAAAAAGAATCGTGATCGGAAGAAGAAGAAGAGGCATTACAAAATTTAGACAGACATTACCTTAAAAATAACTCGGACGACTCAGATGAGAATGTTTTAGATGACAAGTCGTCTTTAAACGGTCCGCTTTTATGAATTTTTAAGCTTCTTTTTACTCCTAACAAACTCATACCAGACTTATCTAATTAACCCCTTGAGAATCAAGTTATACATTTTTTTTTTTTTTTTAATTTCCCAATAAACATTAATGTAACCATAAAGCGAACGCACACGATATCATTTTTAAACTTTTTGTAAATACTTTGTAAAATTCAAAAATAAACATCTAAATGAAGGAAATTCAAAAGTATTTTTAAATCAATTAAATCAAGCGGTATAAAAAATGTTGTTATACTTAAAAATTTCGTTTTTCTTAAACATTTTGTAAGCATATATTAGGTACAATAACATAAAGTTTATTTGTGTGCAATACAAGCTTGATCTAAGTTTTTTGAAAGCTTACTGTATGTTATTTTTAAAAGAATTTACCATAAAAGAATCTGTGGACTTAATGACTTTTATATAGTATATCGTTTGAAAAATGTTTTTTTTAAATAAAATTTTTGTATTTTAATATAGCATTTGATATTCAAAAAATAGCAATTGTAATTTTAATTCGAATATTTGTTTTTCAAAAAATAGCTGTGTTTTCGACTTAACTATATCCGTTAACTTATAAAAAAACTCAAAGTGCAGAAAAACGCGTTAAAGACAAAAATTACTTTTCGTATGCACGTTAACTTTCAACACAGATAATTATCAACGTAGAAAACTCAACGTTTATACATTTTCACATCTAACGTAACTTATTCGCGTTACTTCCTAAAAACTTTTGCTGACATACGTTCGATTATAACGGAACAATTACAAACATAATCTGTTTAAAGTTTTTTTGTACTACAATCGTTTCAAAGTAGATTTGCTTTAAATACTTAACCTTGATAGGCATGAGACAAAATACTGCTAATAGCAATTTTGTTTCGAAAAAAGCATTTGTAAATAAAAAAAAAATACAATTATTCAAAAAATACCATTCGTAATTCAAAAAACGTTGTACCTTATTCAAAAATACAAAAAAGTTGCTCCCGAAATAATTTATTCGCGATAAATTTCTTTTTAACGAAACAAATGTTACACAAAAAATTTAAAATTTCACTTAAAATTTTTTTTGTTATTCGTACTATGTACGTAAAAAAATTGCACATGGGGTGCAATTAGGGTTGCCACATGTCCTTGAATGGCATTGATTGTCAAGTTAACTTAAGTCATGTCAAGTGCCAAAGTCAAATTTATTTTGTCAAGTTAAATTGAATTTTTGTCGTATCAGTAGTTAAAAAAACATGTAAAATTACAAAACTGATGAAATTTATTAAGGTTTGCGTTCGATGAAATTAGTGCACGAATAAATTCAAATAACTTTTGAACTAGTTGACATATACAAAAGAAAAAAAGTTTTATTAAAAGAAATCATATTCATGTTTACATTTAATAAAAAAATATTACAAATTAGTGATTTTTAATGAAAAATTTAATTTTTTTTGAAATTCCTCCCATTAAACTTTTAATAGTGTCTTCAATGATTTTTTTGCTTAATGATAACCATTTTCTTGACAATGTTTCAGTGTTTTCAGCAACCTGTTTTGTGCCCTTCATGATCCTTTTTACCAGAGCCCAATATCTTTCGATGGGTCTGAGATCTGGGCAGTTAGGTGGATTTGCATATCTGGGTACAACTACTATATTTCGTTAAATAATCGAATTTTTTTTCAACGCACTTCTATTTCAAAGCTCATTTTAAAGCCAATAAGTATCGACTAATTTTAAAACTTGACTGACGATTTGTACATATTTAGCAAAGGCATCTTGATTAAAAAAATAATAAATTTTGAATTTGAAAAAATTTACAAGTAATAATGTGTGCACTAGTTTCATCGAACGCAAACCTTAGTGTTTTAATTTGTTTGAGTAGCATGCATTTCTAAACAATAAGAAAAGAAAGATGAAGTCTGCAGGAAGTCGTTGAAGTTTTCAAACTTTAGGCCAAAAAAATATATAAATTTTTCGTAGTTCTCGCAATGCCATTTTAAAATTTTAGCATATTTTCTTTTCTGAAACGTAAAAAACCAAAATTTTTTTTTCATAAATGTATTAAATGTATGAAGAAAAAAATATTTTTTGCCTAAAATATTAAAAAAAAAGTAATAAACAAAAGGTTATTGATTTTTATGGTAGCGGTGACAAACATTTATTTTTACCGGCAAAACTGTTGAGTATATAGAAAAACGTTATATGAACAGATTAAAGGAATTGTAATTTTAAATTTTTTTAAAATTGTTTGAGCAAAATCGGACTAGTGATTCTCGAGTTATGTCAAAAAAAAGATATATCTCGATTCCTAGGGGTGACCCAGCGAAACGCCGGGACACGTATAACTTGTTTTTGACCGATATAACATTTCCCGTTGGTTTCATCCCATCCCGATTTTGACTGTCGCAGAGTGTTATATATAATCCATTTAATAAATTTATAAAACAAAGTTCTGGGTATCAGAAAAAAATATGTTAAAATTTCAAATTGACCATTCGAAAACTATGGGAAGTTTATATATTTTTTTGGCCTAAAGTTTGAAAATGTCAACGACTTCTTGCATACTTCATCTTTTTTTTCTTATTATACAGGAATAAATCAAACAAAAAAATAAAACATTAATCAATTTCGTCAGTTTTGTAATTTTACGTATTTTTTTTTTTATTTGGTCAATTTAACCCATATGTCCAAACTTCAAAGGCTAGCACTATCGAATTTGTCTCCGAAAATTCCAAAAAAAAAACCGAAATTTTTTTTATGAATCTTAATAAAATGGCGAGTGTATTCAAAAATTATAAATTTTTGTATTAAGAATGACCCTACAGCACACATATGCACATTCAATTTTTTTATTGTCAAGTTTTCTTTTTTTAATCAAGTTATTTTTTGCGAAGTGTCAAGTTATTAGACTTTTGCGATGTGGCAACCCTAGGTGCAATAAAAAAAAACAAAATTCAAAATTAGTGGAGGCGGGGCCGCATAATCCCAATGGGTCAAAAAAAAAGGGAAGCGTATTTACATGCAAGTATGGGTGCTCAAAAGAAATTAAGTTTCCTCAGAATTTCGATAGTGAAGTTTTTTTGAGATCCATAAAACATGTTTCCAGCTAGAGCCATTTTAGTGTATTTTAGACGCCTTAGGGAGTGATATAAAATGTACAACTTATTTTATAAAAAAAATTGTAGTCAAATAAAATTAAAGTTTCTCACGATTTAAATTTTTTTTTGATTTTTGTGATCGATAAAACGTGATCCTAACTGGATCCATTTCAGTACATTTTAGACCCTTCAGTTTGGGTTAAACTTCATTTTGGTCAAAAAATTGCATGAAATAAGTGATTTTAGTTGTCACTGGAACTGTTAAGTGTGATATTTGTCGCACGGCAGGTAAAATTTTGAATTAAAATTTTTTATTGTACGTAAACTTTTTTGGCATTTTTTGTAAATATGTATGTATGTACGCGCCAAAAAAAAATCGCAGATTAAAATAAAGTCCATTTTTAGTGTAGGTTAACTGTTTTTTTCTTTTTTGGAAGTAATACAGCGCCGCAGTAATTTTGATTTTCTTGAAAATTGTTCACTTTTTACTGTATTCACAGATCTTGGAATAATGTTGTCATTTTTGTAATCGTGGCGAAATTTCTTCTTATTTAAGTACCATTTCTGCATAAAAGAAGTTGACAATTTTCTCATTGAGAAAAATATATTGGCGATTTGTTTTTATTCAAAAACTATTTTAAATGCGTTTTTGTACAAAAAACTTTCTCTTGCGAAAAATTTAACAAACAAAAATTTTTTTTGGGTTTTTTCGTATAGTAATAATGTATTTTTTTTTATAAAAAAATATAAAAATCCAGATATATGACCATGGTCCATTTCAGTGTTGTTCAGTACAGAACATGCTTTACTTATGATTAATAACCCAGTGTAGAAAATCATTACCAGATATGTGGTTATGTAATGGTAATGGTAACTAGCTACTTTTGTTATTACGATGGCGATGTCCCGAAAAATAATGAGTTGTCGTTACACACCAGCATACGAAAAATCAAAAAATATATCGTTACCTATGTGCTTACCAGTACTGACAAAAATAATGAGTCTAAAAATAGATTTTCTAAAAAATAAATTATATAAAAAAAAATATTTTTTATTGTATTTTTTTTTTTTTTAATAAAATTTGCTGGTGCGGGAATCGAACCTGGGTCTACAGATTGCCAGTCAACAGCTCTACCATCTAAGCTATATCGACATGTAATATTTAATAGATAAAAACACAATTGAGCTGCTGCACACAAGTAAACTTACTCGCCAACATACAAAAAATCAAAAAATATGTGGTTACATATATCCTTACCAGTGTTTAAAAAATATTGAGTATAAAAATAGATTTCAAAAAATTTTTTAAAAAATCTAAAATTTGAAATAATGATCAAAATAAATAATTATCAGTAACTCATTATTATATGTTTTAAAATAATACAGAAGGTTAGTGGGTGTCATTACTGTAGTCCAAAAAATAATGATATGTCATTACCGTTTCTACACTGGGAATATATGCCCTTTACCATTCATAAAAATAAAATTTTAGCCTATAAATTTAATCAAAATTAAAGTTCTCGCAATCACAAAAAGCATAATATTCGAAATTCTTTCTCATTTTTGGAACAAAAATATTTTAGTGTAAATATCTGTCGTTTATGCCGAATTTTATTTTCTTATTCCTTTTTCTAAATTTGAAAATGTTATTGTTTTCATTGTTATTAAAATAGTCTACGCAACCGAAAAAAACATCGATGTATGCAGTTATTCTTTTATAACACTATGGAACATTTTTGGGATTATTTTCTGGGGGGTGAGAAATTCCAAGTCAGGGTGATGGTACTAGGTCAGTATAGTAAAACCCTCAAAGGGTTTGGCGTTCGTATGTGTCATTTTTTTTATGACCTTTTAAATTTTTTCCTTATCTTGATGTTTTTTCGCTTAGTTGTAACATTTTGTCAAAAACGTAGTTTAACATAACTCGAGAACCACTTGTCCGATTTTGATGAAACAAATTTAGAAAAATTTAGAATTACAATTTCTCTAATCTGTTTCTATACCGTTTTCCTATATGTGCAACACTTTCGAAGTTAAAAATGAATGTATGAAGGGAAAAAAGTATTTTTTGCCTAAAAATTTAAATATTTTTTTTTAAAAATTCATAAAAAATCCAAAATGGAAAAAAGTGCCAAAACTAATTACTTTCGCGTAAAGTCACATAACTCATGAGCAAAAAAAGGCATTGATCATGAAAATCGATGCACGCGTTTCTCATTTATTCACAATTAGGTAAATGTATGAATTTCAAAAATTTGCTCCAGATATGCACAACATTATTTGGAGAAAACATTGACACTCACAAGCCGAACTCTCTCATATTTTTCTACTGTACTAAAAGAGAAATATTGATGTGGCAATATGTCTCAACACATAAAAAAAGGGGAAATTTCAGTACTGATTTTGTTCAAACATACGAGATGTACTTCAACCAAAATGTTATAGTGAACGAAAATTGGGTACCAAATATAGTGTGTAAAAGCTGCTACAACCGTCTAATGGATTGGAAAAATAGAAGACGTGAAAGTATGCCATTCGGTATCCCAATGACTTGGACTAATCCTGGCGAAGGTCACAATCCATTGAATTGCTATGCATGTGCGAATAAAGGAGCCGCAAAAAGGATAAGAAAATCGTATAATTGCGTTGGTGTTGCAAGTGCCGCAACACCATTGCCTCATTCGGACCACATTCCTGTGCCAAAAGCTTCTAGCCCAGATATTTTCTCTTCTACGACTGCTCCGACATATCATGCACGTGATGATTCCCCATATGAGCCATCAGTATCCAATGAGCCAATTTTAATAAATCAAAATAAGCTTGATTCAATTGTTGCCAAGTTGGAATTAACACAGCATAAATCGGAAGAGCTGGCTTCCATTTTGAAATCAAACAATTTGTTGGCACCCGGTGTGAAAGTCACAGCTTATCGAAGTCGTCAGGCAACACTCCAAAGTTTATTCCTTGTGAATGATGAAAAAACTTCTGCATATTGCCCGGATGTAGGAAAATTGATGGACGCAATGGAAATAAAATATGAAGCAGATGACTGAAGATTATTTATTGACAGTTCAAAACTCAGCTTGAAGGCGGTTTTACTGCATAAGACCAATAAAAAACCTTCAGTTCCAATCGCCTACAGTACAGAAACGAAAGAAACATATGATGCACTGGAAAATATTTTAAAAATGGTTAACTACGCCAAACATATGTGGCGCATATGCTGCGATTTAAAAGTTGTAGCAATGCTTTGCGGTCTTCAAAGCGGCTATATAAAATATATGTGCTTTTTGTGCGATTGGGACACACGATTTTCCGGTGACCAATATGCATGCCACGGATGGAAACTCAGAGAGCACAGCAGGTTACAAACGGCCAATATTATTTGTGAGCCTCTAGTGCCGAAGGAGAAGATATTGCTGCCTCCACTGCATATTAAACTTGGAATTGTTAAGAATTTTATCAAAACTGTCGCCAAAAGAGATGAAGATTTCTTGTGTTTGAAACTAATTTACCGGAGACTCAGTGAAAGTAAAATTAAAGAAGGTAAGTTATAATATCACATTCATTTCCCATGATTTTCCATCTTAACAAATTAATTTTTTCCAATCAGGCGTACTAAATGGTCCAGATATACGAAAGCTGATTAAAAGTGACGCATTCAACAATATTTTGATTGACGCTGAATTGAATGCATGGCAGGCAATCAAAGAAGTAATAGAAGGCTTGTTGGGAAAGCATCGTTCTAACAACTACGATGTTTCTGTCGCAAGGATGTTAAGAGCATTCTCGGAAATTGGTGTCCACATGTCCTTGAAAATCCATTATTTACATCATCATCTGCAGCAAACAATTGGCTACCGAATCTGATGAACAAGGTGAAAGCTATCATCAAGTTGCTATGCCATTTGAAATGAGGTAATACTGATCTTTTATTTTTTCAAACTCATTTTAATAAAACAAAAACTTACAGATATAGAGGCAAAAAGTCGCCGAGTGCAATAATTGCGGAAATTTGCTGGTGGAGTAAGTTAGTGTGGCAAGACAAGGATGATCTTGATGATAAAGAATTTTCAGGAGATGCAGAAGGGCCAACAGTGGAGTCACACATTGACATTATGTGTGGTTCAGAAACTGATGATAGCGATGAATGCGATGCCACTAGTCCCGAACAACCACCATCGAAAAAGTCTAGGCAATATTTATTAAAATAAATAAAAATAAATAAATAAAATAAAAATAAAAAATTATAAAAATGTTTACTTAATTTTTTTAGTAGTTTACGGCCAGAAGTCTGGAGTTATTGGAGAAAATTTATGAAAAAGGCGATAAATGACACTTTTTTGAATAAAAATAAATATCAATATTCTTGTCAAAATGGGATACCTTCACTTAATTGTAAATAAAAGCAGAACGCGTTAAATTTTGTTTATAGGTTATGTGACTTTACATGAAATTAATAACACTTGATCCTTTTTTCCGTTTTGGATTTTTTATGAATTTAAAAAAAAAAAATTTTTAGGCAAAAAAATATTTTTTTTTCTCCACAAATTTATTTTTACCGGGAAAACTGTTGATTATAAAGAAAAACGTTATATGAACGGATTAAAGAAATTGTAATTCTAAATTTTTCTAAATTTGTTTCATCAAGATCGGACAAGTGGTTCTCGAGTTATGTTAAACTACGTTTTTGCCAAAATGTTACAACTAAGCGAAAAAACATCAAGATAAGGAAAAAATTTAAAAGGTCATAAAAAAAAAATGACACATACGAACGCTAAACCCTTTGAGGGTTTTACTATACTGACCTAGTACCATCACCCTGACTTGGAATTTCTCACCCCCCAGATTGGCTGTTGTACTGTGTAATTAAACCATGTTCAACAGTATTAAAATTTTCTCTTGTTCAAAAATTTGAAATATTTTTAGTTACGATGAATGGGGGAATATTTAGTTGATCTCTTATTTTTAAGTAAATGAATGTTCTTTTTAGTTTGACTCTAGATCATAAATTAATATCACTTTCTGTTTTTTAAAAATACGTATTCTGTATTTACTTGTAACAATTGTATCATCTTTCTTTGATTAGAAAATAATTTAAAAAACAGAAAGTGATATTAATTTATGATCTAGAGTCAAACTAAAAAGAACATTCATTTATTTTTAGTTACTTCTAGGCAGAGATGGGAGTAATTAATTACTTTGTAATGACTATTGCGGGTTTTCATTACCATTAAATCTGTAAAATGAAAATTTAAAAAAAAATTCATTACCATTACAAAATGTAATTGCAATGAAAAAAATGTTAATTTCATTTGTTTTATTTACATGTAATGAAACGTTTTTATAATTTTCATTACAATACGCAATGGTAGTAAAAACAAAAAATTATTTTCATTTTTTCTACACTAGGTAGACAAATGAAATTTCATTACCATTACTTAACATAATGATGTAAAGAACGTTTAGTTCTTTGTTCTACACTAATAAAATTTTCCTTTATGGAAATTTTTTTTTGGCAACTAGCCACCAAACTTTGATGTATGTCTCTAGATTATAAATTTAAAAAAACCGCACTTAGAAAATAGCAAAATTATGGCGGAACGCGAAAAAAGACTTTATGGCAGAAAAATTGAATTAAAAAACTTAATCAGCGATTAACATTCTTCAAACAAATATACTGATGCAAAAAGTTTCCTTTTGGCAAATTTTTTTCACAATTTTTTTTTTTTTTTGCAACTACCACTAAACTTTGTTATATGAAATAGGCATTATAGTCCCTAGATTATAATTTTGAAAAAACCGCAGTTAAGAAATTGCAAAATAATGGTGGAACACGCAAAAAGACTTTATGGTACAAAAACTGAATTCAAAAAACCTAATCAGCGATTAACATTCTGCAAACAAATATGTTGATGTAAGAAATTTCTTTTTGCAAATTTTTTTTCGCCATATTTTTTCGCGATTTTTTTTTTAACTAGCCACCAAACTTTGTTGTATGAAATGGGCATTATAGTCCCTAGATTACAAATTTTAAGAAACCGCACTTAAAAATTCAAAAATAATGGTGGTACGCGAAAAAATACTTTATGGTAAAAAAATTTAATTAAAACACTTATTTAGCGATTTACATTCTGCAAACAAATCTATTGATGTAAGAATTTTCCTTTTTGTAAATTTTTTTCGCGGTTTTTTTTTTTTAACTCGCTCCCAAACTTTCTTGTATGAAACGGGTATTATAGTCACTTGAATATAGATTTTAAGAAACCGCACTTAAAAAACTCCAAAATAATGGCGGGACGCGAAAAAAGACTTTATGGTAAAAGAATTGAATTAAAACACTTAATCAGCGATTTACATTCTGCAAGCAAATATATTAATGCAAAAATTTTCCTTTTTGGATTTTTTTGTTTGCGATTATTTTTCACAATTTTTTTTTTTTTTTTAACTAGCCACCAAACTTTGTTGTACGAAATGAGTATTATAGTCGTTAGACTATAAATTAAAAAAAACCCGCACTTAGAAATTTGCAAAATAATGGCGGATCGCGAAAAAAGACTATGGTACTAGAATTGAATTAAAAAACTTAATCAGCTATTTATGTTCTGCAAACAAATATATTGATGCAATAATTTTCCTTTATGCAATTTTTTTTTTGCAACTAGCCAATAAAACTTGGTATCAAGGCCTCGGATTATGAACTAAAAAATGCTTTTAGTAATTTGTAAACCTCATATTTTTAAAATAAAAAACCTCGACAAAAACGGCAAGTAATGAAAAACAAATGGGTGTTTCATTATCAGGGCAAGGACTTTTATGCACTAAAAAATCGAAAATATGCGCTTAAAATATGTACTATAAAATGGAAAATATGCACTTAAATAGGCATTTATAACGAAATATGCACTAAAACCCGAAAAATATGCAATTAAAAATGAATGTTTTTTTTTAATTATATTTATTAAAAACTAACAAACGTAAAAATTCAGGTATCGGTTACAATAAGCTTGTTCGTTTATTTACTACAAGTTACTATATTTACTACAGCTGGAAAAATTCAATACAAAAAGTTAAAAAACTTTGCAATTGTAGTAAAAGTAGTAAGAAATTCGAGTAAACGAACACACTGAATATGCCTTTAAATACCTACACCCCTGCAAACATTACAACACGAAAATGTTTCGCAATCGTATCGCCTGGAAGAAAAACTTTATTGCGGCAATAATCATATTCTTATTGCGAAAGATCCTCCCTTCGAGAGTAAATGTTCTCTCTATAGCGATACTTCCAAGCAATACGAAAGCGATACTTCTGAATGATAAATCGGCGATATCGCTAATTTATCACCTGGAAGATAAAAAGGTGATATCGCTAAATTAACTCCTCGAAATAAACTAAACAATTTTTAATTTTCATTATTAAATTTAACTCTGAAAAAGAATATCTGCATACATAATCCATTGACAAGAACATTAACTATTTTGTTGCCATCATACCCGGGTTTTTCCGCGCACTAAATCTTCATTTTTGTTTTGTACAAATTTTTTTTATTATTTTTTCCAACATTTTCAAAAATTTTAAACGAATTGTGTTTATCTTCCAGATGATAAAAAGGTGATATTGCCGCAATATTATCATAAAAAAATTATGACAAAAAACACAATTTTTGATTTGGTTTTTCCAAATATCTTCCAAATGATAAAAGGAAGACAATTTCAAAATACTACTTGATTATTTTCATCCAAATGAAAAATAGAAGATATCGCTTTATCATCTTCTTGGAAGATATCTTCCAAATGTTTGCAGGGACAGTTAAATATATTTTTGTGTGTGGCATTTTACCTGAAAAAACTTTATTATAAAATAGAACTTCCCAGGAAAATTTTTTACAATCGGTAGCCAACCACACCCATTCTACAACTGGTTCCACTGCAACCGATTCCATGGAACTGGTTCCAGAACCAGTTCCTGGGATCCTATATGGAAGGTGTGGCTGACGTAGAATCAGTTCCACTTTGGAGCCATAGAAGGGGTTGCTTTTGGGACAATTTCAAACAAAAAGAATCGGTGTTAGAATCGACAGTAGAAGGGGTTGTGAATGAAAAGTAGCTATTGTACAACCGATTCTTTGGAACAGAACATTTTCCTGGGTTAAATATGTGTACTATAAAATCATAATCACTTTCATAACTCAGAGAAAAAAGTGGTAGAAATCAATGCTCGGGGACAAGTTTCCTTAAAATAATTTTTATAAAATTTTTCAACTTTCTGTTTGAGAGCAATAACACCCGAAAACGTTAATTTAAAATTACATTTATAAAAAATGTGTTAGTGGATGACAACATATTGTATACTATGTGTTTCTATTTCTAGTGTAGTGTTATATTACCAACAGAGCTTCCAAATAATTAATTCTTTAGATTTTTTTTTTAGTTTTAAAGTATGAATTCTTAAATCGAATTTCATATTTAAAAATATTCAATAATGTGCAAAAATATGCAATAAAAATCATAAAATATGCACTTAAAAGCAAAATATGCAAAAATATGCATTTATAACAAAATATGCAAAAATATGCAACAACAAATCGATGCCATTTTTTTTGCAAATTCTTTGATTCGGAAAAGTATTTGGTCAAAATCATTTTTGGCCCACTGACTACAAACATGCATTTGCATGAAAGTCCTTGCCCTGTTCATTACTATGTAAACATTAGGTAAAAGTAATGAAAATTAAAAAAGGTTCATTTTAATTTTCAAAACAAATGAAAATTAAAAAAATATTCATTAGCATTTTTTAACGCAATGGTAATAAAAAAAATAACATTACCATTTCTTCAAAAAATGGTAATGATAAAAAAGCTCCATTACCATTACATCAAGTAATGGTAATGAAAATGTAATGATTTTAGCCCATCTCTGCTTCTAGGAAATAAAAACAAAATTTATTTTGTGAACATAAATGCAAAATTAAATTTGAAAAATAAAGTTTTATAATTCTATATACTATTAACAATTATTCTATATTAAAAACTATGAACTTTAAAATAAAAAAATTAAATTTCTAATTAATAAAAAAATTAAAATATATTATAAATACAAAATGTATGTACGCAACGTCGTTGTAAGCCTACACAGAACGACTTTACAAAATTCTAATTAAATTTTTAAACACCTTTCTCATACCAAATTTGTAAATACAAAAAAAAACTTTTTAAAAAGGCACCAACAAAGAAATTTGTAAATCCAAAAAAAATTTTCTTTTATTTTTTTTCAACTTTGAATTTTTATTTTTAAACAATTTTTATATGAAAGATAACAATTTACAAACTAGTTACAAATATTTCAAACAAAACAATTGTTGGAAATGAAATTTCAATTTAAAAGAAAATGTGATTGCTTTTACAAATTCCCATTGTTGGTGCCTACTGTTTTTTCTGTGTAAATAAATTAATTTTCAACCCAAACACTCTTTACTTACATATTTTTAAATTTCATAAAATTGGCTTTGCTTTTGCGTACACGCATTTACAAACATACGTATATGTAACAGAACAAGTAGATACAAAACAGAACAAGTGAATAAACTGTTCCTTATTCGTAATAAATAAAAACCGTGCTTACTAGTCTATTTAGTAAAGGTTTACAATACGTTTATAAAGCATTTACATTTCAGTATTTTTAAAAATATTTTATATGTCTACAAAATGCTTATATTTGGTATAGAATTTACTGTCTAAATTTATAATTATTTTGCAAATTATTACTTTACAAAGCATTTATTAATTTACCCCTAAAGTTTATAAAAGGTTTGCTTTTTCATATTTTCTAATCATTAAAATCATTTACAAAAGGTTATATTATATATATATATATATATATATATATATATATTTAAATGCTTACAAAATATCTATCTTTTTTATTACTTTATTATTAACTAGCGGGCGCAGCCCGCTACGTTGTTAGCGTGCCTTAAAGTTTAGGCCCCCCCACAATTTTTTTTAAATTCGCTTTTTATTTAAAGTACAGTTTTTATAATAAAAGCCTTCACCAGCCACCACAAATAAATAATTCTGCACAACAATGGGTTTAAAATAAATAAATATTTGATCACTTTTTCTCATGAAAGTGGATTGTTAGTAATGAATCCATAATAAATTGCAATATACGTGTGTATGTTAAGATAATTTGGTAAAGTGCGAACTTAGGTAGATAGACCCGTAAGTAGTTTTGTTCATTTGTGTTTTGAATGAAAATAAATAACGTAAAGCAGGATTGGAAAGCATTTTATAATATTAAAAATAGTGGGCAAAGCCCGCTACGTTGTTAGCGTGTCTTAAAGTTTTTTTTTTAATTCCAGTTTATGTAAAGGTAGACCTGGCAATTCAAGTAAATTCACAAATTCAGTTGGAAAATTTACTGCGTCGGTTTCTTCCACCGGTGCTTCGTTACATGAAGTTTAAATATCGGAATATATTAGTTCCATTCCTTTTCTAAGGTTTTTTCTCTTTTAGAAAATTTGTTTTAACTTTTTGGAGAGTATGTTTCAATGCTACATAAGTTTCATATTCCGTGGATAGTGTTTGAACAGGTAATTCCCTCTTCCAATCCATTTGCATTGTCTATAATTTCAATTCCACTCGTTCAACGTTTATATCCATTTCATTCCACTTGTGTAGTGTTTCAATTCCACTCGTTTCCTATTTAGTTTCTTAATTTTAGTGTTTCATATACACTTGTTCTTTAAGTTTTAGGTTTCTAGCTAAAGACGCAGACGTTAAGGGGGGGGGCAATTTTCCCCTTTTGAACCACCATTTTTACCACGTTCCTGTCCAAAGTCCTAGAAATGCCTTGTCGATAAGTTAGCCCATACTCCAAGGAAAACATATTATATATTACAGGTTTCTAGCCGAAGGGTTCGGTTAGGCCATCAAGGGGGAGAATTATTCCGTTTTTACCCCTCCCGGTAGGAATTTCCAAAAATTCCGTTTTAGAGGACGTCTGCGTTGGAGGAGGAACCTACTACATACATAATTTTAAGTCTCTATATCCAGCAGTTTGGCCAGGCCGTCAAGGGGGAAGTTTTTTCTCTTTTTACCCCTCCCGGTATGAATTTCCAAAAATGCCATCTTAGGGGACGTCAACGTTGGAGAAGGAACCCAAATACCGAATTTAAGCTCCCTTGTTTCAGGAGTTTGGCCAGGCCGTTATGGGGGAGACTTTTCCTGTTTTTGACCCTACCTGTTGAAATTTCCAAAAATCTCATCTTAGCGGATGTCTACAATAGAGGAGGAACTTTAATACCAAATTTCAACTTCCTACCTCCAGCGGTTTGGGCAGGCCTTTAAGCGGCACTTTTCGCTTCATTAATCCCCATTTTTGCAATGTCCCTGTCCAAAAAGCACCTTCCCGGTAAGTAAGCCCATACTCCAAGTAACATATGTTTTACATTTCAGGTTTCTAGCCAACTTTTACTATTTGTGCCCCTCTCGGTAGGAATTTCCGAAAATCAATCGACAGGGAATTTCAGCTTCCTAGTTCCAGCAGTTTGAGCAGGCTGTCAAGGGGGACACTTTTTCTTTTTTTGTCCCTCCCAGTTGGAATTAGGCTGGAAGAGGAACCTAAGTACCGAATTTCAGCTTCCTAGTTGCAGCAGTTTGGACAGGTCGTTAAGGGGCAACTTTCCCTTTTTGAGCCCCCATTTTATAACGACCCTGTCCAAAATTCAAAAAAGTATCTTTCTAATAAGTTAGCCCTTACTCCAGGGACCCACATTTTAAGCTTCAGGTTTCTAGCCGAAGGGGTTTTTACCGGCCTCCAAGGTGAGGATTTTCTTCTTTTTGTCCCTCCCTTTAGGAATTTACAAAAATTCCATCTTCGCGGCTATCTGCGATGGATGAGGAACATTCATACCAAATTTCAACTGCATTGCCTAAGCGGTTTGGGCAGGCCGTTAGTGGGGACATTTTTCCCTTTCAACCACCATTTTTACTATGTTCCTGTTCCAAAATAGAAAAATTACGTTGCCGGTGAGTTAGTCCTACTCCAAGGAATACATATTTAAAATTTTAGGTTGGCCAAAAGGGATTGGGCAAGCCGTCAGGAGGAGACTTTTACCTTACTTCCCCTCCCGATAGGAATTTCAAAAATTCCGTCTAAGCGGACGCCTACACAGAAGGAGGAACTCACATACCGAGTTTCCTTTTGGGATATCCTGTAGGGAATTCCAAAAATACAAACTTAGTCGATGTCTACTACAGTGGAGGAACCGGTAGGAATTTCCAAATATCCCGTCTTAGCGCACGTCTATGCCGAATATCAAGAAACCTTGTTTTAGTGGAGATATCCCTGGGGGGAGGAAAAGAAGTAGTTTTTTTGAAATTATATATTATTTTAAATGGTACTTTTTGGAAAAACGAAATTTTTTGGAAAAAGATACTTTGTTTTTACAAAGTACTTTATTTGTACTTTTTTTGGAAAAGGTATTTTTTTTAAAAAGGTGTTTTTTTGGAAAAATGTATGTTTTTTGGAAAAAGGTACTTTTTTTGGAAAAGGTACTTCTTTTGGAAAAGGAAAATTTTTTTAGAAAAAGGTACTTTTTTTTGGGAAAAGGTACTTTTTTTGTAAAAGGTATTTTTTTGAAAAAATGTATGTTTTTTGGGAAAAGGAAAATTTTTTTAGAAAATGTACTTCCCAGCAAAATATTGGTAATGACACCTCATTACTATCTGCATTACCAAAAATGATATATCATTACCTTTTGCATTATTTTATAATATAAAATAATGACTTCCTAATAACGGCCTATTATATTCATTGTTTCTAAATATAAAATCCCTAGTAAAAATTATTTTTATATAATCAGATATGATTTTTATATAATCATTTATGATTTTATACAATTATAACTTGTCGAGTATTGTGAAACATATATTTTTATATGATTATATCAAAAGATATTTAATTATATAAAATTATATTAACCAGATCCACCATTTTCCGGATCAAATCATGTATGGGTTAATATAATTATATAAAAAATATATGATTTGATCCGAAAAATGGTGGATCTGGTTAATATAATTTTATATAATTAAATATCTTTTGATATAATCATATAAAAATATATGTTTCACAATACTCGACAAGTTATAACTGTATAAAATCAGAAATGCTTGTATAAAAATCATATATGAATATATAAAAATCATTTTTACTAGGGATAATGACTTATTCGTAATAGTTTAAATAAGTACTTTTTACTCAGTTAAATTTTATACATTTGTATTTATTATATGTAAATATGTTTTATGTTTAAATTTTTATGACGAGTCCTAAAATTACACACTAGAGAAAACTTAAATTTTTCTGAATGTATTTCCTTAAGCTAATAGTATTTGCTTAACTCCTTATTTTTAAGAATCAAGTAAGCAATCGGATAACCACTTATAATTCAACTTTTTGTAAGCATGTGTGTAACCACTTATTATTCAAAATCTCATAACTACTTATTTCTCATTTTTTCGTAAGCGAGCGGGTAAGCGTGACTGCTTATAAAAACGACCACGCCAAACAAAAATAATGAGTTTAGACGCCAAAAAATAAGTTGTGCGGAGCTATGAATTTCTATTATATAACTACTTATTTGGTAATGAAAGATTTTGCTGGGTTTTTTTGGGAAAAGGTACTTTTTTTGAAAAAGGTACTTTGTTTGAAAAAGGAATTTTTTTGTAAAAATGTATGTTTTTTAGGAAAAGGTACTTTTTTTGGAAAAGGTACTTTTTTTTTGGAAAAGGTACATTTATTTAGAAAAAGGTACATTTTTTGGAAAAATGTAGTTTTTTTAAAAAAGGTACTTTTTTTGGAAAAAGGTACTTTTTTTGGAAAAAGGTACTTTTTTGGAAAAAGGTACTTTTTTGGAAAAAGGAATTTTTTTTGGGAAAAGGTACTTTTTTGGAAAAAGGTACTTTTTTTGGAAAAAGGTACTTTTTTGGAAAAAGGTACTTTTTTTGGAAAAAGGTACTTTTTTTGGAAAAAGGTACTTTTTTTGGAAAAACGTACATTTATTTAGAAAAAGGTACATTTTTTGGAAAAATGTAGTTTTTTTAAAAAAGGTACTTTTTTTTGGAAAAATGTACTTTTTTTGGAAAAAGGTACTTTTTTTTTGGAAAAGGTACATTTATTTAGAAAATGGTACATTTTTGGAAAAATGTAGTTTTTTTAAAAAAGGTACTTTTTTTTGGAAAAAGGTACTTTTTTTGGAAAAAGGTACTTTTTTGGAAAAAGGTACTTTTTTTGGAAAAAGGTACTTTTTTTGGAAAAAGGTACTTTTTTGGAAAAAGGTACTTTTTTTGGAAAAAGGTACTTTTTTTGGAAAAAGGTACTTTTTTTTGGAAAAACGTACTTTTTTTGAAAAAAGGTATTTTTTTTTTGGAAAAAGGTACTTTTTTTGGAAAAAGGTACTTTTTTTGGAAAAAGGTACTTTTTTTTGGAAAAAGGTACTTTTTTTTGAAAAGCCCGACTAAAAAAGTTTTCATATAATCTTATATGATTTGATATAATTATAAATGTTTATATGTGTGGCTTTATATGACCATATACATTTATATTAACACTTTGGTTTTATAAATATGTTTGATATGACGTTATATATAATCATATGCGATTTGGTCTTCAGGTATATATTAAGAGATCTGCAAATATAGTTTATACATAATTATATATAATGGCGTATAAGCTTCTCTAAACAATCTTATATCAAAATATATAACAAAGTTAATAAAAAATTGTAATAATTTTATGTATAAATTTATCTGACATGATATCTAATTATACACAATTTTATAAAGTTTAATTGCACTATAAAAATTAAAAAAAAAAACTCCGAAATTGTGGATCTGGTTTTGAATTTTGCACTTTGACATATAAATAAATGTTTATAATTGAATTTAACATATATTTTCCAAATAGTTAGCGAAATACTCTTTATTAAACTCAAAATTATTTTAAAGAAATTAATAAAGCAAATTTTTTTTTATTGTGGAATTAAAGGTCGAAATAATTATTTTTACTTTTAAATTTAAAAATTAGAAAAACATATGTTGAAATAAATATGGTTTAAGTTCATTTATTTTTCCGTAAAAAAAAATTAATTGTGAAAGTTAATTTTTTATCATGTTGGTTTTTAATTTTTATTTAAAAAAATAAAATTTGTTTTTTACGACCTTTTTAATTCATTAATTAGAAATTTATTAATTCAGTTTTCAAAAACTGTTTTTTTCTCTTCATCAGGATACTCTCCTGACAAATACTTCACAGAGTTTTTGCTTTCAAAAAACCTCGACACTTTCAGGAATGAAAAGAGGATCGTTTCGGGGATTTTCCAGGTCCCCTTAATCAATTTTCTTTAGAAAGTGGTGGCGTAATCCCCGAAACGATAGTCTTTTCATTACTGAAAGTGTAGAGGTTTTTTGAAAGCAAAAACTCTGTGAAGTATTTTTCAGGAGAGTATCCTGATGAAGAAAAATAGCAGTTTTTGAAAAAAGTACTTATTATATTAATTCATAATAAGGAAATTGGCCTCGAACTGAATTAATAAATTTCTAATTAGTTAATTCAGTTATTTTATAAGAAAGATAAAAACTCTAACCTAGAAAAAGTTGTTCCGACAAATTTTTGTAATGTTTTATTTTGTCACCTATTTCCAAGTTTATTAGCAAAATTTGTACTAAACATTAAGCATTAGATTTAATAAGAATGAAATAAGTGATCTCAATAATATTTATTAAAATTTTCTTTGAAAATCTTCATCAAATTATATGTATTTATATATAATTTGATGCAGTTAGATAGACCCATTTTTCGGATCAAATTGTATCAGGTGAGATAACATGCTTATCTCGCTTGATATAATTATATATTCCAATATTCGGATCAAGTTAGATATGGACCTATATATTGGTTTATATATGGTGATATATGATTATATAACATCTTTTTTAGTCGGGAGGGTACTTTTTTTGGAAAAGGTACTTTTTTGGAAAAAGGTACTTTTTTGGAAAAAGGTACTTTTTTGGAAAAAGGTACTTTTTTGTCCCCTTTTTGCCCCTCCCGATAAGAATTTCAAAAATGCCGTCTCAACGGACGTCTACACCGGTCGAGGAACCTACATACCAAATTTCAACTTCACAGCTCCAGCAGTTTGAGCAAGCCGTCAAGGGGGAGACTTTTTCCCCTTTTTGCCCGTCCCTATAAAAATTTCCAAAACTCCCGTCTTGGTGGATGTCTACGATAGTGGAGGAACCTTTATACCAAATTTCAAATTCCTACCTCCAGCGGTTTGGGCAGGCCGTCAAGGGGGGCCTTTTTCCCCTTTTTAACCCCCATTTTTACAACGTTCCTGTCCAAAGTTCCAGAAAGTACTTTCCAGAAAAGTTAGCCCATACTCCAAGGAACACATATCTTAAATTTCAGCTTTCTAGCCAAAGGGGTTTTGGCAGGCCTCCAAGGGGGAGACTTTTCCCCTTTTTGCCCGTTCCGGTAGGAATTTCCAAAAATCCCGTTTTAGCGGACGTCTGCGCCGAAAGAGGAACCTACATACCAAATTTCAACTTCCTAGCTTCAGCGGTTTGGGCTGGGCGATGTTGAGTCAGTCAGTCACGTTATTCTTTTATATATAGAAAAAAGACGATTATAACTTTTACAAAAGATTTATTTTTAATATATTTCTAATGTTTACAAAAAACATCAATGTAAGCATTTAAACGGATGTGCAAATCATTTTATTATAATGAAATTAGGGTTGCCATCCGTCCTCTTTTTCGCGGACACCGTCCTCTTTTTAGGGCGTCCTCCTTCTTTTTCAGTAAGTATCCGGGGTTGTCCTACTTTTTGCACTTTTCCCCATAACCTTTTTTTTATTGCTTCTAAACTTTTGAATTGTTAGCATTGCTGCTTTTGCATTTCAATTGACTTGGCATCACTTTGATTGCCAAATTTGAAGCTTTCAGCAGCGAACCAACTGTTGAATTAAAAAAAAATTAACATTGCTTTTAATGATGAAAATGTATTTAATGAATTCCTTATCCTGAAAAATTATGTGATAACAAGTTTTGGTCCAATTTTTTTTGTATTAAAAATGATGTTTGCTATGAAATAAAAAAACTTGTTGAGTAGTATTTTTTCTTTCCAGCACATAATGCCAACGTAGAACGTGTATTTTCTTTAATAAAAAATTTAATCCAGAAACAATTTCTGATATTATTAGTCAAATATAATTTTGATATGAATTGTCAAGAGTTTTATGAATATTTGAAGAAATACGACATTCAAATTGGAAGCGTTGAAAAATATTCATGAAACTCTTGATAATTCGTATCAGAAATTATAGAAATGTACATTCCCGAAAATGTATGAAATAAATCCGTTAATCGTTATTTTTTTATTCAGGTAGTACAAATTTTAAGTTCAGAATGATTTTGTATCTTATTTGTGAAGTTTTTCGTAATCAAGGCGCAGTGGACGCCAGAAAACAAAAAACTGAATCAAGAAACTATTTCTAGTTCTATTTCTGATATTATTAGAGTCAAATAAAATTTTCATATGAATTGTCAACAGTTTTTTAAATATTTGAAGAAATGCGACAGTAATATATTGATTCAAATTGGAAGCATTGAAAAGCATTCATGAAACCCTTTACAATTCGTATCAAGAAGTTATAGAAATGTACATTCCTGACAATGTGTGTAATGAAATGGTTAATCGTTGTTTTTTTTTTTGTTAATTTATGTACCACTAATTTAAAGTTCAGAATGATTTTTATAGTGGGAATAAAAACTGTTTTATTTATAAAATAAGTTTTTATTTGTATATTTTATCGCGTTGTTGACTTCTGTAAAATTAATTTATTAAAAAAAAATTGTCGTACTTTTTTGAGGTTGGCGACCACGTTTTCTCAAAACGGAAATGGCAACCCTAAATGAAATACACAAGCTTTAATTTTTTGTCCAGTTTCGCTTATAGTACTATTACAAAAGGTCGTTTTGTAAATGCAAATGCAAGCTTTAATTTTTTTGAAACTTTTTGTAAATGTAAATTGTTTACTGGGTTTTTTAACAAAAAATTTTTAACTTCATGTTTTTTACGTGGCATCCATGATGTTTGAAATGAGAATAACTTGATATTTATCGCAAATGAAAGCTTAAAGTCTTGACAATAGATGTATAAAGTTTTATTCTTATATAGGCGTTTTTATGAAATAAAAACGTTTCTATAAAAAAAAAATGGCTGAACTTCACTTTATGGGGCACCCCTCAAGAAAAAAAATATGACCCCCTCTGGAATTAAAAAAGAACATTTTTTTTCTATATGGTGTTAAGAATTCAAACATGACCACAACGTAACAAAAAATTAAAAATTTTGTGCCTGCGGCGCTTGTCCCACATTACATAAAAAACCCCCAAAATTCATTAAATTTTAATTTTTTCCAAAAAAAACACTAACTTTTACCAAACTTTACCAACTTATGTACACTATGTACCAAAAAATGAAAAATTTTTTAAAAAAAATCCCGCGATTTTTTAAAAACATTTTTCGCCTGCGACGCTGTGTCCCATAATATAAAGGGTGGTTAAATTTTAAGGGCCGATGTTGAATTTGAACCACACCTAAACGTCAAGTTTTTTTCTGCATTTCATTTGACATTTCTCAATTTCAGACTAATTCAATTCGAACCAAGGAAAGATACACAATCGAGCAAGGCGTTAAAGTTATTCAGGCTTAATATGAAAATGGGCGTTCAAATCAAAATGCATTTCGTGCACTTCGTGATTTCTTTGGTCAGCATAATCGACCAAATGTGTCCACAATCGGGAGAATTGTGCACAAATTTCAGCAAATAGGGTCTGTAGGAAATGTGAAAACACCTGTTTTTTGTGTTTGGTGCGGTTTATGGGCTGGCGGCGTCATTGGGCCGTACTTCTTCGAAAATGAGGTTGGTTAAGCAGTTACCGTGAATGGTGTTCGCTATAACGGACTTCTTGTGGCCAGAAATTGAGAATGTGGACCTGGACGATATGTGGTTTCAACAGGATGGTGCCACTTGCCACACAGCCAACGAAACAATGGCTCTTTTGCGCGAGAAATTCAATGGCCGTGTTATCTCACGTCGTGACGATGTTAATTGGCCGCCACGAACATGTGATTTGACACCGTTGGACTTCTTTATTTGGGGTTATTTGAAAGAAAAGGTGTACGTCGATAAGCCAGCAACAATTCAAGAGCTAAAGAATGAGATAATTCGGCACATTAACGGCATAGAACCTCAATTATGGCTCAGCGTCATCGAAAATTTGGACCATCGGATGGAGGTGTGCCGCCGAGGTCGGTATGGTTCAATCATGTTCCATACATGATTGAACCACACCAATATTATCATATAAAATGAAATGACAATAATTTCCTAAATAAGTTGTGTTTTATTCAAAATCAACATCGGCCTTTAAAATTTAACCCACCCTTTACAAAAAACCCCATAAAATTTTAACTTTTTCCTAAAAAAAATCCCTCACTTTTATCACCAAAAAGTTTACGTACATTTTTCAAAATAGTATTTTTTAACACCTAAAATGACAAAAATGCACCTAGCCCGAATTCTATTTTCCGGATCTTAAAACAAAATGCATATTTGGAATCGTGAGAACATTTTCTTTAATTTGAGTCGTCACACGTGCCATTTTGGGCGTGTTTCGGTTTTTCGGACTTAGCGGGTCCAGCGGTCCCCGGCCACGTTAACACCATATAGGAAAAAATTTTCTTTTTTAATTCCAGAGGCGGTCATATTTTTTTTTGAGGTGTGCCCCATAAACTGAAGTTTTGCCAAAAAAATAATGGAAATTCTATCGCCGGGCCGTAATGGGTTAATAATAATTTTAAAAAATGTCATCTTAAAGACATTGCTAAAAGACCTTTACAATGGTGTATATATTGTCCCAATTCGACCATTAATGTCGAAGATATAGCCAAGTATATTTTCAAACTTTGCACATAGGCGTTTCCGCGAAAAAAAATATATAGTAGCACTCCCAAAAAAGAGTTCTATCAGTGGTAAAAATATGGAGGCAATCGGTGGGGTCCCCTAAACTCAACTTTAGCCTGTAGTATGTGTGGGGAGAAAAAACAAACAAATTTTAACCTTTAAAATAAAAAAGGTTAGTAATTTTTTTTGCTAATTTTAGCTAATCGGGTTTCAAAATTTAGTAAAATTAAATTTTTAGAATTAGCAACTCAAATTAGTAAAAAATTCTGTAATTTGTAAAATGAGAATACCAAATTATTTTACTAAAAAACAACTTTATAATAAAAATTAGTATAATACTAGTATAATAAAATTGGAAACCCTTTTACTAATTTTTATACTAACTTTTTTTTTTTAGTGTACAACAACTTAACGAAATAACTTATTATACCGATAACCTTAAAATACCCTAACGAAATATTTATGAAATAACGTTATCCATTAACACTAAAGACTGGTTTACACTATAAGATTTTGGGAAAGATTTTGCAACCTTGTCTATATGTTTTACATGTGTACTAAAGCAAAATACTACCGAAAATCTTATAATGTAAACTGGCCTTAAACTTATGAATCGGTTGCCAACTCTGATAAAAACCCATAATGCATGTTAAAAACAAAAAAAAAAAAAATGTAGCACCTTTTTTATCACTTTTTATTTTGAATCTAGCACTTTTTTTTCGACGATCTAGCACAGGGATGATAAAGTTAGTACTATAGTACTTTTGTGGTACTATTGGGACCTCAAAAGTACTATGGTACTCATATGACTCATTAAGTACCATTTACACATTTTTCGATTTTTAAATTTTTTGTGCTTTTTTAGTTTCGGAGTTTTAAATAAAAAATACTTAGTTGAAAATATTTAAAATATTAGATGTTACTATTGAAAACTCAAGTTAAACATATAAAAAATGTTCTTTCGCATTTTTTTTTATTGAAATACGTATGTATACAAAAAAATATATATTAAAAATTGGGAGAATTAAGAAATCTAGAAATTTTTGTATTTTTTGAGACTAGCAAAATGTTTTTCCCTATCAGAGCACCTAAAGAATTCACTCATTCGATTTTCAATCCTTTTTTTTTCATAATTTTATTTATTGAATCTTCACAATCCTTAATGATTAAATACCTATAACCTATTTCGAAAAATAGAATGATCTTATTGCACCTAATACAATCATTAATGTCATCTGATTCGATTGTCAATCAATTTGTTCATTAGAAAATATTCTTATGACATTGCAAGGTGGAACAGACCTGTAAAGAACTTTAAAATAATATTCGCTTTAAAACGAAGTCGAATACGATATTTAGGAACTTTAAATTCTGAACCCCACACTCACAGAAATAAACAAAAATAGCAGAAGAAGCCAATAAAAATTAAGAAAAAATGCTCTTAAAAAAGAAACTGCTTAGCAGATTTTTTTATACTGTAAAATCTGTAGAAAATATTAATATTAGTAGAGTAAAAATAACAAAAATAAACTGTTATATGTAAAAAAAATTTTGTTGCTTTTAAGTAAAATTTAGTTGAATGGAAATAGCAGTCTATCCCGCTAAAATCAACGGAAATAGTTGCTAAAAATAGTAAACTGCTGATTTCAGAAGACTAGATTTTTATTCGTATAAAAAAATAGAAAAAAAGCTTTCTAGATTTTAAATTTTTCGTGATTTTTAGTCTACTAATTATTATTTATTACCAGGGCAAGTTTAAAATGGCACAAAAAAATTTGAAATTGGCAGGCAAAATGGCATGGAAAAGTGGTAAAATTGGCACAAAAAACGCAAAAATGGCACGCTTATTCCAAAAATTTTAAAATATAATAGTTGATTTAAATGTTTTTCTGAATGTTTTTATTAAAAATACAATAATGAAGGAATTTACCGTTGAACTGCTAAAGTGCATTCGCCGTATATTAGTATGAGTTAAAAAGAAAAATTAAATTTTATTAAGGCCCGATTACTGAATGTTCAGTTAGCTACTAACTGGGACTTTAGCTGACACATTTATTGTTGTTTCTCATAAAAAATTTGAATTTAACTGTTGGCTAAATTTTAATTGGATACCCGACTAAAAAAGTTTTCATATAATCTTATATGATTTGATATAATTATAAATGTTTGTATGCGTGGCTTTATATAACCATATAGATTCATATTAACACTTTGGTTTTCTAAATATGTTTGATTTGACGTTATATATGTATAATCATATTCGATTTGGTCTCCAGCCATACATATATAAAGAGATCTGCGATATAGTTTATATATAATGGCGTATAGGCTTCTACAAACAATCTTATATCAAAATATATAACAAAATTAATAGAAATTTGTATTAATTGTATAAATAATTATATCTGACATGATATATAATTATACAAGATTTTATAAAGTTTAATTGCACTATAAAAATTAAGAAATTGTGGATCTGGTTTTGAATTTTGCAGTTTGACATATAAATTAAAGTTTATAATTGAATTTAACACCTATTTTTCAAATATTTGGCAAACTACTTTTTATTAAAATAAAAATAGTTGAATGGGGGAAATGTTTAGTTGATCTCTTATTTTAAGTAAATGAATGTTCTTTAGTTTGACTCTAGATCATGAATTAATATCACTTTCTGTTTAAATTATTTTCAAATCAAAGAAAGATGATACAATTTTTACAAGTAAATTACAAAGAATAAAAATTTTTGAAAGAATTCGATAAGACCAGCAAAGACAGAATACGCATTTTCGGCTTTCGCTACAAAGCCATTATCAGTGTCTTTCGCCTTGAGTGGGTTCATATTTGATAATTGTCTACTTATGTGACTGTTGAAAGCAAACCGAATTTGTTATCAACAACTCAACTTAACATCAACGAAATTTAACAATGCTATTTTTATCCTTTGTTATTATTACTCTTTTTTGCTTTTGAACCTTAATTCTTAAGATATCTCAGCTGATTCTATTCAACTCTGTGTATGATAACCACAGATTTTTGAATTACAACGAACCGTTAAATTAAAATGTATGTTATTTAAATTATATTTTTGCACCGTGTCAATGTGTTTTAAGATGAATGGGAGAAATGTTTAGTTGATCTCTTATTTTAAGTAAATGAATGTTCTTTATTCTTTAATTTACTTGTAAAAATTGTATCATCTTTCTTTGATTTGAAAATAATTTAAACAGAAAGTGATATGGGGGAATATTTAGTTGATCTCTTATTTTTAAGTAAATGAATGTTCTTTTTAGTTTGACTCTAGATCATAAATTAATATCACTTTCTGTTTAAATTATTTTCAAATCAAAGAAAGATGATACAATTTGTACAAGTAAATTACAAAGAATAAAAATATATTTGAAAGAATTCGATAAGACCAGCAATACTATGTGGTCAGGGTATTATAAGTTTGTGCTGATGTTTGTAACACCAAAAAATATTGGTCGTAGACCCACCTTATAGTATACCGATCGGCTCAGATTTTTTTTTATTTCGATTTAACGATGTCCGTCCGTCCGTCCGTCTGTCTGTCTGTCTGTCCATGCAATCTGTGCGCACTCTACAGGTCGCAAATATTAAGATATTTTGATGAAATTTGGTACGCAGACCTATGTTGGCCCAAGGACGAACAAGTTTGATTTTGGTGAACATCGGTCCATGTTTAGACCTAGTGCCCATATAAGGGTCCTACCAAAATTATATTGTTTATACGCTGCAGGTCGTAAATATTAATATATTTTGACGAAATTTGGTACACAGACCTATGTTAGCCCAATAACGCAGCCTATTGATATTGGTGAATATCGGTCCATGTTTAGACCTAGTGCCCATATAAGGGTCCTACCAAAATTATACTGTTTATACGCTGCAGGTCGTAAATATTAAGATATTTTGATGCAATTTGGTACACAGACCTATGTTGGCCCAAGGACGAAGCCTATTGATTTTGGTGAACATCGGTCCATGTTTAGAACTAGTGCCCATATAAGGGTCCCCCCAAAATTATACTGTTTATACGCTGCAGGTCGCAAATATTAAGATATTTTGATGAAATTTGGTACACAGACCTATGTTGGCCCAATAACGCAGCCTATTGATTTTGGTGAACATCGGTCCATGTTTAGACCTAGTGCCCATATAAGGGTCCCACCAAAATTATATTGTTTATACGCTGCAGGTCGCAAATATTAAGATATTTTGATGAAATTTGGTACATAGACCTATGTTGGCCCAAGGACGAAGCCTATTGATTTTGATGAACATCGGTCCATGATTAGAACTAGTGCCCATATAAGGGTCCCCCCAAAATTGGCTTGGTTACAAACTGCAGGTCGCAAATATTAAGATATTTTAATAATTTGGTGCTCTGACTCACATTATAGAAAATTTTGACACAAGCCCCATTTTAACCCATTCGAATTTTGGATCCAAACAATACACCAGACTGGTGTAGGGTATTGTATAGTCGGCATGCCCGACTTTAACCTTTTTACTCGTTTTGAATTATGAATTTGAATTTGATCTCTTATTTTTAAGTAAATAAATGTTCTTTTTGGTTTGACTCTAGATCATAAATTAATATCACTTTCTGTTTAAATTATTTTCAAATCAAAGAAAGATGATACAATTTATACAAGTAAATTATAAAGAATAAAAATATATTTGAAAGAATTCGATAAGACCGGCAATACAGAATACGTATTTTCGGCTTTCGCTACAAAGCCATCATCAGTGTATTTCGTCTTGTGTGGGTGATATTAATTTATGATCTAGAGACAAACTAAAGAACATTCATTTAATAAAAATAATTTTAAGAAATAAAAAAACATTCTTTTTTCATTGTGGAATTAAAGGTCGAAAGAATTATTTTTTATTTTAAATTTAAAAGTTAAAATTAGACAAACATAAGATGCAATAAAATAAATATGGTTTAAGTTCAGTTATTTTTTCCGTAAAACAAAATTAATTGTGAAAGTTAATTTTTTTATTTTATAAACCACACTTTTTATAAGAAAGATCAAAACTCTAACCTAGAAAAAGTTGTTCCGACAAATTTTTGTAATGTTGTGTTAAACTGAAAATTCTTTTTGTCAGCTATTTCCAAGTTTATTAGCAAACATTTTTCTAAACAACTTTTTCTAGTTTTAAATTTTTGTCTTTATTGAAATAAAACAAAATAAACCACATTTTAAAAGAAGGATTTCAGTTACAAACTGCGTTATTCTAAGTTTAACGACAATCTGCTTCCTAAAAACGGTCTAAATCGCATTCAATCCTCATTTCAAACATCTTTCCATCAATAAAATTTTTCTCTAAATACCAAAGGTCGACCAATACCCACTTTGTTATCCAAACTGTTCTGTCGGGCATTAGTATGAACAATATTTATTAAAATTTTATTTGAAAATTTTTATCAAATTATATATATTTATATATAATTTGATTCAGTTAGACAGATCCATTTTTCGGATCAAATTGTATCAGGTTAGATAACATGCTTATCTCGCTTGATATAATTATATATTCCAATATTCGGATCAAATTAGATATGGACGTATATATGGTGATATATGATTATTAGGCCAACCAAAAAGAAGCCACGGCATGTTTTTTATTTGAAGAGATAGAATATATATTAGGGCGGGTCGATTTAATAATTCACCCATGGCTCAGTGAAAATCGTATTCGAGGGATCAAAATAAGAAACTTTGCCGAAGGAACCATACCGAAAACGAATTCTACTACCCCCCAACTGTTGACTTTTGTCCCGTAGGGTCAAGTTTTGAAAAATCCCACTTTGACCCATTTAGAGTGCCCCAATCGAGTCCAAATGTATGACCGACCCCCACTAACTTTGGAGGGCCGATCCACCCATGCCAGTAGCACACCCCCTGGAACTCCCCTGGGGGGTTCCCCATACAAACATTTTAAAAAATCACCATTTTTGGCACTTTATTTTATTATTTTTTATTTATTTTATTTATTTTTATTATTTTATTTATTTTTTCTCTTTAGAAATTTATTTAGTCAGAACATATGTAAATGAAAAAATTAATTTAACTTAGTAATAGAAAAGAAAATAAAAAAAATTACTGTTTGAAGTCTTTTTTGCTTTCAAGTCTGGGCAATTTCGCACGGCTCTCTAATGTCGTCACCATAACAGCCTCTACATTTTCCGGTATAACTCGTTTGGAAACGCTAGCTAGCAATTGAACGTGTCGTTCTGTTGCAGGTCGTAAAATAGGTTGTGTGGGTTTTTTAAGCCACCACAAGACACAGCTGCATGTCGTAAACTTACTTAAGCTAAATCGGTTACAGGTAGAATTGAGCATAAAATTATCATAAAGGATTTTCCAGAAGTAATAAAAGGCGCACTTGCTTAACAGAATTTGTGGTCAGATTAACGTTTAATTTACATGTAAGTACTTTATGGGCAGTTTTGACAACAAAATCGGTTACAGGTAGAATTGAGCATAAAATTATCATAAATGATTTTCCAGAAGTAATAAAAGGCGCACTTGCTTAACAGAATTTGTAGTCAGATTAACGTTTAATTTACATGTAAGTACGTTATGGGCAGTTTTGACAACAAAATCGGTTACAGGTAGAATTGAAATTACCATTTCATTCTTATTACCTCGTCTCCTAGACCATATATAACGCAACAGTTTTTGTGAATGCATTAAGTCGTTGTGAAGAACTCGAAGTGTGAAGTGCTAATTTGAGATAAAAAAATATTAAAAAAAAAATCATTCCAAATCAAGAAGTTTACAATGAATCCACCATCCTCTACACCGCAAGATGAAGCAATAACAACATCAACAACTATCGAAAACCCAATGAGTCATATACCCAGGCATGATGTTACTGTTTTTGGTGTGTCTACTGATTTGACTGATCTTAATTTACCAACCCATCTGGATATCTTGAGATATTATTTTTACTTGAGCGAACAAAAAAAGTTGTCCTATAAAGCATTCACTATTCAAGCACAAGATAAGTTGATTGGAATTTGGGAAAAACTTGGTATGGAAATAATGCTGAAAAAAAGTGTATGTAATAAATTGAATAGATTGCTTGACAAATATCAAGAGCAAATCAAGAGAAGAAACAAACCCCAACAATTTACAGAGTATGTAAAATCTCTGGAAACAATTTTTTTCATTGGAACATGTAAATGCGATTTGAAGGCAGCTCCATGTGCATGCGGTTTGGTTCCCGAACGCCTCAAAGAGTTTATGCACGATCAACATAATCAGAGAAGTCTAACAATGGATGGATTTGCGATCGAAATTGAAGAGCAAGGAGCAACGTCTATGTCATCAATTCCAACATACCAAGATCCCGATGATTCAACATACGCACCGCCACCGGTTCAAGAAGATTTGGATATAAGCACAAGTTCACAATACACACAGAGATACGATTGTTTTAACTTTGCCTTGGTATGTGACAGATTTGGCGTGCCTGATAGAGTAGCATCAACAATGGGAACAGCTCTTTTCCAAGATTTTAAAATGAAAGATATCCATGGCAAACCTCTCATCATGGATAAATCGAAAGTTCGCCGAGAAAAAGAGAAATGCAGACAAGAAGTGCTTCGCAAACGGTTAGATGATACCAATTTGTTAGCATTTTCATTCGATGGCAGAAAAGATGATACTTTAACGAGAGATACAATTGATGAGAAGTATCATACTAGAATGGTAGAATCTTGTTATTTTGAGAGAACCGAATTCTGAATTGATTGGTTACGTAAGACTGGAACATGAAACCGCTGAATACAAAACAACCAAATTAAATGATTTTTTCAACGATAAAAATATATCACTGGATGCATTAATTGGCATATGCACTGACGGTGAGCCAACAAACACTGGCCCAAACGGTGGAATTATACGACGATTCGAATTGCTGTTAAAAAGACCATTGCATTGGTTCGTTTGCCTTCTACACTTCAACGAACTTCCGTTTCGGCAATTGTTTGAAGCTTTGGATAAATCAACCAGCACTGGACCAAGATCGGCAACCGGAAAATTGAGCCGTCAAATCGAAACTTGTGAAACTCTTCCGGTAAGTTATTGCTATCACTCATTTATTATAATTGTCAACCGTTTTTAATTGTTTTATTTTTATATATTTTCAGGTGGTGGACGGCTTTCAGAAAATTGAGTTGAAAAATATGCCCCCTGCTCCAGAAAAAATTGAATTTTCCACCGATTCCAAGTACTTATACGACATGGCCCATGCAATTTCTAGCGGCGTGGTTTCAGTGGATCTGCCAAACATCAAACCAGGGAAAATTGTACATTCTCGGTGGCTCACCAATGCCGCTAGACTATTACGATTATATGTGACAACGGAAAATCCAGATGCAAATTTAAGAATACTGGTTGAATTTATAATTACATGTTATGTGCCAATGTACTTCAATATCAAGTATTACAGCTCTGTCGTGTACGGTAGTAGATTATTTTTCAAATTCATTAGTTGGTCAAGATTTCTAGAACCTCGTTTACGCAAAATTGTCAATAAAGTAATTACAGATAATTCATATTATGCGCATTCGGAAAATATCTTGTTATCAATGTTGTTTGATGATAGCAAAGAAAAGCGCGACTGTGCTATCAAGATAATTCTACGCTATCGAACCGATGTTGACGACCCAACGGGACTTAGAGCTTATAAAAAACCAGATATAAACTTTTATTGCACAAGTTACACGGAAATGATCAATATGAATGACATAAATGACGTATTTGAACCACCATTCACGCGAAGCATTCCATACGATACTTTGAAAGAATATTTAAGTCAAGATGATCCACCGTTTAATGATCCAAAAATTCCATCACACATACAAGAAACAGAACGACACGTTCAATTGCTAGCTAGCGTTTTCAAACGAGTTATACCGGAAAATGTAGAGGCTGTTATGGCGACGACATTAGAGAGCCGTGCGAAATTGCCCAGACTTGAAAGCAAAAAAGACTTCAAACAGTAATTTTTTCTTTTTCTTTTCTATTACTAAGTTAAATTAATTTTTTCATTTACATATGTTCTGACTAAATAAATTTCTAAGGAGAAAAAATAAATAAAATAATAAAAATAAATAAAATAAATAAAAAATAATAAAATAAAGTGCCAAAAATGGTGATTTTTTAAAATGTTTGTATGGGGAACCCCCCAGGGGAGTTCCAGGGGGTGTGCCACTGGCATGGGTGGATCGGCCCTCCAAAGTTAGTGGGGGTCGGTCATACATTTGGACTCGATTGGGGCACTCTAAATGGGTCAAGGTGTGATTTTTCAAAACTTGACCCTACGGGACAAAAGTCAACAGTTGGGGGGTAGTAGAATTTTTTAGAGGTATGGTTCCTTCGGCAAAGTTTCTTATTTTGATAGAATACGATTTTCCCTGAGCCATGGGCGATTTTTTTGCCTCCCCACAAATCTACCCGGCCTAAGGGCCGCGAAGAGATAGAATAGCTTAGATTAAATACAAGTTCTGATCTTAAAAATATAAGAATTTTAAGCTATATTTGTTAGAGCTTTTATTTGCTAATTTTATCTAATTTTGCTTGTTTTTGCTTATTTTGTAAATATTGGCTTATTTTTGCTTATAAGCTTATTTGAGCTTTTTTATGCGAAAATAGAGCATATTTTTGCATATTTTTCATAAAATCAGTCATTTTTAAAATTATTTTAAGTCGACATAAATTTTTTTATTTAAAAAAATTTTTTTTTTTATTTATTTTAAATTAAAAAATCTCTTGTTAAAATAAACTTTTTATTTTTCCAACATGAATTCTAATAGTAAAAATATGGCAATGACGATTTCCTTAGGCAAGAATGATTTTAGCACATTTAATTCTTTAATGCATTTCCCGATGAAAATAAATTTAAGAATGTCACAACTTTGTCTGATTCCTGAAGTTCCAAGGAATGTAGCATTGTATTAAATACACTTAACCAAAAGTCGTAAGTGAAATCAACATAAAAATTTTGTTACTTTTTGATGAAACGAATTGTTAAAACAATATATTTTTTATTCAAATTAATGTGTGTTTTTTTTAAATCAACTACTTTTTTTTTTAAATGAACATACTTATTTCCGTCAATAATTCTCTACAAAACAATTGCTAATTTGATAATTTTTTTGTCCATTTTTTAACAAAATTTAATTTGTTAACTCTAAAAAATTTTGTAAAAAGCCTGCAACGTAAATTTGATACAATTTTTCTTCAATTTGAAAAAAAGAGTATTAAATCTGTGGAAAAAAGTTTAGTGAGGTTAGTTTTGTCGCGTCATTACTCGTGCTAGCATGTGTATTTGTAATTGTCGGAAATATCAATAAATTGACATTAAGTGTTTTTGTTTTTCAAAGTATAGATAATTAACAACTTCAGTGACTTGAAGTGAATTGCTAATTGAAGATTTATTAATTTTAATTTATATAATTTTGAACGTTCTCAATTAAATCGTACATTAAAATTTCTATCATTAATTTTGATTTATTATCTATCTTTTTGTTATTTTGTTTAAGGCAAACTATTAATGAAAGTTATATAATATATTTGAATTATTAATTTAAATAAAGTTATATGTTTTTGTATATAAAATGGTACATGTGTTTTAAATAAAGAGTTTTTAGGATATGCTATATTATAATTTCAATTTTATATTTCATTATTTTTTATATTTTATCAAATTCATTATAAAAAAGACATTGTATATATATAGCTTAAAAAAAATTTAAATTGGTGAAATATAAAAAATAATGAAATATAAGTCTAAAAATTAATAATAAATCGATAAAAAATTAATTAATTAAATAAAATGCATTGTTGAATTTAATAAAATGCATTGGTAAAACAACAAAATCATTATGCAATTTAATTAAATATAATTGTTAAAACAACTAATTTGTGTTAATACATTTGACGATATTTTGTCAAAATATAAATCTACTAAACAATGCGTTAAATTGATGGACAGGTTTTGTTAGTTGTATAGTGATCACCCATTCATCAATTTAATATGGATTTTAGTTGATTTCACAGCTGTTTTTGGTTCAGTGTAAAAAATTTTAATTTTATGAGGATTTTAATGAAGAAGTGATGAAGCTTAAGGACTTATTTTTGCATTTTAACTGCTTATTTTACTGTTTTTTCGAGCTTTTTTTAAGAGCTTAAAACATTGCTTTTAGAGCTTTTTTTTGTTGCCCTAATGATTATATAACAAATTTTTTAGTCGGGTATTAAGTAATCGGACCTAAATATTAAAAATATATCGTTTTTTGTAAATTTTTTACAAAAATTATTTACAAAGATTGAGTTTTTACTGAATTTTACGGCCTTAGTGTATTAATCTTATTTAATTCAATATCGTATCCTTTTGGAATTTAAAGACTAAAGAAAACATGTTACACATTTATTTAAAAAAAAATGTGGAACAAAAATTAAACAAAAATTTTGGTTTTGTCTGATTGACTTAATCGAATTGATTCTGATGCAAAAGAAGTATTTCCTTAATACTACAAATAATAATAAATTGAAGCTTTTGTTACACAATAGGTTCAGAAATGGGCTCCGTAAAGGCTAAACATTAAAATTGGCTCTAAAATATGCTATTTCAGACATTATAAAAAGCACATTTAAATCACTTTGAAAAATGTATTATATTATATATTATAAAGAGTACTTCCAAATCACTCTAAAAATGCAAACAAAATGTACTCGTATTGATGTGATGAAAATGTATACCTAAAAACCATACTTTTATTAACATCATATAATCACTTTTAAATTACTAACAAAATGCTTAAATTGAACTACTGACAACATGGGACATCACGTGTAAAATAAATCAGTGTTAGAGCTAAATTGTAACTACTTCACAATCAGTTGATGCTATTCGGAGTGCTTTTAAAATAACTTTTTTGTAATGACTTTTTTTGCTGGGTATGTTTAGAAAAAAAAACTACACTCCAAATACATATTTTTCATCTTGGACATGGAGAAATAGCTGAAATAGAAATGGCAATTTTTCACTCTACTGCAAGTAATTTAATTACATCCAATTAGTGAATGTTAAATATTCCCGAGTAAAAATAGTTATATATTGTCACATATAATGTGATTGGGCTATATCTGACAATGAATGGAGTAACATTAAGACACATATCATTATATACAACTACATCTGATATTATTTTTTCAACGAATTTTTTGTATGGTAATTGATATTATTACATATCCCCAAATCTGACTCCATATATAACTACATAAGCCTTATAAAACTAATGAAATTATATGTAGTGATCGATATGATTATATATGATTTGATACTAAGTTTTATAACACTGTATGTGTCGTTGTACAAAAAATATATTTTAATTTTATATAACTTTCTATATAATCGCATACAAATTAATATATAGTTTAACATCAAATTTAGTTATCTGCAAATTCAGAGTTAATTACTCCATAGCCAAATAATTTTCACGTGATGTTTTTGCATGTAAAATCATATTAAAAAATGATGCGTACGATTTAGAAGACAAAAGTATTCAAATAAATTTTTATTTTATGTTTTAAAATTTGGGTCTTCAAAATTGTTAAAACCATAGACATTTCAATTTAATAGCTGGTATGCATAAAAAGTATGCCTACTATCAGACAAAATTTTATAAAATCAGATATTTTTATATCGAATTAGATATAATTTGATGTCCTGGATATGGACAAATCTCGGATCAAACTTTATCAAATTATATCTAATTTGATATAATTAGACACATCTAGATGACCCATTTTTCGGATCAAGTTGTATGTCGTTGTATATGGGGATTTATCAAAAAAGATATAATTATGTATGACACCATATTAAGTTTTTTACCCGGGTTGGAATGGAATTTTTCAATTGTGTAAAAATATAAATAGAAGTGTTAAAAATGAAAAGGCCGACTGTCTATCGCTGTTTTATATAAAATATAATTAAAACTTAAAAGTTCATCATCGAATTCGGTATTAAAAATTAGGGTGAAAGAAGTGTCGGACAGAAAATTCTTTTTAAAATAGGGAGAATCTAACCCCATCTGTTGAGCACTTTTAAGGCACATTTACACGCGAGAGAAAATTGCTAGAGATAGAGCAAAATACAATTCTAATTAGCTCTATTGTGAATGATTTAACCTATTTAGAGGTGTTTTTTGCTCTATCTCTAGCAGTTTTCTCTCTCGTGTAGATGTGCCTATAGAACTACTTTTTGGATTTAGTAAATCCAAGTGATTAGAAAAAGCGGTTTTGGATGTAAACTTTTTTAGTAGTATTGATATACTAATATAATTTGAAAATGCTAAAAAAACCATAAAAAAATCTTGCAAAAATTTTAAATCAGTTATGTTTATTGTGAAAAAATTAAATGAGAAAATTTATTTTTTTAGACTCAATGAAAGATTAAACAGTATTTACAAAAAATTATCTTTTCATACTTTTTTAAAGTATCTTAGAATAAATGTAAAAGTTTACCTCTCAATTCATAAACACTCTGCAAAGTTGTAGGAGGTTTACAAAACAAATTCTTCACATAAAATTTGTTCGATAAACCTCCTATAACTTTTGAAATCATTTATGAATTAAGGGGTAAACTTTTATATTTATTCTAAGATAGTTTAAAAAAGTATTAAAATATAATTTTTTATAAACATTGTTTAAAAAAAGTATTTTCCATTAATAAGACTTTATTAAATAATACTAAAAAAATTATTCAGCATATTTTCAGCATATTTTTTGTATTAAATTTAGCAGATCTTTAGCATAATGAATATAATAAAAAAATTGCGATTTTTTAATTTAGCATATTCTAAGCATATATTTTTTATTTTAGAATTTAGCAGATTTTAGCAGAAATTTTTTAGGAATCTAGCATATTTCCATTCAAGAGTTTTGGCAACACTGCATGTGAACCTTCCATTTTAGGTATAGGATGTGTTGAGCGGACTTATGTAAAACACTACGAGGGACATTTTTGTGGAGCATTCTAACCCTCTAACTCTTCAATGAAAGGGAATTTTTTGGCCCCTTTTTAAAAATGGACAAGAAAGACCAGTAAGTTGAAGAATTAGAGGGTTAAAATGTTCCACAAAAATGTTCCTCGTAGTGTTTTACATAAGTTCGCTGAACACATCCTATACATACATAAAAATATTGTTCAACTTTTTTCAATTAAAACGATTTGTTAAATTATTTCAAAAGGTGTCAATTAGGGATGCCAATCGGGATTGATATTTTAAAATCCCGGGATTCGGGATTATGCATGAAATCCCGGGATCCCGATCTCGGGATCCCGGGATTTTCGACACTACGGAATTTTTCGGGATCCCGGGATTTTACGGGATTTCGGGATTTAAATTTTCCTTTATTTGTAAAAATGTTTATGTTATGTAACTAATTTTTTTATAGAATAAAGCGTTTTATAATTATTTAATAGTTGTTAATTAATAATGTGGTACATTTTATGAATATTGAAACATCTCAGTCAGAAATTGACAGTGGTACAAAAAATCAAGTACTTGCATACCACTGGGTAACCGCTATGTTAAAAATAAATGACTGGCAGAACACTCATTTGGGACGCTTTACCAGCGTTTGCAAAAATCGTTTTGCCAGTATTTGTTTTACAAAACATCACGGCAGGGCAAAAAAAAGATACATATGAACTTTTTGTAAATTTTATTTTGGAAAATATATTTCCAAACCATCTATTTATTGGTTTTGGCAGCGTTTTGCCAAAGTTAAAAATTTTGTTTCACCAGTACTTTTCCGGCGCTTTTTGAACTGCCGGTCCTTTCGTCTATTGAAGTTATCATATTGGAAATGGGAAAGCAATTTTTGTCAGTACTTGTACCACCTGTTAAAATACCTTGCCATCGCTTTCCCGTTTGTATTTTTCTGGCTGGGATAATATATGAAGGCCTGTCATTAAGTACACTTGCGTCCAGTATTTTGTAAGCAGATTTTAAAACAGATTCGTTGCGATAACCTTGCCCACTAAATCGTGTAATTACTGCAACAAAGTTATTTGGTTATCGTTATCAAATGTTTTCATGGAAGAATTCAAATTTACAGTCCCAGCCAAAACTTACAGTCCCAGTTTCAGAAATCGAATTTCGCTTGGAAGAATAAATCGGTAAAATAACAAACAAACTTGATTTTTCGCATGTATTACTCAAAAACTTAATATTGTTTACCAAAATGTCTAATTTTTCTGCAAAATCTTTGCATAGTTTACTCGAATAATCTACTTAATTTATAATTTTGCCAATATCTTGGCATCAATTTCTTGTCAATATGAGAAAATTCAAGTAAAAACGTAGGTAACCTAAAATTGCTCACTTTGTTTATTTGCGTTTATATTAATATTAAAAAATAAGAAAATCCCGGGATTTTTGAGAAATAATCCCGGGATTCGGGATTTTGCCAATCCCGAAAATCCCGGGATTCGGGATTTCCCGTTTGGCATCCCTAGTGTCAATTAAAAATTAATCCAATAGATTAAATAATTGCTCAAAACTGCATTTTGCTTGACATTTTTTTTATTCTACCACTCAAAAGCATTTCATAAAACAAGAGAAAAATATCAGCATATTGTTGTTGTTTTTTCGTTTGTTTTATTTATGTAGTTGTTTTTATAAATGTTAATGTATTAGTAACAGGGATAATAAATTTGGTAATATAGTACTTTTTATGGTACTACATATTAGAACCTCAAAAGTACTATGGTACTCCTTAGCATTATTAATACCATTTTAAATTATTCAAAATAAATAGTAAAAAATCGTAAGAAACGTAATTCAAAGAAAAGGTTTCTAAAATTTTGTAAAAAATTTTAAACATTTATTTGAATTTGGGAGAAAATCTTCAAATTATTGTGTTTTTTGTTTAGTTTTATTTGATTTTATTTAGTATTCTCAATTAATTTTAGTTAATTTAAATTGTGTGGTAACTTCTTTTTCGTAAATGTTCGGGCATGTTGTTTGTTTAAATACCCAATCCAAATTGCCTCAAATTGTAGGTTGATATCACCTATTTTAAAAGGCAGCATAGAGTTTGCTATCTTTTACGGTAATATTGTCATTAAAAATAGATAATTTTTATTTGACTTTTATGTTCGAAAAATTACCTATATTTTAGTTAAATTTACTCTTACACATTGGTTTATTAACTATTATAACATCGGCAAAATATACATCCCATTTGGTAATATTACTTTCATATTAGCTATTTTTTATTGCAAAAAGCCCCTAAATAATAATTTTTTTTTATTTTAATATTAAATTTCAATTTATTTATTAAAAATTGATAAAAATACATGTGAATTTTACAAATTATTTACGCAAATAACATATATTATTACTACACTATACAACATTATTGCTAAACATTTTTTAATTTTTCTACTCATATAAGAAACAAAAGACGCCAGAATGTTTAAATTTCTTAATAGGAAAAAGGTTTATAAGTTTTTCTATAAGAAATTTTCAGAATCCACAGATCATGAGGACTTTTTCTTATAGAAAAAATCATCAATCATTCTAAGGACATTTTTTATAAAAAAAAACCTCAGATACTGAGAAATATTTCCTATGAGAAAACCCACAGATTCTGGGACATCTTCTTATAAGAAATCCATCAGATTCTGAGACTTTTTCCTTTAGAAAAGCCGCCAGATTTTGAGTACTTTTCCTATATAAAAACTGCCCGATTCTGATGACCTTTTCCTACAGATTTTGAGCACTTTTCCTATAGAAAATCCTTAGATTTTGAGAACTTTTTGCTATAGGAAAACTCTTAAATTGTAAGGACTTTTTCCTTTAGAAAATCTTCAGATTTTGAGCACTTTTTTCTATAGAAAAATCCTCAGATTTTGTGGACTTTCCTATAGAAAAACCCCTAAATTCTGTTACTATATAAAACCCTCAAACTCTGCGAACTTTTTCCTATAGAAAACCCTCAGATTCTCAGGACTTTTCCTATAGAAAAACCCTCAGGTTCTGAAGAATTTTTCCTACTGAGAAACCCTCAATGGTAATTTTTCCCGGCAGAAAATCGTAAAGATTCTGATAATTTTTCTATACTATATTATCTGAAAGATTACTCAGAAAAAATGTCTTTAAAATCCGAGGGTTTTACTTTACGAAGAAAGTTTTATAATCTTACGATTTTTTATAACTTATACCCCATTCACATGAACAGGATAACTGAATCTCATTTTTGCTCTTCTATTACCATATAACGTCATTTTTTGATACTATATGGTAATAGCATAAAGAACCAAAAACGAGGAGATAAGTATTCCAATTCTTGTGAATGGCATTTTAGGTGTTTTTAAAAAGGTATCTTCTACCTTTGCGAAAGAAAAATCTCCTTGAATCTGAGGGGCTTTCTGCAAAAATTCCTTACACTTTAAGATTTTGATAAAAAAAATTCTTAGTCTTTTGGATTTAGCATAGCTAACATTCTCAAAATCATGTTCGAAGCACATTTCTGTAGCGTTTTAGATGCCAGTAACAGTCACAGATTGTATTTGGGGTTACTAAGGTATCCGCACACCTACTTCCCATAACACAGTACAACAGCCAATCTGGGGGGTGAGAAATTCCAAGTCAGGGTGATGGTACTAGGTCAGTATAGTAAAACCCTCAAAGGGTTTGGCGTTCGTATGTGTCATTTTTTTTTATGACCTTTTAAATTTTTTCCTTTTCTTGATGTTTTTTCGCTTAGTTGTAACATTTTGGCAAAAACGTAGTTTAACATAACTCGAGAACCACTTGTCCGATTTTGATGAAACAAATTTATAAAAATTTAGAATTACAATTTCTTTAATCGGTTTATATAACGTTTTTCTTTATAATCAACAGTTTTGCCGGTAAAAATAAATTTGTGGAGAAAAAAAAATATTTTTTTGCCTAAAAATTTTTTTTTTTTAAATTCATAAAAAATCCAAAACGGAAAAAAGGATCAAGTGTTATTAATTTCATGTAAAGTCACATAACCTATAAACAAAATTTAACGCGTTCTGCTTTTATTTACAATTAAGTGAAGGTATCCCATTTTGACAAGAATATTGATATTTATTTTTATTCAAAAAAGTGTCATTTATCGCCTTTTTCATAAATTTTCTCCAATAACTCCAGACTTCTGGCCGTAAACTACTAAAAAAATTAAGTAAACATTTTTATAATTTTTTATTTTTATTTTATTTATTTATTTTTATTTATTTTAATAAATATTGCCTAGACTTTTTCGATGGTGGTTGTTCGGGACTAGTGGCATCGCATTCATCGCTATCATCAGTTTCTGAACCACACATAATGTCAATGTGTGACTCCACTGTTGGCCCTTCTGCATCTCCTGAAAATTCTTTATCATCAAGATCATCCTTGTCTTGCCACACTAACTTACTCCACCAGCAAATTTCCGCAATTATTGCACTCGGCGACTTTTTGCCTCTATATCTGTAAGTTTTTGTTTTATTAAAATGAGTTTGAAAAAATAAAAGATCAGTATTACCTCATTTCAAATGGCATAGCAACTTGATGATAGCTTTCACCTTGTTCATCAGATTCGGTAGCCAATTGTTTGCTGAAGTAGTCCAGATGATGATGTAAATAATGGATTTTCAAGGACATGTGGACACCAATTTCCGAGAATGCTCTTAACATCCTTGCGACAGAAACATCGTAGTTGTTAGAACGATGCTTTCCCAACAAGCCTTCTATTACTTCTTTGATTGCCTGCCATGCATTCAATTCAGCGTCAATCAAAATATTGTTGAATACGTCACTTTTAATCAGCTTTCGTATATCTGGACCATTTAGTACGCCTGATTGGAAAAAATTAATTTGTTAAGATGGAAAATCATGGGAAATGAATGTGATATTATAACTTACCTTCTTTAATTTTACTTTCACTGAGTCTCGGGTAAATTAGTTTCAAACACAAGAAAACTTCATCTCTTTTGGCGACAGTTTTGATAAAATTCTTAACAATTCCAAGTTTAATATGCAGTGGAGGCAGCAATATCTTCTCCTTCGGCACTAGAGGCTCACGAATAATATTGGCCGTTTGTAACCTGCTGTGCTCTCTGAGTTTCCATCCGTGGCATGCATATTGGTCACCGGAAAATCGTGTGTCCCAATCGCACAAAAAGCACATATATTTTATATAGCCGCTTTGAAGACCGCAAAGCATTGCTACAACTTTTAAATCGCAGCATATGCGCCACATATGTTTGGCGTAGTTAACCATTTTTAAAATATTTTCCAGTGCATCATATGTTTCTTTCGTTTCTGTACTGTAGGCGATTGGAACTGAAGGTTTTTTATTGGTCTTATGCAGTAAAACCGCCTTCAAGCTGAGTTTTGAACTGTAAATAAATAATCTTCAGTCATCTGCTTCATATTTTATTTCCATTGCGTCCATCAATTTTCCTACATCCGGGCAATATGCAGAAGTTTTTTCATCATTCACAAGGAATAAACTTTGGAGTGTTGCCTGACGACTTCGATAAGCTGTGACTTTCACACCGGGTGCCAACAAATTGTTTGATTTCAAAATGGAAACCAGCTCTTCCGATTTATGCTGTGTGAATTCCAACTTGGCAACAATTGAATCAAGCTTATTTTGATTTATTAAAATTGGCTCATTGGATACTGATGGCTCATATGGGGAATCATCACGTGCATGATGTGTCGGATCAGTCGTAGAAGAGAAAATATCTGGGCTAGAAGCTTTTGGCACAGGAATGTGGTCCGAATGAGGCAATGGTGTTGCGGCACTTGCAACACCAACGTAAGTATACGATTTTCTTATCCTTTTTGCGGCTCCTTTATTCGCACATGCATAGCAATTCAATGGATTGTGACCTTCGCCAGGATTAGTCCAAGTCATTGGGATACCGAATGGCATACTTTCACGTCTTCTATTTTTCCAATCCATTAGACGGTTGTAGCAGCTTTTACACACTATATTTGGTACCCAATTTTCGTTCACTATAACATTTTGGTTGAAGTACATCTCGTATGTTTGAACAAAATCAGTACTGAAATTTCCCCTTTTTTTATGTGTTGAGACATATTGACCACAGCAGTAGCAAAAGCTATTTATATCTGGCTTGCACAGTTCCATATTCTGTTCTCTTTTGTTCACTTTTAAAAAACTGGAGAAAAATCACTTTTACTGTTCGCGTTCGTCGGCACTTGTTGAATGACATAAATCACATAACCAGTGTGAGAAAGAGAAGAAGTATAATGACAATGCATGTTTTATGTGAACATTACAGAACCAGTGTTGCCACATCAATATTTCTCTTTTAGTACAGTAGAAAAATATGAGAGAGTTCGGCTTGTGAGTGTCAATGTTTTCTCCAAATAATGTTGTGCATATCTGGAGCAAATTTTTGAAATTCATACATTTACCTAATTGTGAATAAATGAGAAACGCGTGCTTCGATCTATATCTTTCATGATCTATGCCTTTTTTGCTCATGAGTTATGTGACTTTACGCGAAAGTAATTAGTTTTGGCACTTTTTTCCATTTTGGATTTTTTATGAATTTTAAAAAAAAAATATTTAAATTTTTAGGCAAAAAATACTTTTTTCCCTTCATACATTCATTTTTAACTTCGAAAGTGTTGCACATATAGGAAAACGGTATAGAAACAGATTAGAGAAATTGTAATTCTAAATTTTTCTAAATTTGTTTCATCAAAATCGGACAAGTGGTTCTCGAGTTATGTTAAACTACGTTTTTGCCAAAATGTTACAACTAAGCGAAAAAACATCAAGATAAGGAAAAAATTTAAAAGGTCATAAAAAAAATGACACATACGAACGCCAAACCCTTTGAGGGTTTTACTATACTGACCTAGTACCATCACCCTGACTTGGAATTTCTCACCCCCCAGACAATAATCCCAAAAATGTTCCATAGTGTAATTAGTTCAATTAGATTTATTTGCTTAAAGGTATATCGGTAGCTTTTCTTGTGTTGTCATATTTTAAAATTCAGCAGGGGAACTCCCAAAAACATTCCAATTATTTATCACCATGAGTAAATACAATTGCAATGTAATTGCATCTAAAACCAAGTATTTAAGAATTATTTAAATATATTAAAGCTTTTGATAATATACTTACACAAATTAGATGTTTTTCATTATATCTTTCGTCATCAATTGTGCAAAATTCCTTTTAAAACAAAATATGTACATGTTTTGTGTTATCTCTGGAAAATTTATTAAAAATAAAATATATAAAGCTTTGACAGTTCGAATTTTCGAATACCAGAGCCGACAATTTTTAGTTAAATTAACATTGCGAATAGGTAACAAAATTACCTTATTGTACAGTTAATAAAACTATTTTCATTAAAAACATACTAAAATAGGCTGCCTATGCCAACCAAGGCAATATTCCCTCTTTTTTGTGTGTATATAGTTTTTTAATTATAAGAAATAAATTAAAAAAAGAATAAAATTTTATAATTTTTGACCCCGCTTTTATTAAAGATAAAATAATAGTCAACGCTGAAGATTGGATGCAAGAACAAAAGCGATAGAATAATATAAAAAAGGTAATTGCGAAGAAGAAAGAACAAAATACACTATATAGAGTGGAGTGGATCTATATTATATTATAAAGAACTTTCATCTATGTACGTTTTTTTGCTAATTTATAATAAACGAGTAAAAAGGTTAAAGTCGGGCATGCCGACTATACAATACCCTACACCAGTCTGGTGTATTGTTTGGATCCGAAATTCGAATGGGTTAAAATGGGGCTTTTGTCAAAATTTTCTATAATGTGAGTCAGCGCACCAAATTTCATTAAAATATCTTAATATTTGCGACCTGCAGTTTGTAACCAAGCCAATTTTGGGGGGACCCTTATATGGGCACTAGTTCTAAACATGGACCGATGTTCACCAAAATCAATAGGATTCGTCCTTGGGCCAATATAGGTCTGTGTACCAAATTTCATCAAAATATCTTAATATTTGCGACCTGCTATAAACAGTATAATTTTGGTAGGACCCTTATATGGGCACTAGGTCTAAACATGGACCGATGTTCACCAAAATCAATAGGCTGCGTTATTGGGCCAATATAGGTCTGTGTACCAAATTTCATCAAAATATCTTAATATTTACGACCTGCAGCGTATAAACAATATAATTTTGGTAGGACCCTTATATGGGCACTAGGTCTAAACATGGACCGATGTTCACCAAAATCAAACTTGTTCGTCCTTGGGCCAACATAGGTCTGCGTACCAAATTTCATCAAAATATCTTAATATTTGCGACCTGTAGAGTGCGCACAAGATTGCATGGACAGACGGACGGACGGACAGACGGACATCGTTTAATCGAAATTAGGGTTTGGGGTTCGGGAATTCCCGGGCGGGAAATCCCGGGAAAAGTTTGCCGGGAATTCCCGGGAAAATAATATATTTTTCCCGGGAAAACGGGAAATTTTAAAAATATTAAATTTTTTAAATTGTTTTTGTTTCGAATAGGATTTTTTAATTTTAGTCATAAAAAATCATTTCAAATACCAAAACAAAAATTTCATTGTTAAAATCTTTTAAAAGGGAATACATTTATTTGACACACAAATAAAACCTTTGCCAAGTAACTAATAAAGATTTTTCGCATAACTTATTCAAAATTTAAGTAGTAAAGCCTAAAAACTTGGTAAAATGTTTAAAAGAAATATGAAAAAAGCTTTGTTTTTTACAAATAATCGCTCTTACTATCAAAATTTTTCAAATGTATAATTTAGGTAAAGTCGACTTTAGTTAAACTTTGATTAAAAACAAAGTCGACTTTAAATTTAAAATACTCCTTTATATTAAGGGTCAATAATTTTATAAGTAACGTTTTCATTAATAAATGTGAAAAGAAAAGACTAATGGTTACCGGTGGTATCTAAATTTGGTTATCCGACATCTAAATTTGGTTCACAAAAAAAAAAAAAAAATTGATGGTCATGCAACTTCTCTTGAAGAAAACAACAACAAGCTAAAATTAGCAAAGTACCCGAAGAAAAAAGTGTAAGCTGAATAGGCATTAAAGGTTTTATGGTAGGGCAAACATTTCCTAAAATGGTATCCAAATTAGCCGCAGTCAATCCGCACCATAACTAGATCTTCGTTTATTCGAGAAAGTTTTTATAATAAAAACCTGGCATTGCAAAAAAAGAAACCGATGTAAAGAACATTATATTAAATTACTACATCCATGTAAAAGATATCATGATAAAAGAAATATTGAGCAATATTTCTAACAATAGGAGATTTACTATAATATTAGATGAATGGACAAGAATATCACAAAAGAGATATTTGAACATAAGTATAAACGTAAATAATTCATTTTATAACCTGGGGTTGGTTTATATATCAGGAAGATGTAATGCTGATGAAATAAGAAGAATTGTAGAAATAAGACTAGAAGAGTTTTAATTGTCTTTGGAAAATAACATTGTGGCCACCATATCTAATGGGCCAAGTGTGATGAAACGGTTTGTTTCCGACAGTCCAGTAGTATGTGCTTTCTGCTGGAATCATGCAATTCATTTGGCAGTGCTGCGATTAATTTATGTGAAATCAAATGTTCAACATTCTGATATTTTTTACTTTGAATTCTCACTACACAGACTGCATTTGTACTGAAATAGTGTTTTTTTTAACAAAAATTATTTATATAGGTGGTTTTCATTAACAATTTTGTGAAAAAACATTTCCCGGGATTCCCGGGAAATTAATTTTTTCATTCCCGTTTCCCGGGAAATAAAAAAGTCCGGGAAATCCCAAACCCTAATCGAAATAAAAAAAAATTCTGAACCGATCGGTATACTATAAGGTGGGTCTACGACCAATATTTTTTGGTGTTACAAACATCAGCACAAACTTATAATACCTGACCACATAGTGGTGTAGGGTATAAAAATTTAATGAAAGTACTATGCGGGTCGAAAAAGTACTATTTTTTAAGCAGGTTGGTACTACTTTGAAAATCCCATTTATCATCCCTGATTAGTAACTAATATTTTAAATTATTTTTTATAAAATTTTATAAATTCTCGTTGAGTTTATTTAGCTAAATATTTTTAACTAAATAAAAATATAAACAATAATACAATTTAATGGAAGATCACTGATGAAGCCTGTCCATAAAAAGGCAGAAACTAGATCTAGTCTGGTTTGCAAATTTAATGTGTTTATAACTTTTGAGGAAGGTTTATTCTTCTTCTTAACCTCAAACCTACTAAAATATTTTAATTTTGCCATATTAAATCTGAATATTCATTTATTCTAAAACATTACTATAAAATAGTAATGTAATTTTTTAAATTTTGTTTAAAAAATTTTAAATTTTTTTAAACAAAAAATCTAAAAACAAATTAAAAATTATTTTATATCAAATATATTTTTATTTAGTTTTCAAAAAATTTTATTTTTTGAAATTTTGTTTAAAAAATTTAAAATTTTTTTTAAACAAAAAAAAATAGCATAAAATACATTAAAAATTATTATAAATCAAATATATTTTTTTTAGTTTTCAAAAAAAATTTAACAGCCTTCAGAAAAAAGAAGAAAACTAATTTCTACGAGAGAACTTTTCACATAAGTATAAATAAATATATCAACTGAATGAAAATTGTATACATGTTTTATTTTAATGAAATTCAAGCTAAAAATAAAGAAGTATATTTTTTATAGCAACTACCACTTTATCCAGCTGATAGTTGATTTAGAAGTTATACAATATTGATCAATTTTTAATCCAATGGATTACCAATCAATTCCATATAATGTGTTATTTATAAGGTATATAATATTGATAAATTTTTAATCCTATGAATTAATTTTTAATCAAGCTACAAATTTTTAATTGAATGAACAATTTTCGTGATTGGAGGAATTTTAACGATAAAATTTATTGAATAAGCGTTTTTCATGATTGAAATTAGTTTTTATTTTTTTGTGTGTACCTAAAATGGAAGATTCCCATGGTTTCTCCCTAAAATCTGGGTTTGTGGGACATTTGAGCGCCAATTCTGAATAAGTATAAAATGAACCCTTAAACACATTTCAAGTTTTTACTTATTACTGGCACTGAATTTAAATTTTCAATACTGATGTCTTAAAGGACTTATAGTAGAATTTCATGACAAATATTTTTGCGGAACATTTTAACCCTCTAACTCTTCAACTTACGGGTCGTTTTTGTCCGTTTTTAAAAGGTGGCCAAAAAAGTCCCTTTAATTGAAGAGATAGAAGGTTAAAATGTTCCACAAAAATATTCTTTGTAGTGTTTTACATAAGTTCGCTGAACATACCCTATGCCTAAAATGGAGGATTCACATGGTTTCCTATTTTAATTCTATTTAATTTTTTTTTGTTTCAGAAAAATCATTTTAAGGGTTTAAAACCCATTTTTTGTGAAAGGCATTTTTTATGAATGAATCGATTTTACCCAAGTTTGGCACAAATATGGTCTGAGCTTATATCAATTCACGCGCTTAATTTCATGGCAATCGGATAATTTTTTCAGGTTTTATAAAGATTTTAAAATAAAGGATATATGGCAGGACTAAGAGTCCTTCCTTCGATTTTGATAAAAATTGACACAAACGTTTCCAGTTGTATGTACATCTCAATGGATACTTTTTGTAATTTTACGTCTATTTATGTAGCTAGTATAATATTTTTAAATTTCAGGGCCTTTGGGAGGTGGGCGTAGCCTTGGCCAGATATTTCCAAAAATTAAATTTTTATTAAATAAGGGGTACTATGTCAGTGTACCAAATTTCAAAACTCTCTCTCCACTCCTTCTATTTTTGTGAAATCGTTATATGGAATCAAAGCAGTGTGCGACGGCTGACTGCCTAAAATCGGCTGGCTTGTATCTTCAGAAAATAATATTTAGTAATTAATTCTAATATTAATACGATTGTCCTATGTGACGGTTACAAACAACTAAAAAAGAAAACAATAATAAACTTGAAAAAATTTGCCAAGGCAGCAACAACCTCTCCAATCAGCACTTGGTATCCAACTATTATATGCGAATAAAGCGCATGATAATGTGATAATTACTTGTAATTAAGAGAGGTAACATTCTAATTGACAAAATAAATTGATCAAGTATTAGTTAATTCTGGCTCTTCTGATAAAAAAAACATACATTGTATAGGCTGTGATTGGAAAAACCGCAATTAGCCACACTCACCGCTATTCCGACCGTGGTGTATCTTGTTAAGAGGTGATACTACGAATCATAACCTGTTCAGAGGGCTGCCGGTTTGATCCCCGGTCATGGCAATACACAAAAAGGTTTTCATATAGAGACAAATTAACAATTAAAAATTACTTTGATCAATTGACACATAAACTAAACACTGACGAGTGAGACGGCAGTCTGGTGATTCCCTTGTGTCTGTTAAATTTTTCAATAAAAATGTTTTCTTCTTCTTCCTACAAATCAGCTTTAGAAAAAGTGCTTTTCTATTTGTTTGTTTTTTCAAGTTATTTATAGTTGAAAATAAAAATACTTGTTTGGTTTTTGCACAGTTCAAAGATATTTACTTTTATTAGAAACGAAAAAATTAAACGTTTTCGGTTACTTGGTTTTTACATTTTACAAAACAAAAAAAAAGATTGGAAAATGTCGAATAATCGATCGATTGCCCTATATAATAAAGTACTTTATAATTATTTTATTTTTTTCTATTTTCAGGAAGCACATGTAAATGCATGTTATAAACACTTCTACTATTTTGTGCAGGAATTCGATTTGATAACAAGCAAAGAATTAGAACCATTAAATGAAATGACATCACGTATATGTAAGGATTAATTTTATATAAGGATTAATAAACTTTGAAGTAATATTTGACCTTTGAAGTTATTGAATTTTTTTAATAATTGAGTTCGAGGTCATTTAGTTTTTAATATAAAACATCTTTTATTATTTTATATGTATGTATACTAGACTGGTCCCAAAAAAAAGTTGGAGTTCGCACGCTCCACAACCCTAAAAATATGCCAATATGAAAATAAATATGGTCTGATAAAAAAAAATCACCAAAGAGGTTTTGTTTAGAGATTGCACATCGCAATTGAAGTTTCAAGGTTGTACTTGTTCTATTATTTTCAATTAATCAAAAGTAACGGAAAAAATGAGAAAAATTATATATATTTATTATGCTGGCGACATATCATATCTAATATATTTTTAGGTGTACATTACGAATATGAAATCAAAATTAAAATCGAAGTCGCGGATTTCGCGATATTTGAAAATTTCATACAAAAAATTATCAATTTTGATCAGGATATTTTCTTATATTTACCATTATGAAAATTTCTTTGTTGCATTAATATGTATTAGACCGACTTACCAAAAAAAAAGTGCCCCCTCAAAATAAACCTTGGTTTGTTTTATGATGATTCGCAAAATATTTCCGGTTTAGCAATGCAGTAACTCAAAAATTTTAACAAAATTTGGTCCAGAGCATCGTGCAAAATATACAAAATTTGCAAAATTCCAAACTATATCCACTCAGCGATGATTTACTTGTCAACAGAAACGTTTTGGTATTCATATTGCCCTATTTAGAACATATTTTTTCCACCACATTGAATTTCTGATAAAACGCGAAAAATCGCTAATTTCAAATAAATCTGAAACACGTGTTCACTGAAATCATCTATAGATTATGATATGTAAGTTTGACATTTCGATCACAAATATCTCTGTACAAAAGAGTCAAAAATTTGTTTTTTTTATAGAATATCCTTGAAAATAGGACATGTCAGGATCTAAAAACCTTTCATATTATACCCATATTGAGTATGTTGTCTTCAGCTAAGATGCAAATTTCTTACAAAAACTAAAAAAATACCATTTTTAAAAATGGTCCAGCTCGTGAGATCTCATTCCTAGACCCGAAATATTTTGGGAGTCATCATAAAACAAACCAAGGTTTATTTTGAGAGGGGCACTTTTTTCACTTTTTTTCTGTCCATATAAGGTGAGTCGCTCTGTACGAAACAGGTCGATTTCAGATTTTAAAAATTTCAAATTAGTGGCACACATTTTTTTTCTAGATTAACTTGTTTAAAATGCATTAAAAAGAAGTAATCTGTTCGCGTGAATCAACTTTTTTGAGTGCTAAAAAAGTTATAAACAAAAAACCGCACACATTTTCGCTAGTAAGTATTTTTAAATTTTTGAAATCAAAATTAAAATCGAAGTCGCGGATTTCGCGATATTGATACAAAAAATTATCAATTTTTTTTATGATGATTCCCAATTTGCATGTTTCCTTATATTTTCATGCGCGGCTCCCCTCAGCAAAATCGAAAAAGAAAAAAAAAGGGAAAATGGAAAGAAAAAGGAAAGAAAAAGGAAAAAGAGGAAAAAAGGAGAGAAAAAAGGATAAAGTGAAAGAAATACAAATTTGTTATGCATAATTAAATGAAATATAAAATTTTTTCTTTATTTTCATTTAACCAGTCGTTCTTTAAAAAAAATTCAATAGATATTTTAACAAATTCGTTAATAAAACTGATGATTTTGATTATAAAACAATTAAAGTTTGTGGAGAAATGTAGATAAAAGACCTAAATTTCAAATTAGATTTTAAAAATTTTATATGCAACAATTTCGTTTGAAATTTTTCTAATTTCAAATGACACAAAGAAATTTCATTTTAAAGTTTCCCATTTTTTAATAAAAAAATTCCGATTTTAATTGAAAATTTTTTAAATATAAATAAACGCCAAATGTTTGTTTGTTGAAGTCGACTTTAGTTAAAATTTTGGGTGGCAGTATGCTTTGATCTAGTTTATTTTTGGACCATTCTGATTGGTTAATTTATTTTCAGCTAATCAAAATGTTTGAAAATGTAAATATTTCTTTAGGATTTTCATGCACAAAATGAACAAAACCGTATGTTTATTTATAAAGTCGACTTTAAAAGTAAAATAGTAAGTTGTTCGGATTTCACGTAAAAAAATTGTTATACTCCGTATAAAAAAATTATTTTCCACGACTATGAATTTCAAGTGAAAACTGGGTAGAGATTGTTTTCGCGCAAATTTAATGTAGAAGACTATTATTTTTCTTGGGTAAAAATGACATTTTCTTTGATACAAAATTGAAAAATTGTTAAATTTTATAATCTAAATTAGAATTTGAGGCCTTTAAAATTAGAGTAAAATTTTTTCACATCAAAAACAACTTACTGTGCTTTAGGGAAAAAACACTACATTTTATTTTAAATTGTTTGCCATTTAAATTGCAGAACTGAATTTCTAATGGAATTTTCTAAATTTGAAATCGGAAATGCTATTATTATCTTTTAGAATTTTCTCGTTTCGAAAACAAAAATCGAAATTTCTCTTAAAATTTTCTCAATATTGTAAAAAAATTAATTACCGTTATTTTTGTTAAGTTTTAAGATCAAATATGACAAATTCCAAATAGAATTCACAATTAATTTCACTTGAAATTCTCCAATTCTTCTTTTTAGGTTTTTCTAGAGGATGTTATTATTAAATAATCTCTGATTTAAATCATCTCAATTAAATTTTGAGTACTTTTCAGACTTCGGCGACGTTTTTCATAAAATTTAATAAACATTCTTGTTTTGATTACTCCTACAGGAAAAAGGTCTGAGGGAGTGATGTTCTAATGTATATATTTAAAATCAATCAAACTAATCCAAATTTTGACTTACACAAATTACCTATATCTTTTGAAATGCTTAAGTCACGAGAGTTATTATAGTAAAATTTTAAAGGTTGTGTAATCGCTATTTAAATACTATAATTAATAAAATGTTCATAGTTTGCAAAGTTTTATTTAATGAAATCCGCGAGTTAAATCGCCATATCGCTAGCTTAGAGTGCAAAGGCGCCAACTGCACTTTTTGAAATTTTTCAGGAGAGACAAAAAACTGTATAAAAAAATTTACATTATATTGTGTAAATTTTTTTGAATGCAATTTTATTTGCTTTGTTGTTACATACATATACAGTAAGTAAAAAAATAAAAAAAAAATAGTATCTTTGATTTAGAAGAATTTTTGTCATTTAGCACCCTTTCTGTTGCTATTTTTGATTTTTTGCATATCATTTAGCACCTTTTCTAAAAAAAAGTAATATGAACATTTTTCTTATTTGATTTAAATAATATGCCTAAATTTGTGTTTTTAATGCCGATTGCATATAATATTTATTGTAAAAAAAAAACATTTGCATTGTATGCAGTCTTACTTCGTTGATGTGACTTAAATTTAATTATAAAAAATGAATTTCTTAGGTTTTTATCACATGAAAGGACATCAATAATAAATAAATAAATAAATAAATAAATAAATAAAAAATAAATAAATAAATAAATAAAAAAATCAAGTTTGCAGTCTTACTTCGTTGCTGCTTATATAAAATAAAATAAAAAATATGTAGCACCTACATACATTGAAGATATATGTATATTACTCGTGAGGTAATTCGTCGTAAAACTTGTGGTGATCTTTTGGCAAGGTCATTTTTAAATATTGCAAATCGTTATATTTCCTATTTGTAATTTTTTTTCTCTCACTGTGAAGTTGCGGTAAATCAGAATAATCTAACGGAGAAATCGTTTTATTTATTCTTTGAGGATGTTGTTGCCATGAACTTGGGAATCTCAATTTGTAAAACATTTCTTTTTCTGCTGTATATCTTATCGCACGAATATCAGTGACTTTGGTATCACCTTTTTCCCGGCCAGGACGAATGCTTTTTACGAATTGAATGTCTCTAAATGTTTTGAAAAAAAGTGTGATCCAAATATTCCACTTCATAAGGTTCTGGGTTCTTTCGAGCATCTTTACAAATAGCGATATATTCTGCAGGTACGTCTATAGTCCGATGCTTCAACGCACGCTCAATGAGTGAGTGAACGCTGTCAGCCTCCATTTGCGTGTGTCCAGTTTCTAAAATTTTTTGTTCTATTGTTATTTGATGTTTAACAGCTGCATTCAATAAAGCATTACTCATAGTCACATTTCTGTTTTGGTATGAGCAGCCGTCGATGTAAAATATAATTTTTGCCGGCATTTCCTTCAACCTCATTCCAAATAAAGCAGTAACCTTTATGGTTTATCAAATTATAGAAAACTAAGTTGTGCACTTGCAATTTTGTACGATAGTATAGGCTGCTTACTTCCGATTTTGGCGCCATTAAAACCGCTTGTAGATCTACAGTTAGCACGATACGCTCTCCGGCTTTGTCATTTTGCTTTTCATTTCTGGCTTCTTCTTTTTTTTCTTGGTGAAGAGCGTATTGGTCATGCGAAATGTTATCCATAGAATGACGCACACAAATTTCGCATTTATCTTTTTTTGGCGAAAATAACCCATAATTTTTAATTTCAAATGCTGTATAAAATACCGAAATTGAAAGCGGCTTTATTTCATGTTTTGGACACCAATCTTTAACGTAAAAATTGTAAATCATTCGTTTTGAATTCCACTCCGGTAGAAGATATTTTTTTTGTGTTGCTGCACGAAAATAGTGCGACTCCATGACTGGCAAAGAATCCAAAAATGAATTCAAACATTTTCGTTGATTTGCAAAATTTGTCCTCGGTATTGCATTAGAATTTTTGTTACTGGTTATAGGCCGCTTTACCATGTTCAGCATTGCATGTCTACCAATGTCCAGTGTATTTAAAAAAAAAGTTCTGCATACACGGATATTTTTATTATCTATTTTTAGGTAATATTTTAAAGTTTGACATCTTTTTGGTTGTTCGTTCTCTTCACGTTTTACACGTCTAAGGGTGCGTACAGAGTGGCCGCTTGTTGCCGACACGAGCCGACTGACGCTTATTGCGAGAACCAATGCGAGAAAACTGGTACTATACAAATTAGTACAAATAAGCGCGAACAGGTCATAGTGGGCGCCGAGCTGGTCAGAGCGCAAAGCTGATTGAATGCGAGAAAACAGTTCCAAAGCGTTTTTCAGCGCCGAAAACATTGTCTATGTTATGTTAATAAAGTAAAAATTAAACAAAAAAATAAAAATTCAAATAAATAATAAAAATTAAATAAAATTATAACAATTATAAAAAAATTAAAAAAAACTTATAAACAAAATTTAAAACAAAAAGTAATAAACATTTCAAGAATAATTGAAGAAATGCGTTAATAAGTAAAATTTTAAAACTCAATGTCAGAATGAACAACAAACCCAAATGCATACAAACATACATAAAACACAAATAATAGATAAAATATTAGTGCTAAATCTCGCATCCACTATGCACACTCAAACTTGTTTCTCGCATGACAAGTTCCCGCAATAAGCATCAGTCAGCTCGGCTCGGCAACAAGCGGCCACTCTGTACGCACCCTAACTGGTGGGGTACTTTGTATCAAGGTATTTACATAAATTCGCTTTTGTTTTATATCCATACTCCAAAATTGTTTAAATAGTCTACCTCTCTCGTCGTCAGTGATTTGCGCGCATTGCATGGCTGATTTGAAAGTTTTACTAGTACATTTACACCGCTGCTTCATTGCTCTTGCATCTTTCTTTTTTTTATAGCACCAAACGTTATTTTCTTTCTTTTTTCCATAATATGATTTACCACTTTGTCTTCGATATTTGTTTTGACTGCTCATCCAATCTGCGTGTTTAACTTGCACTCTCTTCTTGCGCTTTTTGGATTTTACGGGCATGTCCATGGAATAATCCGAATCGCTGTAGAAGCTGTAAGGCACGAGTCCTAAAACACCATCGTCTACATTATTGCCAAAAGGGTCAATGTTATTGCTGTTTTCCATTGCTTGTAAAGCAGTGTTATTACTTTGGTCTTTTGCCATACAGACCTTTTAATAAATGTAGTAATAATTAAGTTAATATTTGTAAAACAAAATTAAGAATATGTTACCTTTTGCGAGTAAAGTAAATGTTAGAAACAGTAAATTTAAGAAACAATAAATTAATTTTTACGGAGCAAGAACGAACAACCAGCGCAATTTAGCAACAATCACATGCAGTGTTGCCAGGTTTGACGATTTATGTGTTTAATGAACTTAGCGCGCGCTTTTTGAAAGCTATGTACATGGCACTTTTGCGCATCAACACGAAACCATATGTGCATGGCACTTTTGCGCATCAACACGAAACCATAGGAAAAAAAAAGTTTCAAACCTTTTTTTTTTAAACGATGTATTTTTTGATCCTCTTTGGTTCTGCATTAAAATCTCAATTTTGGAAAAAATTGCAGTTGGCGCCTTTGCACTCTAAGCTAGCGATATATCGAAAAATGGATTATTTAATATTTCTGAAAAAATATATGTTGTTCCTCTATACATTATTTTTGCCTATGCGAAATCTTATAATGGTAATCTTATTGGCTCATTTTTCATACAAATGCTGAAAAATCGAACTATTTTATTTTTTTAATTAAATACTATGTATTATGATCTCTAATTTCCCACACTTTTGTAAATAACTCAGGAACCAAAAGGAGTACCAAACTGATATTTGACAGTGTCATTGATAAAAAACTAAGAACTAATACAAAAATATTAAAAAGCTACGATAAAGCATCCCGAACCGCGGATTAAGGTAAAATGGCTTTAGACATTTGATAACGATAAATGGTTAAAGTTCATTTCAAAATAGTAAATATTCACGTGCCTCAATCACAGCTTCAATTACAAAAGGATAGAAACAATTCATGGTAGATAAATTCCCAGCAGAAATTCGGAAGCGGTAAAAATGAGTAAAAATGATTAGAGCTTCTTTTCTGCTTCGTTTACTGCTTCTGAGGATTTATAGCTTGCAGTAGTGTGTTAAAAAAGGCAATAGAGTTTTGTTTACCACACTTTATCGCTCTAACAAAGCACGAAAGAATGAAAATGACAACCGAATTTACTAGCTAAAAGCTGTGGTTTCATGCCATTATTTGGAGCTATGATAGAAACGCATATCGTATATCGAAACAAGTGCTTTCACGCGAGCTATCTCGAACAAAAATCATGCATTATATCAGCAGTAATGCAAGCGCTACACTATTTTCTTTCCCTGACGAACCTGCTTCCAAGCAAGCAATATTTTTTGCTGGGTTTTTAAAAATTTAAATTTTTTTTGATAAATAGGAATTATCAAAATAAAGAATGGGTTGGGGACTAACTTTAAGCACGATTTCAGAAACTTTAAAGTGTTATATCAACCAGTCACATACAGTCATGTGCAATATAATAGGGACATTAAAGTTTTTTTTCTAATTTTATTTTCGTTGCCTTTATTTTTAAAGATCAAAATATTGGATAAATTCGCCCCAAAATGCAAGGAGAGAGTTCAGAAAATTGTGGACAATGTTAATGTAATGTCTGTTTTTTATTTTGTCACTTGTTTTAAGTAGGCGTGGCTTTTAATGAAAAATAAGCGATATCGACCTTCTATCAAATTGCATAGTAAAATTTAGCGAGTACTGATCAGTTCTATAAAAACTGTATATTTTTGGAATTCCTATAAAATTTCCTTAAGTATTGCATTATTTTTTTCTACAAATGGTGGCCACACTTAAAATTACAGTGCCTTAAACATGACCAAATTTTTCTTTGTTTTTATCGATTTTAAAATAAAGTTAACAACACTGAAACTTTAAAGTGAATGGGCTTATTCTATTCTTAGCGCGGTATAACAAATCAGTCAAGGTTTTTTTACGTTATAGTATAAAGCATTCCGTATTTGAATTTCTTTGTTTTTAGCGATAAAAAAATTCTTGTTAAAAGGCAACATTTTAAAAATGTTGCACTCACCCCATTAAAATGTTACATTTTTCCAATCAGAATAGAACACAATAAAATCACTGTTGCATTTTTCTAAACATATGTACATATGTGTATTGTATACTCGTATGCAATATTGTTTACGCAAACTATTACTAATTCTAGCCTAGTGGTTGTGATGCCTGCCTTTGACATGGGCTGGACGGGTTCAAATTCCAGCCAAAGTAAAAAATAAATTTTTTTTATGTATTTTCTTTTTTCATATTTAAAACAAATTGTATAATTTTTTATTTATTTTTAGCCTAAAAAATTGTTAAATACTAAATAACAGCAAAACTATAAATATCTAATTAAAATTTTATAAAAACAAAAAAAAAAACCAAAAAAATATTGTGCTCCAACCGGGGTTTGAACCTGCGACCTACTGCATCAGAAGCCATGATAGTACCCCCTAGGCCACCAAGTTGCGAGTTAGCTGGCAAAAAACATTACAGTATATACACATGGCGTTGACATAAAGAAAAAAACAGGGCAACACTCTACCCCGTAAATTTTTTGAGGGCGAAAAATGTTGCACTTTTGCCCTTTATTTAGGCAACATTTTTAGAAAAGAACACCTAGCCCTCTTAGAATGTTACCCTTAATTTAGAAAAGAACACAAAAAAGGCAATTCAAAAGCAAAGTGCACAAAAAAGGCAACATTTTTTTCAGAAAAGAAAACGCCATTAGTAATCATGAAGATGTCCTATCTGATATTGAATGTATTGGTATTTAATGTTATAACCCAATCAAAGCAATTTTATTTGATTTCTTTCACTGGACCTGTTTAATTTTATTCGTTAGTGAGGTAGTGATCATTCCGGGGAAAGACCAAGGCTCAAATTTGGCTTAGTTCCTCCCGGCTCTTTTCTACAGCGTTTTGTGCTCGGAAAAGTCCGAAAAATTACAAATATTTTATTTCTTTTCATGGTTTTTAAAAAAACAAAATTAAAAACCCGAAAAAATCAAGATAGTCGTTTTGGCTTTATCTCGCTAACTGTCGAGCCGATATTTACAACTCGGAAACTAGAATATTATACGTAATAGATAGCATAAGCCCGGAAATTCGATCCCTTCCACTATCGGAAAAATCGATATTTGAACTTGTTAAATGTGTTTCTATAGAATTAAATTGAGTACCACCTCAATTAATATAACCCTCGATGAACGCAACTTCTTGGTTATCACAACAATTTAAAGTTACGATGATTAAGGATATTTTTATATCAAAAATACTAAATTTTCGAAAATATTTTAATAATTTGTTTCATTGAATTACGTATTTTAAACTCCGATAGTTAATTTGTTAATTTTAAATACAATATTTAGTATGAAAATTAAAAAAAAAAATAAAACATGAAAATTTGTAAATAGTACTAAATGAGTCATAGGAGTACCATATGACTTTTGAGGTTCTAATAGTACCATAAAAAGTACTATAGTACTAACTTTATCATCCCTGCTATGAACTAAAAAGCTTCAAAAAAGTTCGCCAACTCTTCATCAGATGGCGCACAACAACTGTTCTAAGCACAGATTAATACCAGATGTGAAATCAATGACAAGTCTCAAAAAAGTATTCTCGAACCGTATGGTTTTGTTTACATGGAAGTCAAGTCAAGAGGGAGATAACAAAATAAAATCTCCATTCATTTTGTATTGCGCATTTTTTGTATATATCTGTCTCTTTTCAGATTATTGTGCTTTATATTTTGTGTTTTTCTTAAATTTTTGCGTTTTGTATTGCTCATTTTCTGTCGGCCATATTGCCCAAATCAGCTGTTTCATATCTGGTATAATTTGTGGTTCTAAGATTCAACATCTCGCGAAACTACAGTGTTGCCATATTTGAAGCCCTTCATCTTTCACAACCTTTCACTTCTTCTCTATCCCCTTTCCAAAGGAAGCAACACGTTAATTAATAGGAAGAATTTCCTGATTGTTGCTTCTCTTTAAAACAAAAACGTCCAAGAAGTGGTGTATGGCCAATATAGGTGTTCTTATTTTTGCATAATTATTTATTTATTTATTTTGATATATCCTGTACAACAAGAGTAAATCTTATCATTAAAGTACAGGAAAGCAGTTTGTGGAAAACATATATTTCAAATTGTAAAAAAATAATAATAAAAATTAAACCGTGTTCTAATACATAAGCAAAACATTTTCTAATATCACAAAGAAGAAAAAATAAATATTAACAATAATTTAATTTAATATGTCTGTCAAAGAGTCAACATTGTAAGAAACAAAAATTTAATTAAAATTAGGCAAAAAAATTGAAAAGAAAATGTCTAAAGCTGTTTGCGTTGCTGTTGAGCTGCTGGTTTGCTGGAAGATCTCTCCAAAGACGTGCAGCATTTATGTAAAAATGCCATTCAGATACATGATATCGTGATATCGGTGCATAGGTATTATTGTCCTCACACAGAGAAAAGGGCGGTTGGGAATCAGTTATAATTACCATTATTCATCTATCAAATCAAAATTTGAATTGTCATTATAAAATATCAAAAGAAGGTATTTAAAATAGTCGTTGTCTGTAGAAATTAAGGAACCGCAACTAACAGAAATTCTTTGTGCAAGAAAAATCGGGCATCCCAAAAACTACAGTAATAAAAAATTTCTTTACATTATTTCGGTAGGCCCAATTAACAAATATTACAGTTTTCACCCATTTATTAGTCTTAAAAATTAAAAGTTGGTAGTTGTAACTGAAAATCAGTGTGTATTTTATTTATCATAACTACAACTGATCAAGGATTGGTGCGATAGATTATTTTATTATGTGTGATAGAATTTCGGTTGTTGCTACCAATGTACAACTATAAATTTTATGTTGGTAATCAGAACCGTTATTTAGTTGTACATACAGATTAAAAATATTTTAAAATAAAATTGTCAACAATAAAAATCAAAAAATTAAAGAATTTGGCTACAAATAATAGAAATATAAAAAATACGAGTCCGTCAGAAAAGCAAATGTATTTTGTGGATTTCAAAGGAATAACACTTTTAAAGTAAGTATATATTGTAGGAATTAACAAGAGCTATTCTCTTCAATCTGTTAACATTTTAATTTAAATTTGAGCCTAAGGCCTCGAAGCCATGGCCATCATATACATTAGTTTATAATTTGTAATTATCCTCTAATGCTTAAATAAATAAAAATTAATTTAAATTTGTTTCAGATTATTTTTAAGGCATTTGTGTGAACTTGTCTTCATTTGCCAGTCATGGGAGGAATACTTCAAGATGCTGAGAAATTTTAGAATTTTGAAGATACACCAGAAATAAATTTAGATGTTTTCTTATATGGAAAGTAAGAACCCAATATATTTTCCTTTGAAAGAGGGCTTTAGAATTCCTAGTGTCTCAAGTCTTGGATAAATTAAGTATCATGTGGCTTTGTATTGCTTTAAAGCTTCAAATGTATGATTGTTTTTATTCATTTTCAATAAATTTAATAAAACGATATTTGCACATTCATTTTTATTGGAAATTGTTTAGGAAATTTGGAAATTCAATTGTAGCTACCAAATTATTTTTAAAGAGGGCGGTACGTATAACTGTACATATTTAATTTCATAACCGAATATTACATAATACAGACCGAATCTACAAAAAAATGTATAATAGTTGTCGTAACCGCATCAATTCGATTGGCAACAAATTCGGTTATAATAACGAATTTGTTTTCTGGGTGCTTCTTCCCTTTTGGGATATGGCAAACTGTGTAAGGGCATAAAGATACGGAGGATTCTTTGTATAAATAATTTTATGATAAGCTAAAAGTACTCGTATCTTAAGAAGGCTCTCGAAAGATACACCATAGAGTTTTGTGGCAAAAAATGACACATGATCAATCCTTCTCAAGCCATAAACATATCTGATGATATTGTTGTATAAAACGGTTAACTTGCGCTTACTAGTTCTATCGCAATTCCCAAAAAGTTCACAACCATATATTAAACCGGGAATTAGGTATGACTTTGCGAGCAGTATTCATTCTCACTTTCAAAGGAGTAAAAAACTGTGTTGACCAAAGAGCCCTTAACTTAGCGTAGGTTTGCCCAACAAGAGAGTTAATATGATTTGTCCATGTTAAATGTTTGTTGAAAATGATACCAAGGTTTTTGGCCGCTTCTGCGATCTCAATTTTTCCTCCATTTATATGTATTTCATTTTCGATAATTGGCACAGTTCGTTGCTTGTGAATTACAACACATTTGGATTTCTGCGGATTGAGACAAAGCCCGTTTGCTGTAGCCCATATATATATTCTATTTAAATCAAAATTAATTTTCGTAAAAGCTTCTTGAATTGAGTGTACAGGACTGCTTAAATACAATTGGACATCATCCGCATACATATGTAGTCTGCAGTATGAGAGCTGAATCGGCAAATCATTTGCATATATGGAAAAAAGCAGAGGCCCAAGAACAGACCCTTGGGGCACTCCCCTAGTAAGTGTCAGCAAATTAGATCATTTATTATTAACGTAGACAGATTGTGTGCGATTATTTAGATAAGAAAATAAAAGCTGTGTTGATGATGAAGAAAATTTAAAGAAATGTCTTAAGTTTATACACTGATAATAATCCATGCATAAAATTACGAAAAAATGTCAAAATAACAAAAAATTTCGTAAAATATACAAAAATGGTTTATTTTACGAAAGTTTTTGTTGTTTTGACATTAATTTCGTATTTTTATGCATGGATTATTATGTGTGTACCTACATAACGTATAGTGGTCAACCGTGTCGAACGCCTTAGAGTAGTCAAGGAGTATCAAGAAATTAACCTTGCCATTATCGAGTTCACGTCGTATATTTTCCGAGACATCAATCAGAGCTGTAACACAGCTATGATTAGAACGAAACCCAGATTGTTTATCAGACAGCAGACATTTATCCCTAATATACTCATTCATTTGACGGTGTAGAATCTTTTCCAGAACTTTTGAAAGGAACCACAAAATGGCATTTGGTCGAAACTCAGTATTTGTCTTTGGCAGTGGTACAATTTTGGCGTGCTCCCATTTTAACGGAAAAGTGCTTGTCGTAATGATTGTATTGAAAATTAGTAGTATGGCCAAATTTATATTAAAAAATTAAATAAGTAAAATTTGGAGCGAATCTGATAACTTTTAGTGGACCCGGAAACGACTTCAATATACCTCTATACAAATAAATAGAACAAAATGACAGTTTTGAATAATTTTTTCGAAAAATGCTTTTTTTTTATTAATTCGAATACATGTTACAAAAATCAAATTGGAATAGATAATTAGTTTCTGGATCTATATTTCTTAAATCTAAGGATATAATACTAGATGAGATTTTTTATACGATAGATATTTTTGTCTACAAGCCTCAACAAGCTGAAGCAACAATTGTTTTTCCTCTTCATCATTGGTTAATATTCTGTTAAGGTCTTGGATGAATTTAACGCCTCTATCAGCAGTATCATTTACAACAAATATGTCCTTACTGTAAAACCTTCCTCAAATTCAAAATCTAGAAATTCCAGGGATAAACTAAACCGACTTAAGGAATACTTTGTTTTCTCTGATACAAAAATCACATAATGAGTTTTTTGATTTTTGAAAGTCTATTAAATTCGAATAGTATCGACCATTTTTTAATTTTACAATTGGTTCTTTTACTTTAAGTTTTTCAACCATTTTATGTTTTTCTTTAAAACTTATATTTGAATCCAAAATTGTAGAGCTACTGTTTCCTCAGAAATATACCATAAATTGTTGCTCATTGTTTTAAGAATTACTGCTAAAATTTTTGGGTTAGTTTCTGAATAATTTATAGCATCTTAAAGAAAACTCAAATCTTGAAGCGGTGCGTCTATGGCATTAGTAGTACATCTGAACCAGACTTTAATATAAAGTTTCACTAGAAAAATGCAAATATCGCGTAATCCATTTAATTCATGTTTCGTAAGTGAGAATTGATCACGGAACGGAAATATTTTTAAAGAACATATTGCTTTCGACACCCAGCGTGCATGGCTAGTTGGACCAGTCGTTCGAAAGTTATACATCTCTGCACCAAGGAAGATTAAGACCAACTGAAGTAATTCTTTATATTCTTCTCGATTTTAGATTTAGTCAGTTAATAATATCAAAACTTTATACATTTTTCATGTTCAGCTGGACTTATTGTAAACAAATAGTTGCACCTTCATTGCTACTTCTAAGTAATTCTTTGTTAAAACTTGGTCAAGATTTGGCATATCCTTTAAATATGGAAACTTCTGGAGCAGAGGTTGAATATAAATTTGTTTCGAAGACGATGCGCAATATTATTTCGTACACATGGTGGCGGCAAGGTTGATTGATTAGACTACGTCTAATTTTGTTTTCCCAGAGGACTGCGGCATTGATACCAGTATTTGTAGACGTTGTATCATATGACAAGCCGTTTACTTGGTCAACAATATTACATTTTTTTTCTAAGCTCTTATAAACTTCATCCGCATTACTTTTCCAGTTAATGATTCTAGTTTCGGTGCACCAAGAAAATTCAACGTGCCATTGTAGCTTACCGCAAACGATGGATAGTTGAACGATTAATGACAAGTTCCTCTACATGATGTCCTAATGCTTCAGCTGCTGCTATGAGAATATGAACTTCCATTCCATCATACACTTTGGCATTGTCCAGCGTTGCTACTAACCGAGCTGTAATAAAACTTTTGCGTCCTCGTTTTCGACCTAATACAGAATTTGAGCTTTAAGTTTTCTCGATAGTCGTGTTGTTAATTGGTAAGCTTATGAGGTTAATCACAACTGTGTCGATTCTCGACCGACGACAGCAAAAGTCGTCGCGATTAATTTAAATTCAGCGACAACAGAGCTTTGAAGAATTAATTCCTTAATTCAATTTTTCAATTCTGAATTAAAAATTGGATGAACTAATTCACTAAGCACCATATATTGAATGGAATTAATTCATATTTGCTTTCGTTTGATTTATTTTGTTACGAATTAATTCAATTGCAATAGTTCTTTTTATTAAATCAAATGAATTAAAAATAAAAACTTTACAGATATGGATAGATAAATTTGGAATAAAATATAACTATTAATTTTTCAAACTAGTTATATAGTTATTTTTTTTCAAATTTTCAAATATTTTTAATAGTAAAAGGCTTTATTTTTAAATCATGTAGGTTGATAAACAGCATCCGGTTTCTAATTTGTTCATTTTTACTAGCACACGCTGTAAAATTGCTTATTTAAAATTTTTATTTGTACATTATTGTTTTCTTCTACTGAACGGCAGAAAACAGGCTTTGAATTCAGTGAACTTATTTTATTTTTTTTTAATTCAGTGAACTTATTTTTTTTCAATTCAGTGAACTTATTATTTTTAATTTTTAATTCACTGAACGTAATTTTATTTTTTTTTAATTCACTGAACGAAAATGAAATTGAACGAATTCAGTAGTGAATTAATTCAGTAAGGAATTAATTCACTTTTTTCCGTTCGATTTATAAAATTGAACGCGTTCACCGGTGAATTAATTCATTTGATTTAATAAAAAGAACAATTGCAATTGAATTAATTCTTTGAATTTGTTGTTTGATGAACGCATTCAGTTGAATGAATTCGTTGAATTACTTAAGAAAAGGAATTCATTCAATTCTAGAGAAAATTGAATTCGATTGGTAGTGAATTCATTCAAAAAGGAATTAATTCTTCAAAGCTCTGAGCGACAATCGACCGTCGACATTTGATGACGTTTAGAAAAAAATTAAATCAAAACAAGAATATGTTTGTATTTGTTTCGCTACAATTCTTCACCAATTCAATTGCTTTTGCATTAATTCTTGTTGCTTTACATTTTTTTTGTATTTAATTTTACTTTTTTGCGGTAAATTATGTATTTTTATTTTCAATTATATTTCTTCTGTCAAAAAACTAAATTTTTTGTAAACAAAGTACGAATTTTTGCAACTGTAATACGAATTTCTGCAACTCTGTTCCCTTAATTAGTTAAAAATATGGCAACATTTTGACAAATATTTTAAGTGTGTGTTAGTGTGTCGTCACGAAAATACCGGACGACATGGCGACAATTTGCTTCCCATTAGGGTTTATGTCCCGGGAATTCCCGGGACGGGATTCCCGGGAATCCCGGCCTTTTTTGAATCCCGCAATCCCGGGAATTTTATGCGGGATTTCCCGGGATTTTTTTTAGTCTTTTACAGTAGTTTTAGCTAGTTTTATTGCAATTTTAGAAGCTTTATTTAAATTTAAAGCATTGATTTTTTAAAATTAATTTAAATAAAGAATATTTAAAATTAAAAAATACGGTTTAAAATTTAATAATCTGAATTAAGCCAAATTGTTTTTGGATGCCAATTGAATTTGGTTTAGTTAAACCAAAAAATATTATATTAGCAATTACCAAATTTACAAACTAAAATACTTGTCCTTCGGGAATTTTTTTGTTCTTTAAGATGATGATATTTGTTCAAATAAAGCAATATTTATATAGGCTGTTTTAAACTACACAAGATTCTCGGAAAGATATTGCAACCTTGCCTATATGTTTTGCACGTGTACTGAATTAAAATCGTACTGAAAATCTTATAGTGTAAACCAGCCTTATACAACATTTCAATATCATTATTTCAGTTCCAAATACCTCCACTAAACTAGGGATTAAAGTTAAAAAATAGTAATTTTTTCCTATTTTCAATTATTTTGAGTTTCTTTTACTTCAAATAATTTCATTTAAAGTTCAATTGCTATTCCTTTATTTTAAATATATTTTTTAAATATTATTAATTTTTAAAATAATAAATAAATCAGATGCTTTTTCAAATTATTTTGAATTTTGTATATGCTAATTTAAAATGCAACTAAATATGAAAATTAAATAATTTCTTTTTAAGGAGTTGTGGCATAAAAAAATTTCTATTCAAGAAAACTAATTAAAGTTATGAAACTATTTAATATTTTAGTGTCTACTTTTATAAAACAATTTAGGCGAATTTGCCTTAAAAATTTCTATGAAAAATGCTCACTTTTAAACTTTATTATAAAACTAATTCTAGACGGATGCTTCTGAAAATCTGCATAGAAGAAAACAAAATATCTAGAAATAGAAATTTTTGGATTTCATGTATAAGAAATATTTAAAAAATTGATTTTAGTTCTGACTATAAAACTGGTCCGACACAAGTTTGCACCCATTAACAATTCCAATATATCCTGAAAAAAGGGATCAAAATAATATAACCGTGTCTTTCACTTTTTTTATATCAATTCGTTTAACAGCTTAAACCGCGAAATTAATATTTAGTTAATATACTACTAAAAGTTTTTTTTTAATAAGGACGGCCTTCCCTATAAATATATTACATAAATACTAATTCACAATTTAAATTGTTAAACGAATTGACATGGAAAAAGTGGAAGACATGGATATTTAGCCCTCCTTTCAGAACATTTTCTCATGGATACAACCAAAAGATGAACTTTGTCGAACGGTGTTTAACCAAAAAGTAGTTTTTCAAGTACAATATATGTCGAATTTATATATTTTCTAACGAGCGGGAATTCCCGGGATCCCGGGAAATTCCGAAAAAAATCCCGCTGTCCCGGGAAATGAAAAAGTCCGGGAAAAGAAAAACCCTACTTCCCATACAAAATATATGAAAAAGCACATGTCGTTGTCGTTGTCGCCTCAGTTCTGATTAATCTCTATAACAGAGCTTTGAAAAATTAATTCCTTTTTGAATGAATTCACTACCAATCGAATTCAATTTTCTCTAGAATGAAATGAATTCCTTTTCTTAAGTAATTCACTGAATTCGTTCAACTGAACGCGTTCATCAAACAACAAATTCAAAGAATTAATTCAATTGCAATAGTTCTTTTTATTAAATCAAATGAATTAATTCACTGGTGAATGCGTTCAATTTTATAAATCGAACGGAAAAAAGTGAATTAATTCCTTACTGAATTAATTCACCACTGAATTCGTTCAATTTCATTTTCGTTCAGTGAATTAAAAAAAATAAAATTACGTTCAGTGAATTACAAAAAAAATACGTTCACGTAATATACGTAAATAAATGCTTTCTTCTACTGAACGGCAGAAAACAGGGGTCTAATCGCTGCTTTCGATATCGAACAAGCTAACGTATCGAACAAAAATTCGATACTTATCGAATAGCCGAATCACGGCATTTAAGCTAATTTAATTCACTGAACGTACACAGTTGAAAACAAAAACTTGTAAACAAACACATTTTGTATATGAATTTGTTAAATAAAACTAAAACACAACTTGTATGTGCAGAATAGGCAATCAAATTTAAAAATTAAATTGTTAATTGCAGAAATAAAGTATTTTATACCTAAAATTGTGATAATTTGTCTAAAGGAAAAAATATATTACATTGATTTTTACTAGTTTCACTCAAAAATTCGTTGGAGTACAAAAAAAAATGGAAAAAACTACTGAAGAATTTAAGGGAAACTAGTTTTATAAAGTAAATGCTCTAAGGTTTGCACTCCGCGTGCGATTTTTCCCGGTTTTCGTAAATTTTTTTGTCAGTTTACTATTTTTTGCTTCGAGTCCATTTTTATATTTTCACAACTTTTTCTGTTTTACTAGTTTTACCTGAAATGTATTCTTGTAAACCCTATTCATTTATAAAAAGTACTTTAAACCCATGTTCATATGCTTTTTGTTCCAAAACAATGCAAATATATATGATTTCGATCATTAATTATGTATAGAGCCCCCCATTACCCGGTTTTCGGTCTACCCGGTCTACCCGGTCTCAAAACCGGTCTTACGGTCTACCCGGTCAGACCGAAGACGGGGTAGACCGAAAACCCGGGTAGACCGGTCAGACCGGTCTACCCGTAAAAGCCATAGAAGAAAGTAACTTTTACATAAAAATGTACATTTTTTCGAAAACAATACTTTTTTCCAAAAAAAAAAAAATATTTTTTAAAAAAAATACTACTTTTTTACAAAAAAAAACTACTTTTTTGGAAAGAAAAGTTTTTCGGAAAAAAAATTTTTTTTTTACGAAAAAGTACTATTTTTGAAAAAAAAAATTTTTTTTCAAAAAAAAGTACATTTTCCAAAAAAAAGTGCTTATTGCATAAAAAAGTACTTTTTGCATAAAAAAGTACTTTTTCCATTAAAAAGTACTTTTTGCATAAAAAGTACTTTTTTTTTTGAAAAAAGTACTTTTTCCTAAAAAATTTTTTTTTTATAAAATGTTTTTTTTTTTTTAAGTCCTTTTTTCAGAAAAAGTACATTTTTATATGATAGTTTTTCTATGGTACTACAAAAAACTACTATAACCCAGCAAAATCTTTCATTACCAAATAAGAGGTTATATAATAGAAATTCATAGCTCCGCACAATTATTTTTTGGCGTCTAAACTCATTATTTTTGTTTGGCGTGGTCGTTTTTATAAGTAGCCACGCTTACCCGCTCGCTTACGAAAAAATGAGAAATAAGTAGTTATGAGATTTTGAATAATAAGTGGTTACACACAAAGTTGAATTATAAGTGGTTATCCGATTGCTTACTTGATTCTTAAAAATAAGGAGTTAAGCAAATACTATTAGCTTAAAGAAATACATTCAGAAAAATTTAAGTTTTCTCTAGTGGGTAATTTTAGGACTCGTCATAAAAATGTAAACATAAAACATATTTACATATAATAAATAAAAATGTATAAAATTTAACTGTGTAAAAAGTACTTATTTAAACTATTACGAGTAAGTCATTATTTTATATTTAGAAACAATGAATACAATAGGCCGTTATTAGGAAGTCAGTATTTTATATTATAAAATAATGCAAAAGATAATGATATATCATTTTTGGTAATGCAGATAGTAATGAGGTGTCATTACCAATATTTTGCTGGGAAGTTGTATATTCATATAAAAATACCACGGTCTTTTTCGGGTAGTAGTACGGCGTTTTTACATCGTAGCTTCAAATGGGCTGAAACTTTACAGGAAATATCTAGACATAAATTGGACCAAGAATTATGGATATCTGTTTAGATCGTGGAACAAAAATGTTCCGAAAATCATAATAGAATTCAGAAAGTGCTGCATTTCCCATACATTTATATGAAACTGTCACGGTCTTTTTCGGGTAGTAGTACGGCGTTTTTACATCGTAGCTTCAAATAGGCTGAAACTTTACAGGAAATATCTGGACATAAATTGGACCAAGAATTATGAACATCTGTGTAGGTCGTGGAACAAAAATATTCCGAAAATCGTAATAGAATTCAGAAAGTGCTGCATTTCCCATACATTTATATGAAACTGTCACGGTCTTTTTCGGGTAGTAGTACGGCGTTTTTACATCGTAGCTTTAAACGGGCTGAAACTTTACAGAAAACAAGTCAACATAAATTGGACCAAGAATTATAGACATCTGGGCGCATCGTGGAACAAAAATGTTCCGAAAATCGTAATAGAATTCAGAAAGTGCTGCATTTCCCATGTATTTATATGAAAATGCCACGGTCTTTTTCGGGTAGTAGTACGGCGTTTTTACATCGTACCTTCAAATGGGCTGAAACTTTACAGGAAATATCTAGACATAAATTGGACCAAGAATTATGAACATCTGTGTAGCTCGTGGAACAAAAATGTTCCGAAAATCGTAATAGAATTCAGAAAGTGCTGCATTTCCCATGTATTTATATGAAAATGCCACGGTCTTTTTCGGGTAGTAGTACGGCGTTTTTACATCGTACCTTCAAATAGGCTGAAACTTTACAGGAAATATCTAGACATAAATTGGACCAAGAATTATGAACATCTGTGTAGATCGTGGAACAAAAATATTCCGAAAATCGTAATAGAATTCAGAAAGTGCTGCATTTCCCATGTATTTATATGAAAATGCCACGGTCTTTTTCGGGTAGTAGTACGGCGTTTTTACATCGTAGCTTCAAACGGGCTGAAACTTTACAGAAAACAAGTCAACATAAATTGGACCAAGATATATGAACATCTGTGTAGATCGTGGAAGAAAAATGTTCCGAAAATCGTAATAGAATTCAGAAAGTGCTGCATTTCCCATGTATTTATATGAAAATGCCACGGTCTTTTTCGGGTAGTAGTACGGCGTTTTTACATCGTGCCTTCAAATGGGCTGAAACTTTACAGGAAATATCTAGACATAAATTGGACCAAGAATTATGAACATCTGGGCGGATCGTGGAAGAAAAATGTTCCGAAAATCGTAATAGAATTCAGAAAGTGCTGCATTTCCCATGTATTTATATGAAAATGCCACGGTCTTTTTCGGGTAGTAGTACGGCGTTTTTACATCGTACCTTCAAATGGGCTGAAACTTTACAGGAAATATCTAGACATAAATTGGACCAAGAATTATGAATATCTGTGTAGATCGTGGAACAAAAATGTTCCGAAAATCATAATAGAATTCAGAAAGTGCTGCATTTCCCATGTATTTATATGAAAATGCCACGGTCTTTTTCGGGTAGTAGTACGGCGTTTTTACATCGTAGCTTCAAACGGGCTGAAACTTTACAGAAAATAAGTCAACATAAATTGGACCAAGAGTTATAGACATCTGGGCGGATCGTGGAACAAAAATGTTCCGAAAATCGTAATAGAATTCAGAAAGTGCTGCATTTCCCATGTATTTATATGAAAATGCCACGGTCTTTTTCGGGTAGTAGTACGGCGTTTTTACATAGTAGCTTCAAACGGGCTGAAACTTTACAGAAAAGAAGTCAACATTAATTGGACCAAGAATTATAGACATCTGGGCGGATCGTGGAACAAAAATGTTCCCAAAATCGTAATAGAATTCAGAAAGTAATGCATTTCCCATATATTTATGTGAAAATGCTACGGTCTTTTTCGGGTAGTAATACGGCGTTTTCACACCGTAGTTCCAAATGTGTTGAAACTTTGCAAAAATTATAGGAAGGTAAATTCGATCAATATTTAGAGATATCTGTCTACTTTGTGGAACAAAAATATTCTGAAAATTACTATAGAATTCAGAAAGTACCGCATTTTCCATACATTTACATGAAACAGCCACGGTCTTTTTCGGGTAGTAGTACGGCGTTTTTACACAGTGACTCCAAATGAGTTAAAAATTTACAAAAATTATCTGGATGTAAATTCGACCAACAATAGTAGCGAGTTTTTTAGGTCGTGGAACAAAAATGTTCCGCAAATCGAACTAGACTCCAGAAAGTGCAGTGATTTCTATACATTTCTATAAAAATGCCACGGTCTTTATGGGATACTAGTACGGCGTTTTTATACGATAACTCCAAAAAGGTCTAAGCTTTACAGAAATTATCTGGACGTGAATTTTATCCCCAATTATAGCCTTTTGTGTAGGTCATGGAACAAAAATGTGCCGAAAATCACAATAGAATTCAGAAACTACTACGATTTCTATACATTTATATGACAATGACACTTTTTCCGGTAGTTGCACGGCGTTATTACACCGTAGCTCCAAATAGGTTAAACACGTAAACCAGTTATCTGTATATAAATTGGACAAAGAATTATAGACATCTGCGTAAGTCGTGGAACGAAAATATTTCAAAAGTTACACTAGAATTCAGAAAGTGCTGCATTTTATATACAGTCACATGAAACTGCCGCGGAATCTTTTTAATATCTCGAAAACTAAGCGAGATAGAGCAAAATGGTTAAAATTTTTGCCTTATGTGTTAATACACCCATAAAACCTTTTTAGTGAAATCAAATATTAGCTAACTCTGCTAGATTTTAAAATTGCAAATATCTCATAAACTACTAATGCTAGAACGAAAAGGACATTTATTTGGTTTTTCGCCTATAACTCGAAAACTAAGCGAGATAGAGCAAAATGGTTAAAATTTTTGCCCTTTGGGTGTTAATACACCCATAAAACCCTTTTAGTGAAATCAAATTTTAACTAACTCTGCTAGATTTTAAAATTGCAAATATCTCATAAACTACTAATGCTAGAACGAAAAGGACGTTTATTTGGTTTTTCGCCTATAACTCGAAAACTAAGCGAGATAAAGCAAAATGGTTAAAATTTTTGCCTTTTGGGTGTTAATACACCCATAAAACCCTTTTAGTGAAATCAAATTTTAGCTAGCTCTGCTAGATTTTAAAATTGCAAATATCTCATAAACTACTAATGCTAGAACGAAAAGGACGTTTATTTGGTTTTTCGCCTTTAACTCGAAAACTAAGCGAGATAGAGCAAAATGGTTAAAATTTTTGCCCACAGGGTGTTAATACACCCATAAAACCTTTTTAGTGAAATCAAATTTTAGCTAACTCTGCTAGATTTTAAAATTGCAAATATCTCATAAACTACTAATGCTAGAACGAAAAGGACATTTATTTGGTTTTTCGCCTATAACTCGAAAACTAAGCGAGATAGAGCAAAATGGTTAAAATTTTTGCCCATAGGGTGTTAATACACCCATAAAACCTTTTTAGTGAAATCAAATTTTAGCTAACTCTGCTAGATTTTAAAATTGCAAATATCTCATAAACTACTAATGCTAGAACGAAAAGGACGTTTATTTGGTTTTTCGCCTTTAACTCGAAAACTAAGCGAGATAGAGCAAAATGGTTAAAATTTTTGCCCACAGGGTGTTAATACACCCATAAAACCTTTTTAGTGAAATCAAATTTTAGCTAACTCTGCTAGATTTTAAAATTGCAAATATCTCATAAACTACTAATGCTAGAACGAAAAGGACATTTATTTGGTTTTTCGCCTATAACTCGAAAACTAAGCGAGATAGAGCAAAATGGTTAAACTTTTTGCCCTTTGGGTGTTAATACACCCATAAAACCTGTTTAGTGAAATCAAATATTAGCTAACTCTGCTAGATTTTAAAATTGCAAATATCTCATAAACTACTAATGCTAGAACGAAAAGGACATTTATTTGGTTTTTCGCCTATAACTCGAAAACTAAGCGAGATAGAGCAAAATGGTTAAAAGTTTTGCCCTTTGGGTGTTAATACACCCATAAAACCCTTTTAGTGAAATCAAATTTTAACTAACTCTGCTAGATTTTAAAATTGCAAATATCTCATAAACTATTAATGCTAGAACGAAAAGGACGTTTATTTGGTTTTTCGCCTATAACTCGAAAACTAAGCTAGATAGAGCAAAATGGTTAATATTTTTGCCCTTTGGGTGTTAATACACCCATAAAACCTTTTTAGTGAAATCAAATTTTAGCTAACTCTGCTAGATTTTAAAATTGCAAATATCTCATAAACTACTAATGCTAGAACGAAAAGGACGTTTATTTGGTTTTTCGCCTTTAACTCGAAAACTAAGCGAGATAGAGCAAAATGGTTAAAATTTTTGCCCTTTGGGTGTTAATACACCCATAAAACCTGTTTAGTGAAATCAAATATTAGCTAACTCTGCTAGATTTTAAAATTGCAAATATCTCATAAACTACTAATGCTAGAACGAAAAGGACATTTATTTGGTTTTTCGCCTATAACTCGAAAACTAAGCGAGATAGAGCAAAATGGTTAAAATTTTTGCCCTTAGGGTGTTAATACACCCATAAAACCCTTTTAGTGAAATCAAATTTTAGCTCGCTCTGCTAGATTTTAAAATTGCAAATATCTCATAAACTACTAATGCTAGAACGAAAAGGACGTTTATTTGGTTTTTCGCCTATAACTCGAAAACTAAGCGAGGTAGAGCAAAATGGTTAAAATTTTTGCCCTTTGGGTGTTAATACACGCATAAAATCTTTTAGTGAAATCAAATTTTAGCTAACTCTGCTAGATTTTAAAATTGCAAATATCTCATAAACTACTAATGCTAGAACGAAAAGGACATTTATTTGGTTTTTCGCCTATAACTCGAAAACTAAGCGAGATAGAGCAAAATGGTTAAAATTTTTGCCCTTTGGGTGTTAATACACCCATAAAACCCTTTTAGTGAAATCAAATTTTAACTAGCTCTGCTAGATTTTAAAATTGCAAATATCTCATAAACTACTAATGCTAGAACGAAAAGGACGTTTATTTGGTTTTTCGCCTATAACTCGAAAACTAAGCGAGATAGAGCAAAATGGTTAAAATTTTTGCCCACAGGGTGTTAATACACCCATAAAACCTGTTTAGTAAAATCAAATTTTAGCTAACTCTGCTAGATTTTAAAATTGCAAATATCTCATAAACTACTAATGCTAGAACGAAAAGGACGTTTATTTGGTTTTTCGCCTCTAACTCGAAAACTAAGCGAGGTAGAGCAAAATGGTTAAAATTTTTGCCCTTTGGGTGTTAATACACCCATAAAACCTTTTTAGTGAAATCAAATTTTAGCTAACTCTGCTAGATTTTAAAATTGCAAATATCTCATAAACTACTAATGCTAGAACGAAAAGGACGTTTATTTGGTTTTTCGCCTCTAACTCGAAAACTAAGCGAGGTAGAGCAAAATGGTTAAAATTTTTGCCCTTTGGGTGTTAATACACCCATAAAACCTTTTTAGTGAAATCAAATTTTAGCTAACTCTGCTAGATTTTAAAATTGCAAATATCTCATAAACTACTAATGCTAGAACGAAAAGGACGTTTATTTGGTTTTTCGCCTCTAACACCCAGAGGGCAAAAATTTTAACCATTTTGCTCTACCTCTCTTAGTTTCGAGTCTCCAATTTATATACAGATAACTGGTTTACGTGTTTAACCTATTTGGAGCTACGGTGTAATAACGCCGTGCAACTACCGGAAAAAGTGTCATTGTCATATAAATGTATAGAAATTTTAGTAGTTTCTGAATTCTATTGTGATTTTCGGCACATTTTTGTTCCATGACCTACACAAAAGGCTATAATTGTTGATAAAATTCACGTCCAGATAATTTCTGTAAAGCTTAGACCTTTTTGGAGTTATCGTATAAAAACGCCGTACTAGTATCCCATAAAGACCGTGACATTTTTGTAGAAATGTATAGAAATCACTGCACTTTCTGGAGTCTAGTTCGATTTGCGGAACATTTTCCACGACCTAAAAAACTCGCTACTATTGTTGGTCGAATTTACATCCAGATAATTTTTGTAAATTTTTAACTCATTTGGAGTCACTGTGTAAAAACGCCGTACTACTACCCGAAAAAGACCGTGGCTGTTTCATGTAAATGTATGGAAAATGCGGTACTTTCTGAATTCTATAGTAATTTTCAGAATATTTTTGTTCCACAAAGTAGACAGATATCTCTAAATATTGATCGAATTTACCTTCCTATAATTTTTGCAAAGTTTCAACACATTTGGAACTACGGTGTGAAAACGCCGTATTACTACCCGAAAAAGACCGTAGCATTTTCACATAAATATATGGGAAATGTATTACTTTCTGAATTCTATTACGATTTTGGGAACATTTTTGTTCCACGATCCCCCCAGATGTCTATAATTCTTGGTCCAATTAATGTGGACTTGTTTTTTGTAAAGTTTCAGCCCGTTTGAAGCTACTATGTAAAAACGCCGTACTACTACCCGAAAAAGACCATGGCATTTTCATATAAATACATGGGAAATGCAGCACTTTCTGAATTCTATTACGATTTTCGGAACATTTTTGTTCCACGATCCGCCCAGATGTCTATAATTCTTGGTCCAATTTATGTTGACCTGTTTTCTGTAAAGTTTCAGCCCGTTTGAAGCTACGATCTAAAAACGCCGTACTACTACCCGAAAAAGACCGTGGCATTTTCATATAAATACATGGGAAATGCAGCACTTTCTGAATTCTATTATGATTTTCGGAACATATTTCTTCCACGATCCGCCCAGATGTCCAATTTATGTTGACTTGTTTTCTGTAAAGTTTCAGCCCGTTTGAAGCTACGATGTAAAAACGCCGTACTACTACCCGAAAAAGACCGTGGCATTTTCATATAAATACATGGGAAATGCAGCACTTTCTGAATTCTATTACGATTTTCGGAACATTTTTGTTCCACGATCTACACAGATGTTCATAATTCTTGGTCCAATTTATGTCTAGATATTTCCTGTAAAGTTGCAGCCCATTTGAAGGCACGATGTAAAAACGCCGTACTACTACCCGAAAAAGACCGTGGCATTTTCATATAAATACATGGGAAATGCAGCACTTTCTGAATTCTATTACGATTTTCGGAACATATTTCTTCCACGATCCGCCCAGATGTCCAATTTATGTTGACTTGTTTTCTGTAAAGTTTCAGCCCGTTTGAAGCTACGATGTAAAAACGCCGTACTACTACCCGAAAAAGACCGTGGCATTTTCATATAAATACATGGGAAATGCAGCACTTTCTGAATTCTATTATGATTTTCGGAACATTTTTGTTCCACGATCTACACAGATGTTCATAATTTTTGGTCCAATTTACGTCTAGATATTTCCTGTAAAGTTTCAGCCCATTTGAAGGTACGATGTAAAAACGCCGTACTACTACCCGAAAAAGACCGTGGCATTTTCATATAAATACATGGGAAATGCAGCACTTTCTGAATTCTATTACGATTTTCGGAACATTTTTGTTCCACGATCTACACAGATGTTCATAATTCTTGGTCCAATTTATGTCTAGATATTTCCTGTAAAGTTGCAGCCCATTTGAAGGCACGATGTAAAAACGCCGTACTACTACCCGAAAAAGACCGTGGCATTTTCATATAAATACATGGGAAATGCAGCACTTTCTGAATTCTATTACGATTTTCGGAACATATTTCTTCCACGATACGCCCAGATGTCCAATTTATGTTGACTTGTTTTCTGTAAAGTTTCAGCCCGTTTGAAGCTACGATGTAAAAACGCCGTACTACTACCCGAAAAAGACCGTGGCATTTTCATATAAATACATGGGAAATGCAGCACTTTCTGAATTCTATTATGATTTTCGGAACATTTTTGTTCCACGATCTACACAGATGTTCATAATTTTTGGTCCAATTTACGTCTAGATATTTCCTGTAAAGTTTCAGCCCATTTGAAGGTACGATGTAAAAACGCCGTACTACTACCCGAAAAAGACCATGGCATTTTCATATAAATACATGGGAAATGCAGCACTTTCTGAATTCTATTACGATTTTCGGAACATTTTTGTTCCACGATCTACACAGATGTTCATAATTCTTGGTCCAATTTGTGTCTAGATATTTCCTGTAAAGTATCAGCCCATTTGAAGGCACGATGTAAAAACGCCGTACTACTACCCGAAAAAGACCGTGGCATTTTCATATAAATACATGGGAAATGCAGCACTTTCTGAATTCTATTACGATTTTCGGAACATATTTCTTCCACGATCCGCCCAGATGTCTATAATTCTTGGTCCAATTTATGTTGACTTGTTTTCTGTAAAGTTTCAGCCCGTTTGAAGCTACGATGTAAAAACGCCGTACTACTACCCGAAAAAGACCGTGGCATTTTCATATAAATACATGGGAAATGCAGCACTTTCTGAATTCTATTATGATTTTCGGAACATTTTTGTTCCACGATCTACACAGATGTTCATAATTTTTGGTCCAATTTACGTCTAGATATTTCCTGTAAAGTTTCAGCCCATTTGAAGGTACGATGTAAAAACGCCGTACTACTACCCGAAAAAGACCATGGCATTTTCATATAAATACATGGGAAATGCAGCACTTTCTGAATTCTATTACGATTTTCGGAACATTTTTGTTCCACGATCTACACAGATGTTCATAATTCTTGGTCCAATTTGTGTCTAGATATTTCCTATAAAGTTTCAGCCCATTTGAAGGCACGATGTAAAAACGCCGTACTACTACCCGAAAAAGACCGTGGCATTTTCATATAAATACATGGGAAATGCAGCACTTTCTGAATTCTATTACGATTTTCGGAACATTTTTCTTCCACGATCCGCCCAGATGTCTATAATTCTTGGTCCAATTTATGTTGACTTGTTTTCTGTAAAGTTTCAGCCCGTTTGAAGCTACGATGTAAAAACGCCGTATTACTACCCGAAAAAGACCGTGGCATTTTCATATAAATACATGGGAAATGCAGCACTTTCTGAATTCTATTACGATTTTCGGAACATTTTTGTTCCACGATCTACACAGATGTTCATAATTCTTGGTCCAATTTATGTCTAGATATTTCCTGTAAAGTTTCAGCCCATTTGAAGGTACGATGTAAAAACGCCGTACTACTACCCGAAAAAGACCGTGGCATTTTCATATAAATACATGGGAAATGCAGCACTTTCTGAATTCTATTACGATTTTCGGAACATTTTTGTTCCACGATCTACACAGATGTTCATAATTCTTGGTCCAATTTATGTCTAGATATTTCCTGTAAAGTTTCAGCCCATTTGAAGGTACGATGTAAAAACGCCGTACTACTACCCGAAAAAGACCGTGGCATTTTCATATAAATACATGGGAAATGCAGCACTTTCTGAATTCTATTACGATTTTCGGAACATTTTTGTTCCACGATGCGCCCAGACGTCTATAATTCTTGGTCCAATTTATGTTGACTTGTTTTCTGTAAAGTTTCAGCCCGTTTAAAGCTACGATGTAAAAACGCCGTACTACTACCCGAAAAAGACCGTGACAGTTTCATATAAATGTATGGGAAATGCAGCACTTTCTGAATTCTATTACGATTTTCGGAACATTTTTGTTCCACGATCCGCCCAGATGTTCATAATTCTTGGTCCAATTTATGTTGACTTATTTTCTGTAAAGTTTCAGCCCGTTTCAAGCTACGATGTAAAAACGCCGTACTACTACCCGAAAAAGACCGTGACAGTTTCATATAAATCTATGGGAAATGCAGCACTTTCTGAATTCTATTATGATTTTCGGAACATTTTTGTTCCACAATCTACACAGATGTCCATAATTCTTGTTGCAACTTATGTCTAGATATTTTCTGTAAAGTTTCAGCCCATTTGAAGCTACGATGTAAAAACGCCGTACTACTACCCGAAAAAGACCGTGACAGTTTCTTATAAATGTATGGGAAATGCAGCACTTTCTGAATTCTATTATGATTTTCGGAAGATTTTTGTTCCACGATCTACACAGGTCTCCATAATTCTTGGTCCAATTTATGTCTAAATATTTCCTGTAAAGTTTCAGCCCATTTGAAGGCACGATGTAAAAACGCCGTACTACTACCCGAAAAAGACCGTGGCATTTTCATATAAATACATGGGAAATGCAGCACTTTCTGAATTCTATTATGATTTTCGGAACATTTTTGTTCCACAATCTTCACAGATGTCCATAATTCTTGTTGCAACTTATGTCTATATATTTTCTGTAAAGTTTCAGCCCATTTGAAGCTACGATGTAAAAACGCCGTACTACTACCCGAAAAAGACCGTGACAGTTTCTTATAAATGTATGGGAAATGCAGCACTTTCTGAATTCTATTATGATTTTCGGAAGATTTTTGTTCCACGATCTACACAGATGTTCATATATCTTGGTCCAATTTATGTTGACTTGTTTTCTGTAAAGTTTCAGCCCGTTTGAAGCTACGATGTAAAAACGCCGTACTACTACCCGAAAAAGACCGTGGCATTTTCATATAAATACATGGGAAATGCAGCACTTTCTGAATTCTATTACGATTTTCGGAATATTTTTGTTCCACGATCTACACAGATGTTCATAATTCTTGGTCCAATTTATGTCTAGATATTTCCTGTAAAGTTTCAGCCTATTTGAAGGTACGATGTAAAAACGCCGTACTACTACCCGAAAAAGACCGTGGCATTTTCATATAAATACATGGGAAATGCAGCACTTTCTGAATTCTATTACGATTTTCGGAACATTTTTCTTCCACGATCCGCCCAGATGTTCATAATTCTTGGTCCAATTTATGTCTAGATATTTCCTGTAAAGTTTCAGCCCATTTGAAGGCACGATGTAAAAACGCCGTACTACTACCCGAAAAAGACCGTGGGATTTTCATATAAATACATGGGAAATGCAGCACTTTCTGAATTCTATTATGATTTTCGGAACATTTTTGTTCCACAATCTTCACAGATGTCCATAATTCTTGTTGCAACTTATGTCTATATATTTTCTGTTAAGTTTCAGCCCATTTGAAGCTACGATGTAAAAACGCCGTACTACTACCCGAAAAAGACCGTGACAGTTTCTTATAAATGTATGGGAAATGCAGCACTTTCTGAATTCTATTATGATTTTCGGAAGATTTTTGTTCCACGATCTACACAGATCTCCATAATTCTTGGTCCAATTTATGTCTAGATATATCCTGGAAAGTTTCAGCCCATTTGAAGCTACGATGTAAAAACGCCGTACTACTACCCGAAAAAGACCGTGGTATTTTTATATGAATATACAACTTACGAGTATAGTAGTTTTTTGTATTACCATTGAAGACTGTCATATAAAAATTAACTTTTTTCTGAAAAAAGTACTTTTTTTGGAAAAAAAAGTAAACTTTATAAAAAAAAAATTTTTTAAAAAAAGTACTTTTTTCAAAAAAAAGTACTTTTTTATAAATTGTACTTTTTAAAAAAAAAAAAACGCTTTTTTGGGAAAAGTACTCTTTTTTGGAAAAAGTACTTTTTTTTTTTGGAAAAAAGGACTTTTTTTGGAAAAAAAAAATTTTTTTTTTCCAAAATATTACTTTTTCGTAAAAAAAAATTTTTTTTCGGTAAAAGTATTTTTTTTTACAAAAAAGTAGTTTTTTTTTTTAAAAAGTAGTATTTTTGTTTTTTTTTTTGGAAAAAAGTATTTTTTTCGAAAAAAGGTACATTTTTATGTAAAATTTACTTTCTTCTATGGCTTTTACGGGTAGACCGGTCTGACCGGTCTACCCGGTTTTTCGGTCTACCCGGTCTTCGGTCTACCCGGTCTACCCGGTCAGACCAGTTTTCACAACCGGTCTTACGGTAGACCGGTAACCGGGTAGACCGGTTTACGGTCTACCCGGTTAACCGGTCTTGACCGCAGGCCCTAATTATGTATCGAATGAAAAACTGACAGTTTTGTTTGATCATAGTCTCGCTATCGAATGCCATCATCCCAAATTTAAAAAAGTCGATATAGAATACTCGATATCGAAAGCGGCGATTAGACCCCAGGCTTAGAATTCAGTAAACGTATTTTTTTTTGTAATAGTGAACGTATTTTTTTTTTTTAATTCACTGAACGTAATTTTATTTTTTTTTAATTCACTGAACGAAAATAAAATTGAACGAATTCTGTGAATTAATTCACTTTTTTCCGTTTGATTTAATAAAAAGAACTATATCAATTGAATTAATTCGTAACAAAATAAATCGAACGAAAACAAATATGAATTATTTCCATTCAATATATGATGCTTTGTGAAATAATTCAACGAATTTTTAATTCAGAATAGAAAAATTGAAGTAAAGAATTATTCTTCAAAGGTCTGGTTGATAACATTATCTTCTTCAGTCCACTCCGTGTTTTAACGATTGAAGAGCTTGGTGCTTCTTTCGCAGTCGATTTCGATGATATTTTGGACTTCCTAATTATTACATATATTATTTTTCAGTAGGGTAGAGTGGACCACATTTTTTTCTCGCCCAAAAAAATACCCACGAATATCTTACTGAATTTTTTTAAATGCCCGAGTAAAAAAATTTATCTGGCGCCCCATGTCCTACTTTACCCCACTCTACCCTACATAATATTGAATAATGTAAAGGGGAGAAAATTAAAATAATTTTCACATAAGTAGACGATTATCAAAATAATAACCCACTCAAAGGCGAAAGGCTGATGATGGCTTTGTAGCGAAATCCGAAAATGCGCATTCTGCCTTGCTGGTCTTATCGAATTTTTTCAATAATTTTTATTCTTTGTAATTTACTTGTAAAAATTGTATCATCTTTCTTTGATTTGAAAATAATTTAAACAGAAAGTGATATTAATTTATGATCTTGAGTCAAACTAAAATAACATTCATTTACTTAAATAACAGATCAACTAAAAACATTTCCCCCATTCATCTTAAACAAAAAATAATTTAATAACATTTAAATTTAACGGTTCGTTGTAATTCAAAAATCTGAGTTGAATAGAATCAGCTGAGATATCTTAAGAATTAAGGTTCAAAGCAACAAAGAGTAATAATAACAAAAGGACAAAAATAGCATTGTTAAATTTCGTTGATGTTAGTCTAAGTTGAGTTGTTGATACGAAATTAGATTTTCTTTCAGCGGTCACATAAGTAGACAACATTAAAATATTAGCCCACACAAGACGAAATACACTGATGATGGCTTTGTAGTGAAAGCCGAAAATACGTATTCTGTATTGCTGGTCTTATCGAATTCTTTCAAATATATTTTTATTCTTTGTAATTTACTTGTAAAAATTGTATCATCTTTCTTTGATTTGAAAATAATTTAAACAGAAAGTGATATTAATTTATGATCTAGAGTCAAACTAAAAAGAACATTCATTTACTTAAAAATAAGAGATCAACTAAATATTCCCCCGTTCATCTTAAAACACAATGACACGGTGCAAAAATATAATTTAAATAATATACATTTAAATTTAACGGTTCGTTGTAATTCATAAATCTGTGTTTATCATACACAGAGTTGAATAGAATCAGCTGAGATATCTTAAGAATTAAGGTTCAAAGCAAAAAAGAGTAATAACAAAAGGATAAAAATAGCATTGCTAAATTTCGTTGATATTAGTCTAATAGCGAATTTACATTATGATCGAAATCGAGTTAGAAGTAGATTTCGATAGATTTCGACTGAAATCCAATAAAAATTTGGGATTTCAAACAGATTTCCCATACGAAATGAAATCCCAATTTATTTAGGATTTCAGCGAAATCTCATCGAAATCCAAATTGAAATCCAATTTTTCTCCCATACTTGCAGAAAAGTAGGGAAGTTTGCAGTAAAGTGGCAACATTTAGCAGGTGTTTATGTCATAAAAAATTAATAAATAATAAATTTTAATAACTTTAAAAAATTAAGGAATAACATAATAAAGTCTGTTATTTTTAATTGAAAGAAATATTTAAAGTTGAAAACGGCTATTTTATTGTATCCGATGAAGAGAAACTATGAAAAATCATTTGATGGCGCCGGCAAGACCATTGACGAAACATTGAGTATTTTAGCTTTCTACTAATCATCCCTATACTTAAACACATTTCTTAACAAATATAACATTGTATCTTTCATAATATAAATGATTTTTGTGTTCCGCCATTAAATAAAATGGTTTTTAGAAAATCTTTTAATTTTGGTTATTTTTTAAGGTTAGTTTGTGTTTACGTGCAAAGTGCATCGAACGCACCTATTGGTGGTTTAACGAAACAATGTCGCGCTCTTTGGCATTTACTCGTAGCCTTAGAGCTCTTGTTTTGTTAAGCCAACAAATTAATACTCTTGTATCAACCCGAGCGTAAGGTACGTTTCAACCCCCGTTGCTATATTAAATAAAGAAGTTATTTTTATAACGTTTTTAGAAAATATTCTAACCCGCATTTTTTATTTATTTTCCATAATTTTCGGAAATTATTTTACGAGAAAAACATTGGTCCTTCAACCCGGATAATTTAGAACCCGAAATCGTAAAATAATTTCTCCGAAAATTATTTTTATTTTCAGAAAAATAACCCGTATTTCTTTGGATTCGCTGCTGAGGATTCAATAAGTATAAACCCAAATAATTACCCCACAAAACCCCCTTAAAATAAAGGTACGTAATTTGAAATAAAGTGTTCAAATAAATAAGTGTAACAATATAAAAGAATATAAATATATATACAGTGAACCCGCGTTAAAGAAAATAAATCCTACCAACAAAGCAAGTGCATAAAAAAGCGCCTTCAATTTGTTTATTTATTTGTGTGCTTCTTTTGTTTAGAAAACAATAAGAAAAAAAACCTTAATTTTCGTTGGTTTTACTCTTAAAATTCAAAGCCGTTTTGTTTAATTCTCTTTTTTTTTAATTGCAAAATAAGTGTTCACCCCCCCCCCCCCGTAAGTGCATACAAATTGAAAGAAATTAAAGAGAATAGTGATTATAACATTTACTCGTTGTTTTCTCTATTAAACAAACGGACGGACAAACTTAAAATAAGTTATTAATTTAATTTTTATTTTACTCGCGAAAATAAATTAATTTTAAATCAAATAACTCGTGTGTTTAAAAAAATAAAAGAATAAAACATTTTAATAAAATATACTCCAATTGTTCATACGTTTGTTGTGAGTACAAGTGGTTCTTTTTTTGTATTGTTTTTGTTGGTAGTTTACTTTGTTTATATTGTTAAGCTGCCTACACACTAGGGAACATGGTTGAGGGAACAAAAAATATCAAAAAATTTTGTAAACACGAAATGCACGCTCTCAACACTCACACACACACAAACGCACTCACACATTCACAAAAAATGCTCTCTTTTTTTAAGTATGTTCCCTAGTGTGTAGGCAGCTTTACACACATTACATTAGTGTTGCACCATTTGAATCGAACGAATAATCGGATAAAAAGTGTTATTTTGTGAAAAGTGCTAGAAAATCGAATTTTTTCCCGTGATTCATAGTGAAACAAAAAACACAATCGATTATTTTGAATTATTATTCGATTATTTCTCGTTTATTTGTATTTTTCGTTTTTTGAAGAAAATTAATTTACCCGTGACGAGTACCCGAAGTGATTTATTGCAACACTATTGTAAATTGAGCTTTTTTAAACCTTTTTTTGCAATCAAATAATATTACACTGAGCAAAATATTTGTTTTGAATTAATTTAAAGTTGAGATTTAGAATAAAAACCGAAAATTTACCCGAGTTTTTCAAATTTTTTAACGAATAATCGCTTATCAGTGTAAAATTGTTTAAGTATTATTGAATATTTTTATATATTTTGATACATTTTTGCGCGTTTGATAAATTTTTCCGATTTTTATCGACTTTTAGCGAAAGTTTTTAAATTTATTTGAAATTCATAAATTTTTACCGATTTTTTATTTTTTTTGTGAAATTTTACCCCAATTTTGAGAATTTTTCTTCCATTTCTTCATTATTTTTGAAGATTTAATTCGATCTTCATAAATTTTTACCCGTTTTTGGAAATAATTTTGAAAATTTACCCTGATTTTTAAATTTTTCATCCGTTTTTTTGATTTTTTTGAAGATTTAATTCGATCTTTATATTTCTTACCCATTTTTCTCCGAGAAAAGAGTGACTTATATCCACGAATATGTCTGATATTTCCGAATTAGTGAAAAATTGTGACCGTTTGAGTGATTTTGAATTATTTATAACCGCTCTCCCTCCTGCGGATCATAAAATCGGTTCACTAAGCGCCCATGAAAGAGATTTAAATCGTTTATGGAAATCTATTCGGGCATCTTACGATTCTTTACACCTTCAATCTGATCCGAACAAAAAGATGCTTAAGGAAATAAAACATAGGTATATGTCTTCGTACACTACCTATACTCGCGGTGTTTCCTTTGTTACCGAAATCTTAGAGCGTTTAAGGGCAGAAAAGGCCAGAGAGTTAAACCCGCTTCCCGCCTCTACCATTAATCTTCCGCCTTGTAAAATGGATTCATTTGATGGCACTTATACAAGTTGGCCTACGTTTCGTGATTTGTTCACGGCTATGTACATTAATACCCGTATAAGCCCCGTTGAAAAGTTACTTCATCTTCGTAGTTTGGTAAAAGACGAGGCTTATAGTGTCATAAGCAAGTGCCCCTTGACTAATGAGGGGTTCGATCTTGCTTGGAAGAATTTAATGGACAGATATGAGAACAAAAAGAGTCTCATAAATGCTCAAATGGGAATTCTTTTCAGTATTCCTTCAATAGAGCGGGAAACTGGCCATAATATTAAAAGGTTGCAACGCACCATAAATGATATAATTGCAAATCTTTCTTTATTGAAAGTTACCCCGGAAATGTTATACAATGTTATTTTTGTGTACGTTTGTTCTATTAAATTACCGGAACACACTTTAAGTCTTTGGGAAGAATCTGTGAAACGTAATCCCGATTTACCCGAATGGGATGAAATGTATAAATTTTTATCCTCTCGGTATCAAACACTTGAATCCGTGACCGATATAAGGCGTTCACAGTTAAATCCCACACAAAATCAATCTCGGAACTCGATTCCCGTTAACCCAAGGAAATCTTTGAATGCTTCGAAGAGAGTAAATACTTTTGTGGCTAGGACAAACACGACCCAAACCGTGAGTAGATGTGCTCTTTGCCAAGAACGACATCCACTTAGATTGTGTCCAACATTTTTAGGACAAAATGTTGATCAGCGATTATCAACAGTAAAACGACTAAAGTGTTGTACCAATTGCCTTGCTACCTCCCATGAATTTAAGGCTTGTAAGAGCATTCACGTTTGCTTTTTGTGTAAGCAAAAGCATCACTCGCTTCTTCACAGAGGAAATCAAAATGTCCCGCATAACTCTTCTGATAATACTGGAAACTCGAATGTATCTCGCCATAATCCCGCTCAGGTCTCATTAAATCCCGATGATGGACCGTCTACGTCTACAGGCATAAGATCTTATCAGACTTATACTGCCCAGGTAGATTGTGCCCCGAATTCTACCGTGCTTTTAGGAAATGTGATTTGTGAAGTTGGTACAAAGGATATTTTGAGTTCAGCCCGGGCATTAATAGACCCCTGTTCTCAAGCAACTTTTATTTCGAAACGGTTGCAAAAGAGACTTTGTATCCCTACTTTTTCGACTCCAATGGCTGAAATTTCCGGCATTCATGAGACCGTTACTGCCATTTCATCGGATAGATGTTTACTTTCAATTGGTTCTCCAATTGACCCCAGTTTTAAAATTCAAACTGAGGCATATGTTGTTGACAAATTGACTGGTAGTTTACCCTCGTGTTCACTTGTTAACACAATTAATCATAGTTTTCCCGATATAACTATGGCTGACATCAGTTGTTCTCGAATGGATCTGCTTCTCGGCGGAGACATTTATCCCCATATATTATTGCCCGATGTCAGAAGACACCCGAAGGGCAATCTTATTGCCCAGAAGACAGTCTTCGGTTGGATTGTAACCGGTAAAGTAGGTCAACCCGAACCCTTGAAATCGGTTACGTCATTTTTCAACCACGTTCAACTGAACAATCAACTTTCTCGTTTTTGGGAACTCGAAGAGGTTCCCCCAATTTCCCGGATAACTGAAACCGAAGACTATTGTGAAAAACTTTATCGATCTACCACTTATAGGAATTCAGATGGTCGATATGTAGTTTCTTTACTCTTTAAACCCGATTTTCCTACTAATTTGTCTTTGGGAAACTCTCGTAATATAGCTCTTTCTCAATTTATGAGAAATGAGGCAAGGCTTCAGAAGAACCCTGAACTGAAGTCGCAGTATGATGAGGTAATTAACGAATATATGGTTTTAGGACATGGTAGCGAGGTAAACCCCCCTTTTAATGAATCGTCCAGCTATTACATGCCTCATCATGCCGTTATAAAGCCCGATAGCGTTACTACCAAGCTTCGAGTGGTTTTTAACGCATCAAATTCATCGTCAAATGGCGTGAGTTTGAACGATGTTCTTTACCCCGGTCCTATCCTACAGGCTGACCTCACGGTCTTAATTCTCCGTTGGCGATTTTATCGTTATGTTTTTAATGCGGACATTGAAAAGATGTACCGTCAGATACTCGTACACCCCAATCAAACCACATTTCAAAGGATTCTTTCCCGTCGTAATCCTAATGAGAATATAAAGGACTTTGAGCTAAAAACTGTAACGTTTGGAGTAAATTGTGCCCCTTATCTCGCTATACGGACACTTCTTCAACTGGCCCGTGAGCATCTGAATCTGTCCTGCTGCATCTGAAATTTTGAAAAACCATATGTATGTTGATGACGTGCTAGCTGGCTCGCATGAGTTAGAAGATGGTTGTAGAAGACGTAATGAACTTATTAAAGTTCTTGAGTCGGCGGGTTTTATTCTCCGAAAATGGACCGCGAATCATATACGTCTTCTCGAAACTTTACCCGACAAGAATCTGCTTGGAACAGATTTCTTGAAAATTTCAGATGCGAGCTCTACTAAAACCCTAGGCTTGCGGTGGAATGCTGTAAAAGACAGCTTCTATTTTAAACTCGTTTCGCAGCCGGGTAGAAATGTGGTCACCAAACGTGCAGTCTTGTCTGAAATTGCTAGATTATTTGATCCCGCCGGTTGGCTATCCCCGAAAATTATAGTTGCGAAAATGATCATGCAACAAATATGGAAGGACAAGACAGATTGGGATGAGTGCTTGAATTCTACCACGTTGATTCAATGGCACTCTTTTCTCGATGATTACCCGTACATTGAGAAGATTGAAATACCCCGATGGATTAATTATCACCCCGATAATGATTATGAAATCCATGGATTTTGTGATGCTTCCGAAAAAGCATACGCTGCAACACTCTACGTTCGCACCATCTCTTCCCCGTTTGAGATACAATCGCATTTGCTTGCATCCAAAACAAAAGTAGCTCCAGTAAAATATGAGACGTTACCCCGTTTAGAGCAAACATGGTTGAATCATTGTGTGGCCAATTAAATCTTCCTAAAGAAAAGATTTACCTGTGGACAGATTCAACCATTGTTTTGACTTGGCTTCAGAAACCCCCGTGCCATTTGCCAACTTTTGTAGCGACTAGAGTGGCAGTAATTGAGGGAAAGGTTGGAACTGAGAATTGGTCTCACGTTGTTTCCAAAGACAACCCCGCCGATTTGGCAAGTCGTGGATCTCTTGCTCGTGATTTGATTGGAAACCCCTTATGGTGGCATGGGCCAAAATGGTTGTCTCAACCAAGGGATACATGGCCACGGAAATCGATGAATATTTGGTCCCATTTAGAATTTGTCGTTTCTCATGATACCCCAAGGAAAATAACTGATATTCTCGAATTATTTTCTGATTTACCCCGAGCAATGAGAATTATTGCATATTGGTTTCGCTGTCTTAATTTTATGCGAACACATAAGCGTTTATACGACACTCGCGATATTACTCATGTGGAAATGAAATTCGTAAGAGATCGGCTTGTTCTCGTATGTCAGCAAATTTATCTCCCCGAATATTCGATCCTATCAAAAGGACTTCCTATCCCCTCTAAAAGTCATATATTGTTTTTAAATCCTTTTATTGACCCGAATGGATTTGTTAGAATGAACGGTCGGATTGTTCATGCACCCGGGCTGACATATGATGAAAGATACCCGAAAATTTTGCCCTATTCTGCGACTTTTACGGATTTGTTCGTAAAACATATACATAAGTGTACCATACATGGTGGTCAGTCGTTAATGCTTCGAATTGTACGAATGGAGTTTTGGGTCCCGAATCTTAAAAATTTAATCCGTAAAACTATTCGTAATTGCACTATTTGTGTATTACATCAAAAGAAATCGGGACAACAAATTATGGCCGCATTACCTCCAGAAAGAACTTCTCTAACGAGACCCTTTACGCACACAGGTCTAGACTTCGCTGGACCTTTCGATATAAAATCTTATAGTGGCAGAGGTTGCCGTATATCAAAGGGCTATGTAGTGGTTTTCGTATGCTTTGCAACAAAAGCAATACATTTGGAAGCAACTGGCGACATGTCATCAGAAACGTTCTTAGCAGCGTTCACCCGTTTTTTCTCGCGACGAGGTTGCCCTTCCCATTTATATTCCGATAATGGGACAGCATTTATAGGTGCTTCTAATTTACTAGAGGTAGATCGGAAACATTTTCTTTCTCACCTTAAACGACAGCTTTTTTCCCGGGACAATTGTCAAATTGTGCAATGGCACTTTATACCCCGCGGCGCCCCTCATATGGGGGGACTTTGGGAAGCTGGCGTTAAAAGTTTTAAAACCCACTTAAAGAAGATCTCCAACTCTCAGAAGTTCACGTATGAAGAGTTTTCCACTATGCTCACTAGAATTGAAGCTTGCCTGAATTCATGGCCCTTATCTTCAATTAATGAAAACCCCCATGAAATTGTCCCTTTAACGCCTGGCCATTTTCTAATTGGTGCCCCCTTGTTAGCTCCTCCTGAACCCAGTATGTCCGATTTGTCCCTCAGTCATGCCAATAGGTGGCAGAAGCTAAAAATTCTTCACCATCAATTTGCTCTTCGATGGAAGGAAGAATATCTGAAGGAACTCCACAGACGTGTGAAGTGGAAATATCCTAAGAGGGAATTTCAGGTAGGGGATATCGTAGTAATCCGTCAGGATAACTTACCCCTGAATGAATGGATGTTAGGGCGTATAGAAAAAGTTTTTAAAGGTCCCGATGAGAAAGTTCGCGTTTGCGAGGTGAGAACAGCTTCAGGCATTTTTACTCGGCCCATTGTGAAGCTTGTTCTCCTACCTGTATCCGAACAAAATTAACCCGTTTATTTTCTTTTTCTTCTCCGTAGGTAAAACATATCTGACAGCTCACGTCGCCTCAAATTTCACCGACCCGTAGTTGAAAACCCAACATCAACAAAGACAGCACCAACCACAACAGCTACAACAACTGCACCAGTGCCAGTGTGGCAGCCGCAGTGGCAATAAAGCCCAGGTGAATTATGGTGGAAGCGGTAGCCAACCGGCTACCATAGTTATAAACGTCCACTCTGGACAACATTTTTAATTTTTTTTTATAAAATAGTTTTTTTTTCTCTTTTTTTTTAACCCATTGGAGTTGCCTAAATTTTTAATTTTTTTTTGAATTTTTTAATTAATTGTATTTGTTTTTTCTTCTAATTTAAATTCAGTTTTCCCTGAATTATAAAAATTGTTAATTAGTTATAAGGTTTTGAATTATAAATATACACCCGTTTTTAAATTTAACGTACCTCGCACTCACTCTTTAGCTCCTCTTGTTGCACCCGTGCAAGGGGGGCGGGATGTTTACGTGCAAAGTGCATCGAACGCACCTATTGGTGGCTTAACGAAACAATCTCGCGCTTTTTGGCATTTACTCGTAGCCTTAGAGCTCTTGTTTTGTTAAGCCAACATATTAATACTCTTGTATCAACCCGAGCGTAAGGTACGTTTCAACCCCCGTTTGCTATATTAAATAAAGAAGTTATTTTTATAACGTTTTTAGAAAATATTCTAACCCGCATTTTTTATTTATTTTCCATAATTTTCGGAAATTATTTTACGAGAAAAACAGTTTTTTTACAAATATTTGTTGTTGGCTGTTCGAAATCCCATTGATCTGTCAAATATTCTAATGTAAACGATATAGATTTCGAATTGGATTTCAAAACGAAATCTAGTGAACATTCTAACAATGTAAATTCGATATAAGTTAAGTTGTTGAAAACAAACTCGATTTGCTTTCAACAGTCACATAAGTAGACGATTATCAAAATATTAACCCACTCAAAGGCGAAAGGCACTGATGATGGCTTTGTAGCGAAAGACGAAAATGCGCATTCTGCCTTGCTGGTCTTATCGAATTTTTTCAATAATTTTTATTCTTTGTAATTTACTTGTAAAAATTGTATCATCTTTCTTTGATTTGAAAATAATTTAAACAGAAAGTGATATTAATTTATGATCTTGAGTCAAACTAAAATAACATTCATAAATTTTTCTTTCAATATTTTTTTGAAGAAAGTAATTAAAAACTGTGATTAAAAAGTGACAAATGTATAAAAACAGATAGTTTGCCCATATTTACTCGTTCAATATTTCAAGTCGTTTCCGGGTCCACTTAAAATTATCGGGTCCAATTAAAAATAAATTGTGACCGTATATTTTTAAATAAATTTTTTCGAACTAAAAAATTTTTTTTGAGGTCAAAGTTAACAAAAACCTTTTTTGGCTCTTTTTGAGTGGTTTTTATTAGAGCAGAATTTTGCGTGAATCACGCGTGAGTGTGAGTAAAAGCTTAATTTACTCACGTGAACGTGAGTGAGTGGGAGTAGATTAAAAATGTTCGTGAGTGAGTGTGCGAGAGTAAAATTGTTTCGTGAGTGAGTGTGCGTGAGTCGAATTTTAAGGACTCACGCTTTTTTTTGGGCTTTTTATTCATATTTTCAGTAATTGTTTTAGGCGACTTTATATTTTTAGGTATTTTTAATACAAAACGAGTGAAAAGGTTAAAGTCGGCCATGCCGACTATACAATACCCTACACCAGTCTGGTTAAAAGCCAACTAATGTTTGGATCCGAAATTCGAATGGGTTAAAATGGGACTTGAGTCAAAATTTTCTATAATGTGAGTCAGCGAACCAAATTTCATTAAAATATCTTAATATTTGCGACCTGCCGTTTGTAACCAAGCCAATTTTGGGAGGACCCTTATATGGGCACTAGGTCTAAACATGGACCGCTGTTAACCAAAATCAATAGGCTTCGTCCTTGGGCCAACATAGGTCGGTGTACCAAATTTCATCAAAATATCTTTATATTTGCGACCTGCAGCTTATAAACAATATAATTTTGGTAGGACCCTTATATGGGCACTAGATCTAAACATGGACCGATTTGCACCAAAATCAATAGGCCAACATAGGTCTGTGTACCAAATCTCATCGAAATATCTTAATATTTGCGACCTCCAGCGTATAAACAATTTAATTTTGCGGGGGCCCTTATATGGGCACTAGGTCAAACATGGACTGGTGGTAACTAGGGTTTATGTCCCGGGAATTCCCGGGACGGGATTCCCGGGAATCCCGCCCTTTTTTCAATCCCGCAATCCCGGGAATTTTGGTCGGGATTTCCCGGGATTTTTTTATTATTTTACAGAAGTTTTAGCTATTACATATTGCAATTTTGGGAGCTAAATAAATTTAAATTTAAAGCATTGATTTGAAATTAATTTAAATAAGAAATATTTTAAAGTAAAAAAAAATGCGATTTAAAATTTAATAAACTGAATTAGTATAAAAAAATATTATTTGGGCCAAATTCTTCCTGGATGTCAGTTGAATTTGGTTAAGTTAAACCGAAAACAAATTTTGTCAGCCATTACCAAGTTTACCAACAAAAATACTTGAACTTCAGAAAATTTTGTTTTCTTTAAAATGGTGATCTTTGTTCAAATAATCCAATATATACAACACTTCAACATCCGTATCTCAGTTCCAAATACCACCAAAAAAACTAGACATTAAAAAATTAGTGATATTTTCGTACTTTCAATTGAGTATTTTGAGGTTTTTTCACTAATTTCATTTAAATTTCAACTGCTATTCCTTTTTAATTGTATTTTTTTAAATATTATGCAGATGCTTTTTCAAATTATTTTGAATTTCTTTATATGTTAATTTAAAATACAACTATGCAAAATAAATAATTTGTTTTTAAATAGTTGTGGCATACAAAATTTCTATTCAAAAGATACCAATTAAAGTTAAAAACTATTTAATTAATGTTTTTCGTTCAATTTGAGGTCAAATATCACATTTTTCTTTCTTCCATTGAACTGAAACAAATAAGCAAATTGAAACAAAGTAACTAAACTAGGTTAACATCAACGAAATTCTAACAATTCTATTTTTATCTTCTGCTATTACTGTTTTTGCTTTGAACTTTAATTATTAAAGAATCGCAGCTGCTTCCTATGGAATTCAACTCTGATCGACAACTTATAAAGTAGAGATGAACGATCCGGTGATTTTTGAATAACGCTGCTACCAGTGATCGTGATTTTCAAATCACCGTTCTTTTAAACAGTGACCGTGATCACGGGTTTGTAATAGAGATGGGCGATCCGGCGATTTTTCAGTAACATTGTTCTCAATGAATGCGATTTGCAAATCGTTGTTCTTTTAAACTGTGATCGTGATCACGGTTTTTCTATGGAAAAGACTGCGATTTTCTGATAAATAAACGAAATAATATTTATGGCGAGTTTTTAAGATGTCAGTTAAACTTGGTTTAGTTAAACCGAAAACGAATTTTGTCAGCCATTTCAAAGTTTATTAACAAAAATTTGCAGGAAAAACTTTTTCTCGAGTATAATTTATTTCTTTATTGAAATAAAACAATAAACCACATTTTAAAAGCAGTATTCCAGTTACAAACTGCGTTAAACTAAGTTTAAAGATAATCCACTTCCTAAAACCTGGGCCTTAAAAGAAGAATAGTTGCGACCGGTAACAAAGACATGATAGAAGGAGACATTTTATTCAGAAGAGTGTGAAAGCAAGTCACTGTTATTGAAAAAAAACATGTATTACTGTGCACAATGAAGTTTGCAAGAAAGAATAGTACAAAAATATTAAAAGAACGACATTCCGAGTAACTGCGACTTGAAATATTTGATCACTGCCGTCACCAGTGATTTATCAATAACTGTGATTAAATCACCGGTATGAAAAAATTGCTCATCTCTATTATAAAGTAAATATTTATGAACGACAACGAACCGTTAATTTTAAATGCATATTTTAATTATTTTTTAACCTACAACATAAATCCATGTTGATAGTAAACAATTGGAATACGTATTAAATTATATTTTTCACTACATCTAGTGTGTTAAGGTGAATAAAATATTATTTAATACAATATAATTCTAGTGTCGATTTTTATAAAATATTTAAGAGAATTTGCCCAATAATTTGTGTGAAAAATACTCACTGTTACACTTTTTTATAAAATAATTCTATACGAAAACTTCTGAAAATCTGCATAGAAACAAAATATTTAGAAATAGAAATTTTTGAATTCCATATTTGAGAAATACTTAAGCAAAAAATCTATCTTAGTTAGTAGTCGCGATTTAAACTGTTAAACGAACTGTTCTAGAAAAAGTGGAAGTCATGGATGTTTTATATTTAGCCTTTCTTTCAGAATATGTATATTAAGTAGATTTTGTCATTTGTACAACCAAAGATGAGCTTTGTCGGATGGTGTTTTAATACAAATCGAGTTTTTCAAGTACAACATATGTCGGATTTATTTATTTTTTTTGAGCGGGAATTCCCGGGATCCCGGGAAATTCAGAAAAAAATCCCGCTGTTCCGGGAAATGAAAAAGTCCGGGAAAAGAAAAAACCCTAGTGGTAACCAAAAACAATAGGCTTCGTCCTTGGGCTGACATAGGTCGGTGTACCAAATTTCATCAAAATATCTTAATATTTGCGACCTGCAGCGTATAAACAATATAATTTTGGTAGGACCCTTATATGGGCACTAGCTCTAAACATGGACCGATTTTAACCAAAATAAATAGGCTTCGTCCTTGGGCCGACATAAGTCGGTGTACCGAGTTTCATCAAAATATCTTTATATTTGCGACCTGTGGAGTACGCACAAGAATGCATGGACAGACAGACAGGCGGACGGACGGACAGACAGACGGACATCGTTAAATCGAAATAAATTCTGAGCCGATCGGTATATTATAAGGTGGGTCTAGGACCACTATTTTTTGGTGTTACAAACATCAGCACAAACTTATAATACCCTGACCACGTAGTGGTGTAGGGTATAATAAATGGCAAAATTTCATACTCGTCTAGGGTTTCCCGGGACACGGGAATGAAAATCGAAAAGTATCAGTTTTCTGGTAACATTTTTTTTATATTTTGATTTGTTTTATTAATATAAAAGCCAAAATAAATAATTTTATTTTTTCAGAATTTATAGCTTGTGAAATTATTTTTTTAAAATCAAGTTATTTATTCTTGAATGTCAAGGTTTTTGACTTTAATAATATAGCAATTATAGTCACATCTTTGAATAGGCACGTAAATATTAATAGACATATCTAAAACATACCAAATTCTTCTAATGCCCAATGCCTCTAAAAAGCGGTCTGCAGATCTAAAGAAAATTTCTGGCTATATAACAATTTTTATAAAATCAATTATGTCAATAGAAAACAAAATTAAAAATATCGGTAACGGTAACGGTATTTCATTTATTTCGGTAACGATATTTTAAGAGTATCGATATTTTATTTATTTCGGTATCGGTATGTTAAGGATAACGGTATTGTAGTATGAATATTAGTCGTTTATACCGACACAATTATTTTTTGATGTGGATCCAATTACACCAACAGTCAACTCTTCTAGTGTTGAACGAAATACGACTATTACTTAAATTGTATGTGTTGTCCACCTGTGCTCGACCATATTGCATATTGCACAAACAGTCAACTCCACTAGTGTCGTACAACAGACTACTGTTGCTGTATATTTGTGTATATTGTCCACCTGTGTTCGGTAGTACTGTTCATGCTATACTCCCGTGGGAATTATTACTCTAATAATTTTAGCTAAGTAAGCAAAATTTGAATATAAAAACCCTACGAAAATTTCAATAAAAATTAATTATAAAACTAAACTCGTTGAGCATTTTTAATTTGCTCCGTTGAAAATATTTTTCATTACCGGAACAACTACATGTCGATCCTGCCGCCTAACTAACTACCTGCTGCCTAACTAACTACATCCTGCCTTACATGGCAGAGTGCTCCAAGTTTGAGCATTGAAAAAAAAAATATATTTTTTTAAAAGAGGCTCCTAATCCACGCCGGGATTAGAAGGGTTGTCCGGCCAAGTTACAACCAGGACCACCACCACAACCAGGACCACCAGAGTTTAAATTAGTTTAATAGAGTGCTCCAAAATGTACGGAGGCAATTTCGCCCATGTACAAAAAATTTTTTTAAAAGTGTGAAAAATCTTAATACAAAGTTTTACGTTACTACGTGTTAATAAAAAAAAAATGAAGGAAGAAAATCACATATGGCGGTCAACAAGACGAACAAACAACCATGAAACATTTTTTTTCCCCAACTCTGTTTGAAATAAATAATGAAAAGAAAAAGAGAATGGTAAAAGAATACAAAAGAAATAAAAAATAAACTTAAATTAAAAACTAATTCTAAACTATTTTGAATTTAGTAATATACCTAATAAAAAGAGTAGAAACTCGTATAATAATGCAAAATTTTTACAAATATAAAAACAAAAAGAAAAATCGAAAATAAATTTTGTGTAAAAAAGAAAGAAAAATAAAACAAACTGAAACTTGAAATTAAAAATAAGAAATGATTAAGAACAAATTCCAATTTAAAAAAAAAACAATTGTAAATGTATGATAATTTTAAATAAAATATTTTTAATTTACCTAAAATACTTTTTGCAAAACTTTTTTATCTGGTCCTTTATAATGGTGAAACCAAAGCATAGGCAAAACAGTTTAAGTTTCAAATATGAGAAAAGGGAAGAATTAACATTAGAACAACAATTAGAATGGTTAATTAAATTCTGGTAATTTTTGGGTATAGAAGAAACTCCTACCATAGAGGAAGTTCAGAACCGCTCTAAAATAGAATTAGAATTTAATTTGATGAAGGCAAAATTTTTAAATGACAATGGGACAACCAGAGTCCAAGATTGAGAAGCCTAATGCTAATGTAGTTAACGAGGTAATAGTGGAGAACAACAATCCTCATTTTGTTCAGATCAAGATATACCTCTTGTTGATCACAATAATACTCTCAACTAATTTTGTTTTAAATATTTACGCAATGCATAATAAAAGATTGAAGAAGAAGTATATAAGTAGAGCAAATGATTTAGATAAGATTTAATGGAGTGCCAACAAATTTTAAATAAGGCCAGAACGATTAGGGATATTTTTGATAGATCTTATAAAAGCTTAAATACTGATAGAAATACTAAGGAGGAAACCATCCAAAAACACTTGGATATACTAATTGATTGTCTGGAAAAGATTAGGGTGTTATTTAACGTGCATTACTCTATATTCACAGTCGCGCATAGAGCCGCAGCCGACGGTTTTTTCTTGGATATCAGGGAAAAGCTTGTTACTGTTGCAATTAGGAAAAATATAGTCCTTGAAATCCCTGCCTCCATACATGAAAATATTTTCTTGATACATAGGGAGGAATCCGTAGACAGGAAACTTTTAAATATGCCACAAACAGTAGTAGAATTTCTTAATACAGCCTCAAGGCTGATTTGTGATTTCGATGGTAAACACGAAAATCTGCGTACATTTTTGTATTCGCTCCATTTAGTAGACCCAATTACGGCAATTACCGTAGGAACAAAGGAAAATTCCGTGGAAGAGGTAACTTCTCCAGGAATAACAATAATAATAATAACCGCAACAACAACAATGGCAATAATAACAATTATTCAAATAATAATTACAGAAATAGAAGAGGACGTAGCAAATATAATGGAACCAGAAACTAGAGCAATAACTGCAAGTGAAAACAGTTCGGAAAACCCGAACGATCCCCTAAGATCAAGTCAGTAAATGGGAAAGTGTATAACCTTAACCTTAATTTTAGTTGTTTCATTCAAATTCGAATAAATATCATTAATACTACAGTAACACTATTAGTGGACACTGGAGCTGACATATCCTTAATAAAACAACAATGCACATTTAAACGAATAAACACGGCACATATTACTACACTTACTGGTATAGGAAAAGGTAAAGTTAAATCCATTGGTACAACATTTTTCGATCTGAAGACTAATGATTTTTTAATACCCCATACTTTTCATGTGGTTGAAAATAATTTCCCAATACCATGTGATCGAATTATTGGAATGGATTTTATGAAAAAGTTTAATTGCATACTTGAATTTAATCAGGATCAGGATTTTTTTCATCCTGAGACCTCAGAATATAACACAACAAATAGCAATACCAATAACTAATACCCGCAACGATACGCCAAGTAAAATGTTCATCTTGTACTGAGGAATAACTGGTACCTAATCAAGAACCCCAACCAGGAGTTTTCATAGCCAGTAAATTGGTGAGAGCTAAAAATGCATTTATAAGGATACTTAATACAAACAATACAGTAACCACACTGAAAAAAGTAAAATTATAATAAAATATGCCAATGATTATGACGTAATAAAGTATAACACCGACAAGGAAAATAGAAAAAATATAATTCTGAACAAATTAAGGAAAAAATTTCCAAAACGCTTTTATGAAACATTAACGGAATTATGTACCGAATACAGCGATATCTTCGGATTGGAATCAGAGAAAATTACAACTAACAATTTTTACAAACAGAAATTAAGGATGAATGATACACAACCGTATACATTATGAACTACCGAATACCACACACACACAAAGAAGAAATCGAAAGACAAGGTAATAAATTAATAGATGATGAAATAGTGGAACCTCCATATTGCGAATATAATAGTCCAGTTTTTTTGGTTCCAAAGAAATCTCTCCCAAATTCTAAGGACAAAAGATGGAGATTAGTGATAGACTATGTACTAAAGGGCTGAACGATTCATCTTAAATGAGATTTTAAGACACATGATAACCTACAAGCCATAACAAGTTGTGTGGTTTTACTTTTTATAACGATTGACTCAGTACAAACAACAAAAAAAAACACGATGGCAAAAAAGCATATGGATAGTGAGACGAATCCCATCATGAATCGTTTATCACGGATGACAGCAGTACATTACCACATCATATTATTGTGAACTTAAGCAACCAACACAATATCAACACCATCGTTTTAGTTTTACTGAAAACTTATGTATAACAGTGTTGCCAGTTTGGGGGATTTATCCCAAAATTGGGAATTGTATCATCAATGGGGATAAAAACTTCCGTTTGTAGAACTGGGGATTTATTGGGGATGATACGAAATTTTTCATATTTATATGAATTTAATCCTGATAATTATAAATATTTATATTTTTTTCTAAGAATGATGATAATAGTGAATGATTTTTAGCTACAAAAATTTGAGTCTGGCAAGGTAATGTTCCTAGAAACTATAATTCCTCTTGGTGAAAATTCAAATTCGTTTTGGTTCTAAAATTTTTAAAGTTATTTAATAAGAGTTATAAGAAGTTCTTCTTAAATTAAATGTATACTTTACAAGTTACTCAATTGTCAAAAGTTAATCCATCTGCTGAAATGCTAAAACTTTTTAATGCAGTACCATACACAACAAAATATCTGTTATTTATTAAATGTCTGTTTATTGTTAAATATTTAAAATGAAAAATTTTGGTTCAAATTTTCTTTGCTGTTATTTAAATTTATTTGTTCTTTTTTATAATTTGTTGTAAGCACAAATTTATTGAGTCTGAGTGTACAACTTACCGCAAAAAATAAACGAATATGGTATTTTTCCACTAATTTTTCGAAAAAATTAACGAAAACAAATTTTTATATAAAATAAAAATTGGAAATTTTTTGGGATGGCAAATTAAAAATTGGGGATAAGGTATGAAAAGACTGGCAACACTGATGTATGTAACCGAAATACGTACCTACTCTATTGAAAGCTATCATGCTAATGAATGGAGTATTTTTTTTTTGTTATGCTTTTAGTTGATAGTTTTGTTTTCATTCGTGTTGTGTAGGTATGAAAAGCCGATTATGATCGGCCAATGGTATAATGAAAAAATTAAAATAGACAAATGCCTACCCCCAAAAAATTCTTTAGTTGATCGTAATGAATATTTCAACTATTTAATATGTGAAATACTCTAATGATACCAAAAAAAAGCTCTAAAGCGACGAATACATTAAGGAACATTGAGTAGGGTTTTTAGCAAACTCTACTACGTATTGGTTTTATTATATTATTTATTTTTAATTTTATTTTTCAATATTGTTTAATTATACCACCGATTCTTCTTAAATGTTTTTTTTTGGAATGAATTTGGTAAATTTTATTTTATAGAATTTCGTTAGGTTATTTTAAGGGTATCGGTATTTTAAGTTATATCGTTAAGTTATTTTAGGGTTAACGGTATTTTAATTTATTTCGTTAGGTTATTTTAAGGTTAACGGTATTTTAAGTTACTTCGTTAGTGGTATTTTAGGGTTAAAAATAGTTCGTTGAAAGGGTTTCGAATCGTTAACGGTGTTTTACGGTTAGTGTTTCCCAACCAAGTTAAAAATTTTAAGAATTGCCAAAATTAAAAAAATCGTTTAAATTTAAAAATTGTCAAAATTTGAAAAAATCATAAAAAAACCGCCAAAATCTTGAAAATAGCAAAATTTAGAAAAATCGGCAAAATTAAAGAAATCGTCGAAAATTAGAAAAAAATCATCAAAATTAAAAAATCATCGACATTAAAAAAATCGCCAAAAAGCTATATATATTTATATTAATAAGAATTAATATAAATTATTTTTTTTGTTTTTATAATTTATTATGCATTAAAAACATTATTAATTTTTTTTTGACTAACTTTTTTATATAATAATATAAAAATTGTAAAACAAACATTAAATTGAAAATAAAGAACAACTAACTGCTAACTTTTTTATCTGAGTGTACATTTATATTTTTCGTTTTATAAAACCTACATATTATAACACAACCAGCGTTGCCATATAGCCAGTTTTAACTGTTTTTTACAGTTTTTTGGGGTGCCTAACAGTTTTCCAGTTTTTTCATGTAAAAAACAGTTTTTTTTAAATTCATGGATTTTTTTTACAGTTTTTTCATATTAAATCGGCACATTTGTTTCATTTACATTTATTTAACTAAAATTTAAGAATTAAAATATAAAAGTGCTTATGCATAATAATTTGAAACCTTCCCAGTGTAGAAAATCATTACCAGATATGTGGTTATGTGACTACATACTTGGTAATGGTAACTAGTTACTTTTGTTATTATATTTCTTATTACCTTTATATGGCGATGTCGCGAAAAATAATGAGTTGTCGTTACACACCAGCATACGAAAAATCAAAAAATATATCGTTACCTATGTGCTTACCAGTACTGACAAAAATATTTAGGTTGTTCATAAGGGGTGTGCTATCTGTTGTATCGTTGTATCGTCCTAACAAAAAACAGAGTTGTTAAAATTTTTATTTGTGTTTAACAACGATTTTCTATTTAGTTTTCTATCGGTTAGCACACTCAAACATAGGACACTAAACATACATAAAAATGTTGTATCGTGCTATTCTCAAATGTTGTATTTTTTCAATTTAATTTTTAACAACTCTGTTTTTTGTTAGGACGATACAACGATACAACAAATAGTACACCGCTTGTGAAAACCCTTAATGAGTCTAAAAATAGATTTTCAAAAAAATAAATTATATAAAAAAAAATATTTAAAAAATATATATATCTTATCTATTTTCAATGAAGAACCCTAGCTCTAAATTGACTAGAATTAGACTTGATCTAGAAGAATATGATTTCCTAAAATGGCAAGGAATATGCAGTTACTACAAAATGACAAAATATTTAGTAACAATACCCGTACCAGACAAAAACGCTAAAACAATTGCAAAGGCAATTTTCGAACATTTTGTTCTTACCTATGGTCCAATGAAGACGTTCATTTCAGATATGGATACAGAATATAATAATTCTTTACTGACGGAACTATGCAGTCTTCTTAAGGTGAAGAAACTGCTTATCACCATCAGACAATGGGCACGATAGAAAGGAGTCATAGAACTTTCAATGAATATGTAAGATCGTACATATCCGTTGACAAAGACGATTGGGATGAATGGCTTAGGTACTTCACGTACCATATGAAATATTTTTCGGTAGATTACCAAATATGTTTAAACAATTTAATGAGGTAGATAGGATTAGTCCACTTTATAACATAGATAGATACAACGATACAACAAATAGTACACCGCTTGTGAAAACCCTTAATGAGTCTAAAAATAGATTTTCAAAAAAATAAATTATATAAAAAAAAATATTTTTTATTGTATTTTTTTTTTTTAATAAAATTTGCTGGTGCGGAAATCGAACCTGGGTCTACAGATTGCCAGTCAACTGCTCTACCATCTGAGCTATATCGACATGTAATATTTAAAAGATAAAAATATAATTGACCTGCTGCACACAAGTAAGCTTACTCGCCAACATACAAAAAATCAAAAAATATGTGGTTACATATATCCTTACCAGTGTTTAAAAAATATTGAGTCTAAAAATAGATTTCAAAAAAAAATCTAAAAAATTATTTTCTATTTGAAATAATGATAAAAATAAGTAATTATCAGTAACTCATTATTATATGTTTTAAAATAATACAGAAGGTAAGTGGGTGTCATTACTGGTAGTCCAAAAAATAATGATATGTCATTACCGTTTCTACACTGGGTTATAACGCGTTTATAAAATGAATTTTGTATAAAATATTTGTATTAAGTATAAGCCATTTATAAACTTAGAAAGTGATTATGCATATGACCCAAAAATACAGTAAAGCTTTCATATTGTAAAAAATTAGGTACAAATCAAAACATAAATAACACAGTACAACACATGATTTTGGGACTCAATTCTGAGAATTGCAGTTGGCTGCATTAAAAATTTAATGCCATACGATTAATGCAGCCAACTTGACAAAACGAATGATGCAGAAGTTCTTATTTTTGGGGCTACTTTCACGTACAATTCTCAGAATTGAGTCCCACATCAATGAGCTGAAAAATGTTGTACTGTGTAAATTTAAAAATGCCAATATAATACTACAAAATTTGCTTACTGAAAAAGCGAAACATTTTTATAACAAATTTCATCAAAAATTAGCACGGAATGAAATTGGCTAAACCATATCTGACACGTCATAGATCCGACGGACATTTGTTAGCCGACCTTTTCAGATCATTTCTAAATGAAAAATAATTTAGAAATTCATATTTTCATATTTTATCATCAAAAAAGACCTAAATTGATTTTTTTATTTTTTTTTTAATAAATATTTGCCAATTCTGGATAATAAATTTACTACTATTTTTTCAATTATGATCGAGGACAATTCCAAATAACGTAATTTTTTTAAGGGTTTTTTTAAACACCGTCAAACAATTCCCGACATAACAATACTCAATCCCATGAAAGGTAATTTTAAGTGGAATGCAAATCTATAAAGAATATTTTGAAGTACAACAGTGACCAGTAAAGTATTCTATCCTAAGTCAGGGGTTAATAAAAAAGTTCACATCTCGGAAGGGTGATTCGATGAACTTTTTTTAACTTCAAGTTCGGGCCTAGGAGACTAAAATTCTTAAAAAAAAGTAAAATTAGAAGGCTGTTCAAAAAGTCGATTACTATAAATGCCAAACGCAATTAAATTATTCAAAATCTCGATATTTTGAAAATGGAGACCCTGGGATAATATTTTAGTCCCAGGATACTTCGGGATCCCAGAATTTCTTCTGGTTCTTAAAATTTTTTCGAAAAACAGTTTTTCTATAAAGAAACAGTTTTTTATTACAGTTTTTCTAAAAAAATATATGGTAACACTGAACACAACACACCATCGCATCCACAGCATTCATTGCGATACTTAAACACTAGTTCAAAGTACTAATTGCTATGTTATGGTAGCGAACAATCGTGTGTCACTACAATCACTTATTGTTTTTTTCGTTGCCATGTTTAATGCTTAAGCTCGCTTACGTTTTGATTTGTCTTCTAGTCGTAACAGGGTGGTTTAAATCGTAATGCACACATACTAGCACCATGTGATTTAATGACTACAACAAACCGATTGCACTCACGCAGCCCTTTACTATGTACATACAAATTAACAAGAAATTAGTTGCGGACAAATTTCCATTACCAAAAATAGACGATTTATTAGATCAACTTGGTAGGGCAAAATATTTTTCTTATCTAGATTTGATTTCTGGATTTCATTAAAAATGATTTGGATGAAGATTCTAGGGATCTAACATCATTTTCAACCAACAAAGGTTCATATAGATTCACAAGACTACCATACGATCTAAAAGTAGCACCGAATTCATTCCAAAGAATGATGACAATTGCTTTTAGTCGTCTGAGACCGGATCAGGCTTTCCTTTACATGGATGACTTAGTTGTTCTAGGGTGTTCAGAGAAGCATATGCTTTCGAAAAAAGAAAAAGTTTCGCAAACACAATCTCAAGTTGCACCCTGAAAAATGTTCATTCTTCATACACGAGGTAACATACCTTGGGCACAGGTGCACTGATAAGGGCATACACCCTGATGATGCCAAATATTCAATAAGTGAGAACTACCCAACACCCACCGATGCAGATGGGGCAAGGAGATTTGTTGCTTTTTGCAAATATTACAGACGATTTATTAAAAAATTTTATGAATATTTAAGGCACCTCACTAGATTGTCAAAGAAAGGAGTACCATTTGAATGGACAAAGGAATGCGAAAATGCTCTTCAACACCTGAAAAAAGCACTAGTGCATCCAACATTACTGCAGTACCCGGATTTCGGGAAACCATTCTGTATAACAACGGATGCAAGCGAAAACGCCTGTGGCGCCGTACTTACACAACAATACGACGGAAAACAATTGTCAGTGGTATACGCATCTAGAAGTTTTACAAAGGAGAAAGCAATAAATCCACAATTGAACAAGAATTAACCGCCATACATTGGGCAATAAAACACTTTAGACCATATATTTATGGAAAACACTTTATCGTTCAATCAGATCATCGACGACTATCTTATCTATTTTCAATGAAGAACCCTAGCTCTAAATTGACTAGAATTAGACTTGATCTAGAAGAATATGATTTCCTACAATGGCAAGGAATATGCAGTTACTACAATATGCGATATGACAAAATATTTAGTAACAATACCCGTACCAGACAAAAACGTTAAAACAATTGCAAAGGCAATTTTCGAACATTTTGTTCTTACCTATGGTCCAATGAAGACGTTCATTTCAGATATGGATACAGAATATAATAATTCTTTACTGACGGAACTATGCAGTCTTCTTAAGGTGAAGAAACTGCTTATCACCATCAGACAATGGGCACGATAGAAAGGAGTCATAGAACTTTCAATGAATATGTAAGATCGTACATATCCGTTGACAAAGACGATTGGGATGAATGGCTTAGGTACTTCACGTACCATATGAAATATTTTTCGGTAGATTACCAAATATGTTTAAACAATTTAATGAGGTAGATAGGATTAGTCCACTTTATAACATAGATGATTATGCTAGGGAAGTAAAATTTAGATTAGAAGTAGTACATAAATAGAAGAGCGCGTCATATGTTAGATAGATCTAAGTTACGACAAAGGTCAGATTACGATAGAAATACATTAGATTTTAATTTTAAAATAGGAGATATAGTTTTGCTTAAGAATGAAACAGGACATAAATTTGAAAACCAATATAAGGGGCCATATGAAATTAGAAATATAGATTTAAGAAATAATGTAACAATAGTTAATAAGAAAAATAATAAAGAACAAATAGTTCATAAAAATAGACTTAAGATTTGTGAACAATAATATAACAAGATAGCAAAGGATAAAATAATGGGTACCCAAAACAAAAAAAAAAATTTCAGATAACAAAGACAACTAGTTAGTAAAAATAAACATAATATTAATACATACTTATAAAATGTATATGTAAAAGAATGTTCATAAAATTTTGTTATATGAGCATTCTTCCGAAAAAGGGAGGTGTAGTATGAATATTAGTCGTTTATACCGACACAATTATTTTATGATGTGGATCCAATTACACCAACAGTCAACTCTTCTAGTATTGAACGAAATCCGACTATTACTTAAATAGTATGTGTTGTCCACCTGTGCTCGACCGTACTGTAGACGGTATGAAATATGATTAGCATATTGCAAAAACAGTCAACTCTACTAGTGTCGTACAACAGACTACTGTTGCTGTATATTTGTGTATATTGTCCACCTGTGTTCGGTAGTACTGTTCATGCTATACTTCCGTGGGAATTATTACTTTAATAATTTTAGCTAAGTAAGCAAAGTTTGTATATAAAAACCCTACGAAAATTTCAATAAAAATTAATTATAAAACTAAACTCCATGTGCATTTTTAATTTGCTCCGTTGAAAATATTTTTCATAACCGGAACAACTTCAGTATTTCCGTTATTTCTGTAACGGTATTTTAAGGGTAACGGTATTTCGGTAACGGTATTTTAGGGGTAACGGTAGCCAGTTGAAAGGGTTTTGAATCAATAACGGTATTTTAGCGGTATTGCCTGCCAACCCTGTAAATTAATGATAATGATTTCGGCCCATCTCTAACCTCCTGCCCTACACTTAAAATAATACGTCAGTAGAAAACGCTGCCAAACGGGTTTGGAATCGATTTGACTAATTTTTAACAAATTTTTAATTGAAACACAGATTTCAACAAGGATTTAAATTATCTTCATTTAACACAATACCAAAAATTCTCAGTAGTTTAACTAATTTTGAGTATTAATTCTCAAAATTATTTATAACTAGTTTTTAAGAACCTATTCGTTAAATTTTACACAATTTATTATTAAAATATAATTTCATGTATCTGTTATTACCCGGTAGATGGCGAAACCAATGTATCCCAAATTTTAAAGATGGCGCTATTTCAAACATTTTTTTGAACTGGTTTATATGAACTGGTTCCTCAGAGTCAAAATGTAAGGTTATACTGTCGCAGAACCAGTTCAATAACTGGTTCTAGAACCGGTTCCAAAGCAACCTGTTCTAGTTTGGAGGAAAGGAACCTGTTGCTTTTGGGACAAACTCAAACAAAAATCACCGATGTTAGAACATAAAGTAGAACAGGTTGCATGCAAGTACAAGTTGTTCTACAACTGGTTCTTTGCATCCGACAATTTTGGTAGGTTATATTAAGCCAAAAAACAGGAATAAATTTTGTGAAAGTAACAAATTTTTATGTTCAGCGAACTGACATATTATTTTGACAGACAGACATATTATTTTTTCATAAAAAAATGCCGATTATAATCTATTTTGGCATAAAAAGGGTTTTGAATTTTTTCGCAAAACTGGTATCAAAAGTTACACAGGAAAATTTTAACCGAACTGATTCTAGAGCATCCAGTTCCACTTTGGAGCTATAGAAGGGGTTGCTTTTGGGAGAATTTCAAACAAAAGGAATCGGCGTTAGAATCGACAGTAGAAGGGGTTGTGATTGAAAAGTAGCTATTCTACAACCGATTCTTTGGAACAGAAAATTTTCTTGGGTAAATAATGACACTAACATGAAACCCTATATAGGGTGAAATTTCGAGTTTAATTTTACTAATTTTTGAATATAATTTTTTTCTGGGAAGCATTTGTTTCGTGAATTTGCGTGAATCATGCGTGATCACACGAGAGTGTGACTGAAAGTTCAATTTACTCACGTAAGCGTGAGTGAGTGTGAGTAGTAATTTCTTCATCGTGAGTGATTGTGCGTGATTAGAATTTTTTCTCGTGAGCGTAAGTGAGTGTGAGTGAAAATTCACTCATGTGCCCATCTCTAGTTTTTACACACTTTTACCTCGAGTTAATGAAAAAGGATGACACAGTCACGGTAAGTTTATTTGAAAACGCATAGTCGTGCTATATTTCCATTATTGATTTTAAGTAATGTTTTTTAATTTTTCCGTCCGTCCGTCTGTCCCTCCATGTAAGCTTGTGCGCTTGATGAAATTTGGTAGACCAACTTATATCGGCCCAAAAACGAAGTCTATTAATTTTGTTTTAAATCGGTCTATGTTTGGACCTAGTGCCCATATAAATTTCCTTCCAAATTGCAGCACAAATTTGAATGGCACATCCACGGTTTAAAGAGTTATGTGATCAAATATGCCTTGAATGGTACATATCTTCATTACTATTATTATGTGAAAGTGCTAAATGGATCGGATGAACTTTGTATTCTCTACAGAATATCTTTCTCCAAAAATCACTAAAAGGTTAAATTCAAATTGAAGGCACCTCCACAGTTTTAGAATTTTGGAGTCCAATCAATCTGGAATGGTAGATGTTATCATAACTATCATTATATGAAAGTGCTAAACAGATCGGATTTTTTTATGCTCTACATCACTTTCCGCTGCAAAATACTCTAAAAATTCAACTTTTTCTTGACTGGCACATCCACAGTTAAAATAATTAATGGCTAAACTCTGGCTTATATGATATACATATATCATCATTAATATTGTTGTGTGTAAGTGCTAAAATAAAGCGACCATATTTTGAAAAGGAAAAAAGGTGACATTAAGAAAAAAGTTAAAAATTTATTTGAATTCAACATTTTTAGAGAAAATTTTACATTCACATATGTAAATACCCGATTAAAAAAATTGATATGGGGCCATGTAAAATTATATATAGGGCAATATATAATTATATATGACCCCATATAAAATTATATATAATTATTAGGGTTTATGTCCCGGGAATTCCCGGGACGGGATTCCTGGGAATCCCGGCCTTTTTTCAATCCCGCAATCCCGGGAATTTTGTGCGGGATTTCCCGGGATTTTTTTTATTCTTTTAAAGAAGTTTTAGCTATTATATATTGCAATTTTGGAAGCTAAATAAATTTAAATTTAAAGCATTGATTTGAAATTAATTTAAATAAGAAATATTTGAAACTATAAAATGGGATTTAAAATTTAATAAACTGAATTAGTATAAAAAAAAAATATTATTTAGGCCAAATTGTTTTTGGATGTCAATTGAATTTGGTTAAGTTAAACCGAAAACAAATTTTACCAAGTTTACCAACAAAAATACTCGAACTTCAGAACATTTTTTTTCTTTAAAATGGTGATCTTTGTTCAAATAAAGCAATATATACAACACTTCAACATCCGTATCTCAGTTCAAAATACCTCCAAAAACTAGGCATTTAAGAATTAGTAATATTTTCTTATTTTCAATTGAGTATTTTGAGGTTTTTTTCACTTCAAATAATTTCATTTAAATTTCAAATGCTATTTCTTTATTTAAATTGTATTTTTTCAATATTATGCAAATGATTTTTCAAACTCTTTTGGATTTCTTTATATATCAACTTAAAATGCAACTATGCAAATTAAATAATTTCTTTTTAAATAGTTGTGGCATAAAAAATTTCTATTCAGGAGATATCAATTAAAGTTAAAAAATTATTTTAATTAATGTTTTTCGTTCAATTCGAGATCAAATATTATCACATTTTCCTTTAAATAAAACAGAGATGATAATATTTTTAGAAGTAAATTAGACAGAATAAAAATTAAAAAAAAATCGATAAAGCAAGCAGGATAGAATATGTATTTTTGGGTCCTGCTACACAAATGTTCTATGCCTTTATGGGTTAATAATTGATGATGATCTATTTGTATTGAATTAAAACAAATAGCAAATTGAAACAACTCAATTAGACTAACATCAACGAAATTCTAGCAATGCTATTTTTATCCAGCTGCTTGGAATTCAACTCTGATCGACAACTTATGAAGCACAGATTTATGAACGACAACCAACCGTTAATTCTAAATGCATATTCTAATTATTTTTTAACCTACAACATAAATCCATGCTGATAGTAAACATAAATCCATGTTGATACGTATTAAATTATATTTTTCACTATATCTAGTGTGTTAAGATGAATAAAATATTATTTAATAATATTCTATGTAGTGTCGATTTTTATAAAAATCTTTAAGAGAATTTGCGTAATAATTTGTGTGGAGAATACTTACTTTTAAACTTTTTATAAAATAATTCTATACGAATACTTCTGAAAATCTGCACAGAAACGAAATCTTTAGAAATACAAATTTTTGGATTCCATATTTAAGAAATACTTAAGCAAAAAATGTATCTTAGTTCTGACTATAAAACTGGTCCGACACAAGTCTGCACTCATAAACAATTCAAATATATCCTGAAAGAAGGGAAGAAATTAAAATACCCGTGTCTTTCACTTTTTCTATATCAATTCGTTTAACCGTTCCAACCGCGAATTAATATTTAGTTTATATATTTCATTTTAAAATTAAGACCGCATTCTATATAAATATATTATCTAAATTCGTAATTCGCGATTTAAACTATTAAACGAATTGATCTAGAAAAAGTGGAAGTCATGAATATTTTATATTTAGCCCACCTTTTAGAATATATTAAGTAGATTTTATCATGGGTACAACCAAAAGATGAACTTTGTCGGACGGTGTTTTAATAGAAATCGAGTTTTTCAAGTACAACATATGTCGGATTTATTTATTTTGTAACGAGCGGGAATTCCCGGGATCCCGGGAAATTCAGAAAAAAATCCCGCTGTCCCGGGAAATGAAAAAGTCCGGGAAAAGAAAAACCCTAATAATTATATATAATTTTATGCGGAAATTGGTGGATATAATTATATATGATTATATATAATTATATAAATTTTGATATAGTTAGATATAATTATATCCGAAAAATTGGTTTATATAATTATATATACTTATATAAAATTTTATATATTTTTATATAAATGCACGCCAATATAATTTTAAACATATTTAGCTTTTTTTACTATAAAAATATTATCTATAAACTACAAAAAAAATATCTGCAAATTGTAGAACATAAATTTAATTTTTATTAAATGTGAAATTAAATTTAAAACTAATATTAGCAACAAAGAAAAAAAAATTAAATAAATTTATATGTACATAAAAAACAAGAAAAATCAAGCCACTTCATTTAAAATCTTTATCTGCCTCTCTGTGCTTCAGCAAAAATTGCTACAAAAAAAAACTCATGTTAGGATATGATATAGGGTACGTTCGTACACAGAAAGAATTTCCAAAATTCCAATTAAATTTTTAAACACCTTTCGCATACCAAATTTGTAAATACAAAAAAAAAAAAAAAATTAAAAAGGCACCAACAAAAAAATTTGTAAATGCAAAAAAAAAATTCTTTTTTTTTGTAACTTTGAATTTTTATTTTTAAACAATTTTTATATGAAAGATAACAATTTTCAAACGGGTTACAAATATTTCAAACAAAAAAATTGTTGGGAATAAAATTTCAATTTAAAATTTCAATTTTACCAATTCCCATTGTTGGTGCCTGCCATGCGGCCCGTCAACCAATTTCGTGCGGCCCTTCACTAATTTTAAAGCAATAAAATTTCTTTTTTTAAATTTTAAACAAAATTAAAAAAAAAAATTAAATTAAATAAAAAAAAATTAAATTAAATAAAAAAAAAAAAATCGAAATACTACACTGGGTAGTATTATTTTTGGCTGTACCTAAAAATAAAATATTATACATATTTGGGAATATTAATGCCAAAAAAAAATCTATCTGTAACTTCCTTATCCTTAGAAATTCAGTTCAGGATAAATGTTGTCGTAATTTTTGATAGTGCTGTTTTGGATTCTTGGTATCCCGTATCCGTTTGCAAAAGTATCTGAATACAATTTTGAAAGCAAAACACAAAATAAACTAAAAGATGTTTTGATTACAAAAATACATAATATAATCATTGGCGGAGTTAGGCCGGCCTGGGATGGGCAAAGCCCACCCTAGACTGCTTTTTGCCCACCCCAGAATTTAAAAAACATCTGTCTATACCTAGCAAAAATATAGTAATGCCAGGTCATTACCATACGGATTACCAAGTAATGATAGGTCATTACCTTTTGCATTACTTTAAAATACAAAATAATGACTTACTGATAATAAGTTATATAAGTACTTATATATTCTTGCAAAGTAATCACTAGGGCAAAGAATTTCATGCAAATGCATGTTTTTTCTCGATAGGCAAAAACTAATATTGACTAAATATTTATCCGAATCATCAAATTTAGAACAAAATGGCATCGATTTGTAGTTGCATATTTTTGCATATTTTGTCATAAATGCATGTTTTTGCATATTTTGACTTTAAATGTATATTTGGTGCCTTTTTAATGCATATTTTGTGCTTTTTAATGCATATTTAATTTTTAGGAGCATTTTTTATTTTGTAAAAAAATATTAAAAATTGAAACGTTTTCATATTTTGATTTAATGAAAATAAACATTCTTAAAACCTTCCCAGCAAAATATTGGTAATGACACCTCATTACCATCTGCATTACCAAAAATGATATATCATTACCTTTTGCATTATTTTATAATATAAAATAATGACTTCCTAATAACGACCTATTGTATTCATTGTTTCTAAATATAAAATAATGACTTACTCGTAATAGTTTAAATAAGTACTTTTTACCAAGGTTGGTTACCGAAACGAATAACGGTAAGGGTAACGGTATCAGCTTTCGTTTGTTTAGGTAACGGTAAAGGTAACGGTATTTAAGACTGTTTCGGTAACGGTATACCGTTATCAAAACAGCAATACCGGTACGTACCGGTATTAAAAATTATGTTAAAAACATATAAAAAACAAGTAAAATCATGGCATATTTTTAATTTTAAGTACTGAAAATACAGATTTTAAGCTATAAATTCAATACTGGTAGTTTTAATAAGTAAAATTATTATCTATAAATTTTTTGTAAAAAAAAACACTCAAGATTATAAAATAAAAAAATTGTAATTTTTATATAAAATAATAAATACCGGTAAAATACCGGTAACTACCCATAAAAATAACGGTATCGGTAACGATAACGGTATTTAGAAATTGTTTTAGAGGTATCGATAACGGTATTCAATTTGAAACGGTATTTTAGCGATAACGGTATTATAACGATAACGGTAACCAACCTTGCTTTTTACACAGTTAAATTTTATACATTTTTATTTATTATATGTAAATATGTTTTATATTTAAATTTTTATGAAGAGTCCTAAAATAACACAATAGAGAAAACTTAAATTTTTCTGAATGTATTTCCTTAAGCTAAAAGTGTTTGATTAACTCCTTATTTTTAAGAATCAAGTAAGCAATCCGATAACCACTTATAATTCAACTTTTTGTAAGCAGGTGTGTAACCACTTATTATTCAAAATCTCATAACTACTTATTTCTCATTTTTTCGTAAGCGAGCGGGTAAGCGTGACTACTTATAAAAACGACCACGCCAAACAAAAATAATGAGTTTAGACGCCAAAAAATAAGTTGTGCGGAGCTATGAATTTCTATTATATAACCACTTATTTGGTAATGAAAGATTTTGCTGGGTTATGGGAAATCTTCGAGTTCTGTTCTATTTGCAAAATAAATAACTTATGGCGTTTTCTTTTCTGGAAAAAAATGTTGCCTTGTTAAAAGGCAACATTTTAAAAATGTTGCCCTCACCCCATTAAAATGTTACATTTTTTCAATCAGAATAGAACACAATAAAATCACTGTTGCATTTTTCTAAACATATGTATGTGTATTGTATACTCGTATGCAATATTGTTTACGCAAATTATTACTAATTGTAGCCTAGTGGTTGTGATGCCTGCCTTTGATATGGGCTGGACGGGTTCAAATTCCAGACAAAGTAAAAAATAAATTTTTTTATGTATTTTCTTTTTTCAATTAAATTTTTTTTTTTTTTCATATTTAAAGCAAATTGTATAATTTTTTATTTATTTTTAGCCTAAAAAATTGTTAAATACTAAATAACAGCAAAACTATAAAAATCTAATTAAAATTTTATAAAAACAAAAAAAAAAAACAAAAAAAAATATTGTGCTCCAACCGGGGTTCGAACCTGCGACCTACTGCATCAGAAGCCATGATAGTACCCCCTAGGCCACCAAGTTGTGAGTTAGCTGGCAAAAAACATTACAGTATATACACATGGCGTTGACATAAAGTAAAAAACAGGGCAACACTCTACCCCGTAAATTTTTTGAGGGCGAAAAATGTTGCCTTTTTGCCCTTTATTTAGGCAACATTTTTAGAAAAGAACACCTAGCCCTCTTAGAATGTTACCCTTAATTTAGAAAAGAACACAAAAAAGGCAATTCAAAAGCAAAATGCAAAAAAAAGGCAACATTTTTTTCAGAAAAGAAAACGCCATTAAATATATTTTTAAGTTTTAAAGTGCATTATTTTTGCAAAAATAATAGTTTTTGGTGCATATTTCTTATATTTTTAATGCATATTTTTCGTTTTTAACCGCATATTTTAGGCGCATATTTTCCATTTTTAAGTGCATGAAATTCCTTGCCCTAGTAATCACTTACTGGTAATTGATGAAATAAGTACTGATTTAGTCTTTTTTATATTAATATTTTATTTATAAATTTGTTTTGAACTAAATAGGAAATTTTCCAAGGTAACATGTTTTTTTTACCACTTATGACCAACTACTTCACAATGTAGGGTAACCACTTATTTCCTAACTTCTGAGTAACCACTTATTCTATCTTTGTAAGTAACTACTTATTCTTTCACTATGGGTAACTCGTTATTCGCACTTTTTTTGTTCGTGAGTGGGTAATTACCACCCATGAATTTTTGGACATCGCGAACAAAAGTAATGTTGTGAGCCTGGTAATGTCTGCTTTTGCTGGGTAATTCTTGTTCTATGATTATTTTTTTTTAAATATCAGTTAATCCTGTGTTTTTGATTGGGAAAATGTCTTCTAGTTTCCTAGAAAGATAATTTGTTGGAATCTAAGGGTCAGTTTTACAGCCATAAATAACTAATATCGATTTTTGTCTTGAATATTTATTAAATAAGAAATGGTTAAAAATTCTTACTTAAGAAATATTTAAAAAACTAATCGATCTTAGTTGTGGCTATAAGAGAAAAATTTATTGAATTTAATAGATTTTTAAAGGAATAAATAGTTAATATTACACTCATAGAAATAAATCTGTAAAAAAGCAGAAAAAGCAACTAAAAATTATTTAAAAATGATGCTCCAGAAAGAACTGTTTTCTTTTTTGGTAAATACTATTAAAATAACAGCAAAAATAAAGCTGTTAAATTTGCAGAATTTTAGTTATAGATTTATATTCTATGAGTGTACTATTTTGAGGAAATTTCAATATGTTGTGAAGCAAAAATTCTACGATGAAAATGTCTGTTTTTGATCACCTCGGTAATTTAACATAAGTGGTCAAAATATAGGGTAAGAATGGGTTCGTCAGAGCTGGAAGAAAATATGAGACAGGTTGATCTTAGATTCCTTTTCTCCATCAAATATCAAAATTTTATACTATTCCAAGCACGAGGTGTTCTTCAGAAAAAAGGCATTTTTCAGTGTTTTCTATAAAAATATTTGAAAATTTTATCAAAAGTGAGGGAGTTATTTTTAAGTCTTTTTTTTTGTACGAAAAAATCGCAAGCATAATGTCGAAAGTGGTTTTTAAAATTTAGGGTCTGAGAATGAGCAAATAAACAGCCAAACATAAATGGGGCCCTTGCCCACCCCAGACAAATGGTCTAGTTACGCCTATGAATATAATACTTACAAATACTAGTCCTAATGTAATCCAATCCATTAATTTGCAAGGTTTTATAAAAATTTTTAGCGTAGATTTTGAGATTTTTTGTTTAAATTAACAACAAAAACATACAAAACATTTTAAATATAAAAATGACAACATGAAAATATTTTTAAGTTTGAAATTTGAATAAATTATTGAGGACTGCTTGATGAATTTGGGAAAGATTTTAGGGACATAAATCAGTTACATTAGCTCTTTTTGTGCGACAAGCTATTAGTGATTGCTTAAAAACTTTGTAAAAATAAAAGTCGGCATAATCGACTGAAATTTTTACTATATTTTTTGGTACACCCAGCAAAATATTGGTTATGACACCGCATTACTATCTGCATTACAAAAAATGGTATACCATTACCTTTTGCATTATTTTGTAATATAAAATAATGACTTCCTAATCACGGCCTATTGTATTCAATGTTTCTAAATATAAAATAATGACTTACTCGTAATAGTTTAAATAAGTACTTTTTACACAGTTAAATTTTATACATTTTTATTTATTATATGTAAATATGTTTTATGTTTAAATTTTTATGCCGAGTCCTAAAATTACACACTAGATAACGGTATTTAGAAAATTTTTTAGAGGTATAGATAACGGTAACGGTATTCAATTTGAAACGGTATTTTAGCGATAACGGTATTATAACGATAACGGTAACCAACCTTGCTTTTTACACAGTTAAATTTTATACATTTTTATTTATTATATGTAAATATGTTTTATATTTAAATTTTTATGAAGAGTCCTAAAATTACACAATAGAGAAAACTTAAATTTTTCTGAATGTATTTCCTTAAGCTAAAAGTGTTTGATTAACTCCTTATTTTTAAGAATCAAGTAAGCAATCCGATAACCACTTATAATTCAACATTTTGTAAGCAGGTGTGTAACCATTTATTATTCAAAATCTCATAACTACTTATTTCTCATTTTTTCGTAAGCGAGCGGGTAAGCGTGACTACTTATAAAAACGATCACGCCAAACAAAAATAATGAGTTTAGACGCCAAAAAATAAGTTGTGCGGAGCTATGAATTCCTATTATATAACCACTTATTTGGTAATGAACGATTTTGCTGGAAACTTATCCAAATTTATCATTATTTGATTATAGAGCATTAAGAAACTTCTAAAATCTGGTGACACAGTATATAAAAATTTAATTTTAATGCTTGTTAAGTTCTAACGGGACATTCAGTAATCGGGCCGGAAAAGAAAAAAATTTATTTTATATTGACATTTAAGTTTTAATTTATTAAATTCACTCAAACGATAAATTTACACTACTGTTTCAGTTATATGCTGCCACATAGAATCTTTGATTTATAGAACTGATGGTCATAACTCTTTTAACAAAAAAATTATGATTTTCTAATCTTGTGTTATTTGTAGGGTTTGGGGTTCGGGAAACTTTTCCCGGGATTTCCCGGGAAAATAATATATTTTTCCCGGGAAAACGGGAAATTTGAAAAATATTAAATTATTATTATTTTGAATAGGATTTTTTAATTTTAGTCATAAAAAACATTTTAAATAACAAAACAAAAATGTTAATGTTAAATTTTTTTAAAAGGGAATCAATTTATTTGACACACAAAAAAGAAATTGATTCCCTTTTAAGTAATAAAGATTTTTCGCATAACCGATTCAAAATGTAAGTAGTAAAACCTAAAAATCTGGTAAAATGTTTAAAAGAAATATGAACAAAAGTTTTGTTTCTTACAAATAATCGCCCTTTTTATCTAAATTTTTTGGGGGCGCTGTGGTGTAATGGTTAGCGCGTTGGACTGTTACAAGTAAGGTTGTGGGTTCGAGCCCCAACCAAGGCAACATCAAATTATGAAAAATAATAATATGCATGAGTTTTTTCTATCCCTCATACATATCGCAGCGTCCTCCTTCGGTGTTCTCATAGCACTTAACCCCACCGAAGTAAAATAATATAACAGGGCTATGAACTAAAAAGCTTCAACAAAGTCCGCCAACTCTTCATCAGATTGCGCGCAACAACTGTTCTAAGATTCAACATCTCGCGCAATTGCAGTGTTGCCATATTTAAAGCCCTTTGCACTTCTCCTCTATCCCCTTTCCAAAGGAAGCAACAGGTTAATTAATAGGAAGAATTTCCTGAGTGTTGCTTCTCTTTAACAAAAAAAAAATGTATATTTTAGTTAAAGACGACTTTAGTTAACATATTGGGTGGCAGTATACCTTGACTTGGTTTATATTTGGAGCATTCTGATTGGTTAATTTATTTTCAACCAATCAAAATATTTGAAAATATAAATATTTTTGTAGGGCTTTCATACACAAAATTAACAAAACCGTATGATTAAAAATAAAGTCGAGTTTAAATTTAAAATAATCCTTTATATTAAGGGTCAATAATTTTATAAGTAACGTTTTCATTAATAAACCTGCTTTCAAACTAATATATTATTTTTTATTAAATAATAAAATGTCGGAGTATGGAAATACTTTACAAAAAAGGACAATACAGCGCAGTGCAATATTTTTTTTTTTTTTTTTAATATATATTTATTTAGCATAAGTGCTATTTGCCCTAAAAGACTAATGGTTAAAGGAGGTAGTTTATCCGACATCTAAATTTGGTTCACAAAAAAAATTGATATTGGTGCAACTTTTCTTGAAGAAAATGAGCCAAATGTGATAAAGCGGTTTGTTTCCGACAGTCCAGTAGTGGGTGCTTTCTGCTGGAATCATGCAATTTATTTGGCAGTGCTTAGAGTAATTTATGCGAAATCAAATGTTCAACATTCTGATATTTTTACTTTGAATTCTCACTATACAGACTGCATTTGTACTGAAATAGTGTTTTTTTTTAACAAAAATTATTTATATAGGTGGTTTTCATTAACAATTTTGTTAAAAAAATATTTACCGGGATTCCCGGTATTCCCGGGAATCAATTTTGTTATTCCCGTTTCCCGGGAAATAAAAAAGTCCGGGAAATCCCAAACCCTAGGTATTTGGCAACACTTAAGTTATAATTTTGTTTCGTAATTTTATTGAAAATTAATTAAAAATATTTTAGTATGAACAAATATAAATTTATATCTAACTATATAAGGCAGATATAATTATATATTGGATCATATATAGTTATATATAATTTTAAATGGCCCCATATAAAGCAGTTTGTAAATAATCAGTGTAAGATATAATTATATCCAATTATATATAGGGCCATATATGACTATATATGATTATATATAAACTTTTTACTCGGGTATGTAAAATTAGTTAAATAAAAAACAAAAAAAAAATACTATTTTTAGTAAAGTGTTTGCAAACGTCGCATAGGACAATCGTAATTAGTAATTAATATTAGAATTAATTACTAAAGAATTTTTTATAGAGCTGATTTATAGGAAGAAGAAGAAAACATTTTCATTGAAAAATTTAACAAACACAAGGGAAACACCAGACTGCCGAAGTTTCGTCTCACCCAAAGAATCGTCAGTGGTTAGTTTCTGTGTCAACTGATCAAAGTAATTTTTAATTGTTAATTTGTCTCTATATGAAAAACTTTTTGTGTATTGCCATGACCGGCATTTACATTTACTTATAATTATATAAAGTTAGCTAAAAAAAATAACGAAACTTAAAAAATAGGAATATAAAACTAAATGTTTGCAATGTATCAACCCTGTACTCATAAATCTTACAGGAGCCCATACACGACACTGCATGTCGTCTAACTTGCTAGATGGACGTGTGCGTTTTATTTTTGTAATGGTCGTCAAACAAGCCCATACACGATCAAAATTGCATTTTCATCTAACAAATTGTATAGCATGCCGTATCGTGTATGCCCCCCTCCCATCCTTACGAAAAGAAAATAAGTGCTAAAATTTATTTTCAAAAGCGAAAGTTAAGAGTATAAACAGAACAAGCACGGCATTTTTCATACGATTTGACAAAAAAAAACCATGCTCGCACCGGCGTGAAATAAAATTTGTTGTAATTTTTAAAGGAAACCGTCCCTCGTGCCGTGCTTGTACTTTCCATACTATAAGATCAATAATAAAAGATATTAATCATGCTTTTAAGAATAAAGATAACTGATTATGAAAAGATGACAGAAAGAGGACACAAATTTTATAGATGACAGCGAGTGAAAATAGATGATTGTGCTCCAAAAAAGATGACATATGGTCACCTTAGTTTATTTGAGTACACTCATACAAATAAGTCCGTAAAAATAGCAGAAAAAGTTACTAAAAATTAGTTAAAAATGATGCTGGAGAAAAAACTGCTAATATTAGCAGAATCAGTTTGCTAAATATTAATAAAATGAAAACAGCAAAAAAACTGTTAAATTTACAGAATTTTAGTAATATTTGAGCTAAATTGTTGTTAATTGCAAATAACAATTTAACCTGCTAAAATTAGCAAAAAAAAATGCTAAATAATAGTAGAATGAAAATAGCAAAACAAAACTGTTAAATCTACAAAATTTTTGCTAAAATTTTCTGAAATCAGCAAAACTTTTGCAGATTACTAGTGGACTGGAAAAAGGTAAAAAAGGAGCAAATGAAATGAAAATTAATAAATAAAAAATAAATGGGTATACTTGGGACCAGTTTATTGAATGTTTCAATTAATTGAAATTTTTTCAATTGGCATTCTTCAATGCCTAAATGCCCATTTATAATTGATGAAAGAAGTATTTGTTTTCATGTTTTAATAAAAGAATAAATTAAGAAAAAATATTAAAAATTCGCGTATTTCTTATATTTTTTTATGTTCAATGCTTTTTCTTCAATTATGTGTACATTTCATTACCATTGTTTTCATCAATGCAAATTGAAAAAAATTTCATTGGCATTGAATGGTGATGAAATTTGTTGACACTGACATTGAGATAAAGTAATGCCAATTATATTTCAATGCCAATGAAAATTCCCAAGAATGATTTTTTGTAAAAGTGGTAATATTTATAGACAATAATATATTAACCATAACAAAATGTTTTTCAGAGACCCTTCTTTTGATTTTCATTGTTTGCTGATCGGATATGTACTTCCGAATTTATTTGAGTTTCCATTTTCACCTCTAAAGCTCCACCCACAGGAAGAAGGTGTGGCCGATTAAAAATATCGTATTCTTTAAATAAGCTTAAAAAGTACAATATTGGGGGGAAAAATTAGGATCATCCCCGTAAACTCCACTTGCTCCCCAGAGATACTTTTAATCACAATTTTCATATTAAAATGGTTCGTCCAAAATAAACCTTGATCTTTGAAAATTAATGTATTACGATAAATAGAAACTTTTCTCATAAATTTTAATAATTTAGATATTTTATGAGTACGACAAATTTTCAACCATTTCAATTTAGCTTTATTTAAAAACTTTTTGCATTATTTTTGGCGAATTAAAAATATGCAGTAATTTTTATGAGTCATTTAACATTCTGTTTATAAGCGCTTCAAAATTGGTGGTTTAGTTTACAAAAAATTTGTAAAATTAGCAAATCTTCTGTTAAAAATAAGTAACTAAAATTCAGCAAAATACTGTAAAGTTAGCAAATTTATTGTTAAAAATTAGTAACTAAATTCAGCAAAAAAAAATAGCAAAAAAATTTGTAAGTTAGTAATGTGGAGGTAGCAAAAAAATTAACTAAAAATTAAATTTTAACTAAAAATTAGTTAAAAATTTGTTAAGTTGAAGTACTAACAGTTTTACTAACTTTTCTACTTTAATTCCAGAGGGGTATATATATTTTTTTTTGAGTGGTGCCCCATAAAGTAAAGTGTTGCAAAAAAAAGAACCCCTCTGGAATTAAAAAAGAAATTTTTTTTTTTCTATATGGGCCCCTGGGACCCGCTAGGTGCAAAAAACCGAAACACACCCAAAATGGTAAGTGCGGCTCAAATTAAAGGAAATTTTCTCCCGATTTCAAAAATGCATTTGGTTTTATGATCCATTAAGTGTTGCTACCACTAGATCCATTTAAGACCCCCCGGGAGTCTAAAATAGCCACTTAATGTACTAATTATAAAGTATTGGTACTCAAATAAACGGAAATTCTCTTAAGAATTCAAACATGACTACAACGAACCAAAAAATGCGAAAATTAAATCGCTCGATTTTTCAAAAAATTTTTCGCGTGCGGCGCTTGTCCCACAATACATAACAAACCCAGAAAAGTCATTCAAATTTAATTTTTTACAAAAAAAAAACACCAACTTTTACCAAAATAAAGCTTATGTACGCTATGTAACAAAAAATGAAAAAAATTTCGCATTCGGCGCTATGTCCCACAATACACAAAAACCCCAAACAATCATTAAATTTTAGTTTTTTCCAAAAAACAAACACCAACTTTTACCAAACTTTACCAACTTATGTGCGCTATGTACTAAAAAATGAAAATTTTTTTGAAAAAATCCCGCGAGTCCCGGGGGCCCCGGCCCCCTTAACACCATATAGAAAAAAAAATTTCTTTTTTAATTCCAGAGGGGGTCATATTTTTTTTTGAGGGTTACCCCATAAAGTGAACTTTTGCCGAAATAAGTAATTTTGTGGGAGGATTTTGTGCTTACTCTCATTTTACCGAACTTTACCCAAAAGGTAAAGAAACACACCTATTAGTTTCTAAGTGTCGCAGTTTTGGTGTTTTCGCCCTTTAGCCATTCTTAAATATAATATTTAAAAAGTTTCAAAAACCTTTACCTTTTTGCGCTCTTACAGATATTTTTATTGTCGGCTACAAGCGACTTTTTTATAAAAAAAATTTTATTTTGAAATTTTCTGTTTATTAGTATGAGGAAATTAACAAAAGAAATTTGTCTTTTTATTTTTCTGCTGAATTATCACATAAAAGGTCTGTTCCGTTGTGTTATCCTGGGAACCATTCTTACCAAAAAGCGGTCTCGTTACCGAAAATTGGGTAAATGTAAGGTTGCCATCCGTCCTCTTTTCCCCGGACACCGTCCTCTTTTTTAGGGCGTCCGGGGCAGTCCTCCTTTATTTTCAGTGATTGTCCGGGGTTGTCCTACTTTTTGCACTTTTCTCCATAACTTTTTTTTGAATTGTTGGCATCGCTGTTATTTCTATTGACTTAGCATCACTTACTTTAATTGCCACATTTGAAGCTTATCAGCATTGAGCCAACTGTTGAATTAAAAAAAAATTAACAATGCTTTTAATGATGAACAGCTTAAATTCAATTAACACGACTAATAACAAGTTTTGGTGCGATTTTTTTTATTAAAAATGATATTTGCTATGAAATGAAAAAACTTGTTTGGTTTTCTTTTTCCTTACCAGCACATAATGACAACGTAAAACGTATATCTTCTTTAATCAAATCGCAGTGGACGCCAAAAAGAAATAAATTGAATCCAGAAATTATTTCTGATATTATTATATTAGAATCAAATATAATTTTAATATGAATTGCCAAGAGTTTGAATATTTGAAGAAATGCAACAGTAAAAAAAACGAGTTGGCAACCCTGTCGTGTAGACGTCAAAAATTCGTAGTTCTTGTATATTTTTATTAAAAAAATAAATAATCCAGTTAAAATTAATTTTGTTTATACAAAATAATACACATTGAAGAAAATAAAGTGCGGGAAGTTTCCTTGTTAAAAAATAAAATGAGCAAAGGCCGCCGCAGTATCAAAGGCAATAATTTGGTTTGCAAACAGTGCAGTTTGGTCGTAGATGAAGAAAAGGATGATTTTCTGGAATGTGACAAATGCAGTTTGTTTTACTATTTGTCATGTACAACAATGGATAAACGTAGGTACGAATATTTAGTTAAGCATACAAGTGAAGACTATGTATGTCATCAATGTTACGATGTTAGTGGTGCCCTAAAAGCAGAGTTAAATGGCATCAAAATGGAGTTGAAAAAATTAGATCAACTGTCTGTTTTACATGAAAGTATGACTTTCATGTCAAACAAATTTGATGGATTATTGAAAGGTGTCACGGAAAATAAGAAAAAATTGGAAATTGTCCAAAAGGAGAACAAGATTCTAAAAGCTGAAGTAGAAACACTAAAAAGTTCAGGAAAATTTTTAAATGAGCAAAGAGTTAAACATGACTATAATTCGTAATGTTGATGTAGCAGCTGGATCGTCTGCTGTTGATACTGTATTGAAAATATCTAGTGATGCAGGGGTTGTATTGCAACCTGAGAGCATTAGTGATGCCTACTTCATTAAAAGCAAAAAAACGCCAACTAACAAAGATGATAAAGTCAAAAAACAGATGATGTTTGTAAAATTTAATTCTACGAATGCCAAACAGAAACTGATGTTGGTAAAACCTATATTAAAACAAAATGGAAAAGAAATTTTTATTAGTGACAACTTATGTAGAGAAACTCTTAATTTGCTAAAGTATGCAAAAGCCTTATAAAACGTTGGGTATCGTGCCGTGTATACAACTGGTGGAAAGATTTACACCAAGAGGAGTGAATTGTCCAAGCCAAGGTTAATTAAATGCGAAGAAGAAGTTGATAGCCTGTTGTAAAGGGTTCTTCAATAAGAGCGCTACAAAAGTTTTTTTAAATAAAACAACGGTTTTGAATATCAATGAAATTCTTTATTTCTGTGAAAGTACGTTCGATGCTATTATGTATGGAAATTGATCTCTTTTGCATGGCCACCACGGGCACGCTTGCAGAAGTCCAGACGCTGAACCCAATTTTCGACGGTTTTCAAGCATAAATCGGCCGATATTCGTACGAAGTTCATCAATCGTCGCTGGCTTGTTGGCATAGACCATAGATTTGACGTAGCCCCACAGGAAATAGTCTAACGGCGTCAAATCGCACGACCGAGGCGGCCAATCGACTGGGTCATTTCGTGAGATAACACGTTCTCCAAACTTGGTTTGCAATAAATTGATTGTGACATTCGCTGTGTGGCTTGTGGCGCCGTCCTGTTGGAACCACATGTCCTCCAAGTCCATATCATCCAATTGGGGCCAAAAATATTCGGTTATCATTGAACGGTAGCGATTCCCATTCACAGTAACGTGCCGGTCTTGATCATCACGGAAGAAGTACGGCCCAATGACGCCGACGGCCCATAAACCGCACCAAACCGTAATTTTTTCGGGATGCAATGATGACTCATGGAGTACGTGTGAATTGCTGTCTGACCAATAACGCATATTTTGTTTATTGACGAAGCCATTCATTATGACGACCATAGCGCTCTTAACGTTGAGGCCACTGACTCCGAATTTCGGTAGTAAATTTTAGTAATTTCGACTCGTTGTTGGCTCGTATAACTTTCCATCATGAAATGGCAAACCTTACTGAAGAGAAATGTCAAAAGAGCGGCAAGAAATATGGTGTCGTTTGCTCTCCCTGTCTTTCTACTTTTGTAGCGTCCCTGTTGAAGAACCCTTTATGAAGCTTCAGTTAACAAGCCAAAGGGTAGAAGATCTCAGCAAGCACAAGTTATTGATGATGATGATGAGACTAATGACATGTATTTATCCCCAAAATAATGTGAAGTATTTTAGTTTATTTAGCTTTTTTCTTTTTTATATATGTCTAATAATCAATATTTTAATAATCTAAATTCATTTGAATATTATGTTAATAATTCATGTCCATTATTTAATGTAATTTCTATAAACGTCAGAAGTATTTCCTCAATTGAAAATTTTAATAAATTTAAAAATCTTATAAATATGTTGCCACGACTACCCAATATTGTAGCTGTTCAGCAAACATGGTTTGATGATAATTTAACGCAGTTGTATAATATAGCTGGTTTTAACGCCGTTCATTGCTGTCGGTCAGATGGTTATGGAGGTATGTACCAAAATTTATGTTTATGTTGAATTTTGTGCTAGTAAAAATTATGATGACTTAATCGTTTTAACATTGCTAAACCAAAGATTAAACGGCAAAAGCATAAAATTCGTGTCACTTTACAAATCCCAGAAATGTGATTTAAGTAACTTTTTTTCTGTTTTGGAAAACTTTCTTGTTTCTTATGGTCGCAGCACGTGCCTTATTGCTGGAGACTCAAATATAGATTATTTAAGCGCAAATTCAACTGAGGAGCTGGTAAATTTACTGGCTAACTATGTTTTTATAAATTGTCATGTCGTCCAGCTAGTGGAACTTCGATTGATCATATGTACACAAACATTTCTACCTATCTGTGTGTTGCCAACAATACAAGAGACAGATGATGTAGAAATCGACGCGACAGCTTTAATTTTATGTGCTAGTAAAGCTGTAGAAAATGCGACAGTGGAAAAGAAAGTCAAACGAAATCTAAAGCAAGAAATTACGCCATGGATAAATGGAAATTTGCAAAACTTAATCAAGTTAAACAACCGACTCTTGAGGATGAGAAGAATAAAGCCTGACAATGCCGATGTTGCAAAGAGATTAAAAGGAATCAGTAGAGTTGTGAAAAAAGCTTGCAGAGATTCGATGAATAATTTTTATGAAAATAACGTAAATGAAATGCAGCAAAATCCTAAAAAATGTTGGAAATTTCTTAATGAAACACTTGGAAGAACTGCCAAGATATCTATTAACATTGAAGACGCAAATGGAGACCTAATTTTGGACGACTATCAAAAAGCTGAGGTGTTTAATAAGCAATTCCTTCAATCAGTTGAAGATTTGAGGGCACAAATTGATCAATTTCCCAATGATACATGCAATTCTCTAAGAACATTAATCCTCCATGAACACAGGTTTCGTATCGAACACACGTCCCAAGATGAAGTTCATAGTATTATTTTAAAATTATCTCCTGGTAAAAGTCCTGATCATGACGGTATATCACCTAAAATTGTTTAAGTTGTGTTAACGATTTCACGCCATATTTAGTGCGAGTTTTCAATAATATTGTAAACAAAGCAACATATCCTGATATTTTAAAAATACACAAAGTTGTGCCAATTCCTAAGGGTAAAAATTGTACTTCTGTTGAAATGTATAGACCAATTGCAGTTTTGCCTGTCATCAACAACATATTTGAACGAATTTTGCATTCACGAATTTCTAATTATATGCAAAACGAAAATCTATTCAACGATTTTCAGTATGGTTTCAGAAAACGATGTGGTACGGAGGAAGCCGTTGTAAATGTTGTTAATTGCATCTGTCGAGGTTTGGATGAAGTTCATAGTGGCGTAGCTGGCATATTTTACGACTTTACAAAAGCATTTGATCTTACAGATCATGATATTCTTATTAAAAGCTTAAATATTATGATTTTTGCGCAAGGGAACTGACCCTGTTTAGAAGTTATTTAACAAATCGTAAACAATTTGTCCAAGTGAACTCGAGTAAAAGTTCTTGCGGTTTAGTTAAACATGGCGTTCCCCAGGGCAGTGTATTGGGGCCGTTATTTGTTCAATTTACTTAAATGATATTCAAAATCTTAATCTTACCGGCCAACTTTTTATGTATGCAGATGACATTTGTCTATTCTACCCCTATAAACATGAAACGGCTGTTAAAGCATATATGGGACGAGATGCTTCTTTAATATTTGAATTTGCTAGAATTAACAAATTGGTTTTAAATGCTAGTAAAACAAAGTTGATAAGATTTAAACCTTACAATAAACTGGTTAATAACTTCAGTATTTTTGTAGATGGGGAAAGAATAATGCAAGTCAACTCAATAAAATATTTAGGTGTATATATGCAGAGCAATCTTACCTGGGAGCAACACATCCGTCATCTTAAAACAAAGACAGCTCAAGCTATGGGCCTCTTGTATAAATTCAAAAACAAAATTTAAACAAAATACAAAACTTTTAATTTATAACGCATTGATACCAGAGCTTCGAAAAACTTAATTCAATTTAAGCTTAATTCACGAAAAACTAAATTCAGATTTTAAAAATATTCATGTACCATTCCCTTAAACCATTCGTAAAGAATTCATTCATAAGCTTCATTCCCAAAGCTTTAATATGAATTGAATGAATTCCTAACTTGAATCATTCAAATCGCATGTTCATTTACCATTTTACTAATTGAATGAAGACATTTTATTACCATTCACTTAGTGCAGTGTAGTTTGAAACTAACATATAATCAAAACCAAAGCATACAAGCTGTAACAAAGCATACGATACTATTTAATTCTGTTAGATGAATTTTAAACGTTTTTCATTGTATTATGCTAATATTTCAGCAATTACATGCAAATTTAAATTTTTCATTTGATTAAGTGAATGAAAACAAGTAATTTTTCATTCACCTTTTTATTAAATGAATTCAAGTAAATTGGGTTTCATTCAGTTAGAATTCAATCAAAATAGAATTAATTCATATAATTTAAAGCTATAGGGAATTAAGCTATCGAATTAATTCCATAAGAATGCTATTAAGGAATGAAATTTAACCCAAATTTCATTAATTTTTAAAAAGTGAATGAAAGAATTAAGCCTTTTAAACCTTTGATTGATACATAGTCATTTTAATTATTTAGAAATTTTATATGGATACAAGAATGGTGTTGATCTCAAATCTCTTCAAAGAGCTGAAAATAAAACGATGCAGGTAGTTGCAAACCTCCCACCAACATATCCAACAATATTGTTGTACAACAATATATCAAGGTTGGTTACCGAAACGAATAACGGTAAGGGTAACGGTATTGAATTTCATTTGATTCGGTAACGGTAAAGGTAGCGGTATTTAATACTGTTTCGGTAACGGTATACCGTTATCGAAACAGCAATACCGGTACGTACCGGTATTATAAATTATGTTAAAAACATATAAAAATAAGTAAAAACTTAACATATGTATATTTAATTTTACGTGTTAAAAATACATACTAACTATACAATGCTTTATCTTCAAGGCTGGTAGTTTTTTAATAACTAAAATTATTATCCATAAATTTTTTTGATAAAAAAAAACTGAAAATTATTACAAAAAAGTCAAAAAATTTTAATTTTTATATAAATTAATAAATACCGGTAAAATACCGGTAACTACCATTAAAAATAACGGTATCGATAACGGTATTTGGAAAACATTTTAGAGGTATTGGTAACGGTATTCAATTTGAAACGGTATTTTAGCGATAACGGTATTATAACGATAACGGTAACCAACCTTGCAATATATTCAAGTCTATTTTGCCAGTACATGGAGTTTATAAATATCAACTTTTGTTATATGTTTTCAAGTGCTTAAATAATATTGGACATCACACTGTGCAGTTTGTAAGAAACCAACACGCTTTTAATACAAGGAATAATAGCAATCTAGCTACCGCCTGGTGTAGGCTGGAAACAACCAAACAGCGTGTTGAATATATGGGTAGTGGTGAGTACAACAAATTACCTGAAAGTTTAAAATTTATAAACCAAATTTCATCTTTCAAGGTTTTATTGAAGACTTATATTTTACAAAATTTGGACTTAAAATGTATGGTCACAATTAATTAATTTGAAACATTGATTTCTTATTATTATTATTATTTTTTTTTTCAATTTCTTTATTAATTATAATAAGTTTATATTTTTAAATTCTTTTTTTTCTTTTTTTTTTTAAATGTTGCTTTGTAATATATTTTGCCAACTCGCCTCTAAAATGCCATAATGGCGCTGAGGCATAACATCTGTATTTTATAATAAAATATGAATAAAGTTGTTAAAAAAAATATATATATTGATTCAAATTGGAAGCGTTGAAAAATATTCATGAAGCTCTTGATAATTCGTATCAAGAAATTATGTTCATTCCCGAAAATGTATGCAAAAAATTGGTTAATCGTTGTTTTTTGTTGTTTGTTCAGGTAGGTAATACTAATTTTAAGTTCAGAATGATTTTTTAACTTGAAGTTTTTTGTTTAATCAAGGCGCAGTGGACGCCAGAAAAAAAATTGAATCCCGAAATTGTTTCTAGTTCTATTTCTGATATTATTAGAGTCAAATAAAATTTTGATATGAATTTTCAAGAGTTTTATGAATATTTGAAGAAATGCGACATTACTATACTAATTCAAATTGGAAGCATTGAAATATATTCATGAAACTCTTTACAATTCGTATCAAGAAATTATAGAAATGTACATTCCTGAAAATGTATGCAATGAATTGGTTAATCGTTATGTTTTTTTTTTTTGTTTATTTATGTGCCACTAATTTAAAGTCCTTAATAATTTTTTTGTGAATTTTGTTTTAGTGGGAATAAAAATTGTTTTATTTATAAAATAAATTTTAATTTGCATTTTTTATTGCCTTATTGATTTTTGTAAAATTAATTTATTAAAAAAAATTTCCTCTTTTTTAAGACAAATGTCCTCCTTTTTGACGTTGACGTCCTCTTTTTTTTCACAATGGAAATGGCAACCCTAGGTAAATGAGAGCGCTCAAAAGCAGAGTTTAATATCTAACATATATCACTTCTTTGATTTCTAGCGGCTATGAAAAAAATATCCAAAGCTTGGATAATAAACAACACGCTAGATAAAAATAGCTGTCTGTATACGATATACATATACGAAAGTGATATTTCTGTTGTGTTGTATACTTTTAGCCATTGATAAATATCTAGCAAATATCACTTCATTAATTTCTAGCAGCTATCGTAATAATATCCAACGCTTGGATATTAAACAATATGCTAGATAAAAATATCTGTCTGGATACGATATATACGAAAATGATATTTCTGTTGTGTTGTAACTTTTAGCAGCTTTCTTGCTTGTGTGTACAACAAACGATATTTATTTTATATAAATATCTAAAAAGATCTTGTTGATTTTGCTGCTATTAGCAGCGAAAATATTATTGCATTGCTAGATATATCTGTTTAAAAATATCTTGCATTGCTAGATATATCTATCTAAAAATATCTTGTTGATTTTGCTGCTATTAGCAGTGAAAATATTCTTGCATTGCTAGATATATCTATCTTGTGAGTATTGGTTTTCGGTGGTTGGATATTTATTTTATACAAATATCTAAAAATATCTTGTTGATTTTGCTGCTATTAGCTACGAAAATATTCTTGCATATCTAGCTGGTGCGTATTGTTTTTCGGTGTTTGGGCATTTGTATAAAAGTATTAATTTTTAGTCTAAATAATGCTGCTATTGAAATGAATTTTAAGTGTGCGTGAATATATCAATAAAAAAAACAAGAGGACTTTAATCATTTTTATTAAGACAAACATGCGTGTTCAATATTATTCATCAATGTTTTTAAAATCAAGTAATTAGAACAAAGTATTTAAAAATAAAATGTAGTTGTTGGTTAATTTTTGAAAAATTTATCAATAATATTTAACGTGTATGCCCTACTTTAGAAATTAGATTTGCATTTAAAAATTTATAGAAGTAATAAAAAAAAGTAATAAAAAATCCTTATTTATTTATTATAATTATTTATATACTTAATAAAAAATAATTTTTTAGTAAATTTTATTTAAAATTAGTAGTTGTGAAAAATCACATTTTTTAACTTTCCAGCGAAATTTTTGAACGTGGGAGCAAATTAAGTTTTTGTTAAGTTCAGAGTCAATATATTTCTATACTAAGGGAGTTATGGCGGTGAAATTAACTGCCATTTCATTTAATTTTGAATGCCATTACAGTTCCGAGTAAAATAGCCTATATGATATGATCGCTGCGCCTAAGAAATTAGTTATTTGTTAACAAATACTATTTCTGGTGCACCTTAAGTATGGCTATATTTTGTCTCTTGGGTAAGTTTTAGGCAAGTAATTCTTTTATAAATAGAAAGCTTGGAGTTATGTTTTCATATGTGTAAAAAATAATTTATAAAAAGTTTCGCGAAAAGCTCAATAAAGGTGTTTTGTTGCTCTCCTCCTTAAAAGTTTTACCTGTTTTCTTAAGTTTAGCGACGATTTAGTCTATTTGTTGTTATCTTATAATATGTGTGTTATCTTAAATGTGGCCATGAATAGCCATATATAATTATTAGGGCAAGGAATTTCATGCACTTAAAAATGGAAAATATGCGCCTAAAATATGCGGCTAAAAAAGGAAAATATGCACTAAAAATATAAGAAATATGCATTTAAAACTATTATTTTTGCAAAAATAATGCACTTTAAAACTTAAAAATATATTTAAGTTAGTTATTTTGCAAACAGACACAGAACTCGAAGATTTTCCGAAGGTCAACAAGGTTTTTAAGAATGTTTATTTTGATTGAATGAAAATATGAAAACGTATCAATTTTTTATATTTATTTACAAAATAAAAAATTCTCCTAAAAATTAAAAATAGGTACAAATATGCATTAAAAATACGAAATATGCATTAAAAAGGCACCAAATATGCATTTAAAGTCAAAATATGCAAAAACATGCACTTTTGACAAAATATGCAAAAATATGCAACTACAAATCGATGCCAATTCGCTCTAAATTTGATGATTCGGATAAATATTTAGTCCATATTAGTTTTGGACTATCGAAAAAAAACATGCATTTGCATAGAATTCCTTGCCCTAATAATTATATATGTATGCACAGCGCATAGTTCGGGGACATAGCCAAAAAAGTCCCCAAACTATGCGGTATATTAGTCAAAAATGTCTTCAAACTATTCGGAAGACCTAGGAAGAATTTGAGGACAGTCCCCAAACTAACCAAATGTCTCCGGACCGGAGAAAACTGTTCCCGTAATTATCAATAATTTTAGTACAATGAAATTGGTATAAATAATTAGTTGCAGCTACTAAATTTCAGTAAATTGTTGTAAACTGTAATTTAAAATCAATCTGTTGAAATTACCAAAAAAGTGTACTAAAAAATAAACAAACTCTAAAATCTAAAAAAAATTAATAAAAAAAATACTTTTTTCTTTCGATTGCAACAAGCGTATGTTACGCGAACTTTTCCCACATTGTTAAGACTTGAATGGCAACCCTGAGCAAGTGTCAGTTTTTGACAAGTTACGGCTGCGAGGGAGAGGAGGCGGGAGTTGGTGTGTGAACAATAAATTGAACGGTCGATCGCGGAAGAATTCTTCTGTATTTTTATTTAATTGATTGAAATATAATAACAATAAAATAATAGACTTTCATGTTAAACGTCTCGTTTTTATTTATTAAATTAAAGCCGTCTTGAGAATTTCAGAAGTGGGATTGTGTGAAATCCCAAACGTCCGCCGATACACGTAAACGTAAATTCATGTAAGAGATCAAGGGAAAAATGCCCAACGTTCGTAATTTGAAGTTAGGTATACAATTGCTGAAGGACAAGTTTCAGCCAACGACAATGCCATCACCTAGACGCCATACGAGTTTCGATGATGAAATTCAACAAGCGGGCATATGCATGTCGTCTATAACAACGAATAATTTCAACGAACAAGATTTTACTACATTTGCATCAACCGCACACATACACACAGACAACGATGCTGCAAATGCTGAATTCATAAAACACGGTGGTAACGAAAACGTCATAATGAATTTGAATGCTGCAAACATCAACGAACAACAAAGTATGCAGCCAACGATTTCTGCAAATTGTGTCACACGGACATCAACGCCAAATCAACGCCGTTACCAACGAATCGTTTTGATACACGCTCCGTATCAACAAACGTTTACCAACAACCGTCGATGGCAACAAGTGTATATGAACACAGAAACGACGCGGCAAAAATAGGCTACAACGTTTATTCAACGCAGAATGAAAATCAGCATTTATCCTATACAAATAAATAAAATAATTATAATCGACGTTTAACGAATTTAATGCGATCAGATGGTAATGTGTTACGTAATATAAATTTGAATCAATCAAATTCTATGAATCAACGAAATTTAAACGGAAATTATTTAGGTAATTATATATCCACACACGGTGGACAACGACAACAGGAACATAACCCAATGTTGAACGAGAATTATATGGACAATGGCATTCCCACACACGGTGGGAAACGAGAATTTGGTTGTTCGACGAATACCTTACCACAACGTCATGTAACTTTTACATCCGGACCTGAATTAATAGGTGCTGGCAATTACCCATTTTATCACATGCCACCATTTCGACAATATGATTCATCAACGGTCAGAAATGTGGACACGTATTCTAACGCAAGGGAGGTAATGGTCTCCTTATTACCATTTTTTGATCCATAATCGGAGCAGTCATTGGACACAAGACAGTTTGTTCAACGAGTTGATATTTTGAAAAATGCTTACAATTGGAGCGACCAGATTGTAATTTTTGGTGTTCAACAAAAGATGCAGGGTGCCGCAAAATATTGGGTGGATTCGCTACAAGAAGTTTCCACTTCATGGGATGATTTTGTAGGAAAATTTCTGAATAATTTTACTCACGTGGCGAACGAAGCCGACGTACACCTAAGTATGTCTTGTATGAGGAGAAATGGTAGTGAATCGCCGAAAGATTATTTTTATAGGATGCTAGCTTATGGGAGAAGAGGTGGCCTTTCTGAACCGGCAATTTCTAGACACATTATCAATGGTATCAATGATAAGGATTTGAAGAAGAAGATAGAAGTTCATTACAACGCATGTAATGAACTTCTACATGATATTATCACGTTTTGCTTGCTTGATATGGTCAAATCAGCTAATAACGTGGCCAGGTACAATAAGCCTATGGCCAAGGTAATTACTAAGAATACAACAATCACTTCTCAGGGTAAAGTTGAGAAGAAGATTTTGAAATGCTTTAATTGTAACCAAGTGGGACATTTTGCAAACAAATGCCGTGAACCACAACGGAAACCTCGATGTGAAATTTGTAAACGTACTACCCACCAAACAGATAGCTGTCCTCAACGATCTGCGGTAAATAAGGTAGAGAAAATCATGAACAGGGAAAAATCTTCAGATTTGGTGAAGGCAATTAGGGTAAACGGTGTACTTACGAACTGTTTTGTGGACCCTGGTAGCAAACGTTCATTGGTGCGTGAATATTTTGCCAACGATGTGGGTAAACCCGAAAAATGTTCGCGAACACTCTATGGTTTTGCGGGTGGTAAATTCAAATGTACCGAGGGGGTAAATGTTGAACTATGTATGGATAACAACAGTTTTGAGGTTGATATGCCGTTGGTAAGTGATACACTTATTTCTCAGAACGTGCTTCTTGGCCGGGACGTAATATGCCAAGGGGGAAAGAGATTTGTAATTGAGAACGACGAATGTTGGTTTGAAAACGTATTATCAGTATCTACGGATGACGATATCTCGCTCAGCGAAAAACAACAACTACAAACGATGATTTCGAAATATTCAGAATGTTTTTCAGAATCTGCCTCTGAGTTGGGTAGATGCAATGTGGTGCAAATTGAGATTGAAGTATCAACAAGGGAACCTGTTAACGTAAAGCCATACCGTCCATTCGCAAGAAGGCCAATAGTCAGCAAATTGGTGCGGGAATTGCTGGATAGTGATATCGTACGTCCGTCAACGTCTCCGTATGCATCGGGAATATTCTTGGTTCAGAAAAAGAATGACGAATACCGTCTCTGTGTGGACTATCGAGCTCTGAACAAGATCACCATTAGGACTCCATTTCCTATGCCCAATCTGGACGACCAGTTTGCTCAATTATCAGGTAACAAATATTTTACTTCGCTGGATCTTAGAATGGGTTACCATCAGATTGAAATGTCAGAGACCTCCAAACAATATACTGCATTCGTGACCACGGATGGTCATTATGAATATAACCGAATGCCTTTTGGTTTAGTCAACGCCCCTGCAGTTTTCCAACGGGTAATGAACCAGGTAATTTCACGTATGGAACCGGGAGAGGTTCTAGCTTATCTGGATGATGTCATAATACCAAGTAAAACGTTCCAAGACGGTATTCAACGCCTGGAAAAATTCCTAAATGTTTTAAAAGAGTTTGGCCTTACTTTAGGTTTGATAAATGTAAATTTATTGCAACGGAAATTTCTCATCTGGGTCATATTGTAAATGGCGATGGCATTACACCAGGCGATGAAAAGGTCAACGCAATACGAAATTTTAAACCACCAACCGATTTGACTGAACTCAGGCGATTCCTGGGGTTAACGGGTTTTTTTCGTAAATTCGTCGAGAATTACTCCATTATCTCTAAACCGTTAACTGCTCTTCTGAAAAATGATCAACCGTTTATATGGGAAGAAAATCAACAACATGCCTTTGAGAAATTAATCACGATTTTATGTAACAAACCAGTTCTTGCGTTGTACGACGTAAATGCTTATCATCAGGTGCATACCGATGCCAGTTCTATAGGAGTGGCAGGTATTCTACTACAATCGACGGATGAAAGGAATTGGAAACCTGTATTTTACTACAGCAGACATTGCACCCCCACGGAAGCTAAGTATCACAGCTACGAATTGGAGATTTTAGCCGTTGTCGAATCGCTCAAACGATTTAGAGTTTATGTTTTGGGGAAACATTTTAAGTTAATTACCGACTGTTCCGCTATAGCTAAGGCAGATGTGAAAAAGGAACTAATACCAAAGGTGGCACGATGGTTCCTTAAGATTATGGATTATGATTGTGAAATAGTTCACCGATCGGGATCACGTATGGCACATATCGATGCCTTAAGTCGCTCACCAAACCCCCAACCTGCAGATTGCGAGCCAGTTGATCGCATTATGAAGGTAACCGTGGATCAGGATGACTGGTTGTTTACGATGCAATTACAAGATCCTTCATTAAAGGAGATTGTTGCCGTTCTGAAAAATGATAAATCTTCACCAGAAGTTACTCAGATAAAGGCGGAGTATAAAATGTTAAAGGGTCGTTTATACCGTAATGATAATGATAAACATGTTTTTGTTGTGCCAAAATCCGTTAGATGGCGAATTGTGAAATTATGTCACGATGACATGGGACATTTTGGACTTGAAAAGACCATACAACGAATTAATCGACAATTTTGGTTTCCAAAGATACGAAAGTACGTGAAGGATTATATAGCAGCCTGTATGGAATGCTGCTATAATAAGGCAAAAGGCGGAAAACCTGAAGGTTGTTTATACGTAGGTAACCCTGAGCCTATACCATTTAGGCAGATCCACATTGATCACTTGGGGCCATTTATAAAAAGTAAACGTGGGAACTGTTACGTATTGGAAATATCCGACGCCTTCAGCAAATACCTGATTGTAAAACCGGTCCGAACAACGAAGACGCAACCGGTAATTAACGTTTTAAATGAAATCACCAGCTATTTTGGTCTGCCAAAGATTATCATCAGCGATAGAGGAACAGCCTTTTCATCAAAAACGTTTCAACAGTATTGTCAACAGAACAACATCCACCACATGAGTACTGCAGTGCGCACACCACGTGCAAATGGACAGGTGGAACGAGCTAATAGAACGATACTCAATTTCATACGAACTTCAACTGCGAACGTGAAGGATTGGGATCTTACTTTAAGAGATCTGCAATGGTCCATAAATTCACAGAAGAACAACACATCCGGGTTCACTCCGAATGAACTCGTGTTTGAATTTAGATTGATAGATGTAATTCATAACCCCATAATTGCTGCCATACACGATGACTTGCCAGAATATGAGGGTGATACCAATGTGGAGGAGAAACGCCTAGCTGCCTTGAATAACACCGCCAAAGAGAAACAGAAGTGGAAATTACGTTTTGATGCAAAACACGCTAGGCCAACTGAATACCATGAAGGAGACTTAGTAGTATTGGAAAACGAAGCTCCAGCCACAGGCGAATCAAGAAAGCTTGAGCCGAAGTATAGAGGCCCATACAGCGTTACCAAAGCCCTTGATAAAGATAGATTCCTGATAGAGGATATCCCTGATATGCAGATTACCTCACGTAAATTCTGTTCAGTCTTCACGTCGGACAAGATGAAGCCATGGTGTCAAAGTTCTCCCATCTTAGATGACAACAAGGAATGGCCCGAGGACGACCCATTGTCAGGAAGGGCCGAACTGTCACGCGAACTTTCCCCACATGGTTAAGACTTGAATGGCAACCCTGAGCAAGTGTCAGTTTTTGACAAGTTACGGCTGCGAGGGAGAGGAGGCGGGAGTTGATGTGTGAACAATAAATTGAACGGTCGATCGCGGAAGAATTTTTTTGTATTTTTATTTAATTGATTGAATTATAATAACAATAAAATAATAGACTTTCATGTTAAACGTGTCGTTTTTATTTATTAAATTAAAGCCGTCTTGACACGTATAATTACTTCATCGTACTTGAAATTTGGAATCAAATTTGCAAACGGTTCTCCAGTTATTACGTTTTTATGTGTTATTTCCAGACTAAGAATATATCAATACCCAAGTAAAAAAAAATGATATGGAGCCATATGAAGTTATATTTAATTATTTATAATCTTTTATGTAATTAGATATAATTATATCCGAAAAATGAGAACATCTTATTGTATCATATTGTATCGAATTGTATACAATTGTATACAATTTGGTACAATTTTATGCAATTCGATAACAAATACAAACTAAACAAGAATTGTAAAAAAACAACGAATTCTTGTAAATAAAATTTTTTAAATTAGTATATTTTTCTGCTAAATTTAGCACTCGGTTTTAAAAAATTAGTAAAATGTTTTGCTGAAATCAGCAGCGAAAATTAGTAAAAAAAATACGTAATTGGTAATAAGAGAATAGCAAAAATGATTACTAAAAAAAGTTGTACTAAAAATCAGTATAAAAATAGTAAAGTGCGATTGGAAACTATTTACAAATTTTTTTACTAACTTTTTTATCTGAGTATACACTATAATCATATATTTTTATATACACTTTAATTTGGGTATAGGGTATATTAGGGTCGACCTACCTTATATGGACGAGAAAAAATGGCGACCTGTGACTCGCCCCCCCCCCCCACCCTAGAAATGTGCCTTTGTGTTTAAAAAAACACCATGCAGAAATTAAGGTCCTGAAATTTGAAATACGATTTATAAGGTTTTCTTTGAAAATACTCGCTCTGTAGTAACCGTAGTTTTGGAAAAGGTAAATAGAATCATAATCTAGACTGAATTATCTTTCTTGTAATGTATAAAAATCCAAAATCGATTGCAAAATGTTTTAGTAATTGCAATTTCCTCAGACCATTTTAGGGTTAAAATTAGATAAATTATGATAATCGTAAAAATAAAATATTTCTTTAAAAAATTTACAATGTTATACTCCAGTTTCATTTCTAATATTCAGATATAAATTTTTGTCCCTCTTGGCTTATGATAACCTAGTCCCAGGTATGACCAAATTTGGGATTTGTTTTTTTATAAATTTTTAGAATTTTGTTTAACAAAATATATCACATATACTTCCATATATGTTCATAAAAAATCCATATTTGTTCATATATGTCCATCTATAAACCATATATGAACATTAGGGTGGGTCAATTTGTATGTAGTCAAAAAAAATTCAAAATCGTAGGGGGGGAAATGATTCTAGGAAGAATTCTAAGCAACTTCGCCCTAGAAACCATAGGTCTAAAATGGATTTCGAGCTTGCGGAAATTCAAAAATATCTTGTGAGTAGTGCCTCACTGCAATGTTTGTGTAAAATTTGCGTTAACATATAAGCATTGTTAACCATGATAATAGTTCTGGACTTTTTAGATAGGAGTCTTCATCGGCTTTCCTTATTCTAAGAAAAAAAATCTCAAAATTTTTTTATTTTTGACTAAACTGCTAAGCTGATGACATAAATCAGCCTAAAAATGAGCGCACGCTACAGGTTGGTATGTTAAGATATTTTAATAAAATTCGGTATACCGATTTATATCATCCCAGGGACGAAGCATATTAATTTTGGTTGAAATCGGTCCACGTTCGGACTTAGTGCCCATATAAAGTACCCCCAAAATTGTTTTTCGCACGCTACAGGTTACAAATACGAAGTTAATGAAATTCGGTTCATCGATTTATATCTGCCCAAGGTTGAAGTCTGTTCATTATGGTTAATATCTGTCCATGTTTAGACCTAGTGATCATATAAAGGTTCCTGCCAAAAATGTTTTTTGCATACTACAGGTCTCAAAAACGAATATATGTATTTTAATGAAATTAGGTACGCTAATTCACATAGGCATAAGGACAAAGCCTATTGATTTTTTACAATTGGTAAATTTTTAGGCTTAGTGCATTCATTGAAAATAACAAATTATACTGTAAAATCTGCAAAAAATATTAATATTAGTACAGCAAAAATATCAAAAATAAACTGTTATATCTACAAAATTTTTTGTTACTTTTAAGTTAAATTTAGTTGAATGAAAATAGCAGTCTATCCCGCTAAAATCAACGGAAATGGTTGCTAAAAATAGTAAACTGCTGATTTCAGAAGACTAGATTTTTATTCGTATTAAAAAAAAATAGAAAAAAAGCTTTCTACATTTAAAATTTTCGGTGATTTTTAGTCTACTAATTATTATTTATTACTAATTTTAGCAGGTTAAATTGTTATTTTCTGTCAGCTAAAATTTATTCAAATATAACTAAAATTTTGTATATGTATTTAACAGTTTGGTTTTTCCTGTACTTATCTTACTAATATTTTACAAAAGTAATCTGATAGAATTTTTTTATGCATCGTAATTTTTAACTAATTTTTAATAGTTTTAACTATTGCTGTATGAGTTAGATAGTATAAAAGAACTCTTTATTTTTTATGAGTCTTTATTTGTTAATTTATAATGATAAAAAATTAAATGAAAAAAATTTTAATACTATTTTTAAAGATCGTTTGTACTATTTTAGAAATCCCATTTATCATCCCTGATTTTGACTCCAAATTTCAAGTACGATGAAGTAATTTTACGATCGAAAGAAAAAAAGTATTTTTTTTATTATTTTTTTTTTATATTTTAGAGTTTGTTTATTTTTTAGTACACTTTTTTGGTAATTTCAAAAGATTGATTTTAAATTACAGTTTACAACAATTTACTGAAATTAAGTAGCTGCAACTAATTACACTATGCGACAGTCAAAATCGGGATGGGATGAAACCAACGGGAAATGTTATATCGGTCAAAAACAAGTTATACGTGTCCCGGCGTTTCGCTGGGTCACCCCTAGGAATCGAGATATATCTTTTTTTTTACATAACTCGAGAACCACTAGTCCGATTTTGCTCGAACAATTTAAAAAAAAATTAAAAATTACAATTCCTTTAATCTGTTCATATAACGTTTTTCTATATACTCAACAGTTTTGCCGGTAAAAATAAAAGTTTGTTACCGCTACCATAAAAATCAATAACCTTTTGTTTATTACTTTTTTTAATATTTTAGGCAAAAAATATTTTTTTCTTCATACATTTATTTTTACCGGCAAAACTGTTGAGTATATAGAAAAACGTTATATGAACAGATTAATTTTTAATTTTTTTAAAATTGTTTGAGCAAAATCGGACTAGTGGTTCTCGAGTTATGTCAAAAAAAAAGACCACCAAAGGTCAAATCGATATATCTCGATTCCTAGGGGAATCCCAGCGAAACGCCGGGACACGTATAACTTCTTTTTTACCGATATAACTTTCCCCGGTAGTTTGAACCCTTCCCGGTCACTGACCCCTACCATTTGTCTCACAGTGTTATTTATAGCAATTTCATTGTACTAAAATTATTGATAATTAGTAAGTTTTTTAACTGATTTTAGGAAATTAGTAAGTTTTTTAACTGATTTTAGGAAATCGATTTTAAATTGCAGTTTACAACAATTTTGATAAAATTTAGTAGCGACTACTAATTTTTTATACTAATTTTGTTGTACTACAGATCAGCAGACATGTGTTGCTAAAATTAGCAAAAAAAAATACCGCTGGGCTCAAAACAGTTAAATTTCCCATAATAACAGCAAAATTTTCAGTAGCCATTACAGACTTTTTTGGTTGAGTGTATGCACAGCGCATGCTACGGGAACAGTTTTCTCCGGTCCGGAGACATTTGGTTAGTTTGGGGACTGTCCTCAAATTCTTCCTAGGTCTTGCGAATAGTTAGAAGACATTTTTGACTAATATACCGCATAGTTTGGGCACTTTTTTGGCTATGCCCCGTACAATGCGCTGCGCATACATATATAATTATCAGAGAAGACAAAATTGCTGTTTTTGATTTTTATGCTTTTTATTGCTTGTTTTACTCATATTTGCTTGTTTTAGCTTTTTTGGATTTTTCGTTTTTTAGCTTTAAAATAGCTTTTTCTTAAGATTTTTGAGCTTTGAATTGCTTTTTCTAAAACATTTTGCCCAAAAAAAAAAAACACCTTTATTGAGCTTTTCGCGAAACTTTTTATAAATTATTTTTTTACATATATGAAAACAAAACTCCAAACTTTCTATTTATAAAAGAATTACTTCTATAAAACTTAGCCAAGAGACAAAATATAGCCCTACTTTAGGCGCACAATTTTTGTTAACAAATAGCTAATTTCTTAGGCGCAGCGATGCTATTCATGGGCTATTTTACTGGGAACTGTAATGGCATTTAAAATTAAATGAAATTGCAGTTAATTTTACCGACATAATTCTCTTAGTGTAGAAATATACTGACTCTGAACTTAACTCTGAACTCTGAAACTTAATTTGCTCTTACGTTCAAAAATTGCGCTTCTAAGTTAAAAAAGTGATTTTTCACAACTCTCCTAGGCTTTAGTTTTACTAATTTTAAATAAAATTTACCAAAAAATTATTTTTTTATTAAGTATAATTTATAATAATTATTAAGGAATTTTTATTATTTTTTTGTTATTTCTATAAATTATAAATTTTTAAATGGAAATTTAATTTCTAATAATAATTATTAAAGTTCTATTGTTTTTTATTGACACGGTGTTACAAAAAAAAATCCCTGGGATATTATATTAATTTTCTGATAGGTATTGTCGAGTAGAACAAGAATCTGTATTTGAAATTTTCCAGGCACGTCAGAATTTTGAGATACGGGTAAAAAACCGGTTTTTCGGACCTCTATGCACTTAATAACGGGTAACTCATTTGGTTCTCAACCGATTTTAATTTTATAAACGGATTTGGATAGAAGAGACTTATACCTTTAAAATGATATATATGATTATATGGTTTGATCCAAAAATATGTGTGTATTTCTGCACCAAAGTCATTTTTTTACCACTTTTTTCTACATTTTTTAACTTTGGCGATATTTTTACGCTTTTTTTTATATGGGAACCGTACAGCTTTATAATTTATATTAGTAGCATATTTAGTTAGGAGTAAAATGCAATTTACGGTTTTAAAATCCGTTAAAAAATTACTAAGTTATTAAATATTGTATCAAACCAAAATTCTTGCAAAATACAAATTTCTTAATATGATATTCCTACGCATTATTTTATACAGAAATTTTACTGAGTAAAATTCAACTTTGTTTTAAAAAATCCGTTAGAAATTAAGAGAGTTATTAATTTTGTTTTTAAACCTAAATTTTTGCATAATTGCTTGCACATTATTTTTCTAGTTTTTTTTTGCTCTCTGTCTAGTGATGTTTTGCTAGAAGTTAGCAGGTAAAATTTTGTAAATGCAATGTGGAGCAAATTGGGACAACAGAGTTTGCCAAATTTTTTTTGCTTGGGGTCAGATTGTTATTTGTACAGAACTTTACATTCCGAAAGCTGAAAATGTTTCTTAAAAAAGATTTTGGAGGGGTTTTCTTAGTTAATATAAAATAATGAATTTAAACATAAGTGGTATTTTATTTGCACTGTATATTTTTTAGGGTTTATGTCCCGGGAATTCCCGGGACGGGATTCCCGGGACGGGATTCCCGGGAATCCCGCCCTTTTTTCAATCCCGCAATCCCGGGAATTTTGTGCGGGATTTCCCGGGATTTTTTTATTCTTTTACAGAAGTTTTAGCTATTATATATTGTTATTTTGGAAGCTAGAAAATTTAAATTTAAAGCATGGATTTGAAATTTATTTAATTAAGAAATATTTGAAATTAAAAAATGCGATTTAAAATTTAATAAACTGAATTAGTATAAAAAAATATTATTTATGCCAAATTGTTTTTGGATGTCAGTTGAATTTGGTTAATTTAAACCGAAAACAAATACTCGAACTTCAGAAATTATTTTGTCTTTAAAACGGTGATCTTTGCTCTTCACTTCAACATCTGTGTCTCAGTTCCAAATACCTCCAGAAAAACTAGGCATTAAAAAATTAGTAATATTTTCGTATTTTCAATTGAGTATTTCGAGGTTTTTTCACTTCATATAATTTTATTTAAATTTCAACTGCTATTCCTTTATTTCAATTGTATTTTTTAAATATTATGCAGATGCTTTTTCAAATTTTTTTGGATTTCTTTATATATTAATTTAAAATGCAACTATGCAAATTAAATAATTTCTTTTTAAATAGTTGTGGCATTAAAAATTTCTATTCAAAAGATACCAATTAAAGTTAAAATACTATTTAATGATTGTTTTTCGTTCAATTTAAAATCAACTATTATCACATTTTCCTTTAAATTATTATTATTAAATTATTATTAAAAGAGAGATGATAAAATTTTTACAAGTAAATTACATAGAATAAAAATTTTAAAAATTCGATAAGGCCAGCAAGATTGAATACGTATTTTCGGGTCCTGCCACAAACCCATCCTAAATATTCTTTGCATTTATATGTTAATAGTTGACGATGATCTATTTGTATTGAATTGAAACAAATAAGCAAATTGAAACTATTCAATTAGACTAACATCAACGAAATTCTAACAATGTTATTTTTATCCAGCTGCTTCCTATGGAATTCAACTCTGATCGACAACTTATGAAGCACAGATTTATGAACGACAATGAATCGTTAATTTTACATGCATATTCTAATTATTTTTTAGCCTAAAACATAAATCCACGTTGATAGTAAACAATTAGGTATACGTATTAAATTATATTTTTCACTATATCTAGTGTGTTAAGATGAATAAAATATTATTTAATAATATTCTAGTTAAAAATATTCAAGAGAATTTGCCTAATAATTTGTGTGAAGAATACTCACTTTTCAACTTTTTTATAAAATAATTCTATACAAATACTTCTGTAAATCTGCATAGAAACAAAATCTTTACAAATACAAATTTTTGGATTCCATATTTAAGAAATACTTCAGCAAAAAATCTATCTTAGTTCTAACTATAAAACTGGTTCGAGACAAGTTTGCACCCATTAAGAATTCCAATATATCCTGAAAGAAGAGAAGAAATTAAAATGCCCGTGTCTTTCAATTTTTTTAATATATCAATTCGTTTAACCGTTCCAACCGAGAATTAATTTTTAGTTAATATATTTCACTTTAAAATTAAGACGGCCTTCCATATAAATATATTACCTAAATAGTAATTCGCGATTTAAACTGTTAAACGAATTGATCTAGAAAAAGTGGAAGTCATGCATATTTTATATTTAGCCCTCCTTTCAGAATATATTAAGTCGATTTTATCATGGGTACTACCAAAAGATGAACTTTGTCGGACGGTGTTTTAATAGAAATCGAGCTTTTCAAGTACAACATATGTATGTCGGATTTATTTATTTTCTAACGAGCGGGAATTCCCGGGATCCCGGGAAATTCAGAAAAAAATCCCGCTGTCCCGGGAAATGAAAAAGTCCGGGAAAAGAAAAACCCTAATATTTTTTGATATATACTAACTATAATAAATGTGATTGATATACTCTGAGGACTATAAATTGTAAATCACTGTTATATTAAACTCAAATTAGAATTACAACAACAATTAGCAATGAGAGCTTAAATCATGTAAAAGTAAAATTTCTGTATAAAATAATGCGTAGGAATATCATATTAAGAAATTTGTATTTTGCAAGAATTTTGGTTTGATACAATATTTAATAACTTAGTCATTTTTTAACGGATTTTAAAACCGTAAATTGCATTTTACTCCTAACTAAATATGATACTAACATAAATTATAAAGCTGTACGGTTCCCATATAAAAAAGTGCGTAAAAATATGGCCAAAGTTAAAAAATGTCGAAAAAAGTGGTAAAAAAATGACTTTGGTGCAGAAATACACACATATTTTTGGATCAGACCATATAATCGTATATATCATTTTAAAGGTATAAGTCTCTTCTATCCAAATCCGTTTATAAAATTTAAATCGGTTGAGAATCAACTGAGTTACCCGTTATTAAGTGCATAGAGGTCCGAAAAACCGGTTTTTTACCCGTATCTCAAAATTCTGACGTGCCTGGAAAATTTCAAATACAGATTCTTGTTCTACTCGACAATACCTACCTATACAAATGCCTAAAAAAATCCAACCACCGAAAAACAATACGCACCAGCTAGATATGCAAGAATATTTTCGTAGCTAATAGCAGCAAAATCAACAAGATATTTTTAGATATTTGTATAAAATAAATATCCAACCACCGAAAACCAATACTCACAAGATAGATATATCTAGCAATGCAAGAATATTTTCACTGCTAATAGCAGCAAAATCAACAAGATATTTTTAGATAGATATATCTAGCAATGCAAGATATTTTTAAACAGATATATCTAGCAATGCAATAATATTTTCGCTGCTAATAGCAGCAAAATCAACAAGATCTTTTTAGATATTTATATAAAATAAATATCGTTTGTTGTACACACAAGCAAGAAAGCTGCTAAAAGTATACAACACAACAGAAATATCATTTTCGTATATATCGTATCCAGACAGATATTTTTATCTAGCATATTGTTTAATATCCAAGCGTTGGATATTTTTCGATAGCCGCTATAAATCAAAAAATTTATATACACTCTAAAAAATGTTTGTAAATTTACTACTATAAATTGGGTAAAATTTTGTTTAATTTTACGAAAATTCGGTAAATATAAACAAAAAATGCGTAAACTCTTTTCATACACACTTCCATACACAATAATACACGCACAAAGTATTTTTAGACATTAGGTGTGTTTCTTTACTTTTTGGGTAAAGTTTGGTAAAATGAGAGTAAGCACAAAATCCTCTCACAAAATGACAAAATTACCCAATAGTACAGGAACGCAAAAAACCACTTTTCTAGCCCAAAAACTTATTTCAAAGAATAACGTTAAACAGTGATGGGACTTGAAAAATTTTGTTTTGTGCCAAGTGTGTGACTAAAATGTGCCAAATGGGCCTTTATTGTGCCAAAACTTAATTTTTACTTAGAACCCGTGTTTTAAACTTTCATTTTGTAAATGCATTCTTATGGAATTAATTCTATCTTGAATTCTTATGGACTTAATTATATTTGAATGAATTAAAATTTTCTTTCAATTAAAAGGTGAATGATAAATTAAATTCATCCGATTCTTATTAAAGATTTGGGAATGCAGCCAATGAATGAATTCTTTAGGAATGGTTGCACGGAATGGTATACATATAAACATTTTCTAAAACTGAATTAATTTTTTCATGAATTAAACTTAAATTAATTCTTTCGAAGCTCTGATATAAATTTATAGCATTTGAATTTTTAAAATTCTATGGATTAAGCACCGTAAGTTGTTCAGTTTTCACGTGAAAAAACTGTTATACTCCATATAAAAAAAAATTATTTTTCACGACAATGAGTTTCATGTGAAAATTGTGCAAACTTAGTTTTCACGCAAATTTAATGTACAAGACTATTATTTTTTTGGTGAAAAAGTGACATTTTGTGTTAATTGTGATTGTGGCTTTGTTATAAAATTAAAATGTTGTTAATTTTTTTAACTTAAATTGCAATTTAAAGCATTTAAAGTCTGAGAGAAATTTTTTCACGTGAAAAACAACTTACGGTGCTTTATTCGGTAATATCTTCGATGCCATTTTTTAGTTTTGCTTTATTCGAAAAGGTATTTTAATACCAATAAATGCTTAGAAACTAAAAATTAAAGAATTGTTATTTTTTAAATTCATTTCCTATTAAATTTTGTAGATAACCAAAATGTGCCAAAATAGTATCGGTTGTGCCATTGTACCAATCAATCTTAGATTGTTCCAAAAATCCCATCACTGATGTGAAAATACGTATAATTTCAGTTTGCAAATCGGCACAAATAGACATATTTATTCGCTTTTAAAAGTTGTTTTTGATTTTATTCAATTAATTTTAACAAAAAACCAAGTTTCTTTTGCTTATTTCTTTATTTAATTACAATTTTTAATTTAATTTCACAATAGTTTTTTGTTTATATTTCCATCAGCTGTTTTACCAAAGTTTACCCGAAGAAAAAGTCTGGGTAAATTTTGGTAAAAAGAGAAGCACTAATACACTCTCATTAGCGCTCTCATTTACCCAATTCTCGAGTACGGGAACGCTTTTGGGTAAATTTCGGTAACTTTGGGTAAATTTCGGTAACATTGGGAACGTACGGGAACACACTGATTATGTGTTTATAAATAAACACATTATGCCTAAAATTACTATTGTTTTGTTAAATAAAATTTTTACGCACAAAGTTGGTAAATATACTATCCTATAATAGTAATAAATACTCTGACATTTCAAATTGGAAAAAATTTAAAAAAAATTATAAATAATAAAAAGAAAAAGCGAAAACGGATTATTTTTTGTGAATCACAACATTTCCACAAACAAATTAGAGTCTGGAAATAGCAACATAAGCATGAAATTGTTTTTGGTAATTATTGTTAACGCATGTGGTAGTCTAAGCTTCATTTCAAAATTGAAAACGCCGAAAGAGAGATACGGGCTACGCAGGAAAACTAGGTGCAATGACTCCTGCTCAACAAAATGCCTTCTTTGCAAGGGAGGCAGTCAACCAACAACCGTCAGCAATAACGGGAGAAAACGCCGTAAGAGAGATAGGGCCTAGGCAAAACAACTGGGTGCAATGACTCCTGCTCAACAAAGTCAGTATTCATTGAGTACTGCCTAACTTGCAAAGAAAGCATTTTGTTGAGCAGGAGTCATTGCACTCAGTTGTTCCTGCGTAGGCCATATCTCTTAAGGCATTTTCTCCCGTTATTGTTGACGGTTACTGCCTCCCTTTCAAAGAAGGCATTTTGTTGAGCAGGAGTCATTGCACCCATTCAATAGTTATAACAAATTTTTTATGAATTCTATTCAAATACCTTAAGGTCCCAAAACGACTAATTTGGACAAAAACGATTATGAGAGAATGACTCGGATATTATTATTAATAAAATACGTACTAAAAATTAATTTGTTATTTTATTTTAAAAAAATTTTTGGGTGGTGCTTAAAGTAAGCACAACTGTTGTAAATGTACGCATTTTATTGGATTTTCACCCACTTTCTGTGGATTTTTGCGCATTTTTTGTAGATTTTTACGCATTTTATGCGTACATTTACACGTGAAACGTGCTTTTTTACTCACAAATTTAGTAAATTAACACACTAGTTTCAAAATTTCATTTAATTTTTACGCACTTTCAATGTAAAATTACAAATTATTTGTGCACCAACTTAAACACAATGTGCGTATTTTTTTTCAATTACGCACATAGAGTAAATTTACCCAATTTATAGTAGGAGTTCAGTTTCCTACTATAAGTTGGGTAAATTTCAACAGAATTTAATTAGAGTGTATGCTAGATATTTATTTCTGTTGCTATTAGCTAGCATGTTGTTAAATATCACAACGTGTTTACTATTTTTAGATATCTTTTATGAAAATTATCAAATATTGAATATTTTTGGATGCTGTCAGCAGTTTTTTTAAACCCTGCTCAAAAGAGTGTATTTGTGATTCTCTTTTTATTATTAACTTCGGAAAATTGTAAAAGGGTCAGCTGTTGCAATGATAAACAAATAGCACCATTGTGAAAAAATTTTAATTAAGCTAAGAAATACGGAAAATAAAACTTTTATATGTAAAAATTAACTGCACAAAGTCAAAAAATGTTTTAAATGAAGAAAAATATGCGTATCTGTGCGATATTTTAGACTAAAACTATACGCATTTTAATTTTTTTCTTTTAAATAAAGTTTTGGGCTACAAAAGTGGGTTTTGTTCTCACTCTCATTTTACTGAACTTTACACAAAAAGTAAAGGAGCACACTTATTGTAACTTAAAATAAGGAGTTTTTTTTAACGGTTATAAATTTTTTTCTGTGTACATATTTTTATAAGTGTCCCCAGTATACAAAAAAAAACTCGGGAATAATTAACCAAAAAATTTAAAGAATAAATTTCAATTGATATTTTCTGAATTTCAATTGATGTTCTTCTGAATATCAAATTATATTTTATGAATTTCAAATGATATTTTCTGAATTTCATTTGATATTTTCTGAATTTCAAATGATATTTTCTGAATTTAAATTTTTTTTCTGAATTTCAAATGATATTCAAATGGAAATTCTGAATTTCAATTGATCTTTTCTGAATTTCAAAAGGAAATTCTGAATTTAAATTGATATTTTCTGAATTTCAAATGGAAATTCTGAATTTCAATTGATATTTTCTGAATTACAGTGAGTGGGAATGGGAATTATTTAAAATGATGTGTCTGAATGATTTTATGTAGACTAAGTTATCTCTTGTTACGAATTATGGCTCCAAAATGTAAGGCTGAAATTGAAAGGTAAATAATTATAATTCACTTCATAGTTTTTGATATCAGCGTTACGTTTTGAGTATCTAATGGAGCCATAATTCGTTACAAGAAAGAAATTAGTCTACACGGAAGAAAAAGACGTTTTTGTATATGTTTGAAAGTAATTATATGTATTTTTACAAACTACCATATATGTATTTGGAGTATGCTTCCAATTATATTGTATTTATAGTTACTATACATATATTTCCCGGTAAACATGGGTTTGTTTGTAAATTAGTCATATTTTGTCATCTAAGAATACATATTGCATTTTTAACTTTATAATAATTATATTTGTGGGATACAATTGAAAATATATTTGGAAAAACGGCGAATTTACATTCTTGATCAGGGATGTTAAAAAAGGGATTTCTAAAATAGGACTAACGAGCTTTAAAAATAATACTTTTTTGACCTCTATAGTACCACAAATTTTTTTCATTTAATATTTTTAAATTTAGTGCCCGTCTCTGGGGCACAATCACCAGATGTCCCTTGGAGCTACAAAGAGTTGGTGCATCCCTGCCTAAAATGCTCTATAAGATTTTTCTATATGTTTAAAATATATTTACGTACACGCTCGCAAATTAGAGCTTTCAGTAATTCGAACGTCCAGAAATTAGAATCAATGTTTGCAATACATTAAACGCTCTGAAATTCGAATTTAAAATTCTAATTTCTGGCGTTTTTTTTTTTTGGTTATTTGAATACACAGGAAATCCCCAATTTATTTTTATTCTGTTTGAATAAAGTAAAACTAAAAAGGGGAATCACCAAATTATATATGTTTTTCCCTATTTGTTTTTTTTTTGTCGCATTTATGTACATTTTTGGCTAGTTTATTTGTGAAATTTGATACGCGTGTACATATTATTTGGCAGTCTCTATTAAATAGTGAAAGTGTATCATTTAAAATGTTAAATAAACGTAAAAAAAACACTTTATCATTGGAAACTAAAGTCAAAATATTAGAAAAGCTTGACAAAGGCGTTCAAGGGAACCGGTTAGCCCTAGATTTTAATGTGACAACATCTTCAATCAGCTACATCAAATCACATAGAACAGCAATATTAAATGCTGTTTCAAACACATATCAGGAGGCAAACAATAAATCTTTGCACAGCGCTGAATATCCAAAAATGGAAAGTCGTCTGTATGAGTGGTTTTTAAATCAACGAGAAAAAAAGTGTACATTGACTGGGCCAATATTAAAAGAGAAAGCTAAACAAATATTTAGAGAGGAATATCCCGATAAAGATGAAAATGCATTCCGGGCAAGTGATGGATGGTTTACCAAATTTAAGAAGCGACACGGTATCCGTTTTTTAAAAATTTGTGGCGAGATTCTTTCCAGTGATGTTGCTTCAGTCACTCCTTTTATTCATCGATATCGTGCAAAGATCGCTGAGATGGGTTTAATGGAGTCACAAATATATAATGTCGACGAAACCGGGTTATTTTTTCCTTGCCTACCAGATAGAACCTATGTCTCTGCTTTTGAAAAAAACGCCCCTGGACATAAAATTCAAAAAGACAGAATTTCAGTCCTACTTGGTGCAAACTCTGATGGATCACACAAATTAGTTCCATTGGTAATTGGAAAAGCAAAAAACCCAGGTGTTTTAAAAATTTCAATAATCCTCTGCATTACAACTTTTCAAAAAATGCTTGGATGACTTCTCGGATTTTTCACGAATGGTTTCACGGAATATTTATTAAAGAGGTAAACAAAAATATTGATTTCAGGTTCAGTACATAATTTTAAAATTTTTTTCAATTCACAGGTGATCCGCTTTTCTCAGGAAAATAATTTGCCTCCGAAAGCCATTTTGCTTATAGATAATTGCTCCGCTCATACACCCATTGAGAAACTTAAAAGTGACGATGGAAACATAGTTGCATTATTCTTTCCACCAAATGTGACAGCAGCTTTACAACCAATGGATCAAAACCCTATTAAGTTAACAAAGCTCAATTACAGAAGTATGTTTCTTTCTCAGTTAATTGCTGAAGGTGGTGAACTGAAGAATCATTTGAAATCCCATTCGATCCGCAATGCTATATTATTACTGAAACAAGCTTGGGATGCGGTACCACAAAGTGTTATGAAGAAATCTTGGTCAAAGTTTTCCAATTGGGACTCTAACCAATACGACAGCGACGATGACGTGCCAATAGCACAATTGTTGCAAATAGATCAGGACTGCAACGAAGTTATTCAGATAACTCAAGCTCTTTTAAAAGAAATAGCTCCCAACGATTGCATCGGTATAGAAGACATCGACAGATGGAATGAAGATATGTTTGATGACGGATCTGTTTATGTTCTCAGTAGCGATGGTGAGTCTTCAGATAGCAGCGAAGACGACGTTGTTGCAGTATCATCAGTTGTCTCTAATACTACAGCCATTGAAAGCGTAAATAATTTAATAAAATGATGCAATAACAGTGAATTGTTTTCAACTAAGCACATAAGTAATCTTTTGGCTCTCCGTAATGATATTTCGGATTTAAAGAAACCAAAAAAAAAACAAACAAATATGACTGATTATATGTCAAACAAAGATTAGTTGTTAACTTGGACATTGTTTAATTTTAATTGTTTAATTTTTTTTAAATACAGTTTTTTAGTTTTTAATTAAAAAAAATACATGTGATGTAATTGGACTGCATTGCTATGTTTTGTTGCCATTTGTTTTTTTTTTTATTCATATTTTTAATTTAAAAATATACATTTGATGTATTGGACTGAATTGTTGTGTTTTGTTTTCTTGGTTTTATCAAATAAAATTGAATTAAAAAATTTTATTTAAGTTTTTGGAAGTAAATTTACTCAATTTTTTTTTCGAAAAAAAACGTCCAGAAATTAGAATAATTCAGAAATTAGAATTGCCTCAAAAACAAAACGGTTCTAATTTGCGAGCGTCTACGTAATAGTAAATTAGAATAATCGTGTTCATTTTTAAATTTTTATTAATTATTCAGTTTTTTGTAATTTTGAAAAATCATTATATTATAGTTCTAAATTATTTTTTTTTTAATATAGAGCAATTCCATTTTATTTCAACGAACATTTTTTCGGTAGTGTCCGATTTTGATAAAACTTGGTGAATGTGTGTAGTAGTGTATGTATGTTCACAAAACGATTTTTAATTTTTTTGTTTTCGAAAACTGTGGCAACCCTGCAGCTTTGAAATACTGAAAATTGCAGGGTAGGCACTACACTTAAAATTTCATAACTTTTGTTGTGAGCAAGATATTGAAAAAATTCTTTTTGCGTGGGATTAGTGAAGTTTTTAGGTTTAAGAAATTTATTATTATTATTTTTTTTTTAAATTTTTAAAATTTAAAAAAAAAAAAAAAAAAATTAAAATTTATTTTTTGAAAAAAACCCATTTTTTAAAATTTTTATAATTTTTGCACAAAATGCCACATATGTGTTCTAAACATCCTAAAAATTTCAGAGTGGAATGCCTCCTACTTTTTGAGATATATTAAAAAATGTAAAAATGTAAACAAAAATATAATTCATTTTTTGGAAAAAAAAAGTTTTTCTTATAAAAATAGCCACATGTACGTTCTAAATACCTTGAAAATTGCGGAATCTTTTCGAGATATGAGAAAAAATATAAAAGTATTTATAAGTATTTTATTATCTTAATAGGTTTTGGAGTTTCAACTGAATTTGAAAAGGTTTTGGCAGCTATTTCTGTTCTTGAAATAGGTACGAATGAATGGAGTTTTTGTGTTCCTTTAATTGCAACAGATTTTTTAAATCTAGTGTTTAGTTTTATTTCCTCTTCTTCATATTCATTTTTTGTTCAGAATGTTACATTGATATTAGGCAAACCCTTAGCGTATTCAAATAAATCTGTAGCATTTACAATTTGATTTTCTATTGGACGCTGAAGACTGGCAAGAGCTGCTGCTATTTTAGTGAACCTCCAACTCCATCACAAGGGCCTTTCCCATGTGATGTCGCAAAAAAGTGCCATTCAGCATCACAATCAAAATCGGTTTTATGGTATAGTAAATTTACAAAATTTTTTCGATTTTTATACTGAGCTGCGCAACCGTCAGAAAAATATATTATTTTGTCAATGTTTTCATTAACATGTTCTTTTATAAATTGTACAAATTTTCTTTGAAATAAATGAACAGCGACTGTGTTGTGCTCCAAAATATCGGAAATGACAACAAAGCTTATGTGATCTATTTTTCCATCTGCATTTCGGAAATATGTCACAAAGGGGTGTATAGTGGCTTGAAGCTCTGTATACAATTTTGGATAACAAATGTGTAATTTTCGGCAAAATCACAGATGGTCAAAAATTCTCCAATTTTTAAATTGGATTTTACCTCATCAAGAAACTTGTTCTGTTCTTTTGCCACAAAACTATGAAAAATTAATTTTATCATTTCTTCAGAAAGTTTGTCCACAAAGTCGTCAGATGGAGATGTTATGGTCAAAAGATTGGATCTCTCTACTTGAACCCATTGTTTGTATGTTATGTTTTCTGTGTTGTTAGTGGAATATGCGTTTTTAAGGGCATCTTTAAGGTAAGTATCCCCTGGACAAAGTTAACAATTTCCCATATAGCATTGTACAGTTGCTGGATTACAAATAGATTGAGCAATCCAATGCTTGTAAGTGGGAAAACCTATAACTTCCTCTTCAGCCAATTCCTTGATTTTCCCCCCAATAAACATAAGTTTGGAATTTTGGTGAATAGCACACACGCAAACTGTATGAGTGCCACTTCCCCCAATCAAAATACATTCTTGTGGTCTCAGCTCTGAAAATTTTGAAAATCCAATTTTTACTGTTGGATAAACTTCTTGAAAGGAATTATGCAATTCTTTCAGATTACAAAGCATCAATCTCTTCTGTTTTTTTTCTTTCTCCCCATTACAACTCTTAACAGACTTATAGTCTTTTTTCCCGGGCATAACGCGACTGTTTTTGTCGTTTCTTTAAAAATCTTCAACTATAGATTTTGTCTCTGTCGAGAGGACGGATCGTCTTTTTGGATGCGAAGAAAAATAATAATCGCCATTTTGAATTAGTTTTTTAGCTTTACGAGCCATATAGTTTGTAGTTGAAAAGGTTTTTTCTATTTTACCAACACTCCAAGAATGTGGCAAAGATGTTAATATTTTAATTTGTCTACCTTTATCATCTTCAGAAGTATTGTAAATCTCTTTTAAGTGGTTTAAAATATCTTCACCATCGCAGGATATATTTTCTAAAGTAAAAAGTTTTTTCCTAAATATGGAATTTATATTGCCTAAAATTTCTTCCTGTTTATATTTAGAATAGTTATTTTTAAACTCAATGGGAGATTCATTTAGCGCTTCTAAGCACGTATTCAAATAAAAAAAAGCTGTGTTCTTCTTTTCATTGAAAGCCTTTTGGGTTGTTTCTTCCGAAAGTGAGCCAATATCACTTTCAGACAAACTTTCATCAGCATTGGCAACTTTTAAAGCTGATGTAGAAGTTCCTGCAACCGTGTCAATTTCAAAATCTTCGAAATTGTTTTCGTTTTTCTTTATCAATGACTTCGCTTGATCTAATAGAGCCATTCTACATGAAGCACAGATATATTGACCATGCAAATATTGTGGAAAACGCTCCCTAAGACTTTGCGAAACTTTACGAACACATTTTATTTTGTTTGTTTTATGCTTGAGTTTTCGGAAAGGATTACAACAAACTTTTCCAAAAGGCATTTTAACCAAATTAAAAATCTGTGAACAAATGTGTACTGCTTGAAATAAAATAGTTTTTGAAAATTATTATCAGAGAATAAAACTACTACGATGTTGACTTGTCAAAAATCTATAAACAATTAAAAAGCTACTCAACAACGCAAAGACATTAAAGAAATCTAAATCGTTTTCATCGTTTTGTTTTGGAAATAACGGAACTTCTTAAGCATCAGCAAAAACAATTTTCAATGAATACAAACAATGCTTCCAATGAATTGCATATAAGCAAACTTAACTTATTAACTCAGTGGCACGTAGCAGCTAGTAAAAGAGAGTATTTCTTATAAACATACCAGTACATTTTTTAATATATCTCAAAAAGTAGGAGGCATTCCACTCTGAAATTTTTAGGATGTTTAGAACACATATGTGGCATTTTGTGCAAAAAATATAAAAATTTAAAAAAATGGGTTTTTTTCAAAAAATAAATTTTAATTTTTTTTTTTTTTAAATTTTAAAAAAAAAAAATAATAATAAATTTCTTAAACCTAAAAACTTCACTAATCCCACGCAAAAAGAATTTTTTCAATATCTTGCTCACAACAAAAGTTATGAAATTTTAAGTGTAGTGCCTACCCTGCAATTTTCAGTATTTCAAAGCTGCAGGGTTGCCACAGTTTTCGAAAACAAAAAAATTAAAAATCGTTTTGTGAACATACATACACTACTACACACATTCACCAAGTTTTATCAAAATCGGACACTACCGAAAAAATGTTCGTTGAAATAAAATGGAATTGCTCTATAGTGGAGATATATTGATTAAAAAGAATCATATACCTTAAAGAACTTATTCTGAATTATTTATTTCAGTCATTAAAACATTGACTTTACAGTATTAACAATATTTTTTGTTGAAATTGTATCTAGCTCTTTTGGCGAATATCCCGCAAGTTTGGGGCAGTTACGCCAATTTGGGTTACTTTGAAATCATTAAAAAAGTAATAGAAAATATGCAAATAATTAGAATAAAAATCATAGAAATTAAAGCCAAGATATGTAGATCTTCAATTTGAAAGTAATTTTTGAAAACTAATTAGGGCTCAAGAAGTGACAGTGCTTTGAAAAAAAAAGTGGCGAAGGATCCCCCCTCTACCCTACTAGGAATTTTTTAGGGAATTTCGTTTGCTTTTAAGACCTAAATTTTTCCGCAACACTTCGTCGAACATCGGAAACATAAAATTCTTGACCAGGGAGCTGCGAAAAATCAGTCAGGACATAAGTTTCGTCGTCCATTACACAACAGTTGTATTTTTGTATAAAATTTGATTTCAATTTTCGAGCTCTGGTTTTGGCCTCAAAATTTTTAAAAGCGTTTCTATCGGGAACTTTTTGAACTTTGTAGGACTTTAGTCCTGCCTTACGTTTCACTTTACGTACAAACAAGTCCGTGCATTGGGCTAACTGAGCTGTTTTTCTGCCAGATGTGTTAGGAGCTCTCTTAAGGATGCTTTTAACTTTATATGCCTTACCAATGTTACGATAACCAATCGGTGTTCCTCTTCCTGGCTTCCTTCCAATTGTTAGGTGTTCCGGATACCTTTTTACCACTTTTGAAACTGTTTGGCGGCATACATTAGTTTCTTCGGCAACTTTTTTGTATGCCCGAGTAAAAATAGTTATATATTGTCATATATAATGTTATTGGGCTATATCTGACAATGAATGGAGTCACATTAAGACACATATCATAATATACAACTACATCTGATATTATTTTTTCAACGAAATTTTTGTATGGTAATTTATATTATTACATATCCCCAAATCTGACTCTATATATAACTACATAAGCCTTATAAAACTAATGAAATTATATGTAGTGACCGATATGATTATATATGATTTGATACTAAGTTTTATAACACTGTATGGTCGTCGTATTAAAAATATATTTTAATTTTATATAACTTTCTATATAATCCCATACAAATTAATATATAGTTCAACATTAAATTTAGTTATCTGCAAATTCAGAGTTAATTACTCCATAGCCAAATATATTTCACGTGATATTTTTGCATGTAATTATCATATTAAAAAATGATGCGTACGATTTAGAAGACAAAAGTATTCAAATAAATTTTTATTTTATGTTTTAAAATTTGAGTCTTCAAAATTGTTAAAACCATAGACATTTCAATGTCAATTTAATAGCTGGTATGCATAAAAAGTATGCCTACTATCAGACAAAATTTTATAAAATCAGATATTTTTATATCAAATTAGATATAATTTGATGTCCTGGATATGGACAAATCTCGGATAAAACTGTATCAAATTATATCTAATTTGATATAATTAGACACATGTAGATGACCCATTTTTCGGATCAAGTTGTATGTCGTTGTATATGGGGATTTATCAAAAAAGATTTAATTATGTATGACACCATATTAAGATTTTTACCCGGGTGTCCATGTTTGGTTTTGTTGAAAATATTTAACGCACTTTTCTTTCATCGTCGATTCTGTAAAAAATTGCTAATTAAATCTCATGATGTAAATCAATTTATTAACTGACATATTTTTGAAATGTAAACTGCCGAAAAAAAAATATGAAAAGTTTTAAACTAAAGTTATAGGCAAAAATGTGTGTTAAAATTTTTATGATCTCACTCCTTAACCTGCTAAAATTAGTAATAAATAATAATTAGTAGACTAAAAATCACCAAAAATTTTAAATGTAGAAAGCTTATTTTCTATTTTTTTAATACCAATAAAAATCTAGTCTTCTGAAATCAGCAGTTTACTATTTAGCGTGTTTTTTAATCACCTGGATTTAGAATTTTACATACAAAAAATGGATTTATTAAATCCAAAAAAAAGCTGGATTTAATAAATCCACAATAAAAGTACAAATATATGAAACAGCCTATTAATTTAATGTCAGAAAAAAAATACGAATGAAAATTAAAAGAGCAACAAAAAAATTGAAAAACTAACAAATAAAAGGTTTTTATTAAATTTTTTTTTTATGAAATATGTTTAGAAAAAAAAACTACACCTCACCAAATACATATTTTTCATCTTGGACATGGAGAAATAGCTCAAATAGAAATAGCAATTTTTCACTCTGCAGTAAGTAATTTAATTAAATCCAATTAGTGAATATTAAATATTGCAATGGAATTTTTCAATTGTGTAAAAATATAAATTGAAGTGATAAAACTGAAAAGGCAGACTGTTTATCGCTGTTTTATGTAAAATATAATTATAAATTAAAAGTTAAAGTAAAATCCTTCATCATCGAATTCGGTATTAAAAATTAGGGTGAAAGAAGTATCGGAGAGAAAATTTTTTTAAAATAGGAAGAATCTAACCCCATCTGTTGAGCACTTTTAGAAATACTTTTTGGATTTATTAAATCCAAGTTATTAGAAAAAACGGCTATTTTTAACAACCATTTCCGTTGATTTTAGAGGGATAGACTGCTATTTTCATTCAACTAAATTTAACTTAAAAGTAACAAAAATTTTTGTAGATATAACAGTTTATTTTTGCTATTTTTACTCTACTAATATTAATATTTTTTGAAGATTTTGCAGTATAATTTGTTATTTTCAATGAACTAAAAGTTAAATATAAAAAATATATAAAAAAAAAATCTGCTAATCTTAGCAGTTCCTTTTGTAAGGCCTTTTTTGCTTAATTTTTAGTAGCTTTTTTTGCTATTTTTACAGTTTTATTTCTGTGAGTGCAGGAGTGTAGGGTGCAGAATTTAAAGTCCCTGATTATCGTACTTGACTTCGTTTTAAAGCGAATATTATTTTTAAGTTATTTACAGGTCTATTCCACCTTGTAATGTCATAAGAATATTTTCGATTGAACAGATTGATTGACAATCGAATCAGTTGAATTTAGTGAATGCATTAAGAATTCATTCGATTCTTCGAAATAGTTTTTAGGTATTTAACCAATGGCCTTGCAACTCTCTCAATATTTTTTATTTTAAAAAATATTATGCGGCTTGGAACAAGAACGAACTCCGACTGTTTAATCAGGGATGGAAAAGGCTCACTTAATCGGGCTCTTATACCAAAAAATGTTTGATCGCTCCTACATATTTAAAAATGTAAGTAACTAAAAAATAGCTTCCTCTTTAGCTCGTTAAAAAAAATTAAAATTAAATATTTAGATATTAGCAAATATTAGCACAAATTGCAAACAAAAAACATTTGCAAAAAGCGAAATTTTTGCAACAATATATTTGTTTGCAGAATGTCGATCGCTGATTACCTCTTTTAATTCATTTTCTGTACCATAAAGCCTTTTTCGAATTCCGCCGTTATTTTGCAACTTTTTAAATGCGGTTTTTTTAAATATATAACCTAGGGATTAAATTTTTTTACCATAAAGCCTTTTTTCAAATTCCGCTATTATTTTGCAATTCTTTACGTGCGTTTTTTCTTAATTTATAATCTAGGGGCTATAATACACATTTCATACAACAAAGTTTGGTGGCTAGTTGCAAAAAAAATTCGCGAAAAATAAAATTTGCAAAAAGGAAAATTTTTTCATCAATATATTTGTTTGCAGAATGTAAATCGCTGATTAAGTTTTTTAATTAATTTTTTCGCTTTCCGCGATTATTTTGCAATTTTTTAAGTGTGGTTTTTATAAATTTATAATCTAGGGTCTATAGTAACAATTTTATACACAAAAGTTTGGTGCTTAGTTTGCAAAAAAAAAAAAATAAATCGCGAAAAAAATATTTGCAAAAAGGAACATTTTTGCGTCATTGTATTCACTTGCAGATTGTTAATGGCTGATTGAGTTTTTTAATTATTTTTTTCTACCACAAAGTCTTTTTTCGCGTTCCTCTATTATTTTGCAATTTTTTAAGTGCGGTCTTTTTAAATTATAATCTACGGAGTATAATGCCCATTTGATAAAACAAAGTTTGGAATAGTATAATTCCATAGTATAGTTCCATTCTTTATTTTTATAACTAAATTATTATTTTCCATCCCTGGTTACAATCGATGTTTTGAGCAAAGTTGGCAACCGATACCGTTATAATACCGTTATCCGTTTCAAAACCCTTTCAAATTGACAACCGATACCAATACCGAAATTCTTGATTTCAAAAAATACCGGTATTCAAAAACCTTTTCTCTTAATACCGGTGTCGCACATTGTCGTGTTTTCATATAACGAGCGGCCATAAATAGAAGGAGTTATGGTAGAGAGTTGAAATTTGGCATACATCTTTTAATTGATAAAATATAAAAAAATCTTAAATTTCAAAAATTTCGGAGCAAGGACTCGTGTCCTTTCCATATATTCTGAAACTAAAAAATGCCATAACAGTTAGAAAAAAAGTTCGAACTTCATGAAATTTTGTACAGTCATTGGATTTGATAGTCTTAATGATTTGACCAAATTTTATCCAAATCGGAGCAAGGACACGCCTAGCTCAAAAATGTCCTTTTTCAAAAAATTAAAAAAAAGTGAAAAAAATGTGAAAAATAATTAAAATTTCTTAAATTAATTCAGTACACGAAACACTTATAACCAAGTTTAATGTGTCTATAAACTGTTTTCGAATTCAGAGCAAGGACGTGACCACCCGCCACCTCCACCACCCACATTTATCCTTAAAAATAAAAAAAAAATTTACATAAAAAAATTTCAAAATTTCAAAAATAATTCATTAATTTTTAATATATAAATATTCTAAAATAATAAACAATTTGATTATAACTTTACTAACTTTATAATCGCTTAAGCTATACATATCTGGACTAAGCAGTGATGTATTTTCAAAAAATATATCTTCTATATTGTCATCATCAACATTTTGGGACTCATGTTTTTCTTCAGTTAAAACTTTTTCAGTTAAACTTTTTGCAGTTATATTTAAAATGCTTTGGAGAGGAATTTCTGCGGAGTTTTTTGTTGCAACAATATCATCGGGTATAAAATTTTTCTTTGCGTTAGAAATACAGTAATATGAAGGAAAACAATTCTTATGAACTGAATTTACAACAGACCTCATCATATTGTATTGACGACATGAAAGATTCATATCTATGTATAAAGCCAAAGCTTTTTCCGCAGAAATAGTTTTTTCTGTAGAGGGGTCAACCTTTATTGCTGCCTTCGTAATTGCCTCGGCAGAGTTGGCTGAAATTAACTGTTGCACCTTTCTTCTTTTTGTCCTATTCGAACTTTCTTCAAAAGCTACAAAAGGTCTACCACGAGCATGGCTAGTAGTTGGCTCCTACAATGTATAAACGGAGAAAATAATAAAAACTATTAAAAACAAACACAATGCTGTAATTAATTAAAAAAATACAAACATCACACAAAGTTTTTCCATATATTGGAAAATCGGCATTTAGCCAATCGCAGAACTTTTCTTCAAAACGGTGCCGTTTTCGGTTGCTATCGGACCACATTCGTTTTAATTTTGAATTTAAATTATATATTTTCTGGATGTCTTTTGCTTCCAAAGATTTCCCTAATCGAGCTCCCACAATTCCCGATAACTTTTTAACAACATCTGCGCATTCTTTCAACTCAACCCAAGTATTAAAAAAATCTCGATTTTTCATGTTGGCTGACACTAAAAAAATAACAATTATTAAAAATGGCACAAGTAAGCGCAGCTAGATTTTTATTTTTATAAATTTACATACTTTTCGCTATAAAATTAAAAAAAACTTAGACCGGTAATAATTGAAAAAAAAATTTTCTTCACTATCAAATATCTACTTATCACAACAAATCTTGTTTTGTTTTGATCATCTCATTCTTATAATGATACATATGTTGTTGTTAACATATGTTATTAAAAATAGCCTTGCTATACTTAAAACATAGTACAACAACTAATTTAGTACAACTTTTGTTTATTTGTCAACCAAATTCAATTACTTAACCCTATGAAGTACATGCTCATTTTTAAACTTTTTATAAATATAATTGCAGTTATTACAACCTACAAGTTTGGAGAGCCATATCTTGGGAAAAAATTATTATTTTTTTTTAATTTTTTTTGATACTTCTTAGCTAAAGTGTCTTTTATTAAATATCATAAGCCGTTTTTTTAATTTCCAAAATTCGATTTATCTATTTATGGCCACGCTCACAACACTGTGTGTCGTACCGGTATGGAATCGGTTTTTAAAAATTTGTTTTTTTCACGTTTTTAGCAAAATTACTAATTTTTTTAATATAAAATTTCCAAAATTGTTAAACAATTAAACTTTTTTATTCATTGTTAATAGAAAATCGTGTTAGTGCGGTTATCAGCCTTTAATCTGCATTGGCAACATTGTTTTTAATTTATTTAACTTCATAAATATTCTCTAACTCCATTAGGATAAAAGGGCCACACATTTACAAATTTGTAAATAAAATTTAATATATAAACTGGTTTCTTAAACCTTTAATTGAATTTACAGTTTCTTTTAGAGAATCCTTTTATTAATTTTATAAACTTATTTTTTTTATTTTATTATATGATCTCAATACAAATATAAAATATTTGTAGTGAATCAACTTGTGTTCCTAATAGATTTAAAAAAATGTTTGTGTTTAAAAAATAAAACACTTAGAAATTTTTAATAACTTATTGTTTTTTGTTCATATAATAAAAACATTTCCATAATCTATAGTTATCCTTTATAAAAATTTAATAAAATTGAGTTTTTTATAATCAAGAACGTTTTTTTATATTTTTGTAAATTTTTTCAATAATACCGGTATATACCGGTATTAATGTTTCGGTATCGGTTATACCGATACCGATATGATTAAAATACCGTTACCGATACCGATACCGAAACAAATAAAAAATCGACACCAATACCGATACCTATACCGTTATTCGTTTCGGTTGCCAACCTTGGTTTTGAGTTATACAAAGAGCGCACATAATGACCCTACAAACATTTAAAAGATACCTTCCAAGAAGATATTAAAGCGATATCTTCTATTTGTCATTTGAATGAAAATAATCAAGTAGTATTTACTTTGAAATTGTCTTCCTTTTATCATTTGGGAGATAATTCGCCGATATTTGGAAAAAAATAATTCAAAAATTCTATCTTTTGTCATAACTTTTTATGACAATATTGCGGCAATATCACCTTTGTATCATTTGGAAGATAAAGCAAATTTGTTTGAAATCTTTTATCAATTTGGAAAAAATTTAAACTTAATTTGTACAAAAACAATCAAAAGATATATAGGAAATAAACTCGCGAAAAGTTAAGATTAATTGCGCGGGAAAAATCAGGCTTAAATTTAATAATGAAAAAATTAAATCGATTTTTTATTGTACCGGGAGTTTATTTAGCGATATCCCTTTTATCTTCCATATGAGTTATTGCTTTCATATTGCCTGGAAGTATTGTTTTAGTGTAACAGTTGTTTCCGACGGAGGAAACTTCCGGAATACGAAATTGATATTGCCGGCAATAAATGTTTTCTTCCTGGCGATATGTTCGGAGAATCTTCTTCGTATTGCCATGTTTGCTGGGTGATATTGGTTTGAGTATGTTCCTGTTCCAAGGCACATAATAGAACAAATGCTTTCTCAGTGATAGAGAGTCCCCCAATCTCTTTATTATGTATACTCTTTGATTTAACCATTCAGAAATGAAAATCCAATGAGTGAATTCTTTAGGAGCTCTGATGGGGGAAAACATTTTGCTGGTTTAAAAAAATACAAAAATTTCTAGATCTCTTAATTCTCTTAATTTTTAATAATTTGTTTTGTATACATACCTACCCAGTCAGAAATCGCCAGTGGTACAAAAAATCAAGCACTGGCATACCACTGGGTAACCACGGTGTTAAAAATAAATGACTGGCAGAACACTCATTTGGGACGCTTTGTCAGCGTTTGCAAAAAGCTTTTTACCAGTATTTGTTTTACAAAAATTTCGGTGGTTTATAAAAAAAACCACTGGCAAAGAATTGGCTTAGAGTGAAATGCCAAGGTTTGCAACCAGTGGTTATCCAGTGCTACTTAGCCAATGCTACCAGGCGTACCAAAATCAATTCATTGGTAGACCAATGATTTTATAAAAATGCTGACGCTTCGTTAAAAAATGTTGGTAGTCAGGAGGTTCCGAGTTCAAATCCGGTTGCAAGCAAAAATTTTTTTTTGGATTTTTTTTAATTTAAAATTTTTTTTGTTTTATAAAATTAATTTATTTGTTTGTGGGAAAGCTCCTTCAAGACCAACTTTTTTTTGCCCTCCCAACACTGGCATACTAGTTACAAAAAATTGTTTGCCAGTACTAGCATTTTGGCACAGCCAGTAGTTGTCCAGCGATTATAACTCATTTATGTGTTTAGCCATTAAATATTATATGTCTCTTTAGCTCAGTGGGTAGACCAATCGTCTGCCAATCTGACGACCTGGGTTCAAATCACGGCAGGGCCAAAAAAAATACATATGAACTTTTTTTTAATTTTATTTTGGAAAATATATTTCCAGACCACCTATTTATTGGTTTTGCCAGCGTTTTGCCAACATTTAAAAATTTTGTTCCTCCAGTGCTTTTCCGGCGCTTTTTGAACAGCCGGTCCTTTTGTCTAATGATGTTATCATTTTGGGAAAGGGAAATCACTTTTTGCCAGTCCTTGTACCACCTGTTAAAGTGCTTTGCCACCGCTTTCGCGTTTGCATTTTTCTGACTGGGTATTTTAATAAAAAAGCTAAAGAACATTTTTTATGTGTTTAACTTGAGTTTTTAATAGTAACATCCGATGGAAATTATGTGTGGTAACAAACTGGTAAAGCGCAGGTAGACCGTGGTCTTACAAAAAGAAGGACTGGCAAAGTACTAAATTTGGACGCCTTCCCAACGCTTTAAAAGGGTGAATTCCCAGCACTTGTTTTCCTATAACATTATTTTGTTTTTGAAAACGAAACTCCGAAAGAGTGAATATTTAAATAATTTTTGACTCCACAATACAATAACTCCAAGAATCGTCTATTTTTAGTGTAATTTAAAATTCTTCAGTGATGAGGGCTCATAATTTGGTGGCAGGGAAAACACTTGATTTTTATGTTTCTTGGTGATATCTCAATACTTTGCAAAGCATTAAATAGATCGTTGCTATTATTTGGGAGTCAGGAAAGCACTTTAATTTTTTTATTTGAGCGTTGGCAAAGCATTTGATTTTTATGTTTATGGGTGCTTTCCCAGGGCTTGGTAAAGTATTGGCACCACCGTGGAACGGTGTTATCATTTGGGCGTTGGGAAAGCGCTGTTAACAAGCACTCATACCACCCATTTCGGTGCTTTGCCAGTGCTGGTCCCTTTGTAATTTTCTACCTGGGATATAATATTTTAAATATTTTCAACATAAGTATTTTATATTTAAAACTCCGATATTTGAAAACACAATAATATCTCTGAAAATTAAAAAAGCACAAAAAATTTAATAATCGAAAAATGTGTAAATAGTACTATGTGAGTCAGAGGAGTACCATATTACTTTTGAGGTTCCAATAGTACCACAAAAAGTACTATAGTACTAACTTCATCATCCCTGTTCTTGATACATATAAAGTTGTATGTAGCCATTATAACTTTTGTAGTTGGTAATAATCGTTTAGTTTAGCCAACGACTATATAGCAAGGTTGGTTACCGTTATCGTTATATTACCGTTATCGCTAAAATACCGTTTCAAATTGAATACCGTTACCGTTATCGATACCTCTAAAAAAATTTATAAATACCGTTATCGTTACCGATACCGTTATTTTATGGGTAGTTACCGGTATTTTACCGGTATTTATTATTTTATAAAAAATTACAATTTTTTTATTTTTTATTTTATAATCTTGAGTGTTTTTTTTTTACAAAAAATTTATAGATAATAATTTTACTTATTAAAACTACCAGTATTGAATTTATAGCTTAAAATCTGTATTTTCAGTACTTAAAATTAAAAATATGCCATGTTTTTACTTGTTTTTATATGTTTTTAACATAATTTTTAATACCGGTACGTACCGGTATTGCTGTTTCGATAACGGTATACCGTTACCGAAACAGTCTTAAATACCGTTACCTTTACCTAAACAAACGAAATCTGATACCGTTACCGTTACCCTTACCGTTATTCGTTTCGGTAACCAACCTTGCTATATAGACTAAAGACAAACCACCAGCCTCAACTGCTGTTAAAAAGTCTCTTTAATTTTATATGCAAACTGGTTTTAAGAGGAACAGTTTTTAGTGTTTTTTAATGCCTATTTTTTAATATTAATAAGCAAAATTTTGTGTTAATTATACAAAACTAATGCAGAGAACATATCAAACAACACAAGTGCACTTTACAATTTAATTAAAATTGCTTAAAAACAATAAAAATAATTAATTAAAAATACCACTTTTTCACGTTTTTTGTTATTTTACATTGAAACTCTCTTAAAACCATGTATTAATTTTACTTTTTATGTTTTTCCATTAAAATATAGAGAAATTTGGAGAGTAGAATAAATACGCTTATTGTTTGGCATATATTAATAATTGCTTTATATATTATTTATATATAGTATTTGCATGGAAACATAATTTGTTTATGACACACATATTATATGTTTGCTGCCGAACATATATATTTGTCTATAGCGCCATTTCATTTCATCTAAACATTTATATATTTACTGGCAAACATAATATATTTGCATGCAAATATATATTGTTTCTAGTAAAAACACGGCGAATATGTTTAACAATTTTTAACACAAATTTTAAATAATTCTCACTCGCGTAAGTGATATAAATTTTACTCCCACTCATTAATCAATCGTATTTTGATAAAACCTATACATACATAAGTTTTTTTATAGGGGACAACACTATCTACCTGGCCGGCTTCTTTTAAACATCCTGTTTACATTTTTCTCAATTTCAATTGATGTTTTCTGAATTTCATTTGATATTTTCTAAATTTTAAATGATATGTTCTGAATTTCAATTGAACTTTTCTGAATTTCAAATGGAAATTCTGAATTTCAAATGGAAATCCTGAATTTCAATTGATATTTTCTGAATTACAATTGCAAAGGGTGTAGAGCTATTTCAGTTCCTTAAGAAGGGGGGCCCAAAATGATGAGATTTTGAATGGTAAAATGGTAGGAAATATTCCCACGACTTAAAAAAAATTTTTTTTTTCATTGAAAATTTTGACATTAAAAAAAAAAAATTCTTTGGAAAAATCGTGCGATTTGCCTGCGGCGCTATTTACCTAACATTTAAATAAAAATGCCTGTGGCGCATATTACCTAACATTTAAAGAAAACTACAAATTTTTGTCTGGGGTGCAATTTACCTAAGAAAATAAAAATTTTTGGGAAAAATTGCGTTATTTTTAGAAAAAAAATTTTGCCAGCTGCAAAATTTTCCTAACATTAAAAAAAAAATTACAAAAAACGTCTATTTTACAAAATATGTACCTCTAATGCCATTCACGTTCAACGGATTAGAAAAGAAAATCTCATTTTGAAATCATGAGAAAATTTCCTTTCATTTGAGTACCATTTTCGTTAATAATATTTTTTATTTTTCGACCCCCCCCCCCCCTATTGGTCGAAAAATGGCTCTAGTTAGAGCTACATTTTATGGATAAAAAAAATTGTTTTGGAATCGAGAGACAATTTCCTTTAATTTGAGTACCCACACTTACATGTTACTATGTTCCCCCGTTTTTTGCCCCCCCCCATGGGCCTACCGGGCCGAGCGCCTCCCAAAATTAATTTCGGTTTTGTTTTTTTTTTATTTTACGAAACCCCATAATAATTTTGAACTAATGGAAATGGTATTAGTAACTCATTATTATATGTTTTAAAATAATGCAGAAAGTAAGTCGGTGTCGTTACTGGTAGTTAAAAAAATAATGATATCTTATTGCAGTTTCGACCTGGGATATAATTTTTTCTCATTATTTTTATCAGGGTTGTCAATCAGCACCGCTAAAATACAGTTATTGACTCAAAACCAGGGTTGGCAGGCAATACCGCTAAAATACCGTTATCGATGCAAAACCCTTTAAACTGACTAGCGTTATCCCTAAAACACCGTTACCGAAATAACAGAAATACGGTTATCCTTAAAATACTGTTATTTTATTCGCGTTTGCTTTATGTAAAAAAGTTTGCGGTATACACCGAAATAACTGACTACCGTTAACCTTAAAATACCGTTACCGAAATAACTGAAAACCGTTAACCTTAAAATAACGTTACCGAAATAAATGAAATATCGATATAACTAAAATACCGCTAACCTTAAAATACCGATACCGAAATAAATGAAATAGTGTTATCCAGGCACGTAGCTAGGGGGGGGGGGCTTGGGGGCTCGAGCTCGCCATGATTTCACAAATTTTGAAACGTAACAAAATACATCAAACGCAATAACATTTTTTAAATAATGTAATAAAAAATATTTATTTTTTGTTGAAATCAAATACCAAATGGGCAAGTTTCTTAAGTTTTCATAAATAAAATAGACTCTAAATCCAATTGCGGAAACTGGTTTCTAAAAATTTTTTAAGAAACTGTTTTTTTTCGCAAAGAGTTTTGCAAATCTAGCTCGGTTTTTAATTTGAGGGCCTCTTGAAACATATGTCTATTTTAATCACGTTCTCGTCACAAAGACGCACTACAGTTGCTTTTATTCGTATTGTTTGTTATTAGCAGTTTGGTGTTAAAAATTGTCGAAATCTATTCTATTTTCCTAATTCTAACACAATGCACTATCATAAGTAGGGGGCATCGCCTGAGTGTTAGTCTATAGTAAAAATAAAATTAGAAATAGTGAGTAAAAACGTGAGGACACTCGAAAATTTTTTATACAAAATAAAACATTTTGTTCAAACAAACAATCGGAATAAAAATGACTAGAATTTGGCATTATAGTTCACAGTTCATTTCAATCAATTTTATTTTTGAACTAGTGTGTGTTCTTCTAGTTCACTTGTTCATTCGAGAAATTTTTTAAGTTGTTCATACACTAATATAAAAGTCTTCAAAAATTTTTCATGAAAAAACAGCTGAATCCAGCAGAATCTGTTTGCTAAACATTAGAAAGATACAAACAGCAAGAAAAAATCTGTTAAATTTATAAAATTTCAGCTATATTTTAGTTAATCGAAAATGACAATTTACCCTTCTAAAATCATCAAAAAATTTACTGGAAATTAGTCGACTAAACCATCACAAAGAATTTAAAATTTTTATATTTATTTTCTTTTATTTTCATAATGCGAACAAAATTTACACTGCAGAAAGCAGTCTACTATTTTGTAGCAAATATTTCTGTTTATTGTAGCAGGAGAGTTCATTATTTGTATTCAACTCAATTAAATTTAAACATCAATTAACTTTTGAATATATAACAATTTCGTTACTGCTTTTTTTCTACAAATATTCAGCAACATTTTTTTAAGCCAATATTAGCAAGGTAAATTTGCATTTCAATTAAACGAAATTTAACTCAAATATTACTAAAACAGTTGCATTTTTTGATTTACTAATTTCAAAAGCTTTCTGTGCAGGGCCCCTTTTAACTAATTATGAGTACATTTTTTCGCTATTTTTCAGGATTTTTCTATCAGTATAAGATTATATTATGTCAGTGGTTTGTTTGATAATTCCGAATAAAATAAAAGAACCGAAAAGAACAGTTAAAATTTAACTTATTCGTGAACGCGAGAGAGTTCCTAACTCTGAAAATGTGCAACATTTTTGGGCTTTCGCGCCACACAGATATTTCAAGAGGTCCTAAAATAAAAAACCGAGCTCTCTTTGCAAAATCGTCTGGAATTTTACTTTCATTTCGTGTTGGAATCATCGGGCTTGAAATTATCGTTACACTCTATTGGAAATCAAAATAATAATGATGTAATTTACTTTTAATAGTTAACCTTTCCGATAATCTATAAAATTGTAATAAAAACCCATCAAAAAAAGAGATGCTGAAGCAGTAGAAAAAGCACTATAATTGATGAACTAGATGTACTTCTTTTGTAACATAAACACTAATGATTTTAAAATTGAGTTGTCATAGGAGAGGAGTATTCCAACTTCAACATTTTTCGAAAAAAAAAATTGTTTTTTATATTTTACAAAAGTTTTTTATTGCCGCCATCGGGTATCGAGCTTGCGATCTCACGATTGCTAATCGAGCGCTCTACCGCTGAGCTATGATATGAAAGTTTAGTGGCATAAAAACACCACTTTGTTACTGCGAGGTATTGTTCCTTATTCTCTTCAATAAAAGTACTTATTAAACAAGTGTAAAACGTGCACTCCAATTCATTATTGTTTTCAGTACTATTTTTACAGGTGCATAAAAAGCAAATTCTCACCATTGTTTTTATATATACATATTTTTAAAAATTAACAAAATATTGAATTTAACAAAAAATTTAATAGAATAAGAAAAAAAAGTGGAAATTACTCTTTAGAAGCAATACCTAAGTGATTTTTTGGATGTTGTTCAGAATTAATTTTAAAAAAGGTGTAAAAATATACTAACGGGTACTTTAGAAGCAATGAAAGAAGTGATTTGTTGATGATAAAATTTTCTGCCTCTGTCTACTATTAACTTCTCTTTTTACTATTAAAAAAGATTGTAAAAGCTGGTGGAAAGATAAACAAATAACACCATTGTGAAAATTCTAAAATTAAATTAAGCAAAAAAATACACAAAATAAAACTTCTATATATAAAAATTAACTAAACAAAGTCAAAAAAAATTTTTAAATGCAAAAAATATGTTTCGATGCGATTTTTGAGACTAAAACTATACGCATTTTAAATTTTTTTTTTTTCTTTTAAATAGTTTTGGGTTAGATTATTATGATTTTGTGCGTTCCCGTACTTTTGGGTAATTTTGACTTTTAGATGGAGGATTTTGTGATTACTCTAATTTTATTGAACTTTACACAAAAAGTATGGAGCACACTTAACTTAAAATAACGAGTTTTTTTAATTTTATAAGCTTCCCCAGTAAAGAAAAAAAAAACGGTAAAAATTAAACAAAACGTTTTTGAGCAGTTGACTGGCAATCTGTAGGCAATACAATAAAAAATATTTTTTTTTATATAATTTATTTTTTTGAAAATCTATTTTTAGACTCATTAATTTTGTCAGTACTGGTAAGCACATAGGTAACGATATATTTTTTGATTTTTCGTATGCTGGTGTGTAACGACAACTCATTATTTTTCGCGACATCGCCATATAAAGGTAATAAGAAATGTAATAACAAAAGTAAGTAGTTACCATTACCAAGTATGTAGTTACATAACCACATATCTGGTAATGATTTTCTACACTGGGTTATTATGTATTTGCGTTGTAAAACTTCTTGAAAGAAGTGGAATGAGACAAAAATTTTACAGATGGTTTTATTAAGTCAAACTAAAAAACGAAAATCCTAGGTGATAAATTACTGTGCAGTGAAAATTATACATTTTTATCACTTTATTTTATCATTTGTTGTTGATTCTTAGACTGGTACAAGTTCTTTAAACTTGGAATTGGTTATTATTAAGCTAGTTATGTGTTAACAAAAAGAAATTACAAATTTTTGACAGAAAAATTTTGTTGCACTTCTGCAATTCGAATATATGTTCCCTATAAAAAGTACATCAATTTGATACTAATACACAAAATTTTAATTTGGAAAATTTTAAATTGTACCAATTAAATCGCGGTAGAAACCATACATGAGACTAATTAATTATTTGGACAAATTAATTGGTGATTTCATTACCATTAAATTGAAACTAATGCTAATGAAATTTTTGGCATTATTATTACTTGGACTAATGCTTATGCTTTGAAATACATCGATTTCATTACTAATGCCAATTGTATAGTAAATTCATTACGATTACTAATGCCTCAATTATAAGAAAGAATTGGCATTTGTAAACGTCATTTTATAGATTTCATAATCATTTCTGAGCTTGCAAATGTGGAATGCGAAAAGGGTTTTGTGGTATAAAAAATTAATTAAAATATTTAATCAGCGATTTACATTGTGCAAAGGAATATATTGATGCAAGAATTTTACTTTTTGCAAAATTATTTTCGCAAACTTTTTTTTTCCAAACTAACCACCAGTCTTTGGTACGAGTTATGGAAATTATAGTAACCAGATTCTAATTTTACAAAAACCACACTTAAAAAATTCCAAAATAATGGCGGAACGCGAAAAAAGCTTTATGGTACAAAAACTTAATCAGCGATTTTCATTCTGCAAACAAATATACTAATATTAGAATTTTCCTTTTTCCAAATTTTTTTCCGCGACATTTTTTCGCGATTTTTTTTTTCAACTAGCCACCAAACTTTGTTCAATGAAATCGGTATTATAGTCCCTAGATTATAAATTTAAAAAAACCGCACTTAAAAAATTGCAAAATATTCGCGGAACGCGAAAAAAGACTTTATGGTAGAACAATTGAATTAAAAAACTTAATCAGCAATTTTCATTCTGCAAACAAACATACTGATGTAAGAATTTTCCTTTTTTGAATTTTTTTTTCGCGATTTCTTTTTTTAATTAATCACCGAACTTTGTTCTATGAATTGGGTATTATAGTCCCTAGATTATAAATTTTAAAAAGCCACACTTAAAAAAATGCAAAATAATCGCGGAACGCGAAAAAAGACTTTATAGTACAAAAGTTGCATTTTTGTTTGCAGATTGTTAATCACTGATTAAGTTTTTTATTAATTTTTGTGCCATAAAGCCTTTTTTCGCGTTCCACGATTATTTTGCAATTTATTACTTGTGGTTATTTAGAATCATAACCTAGGGTCTATAAGCCCAATTCATAGAATAAAGTTCGGTGGCTAGTTGCAAAAAATACCGGGAAAAAATATCGCGCAAAAGAAATTTTGCAAAAAGGAAAATTCTTACAACAGTATATTTGTTCGCAGAATGAAAATCGCTGATTAAGTTTTTTAATTAAATTTTTGTAGCATAAAATCTTTTTTCGCTTTTCACGATTATTTTACAATTTTTAAGTGCGGTTTTGTTAAATATATAATCTAGGGACAATAATACCCAATTCATAGAACAAAGTTTTGTGATTATTGAAAAAAAAATCGCGAAAAAAGTCGCGGAAAAAAAGTTTCCAAAAAGGAAAAATCTTACATCAGTATGTTTGTTTGCAGAATAAAAATCGCTGATTTAGTTTTTTAATTCAACTTTTGTACCATAAAGTCTTTTTTCGCGTTCCGCGATTATTTTGCAATTTTTTAAGTGTAGGTTTTTAAAATTTATAATCTAGGGACTATAAAACCCAATTCATAGAACAAAGTTCGGTGATTAATTAAAAAAATAAATCGCGAAAAAAGTCGCGGAATAAAATTTCCAGAAAGGAAAATTCTTACATCAGTATGTTTCTTTGCAGAATGAAAATCGCTGATTAAGTTTTTTAATTCAATTGTTATACCATAAAATATTTTTTCGCGTTCCGCGATTAGTTTGTAATTTTTTAAGTGCGGTTTTTTTAAATTTATAATCTAGTGACTATAACACCCATTTCATAGACCAAAGTTCGGTGGCTAGTTGAAAAAAAAATCGCGAAAAAATGTCGCGGAAAAAAAATTTGCAAAAAGGAAAATTCTGCAAACAGTGTATTTGTTTGCAGAATTAATATCGCTCATAAAGTTTTTTAATTTAAATTTTGTACCATAAAGTCTTTTTTCGCGTTCCGCGATTATTTTGCAATTTTTTTAGTGTGGTTTTTTAAAATTTATAATCTAGGGACTATAATACCCAATTCATAGAACAAAGTTCGGTGATTAATTGAAAAAAGAAATCGCGAAAAAAGTCGCGGAAAAAAAATTTTCAAAAAGGAAAATTCTTACATCAGTAGGTTTGTTTGCAGAATGAAAATCGCTAATTAAGTTTTTTAATTAAATTTTTGTACCTTAAAGACTTTTTTCGCGTTCCGCGATTAATTTGCAATTTTTTAAGTGCGGTTTTTTTAAATTTATAATCTAGGGACTATAACACCCATTTCATAGAACAAAGTTCGGTGGCTAGTTGAAAAAAAGCTATCTATCCATCCCCTTTTTTTTGTACACAAATGCTTTTTTTTACTCAATTGTTAATAGTTTTTAAGGCATTAGTGCGATTTCATTAGCATTACAAATTCTAATGCCAGAAAATTTCAGTACCATTAAATGGTAATGCAATTTTTTTGCCATTAGGATTAGTCAACTAATGATAATGAAATTTCAATGCCAATGAAATAGTCCCAAGTATGGTAGAAACACGGTACCATCGAAGGTCAAAATGTACAAAAAAAAGTAAAACTGTATCATCTTTTCCATCCCTGAATTCAACCCTTGGAAATAACAGACAGTAGTTGGTTATTCGTTTAGTTCACGTGTGGTACACCAATCAAATTCAGTTTTATGGTTATGCGAGAGAGCATGTATCGTGTATTGCTACAAATAACAATCGTACTGAAATGTTATTGGCTGTGGCTTAATATACATTTTTTGGGACTACTTTTTGTATTCTTGACAAATTAATTTAGTTCGTAAGTCCATTATAACATATTGGGTTGGCTAATGGTTTGTTATTATCAGGGCAAGGAAGTTCATGTACTAAAAATATTATGTACTTAAAATATGTATATATAAAGCCAAATATTAAAAATATGCATTTTTAATACTTTATTTCATTGTTTTCAATATTTATAAATAAAACTTCAGTATTTTGTGTCTTAAAAAGCAGTTTCAACCATGATACAACCATAGGAGGTAGATAGATGCATTAGGGAGAGTGTGACAGTTCAGGGATTTTTTCGTAGTCGATTGCATTTTCTGTTGTGTTTGTTGTTCTAGTATGGTTGTATCATCCCTGTGGGAAAAGTGGTCAGTTGTGATGCGAGCACCTGTCCCGTGACCGGTAAAAAACAGGACCTGTCTGAAAGGATATGCCCCAGGACTAGTGAAAGGAGGACCGGTCTTAAAATACCAAACCGGTGACCTGTCCCGTAACCGCTGAAAACAGGACTGGTCTCTAAGTACCAGTCCTGTAACTGGTTAAAAGAGGACCGGTCTGAAAGTACCTGTCCCGTGACATGTGAAATGGGATGAACCAGGTCATTCAAGTGGGACAAATATTAGAGGTGTCAATTATTCGTGTATTTATTTTGTTCGATTAAACGACCAAAACAATTTTGATCGAACGATTATATGATTAATTATTAAAACCCTGTGGGAAGAGGAACCAGTCACAGGGACCGGTTCTTTTATATGAAAAGGCCCGGTAACTTTAACATGGGCTTGTCTTAGGAGGGCGTCAATTGCCCCTTGTGACGTGTCACAGGATCGACGCAAAAGAACCAGTCACAGGACTGAAGCAAAAGAACCTATCACAGGACTGATACAAAAGAACCTATCACAGGACTGGCGCAAATGCACCTGTTACGGGACTGGTGCAGATGAACATGTCACAGAACTGACGCAAAAGAACCTGTCATAGGACTGACACAAAACAACCTGTCACAGGACTGAGGAAAAAGAACCAGTCGTAGGACTGATACAAAAGAACCTATCACAGTACTGGCGCAAATGAATCGTTTATATGTAAACAAATTTTGAGCAAAAATTTTTTTAGGTAACGGTACTATTCAATACTCTTTGTATTTTTGCAGAAACAGAAGAAAATGTAAGTGACCTTATCTTTTTCTTTTTGTTCTAAATTTGATGATTAGGAAAAATTTTCATTCCTTATTTTTATTCCATTATTAAACTTGCAATTGCATGAAATTCCTGGCCACATTAAGTACCAATTTAGATTTAAATTTTTGTTATTTGCAATAAATTTTTACCACAAAGTATATTCTTCTTATCTTATTTGTATCAGTTCATTCAGATGCCTGATTTTTATGGAATTTTAAAATTATTTTTATTTGGTTTTTTATTACTAAAAGAAAATGAAAACAGAATTTCCAAAAAGTTACCTCAATTTGTGAACTTGATTTTAAGGAACAAAAAATAGCTTTCAAGCAATTTTTAAACCACTCGAATTTTTAATTTTTCGATATTTATTGGGTAGTTTAAAAGTAAAATTGTAAAAATGCTTTAATAGGAATTTTAACGGATATTTCCAAGAATAAAAAGTTTTCTAAATTTCAAAAAGTACTTTAAAGGAAAATACAATTCGGAATATTTCGATAAAAAAAAACTATATATTTCCACGACGTCAGATTTCGATTCAGCTCACATTTTGTCTTTCCGGGTAAAAATCTTAATATATAATTATATCTTATTTGATAAGTCCCCATATATAATGACATAAACTTGATCCGAAAAATAGGTCATCTACTTGTGTCTAATTACATCAAATTAGATATAATTTCATACAGTTGGATCCGAGATTTGTCTGGGCATCAAATTATATCTAATTTGATATAAAAATATCCGATTTTATAGAATTTTGTATAATAGTACACTCAAATAAAAACGTTTGTAAAAAAAGTGGTAAACAGTTTCCAATCGCACTATACTATTTTTATACAGATTATTAGTACAATTTTTATTTTTAGTAATCATTTTTGCTATTCTCTTATTACGCTGCTGATTTCAGAAAAACATTTTACTAATTTTTCCATACTGAGTGTTAAATTTAGCAGAAAAATATACTAATTTAAAAATTAGTATCTTGTTTAGTTTATATTTGTTACTATTGATATATTATTAGTTTAGAAATAACACCTAGAAAATTTTATTGCATCTCCAATGTATAAAGCGGCAATAACTGGAGAACCATTTGCAATTTTGGCTCCAAATTTCAAGTACGATGAAGTAATTAATTATACGCTTGTAACAATCGGAAGAAAAAGAAATTTTTTTTTGATTTTACAGTTTTTTTATTTTTTAGTACAATTTTTTGCTAATTTAGCAGATTGATTTTAAATTACAGTTTACAGCAATTTAATGAAATTTAGTAGCTGCAACTAATTATTTATACTAATTTCATTGTACTAAAATTATGATATTTAGTAAGTTTTTTAACTGATTTTAGCAAATCGATTTTGAATTGCATTTTACATAAATTTTACTAAAATTTAGTAGCGGCTACTAATTTTTTCTACTAATTTTATTGTACTACAGATCAGCAGACATGTGTTGCTAAAATTAGCAAAAAATACCGCTGGCCTCAAAACAGTTAAATTTCCCGTAATAACAGCAAAAGTTTCAGTAGCCATTACAGACTTTTTTGGTTGAATGTAGGTATACTTTTTATGCAAACCCGCTATTAAATTGACAATGTAATTTCAATAGTTTGAACAACTTTGAAGGCGCTAATTTAAAGTATAATAGTTGATTTAAGTGTTTTTCTGAATGTTTTTAACAAAAATATAATAATGAAGGAATTTACCGTTGAACTGCCAAAGTGTATTCGCCATATATTAGTATGATTTAAAAAAAAAATCTGGGAATTTTATTAAATATTAAAAAAATATCGTTTTTTTGTAAATTTTATCCAAAAATTATTTACAAGGATTTAGTTTCTACTGAATTTTATAACATTTTTTAATGAAAATTCTAAAAAATAGACAAAATGGTTTTTTTTTTTTTTGGCAAGGATTGGCAAAAATGGCATTTTATGGCAAATGCCGAAAAAAACTTGCCCTGTTTATAACATAAAATAAGAATTTTATAAAAAGTTATATGAAATTACAAGAATATATTTTTAGTATGACGATACATACAGTGTTATATAACTTATAATCGAACCATATATAATCATATCGGTCACTACATATATTTTGATTAGTTTTATATGTCTTATGTAGTTATATATGGAGTCAGATTTGGGTATATGTAATAACACCAATTACCATACAATAAAATTCGTTGAAAAAATAATATCAGATGTAGGGTTTTTCTCTTCCCGGACTTTTTCATTTCCCGGGACAGCGGGATTTTTTTCAGAATTTCCCGGGATCCCGGGAATTCCCGCTCGTTAGAAAATATATAAATTCGACATATGTTGCACTTGAAAAACTCGATTACTGTTAAAACACCGTCCGACAAAGTTCATCTTTTGGTTGTATCCATGAGAAAATGCATTTAATATATTCTGAAAGGATGGCTAAATATAAAATATCCATGTCTTCCACTTTTTCTAGATCAACTCGTTTAACAATTTAAATCGTGAATTAATATTTAGGTAATATATTTATATGGAAGGCCGTCTTAATTTTAAAAAACTCTTAGAAATATATTAATTAAATATTAATTCACGGTTTAAACGGTTAAACCAATTGATATTGAAAAAGTGAAAGACACGGGTTTTTATCTCATCCCCTTTTTCAGAATATATTGAAAATGTTAATGGGTGCAAAATTGTGTCGGACCAGTTTTATAGTTAGAAATAAGATCGATTTGTTGCTAAAATATTTCTTAAACATGAAATCCAAAAATTTCTATTTTTGGATATTTTGTATCTTTCTATTCAGATTTTCAAAAGTATCCGTCTAGAATTATTTTTATAAAAAAGTTTAAAACTACATTTATACCTGAGCAAAAATTACCTGATTTTTGGCTCTTGTAGTTTTTAACTTGTCAAAACGCATACAAAAAAACAAGCAAAAACTAGTTCCGTACAAAAACTAACTGGTTTTTGCTCAAGTAAAAATGTAGTATAATAGTGAGTATTTTTCACACAAATTTTTAGGCAAATTCGCCTAAATCGTTTAATAAAAAAAGACACTTCAACATTATTAAATAGTTTCTTAACTTTAATTGGTTTTCTTGAATAGACATTTTTTATGCCACAGCTACTTAAAAATAAATTATTTAATTTTCGTATTTAGTGGCATTTTAAATTAACATATATATAAAAAAATCCAAAATAATTTTAAAAAGCATCTGATGGATTATTTTGAAAACAAATAATATTTAAAAATACAATTGAAATAAAGGAATAACAATTGAACTTAAAATTAAATTATTTTAAATAAAAGAAACTCAAAATACTTGTCAATTGAAAATATGAAAACATTCCAAATTTTTTAATTTTAATGTCTAGTTTTTTGGAGGTATTTGGAACTGAAATAATGATGTTGGAATGTTGAATAAGGCTGGTTTACACTATAAGATTTTCGGTACGATTTTACTTTAGTACACATGCAAAACATATAGGCAAGGTTGCAGAATTTTTATGAAAATATCATTTAAAGAAAAAAATTTTTCCGAAGTACATACAAGAATTTTTGTTGGTGAACTTGGTAATGGCTGATAAAATTTTTTCGGTTTAACTAAACAAAATTCAACTGGCATCTAAAAACAATTTGGCCTAATTCAGTTTATTTAATTTTAAATCGTATCTTTTTAATTTTAAATATTTTTTGATCAAATTAATTTCAAAAAACAATGCTTTAAATTTAAATAAGTTTGAAAAATTGCAATAATACTAGCTAAAACTTCTGTAAAAGAATTAAAAAATCCCGGGAAATCCCGCACAAAATTCCCGGGATTGCGGGATCCGAAAAAGGGCGGGATTCCCGGGACATAAACCCTAATCAGATGTAAAGGGTTGTTCAACAGGGACGCTACAAAAGTAGAAAGACAGGGACAGCAAACGACGCCATATTTCTTGCCGCTCTTTTGACATTTCTCTTCAGCAAGGTTTGCCATTTCATGATGGAAATATATACGAGCCAACAACGAGTCGAAATTATTAAAATTTACTACCGAAATTCGGAGTCAGTGGCCTCAACGTTAAGAGCGATACGTCCAATTTATGGTTGTCATAATCGTCCTAGCAGATCAACAATTGAGCGTGGGGCTACGTCAAATCTATGGTCTATGCCAACAAGCCAGCGACGATTGATGAACTTCGTACGAATATCGAACGTGAAATTGCAGCAGTATCGGCCGATTTATGCTTGAAAACCGTCGAAAATTGGGTTCAGCGTCTGGACTTCTGCAAGCGTGCCCGAGGTGGCCATGCAAAAGAGATCGATTTCCATACATAATGGCATCGAACGTACTTTCACAGGAATAAAGAATTTCATTGATATCCAAAACCGTTTTTGTTTTATTTAAAATAACTTTTGTAGCGCTCTTATTGAAAAACCCTTTACAGTCGATCTACTTACAAAAAACTGATTCTTTTCTTTAAAGGAAAGATAAAATATTTTCCTACCTCAAATTTGAGTTTTCCAATCATCATTTTCTTATTGCAGACAATTGCAATCTTTTTGGAACAACAAATAAAATTTAACATGACAATATCATATTAGAATTTCTAACTAAATATGTGAAAATATAGAAAGTCGGAAAACATTTTTTTGTATTTTTTAAAATTTAAAATAATTTTTTAAAAAATAAAAAATAGTTAAATTAAAAAACTATATAAAAATATAGAAAGTCCGAAAAAACGCTTTTTGCTAAAATTAAAATATTTTTTTAAGTTTTAGTTAAAAATAATTTTAGTTTTTAGGATATATTGTGTTTAACAAAAAATTTTTAAGTATTTTTATTAGTGTTTCCAAACCGGTTAACCGAAAAACCGTTTTTTTGTTCATATTTCGGTTTTGTTGCAAACCAGTTAACTGAAAATCTTAAATCTCGGTTAAACGAAAACCGGTTTATTTTCAACGGTTAACCGGCTTTTGATTTTATTATTTTTAACATAAAACCCCTTAAAAAATAAGAAACATAAGTGGCGCATCCTTTTGATATGAAAATAAGAAAACGTATGTTTTTATCGGCCCATTCTCACTTTGAATGATTAAAAGCACTAGTAAAAATTACATCTTTTTTTGTTTTTAGATTTTTTTATGTTTCATGGAAATAAATATGTACATTAGACCGTACCCCAAAAAAAGTTCGCCGTACACGTTCGGGAAATTTTTTTTAAACCTTTCAAAAATACTTCATATTGGAGGGTGTACGGCTCACTTTTTTTTTTGCCTGTAAGGGGGACGCTATAATGTACATATTGGATATTAAATGTAAGGTACAGTGAAGTACTACAAATATAAAAAGTTTTAAAATAAAAAAAATTTGAAGAGCATTCAAACTTATTTTTGCTTCTTAAATATAAACTTCGGCCGACAAGATAAGTACCGAAAGTTTCATAATTTTGTCTTCCCAATCATATATAGAAATTTCAGCGAAATCTACCGAAACTCCCAAACCTTGTTAGATGAATCTTTTAAAATATAAAATATTGATCCTGAAGAATAACGGTCAAATTTTAATACATTCAATATAAAACCTCTCATACGTTGAAAATTTATATATTCCGACAATTTGCAATAAGAATACTCAGGTTTTGATAAATTTGTTCTCCTGAAAAACTGAGAATATATTTGTCACTGTTACCATTTTCTAAACAAAATTTTTTCTTTTTTTATTTAATTTTCATTTTTGGTTTTTTTACTGTTGTTTATTTTTGGTCCGTTAATCGGTTTTTTCACAAACGTTTAACCGAAATCCGGTTTTTTGAAATGGTCCATTTTCGGTTAACCAACAAACCGGTTTTTAAAAAAGTCGTTTTTTTGGAAACACTAATTTTTATACCCTATACCGCTACATGGAGAGGGTATAATTAGTTTGTGCTGATGTGTCTGTCCATGCATTTTTGTGCGCACTCTACAGGTCGCAAATATTAAGATATTTTGATGATTTTGATTAGATTAGAAAAAAAAAAGTCAGCAAAAAATGTTGCTGTGTCAGCAAATTTTTAGTCAGGAGCGTGCTTGCAAAAAAGTTGGTAATTTCAGCAAAATGTTTGCTGAAAATCAGCGAGCTGATTTTTAGCAAAAAAATAGTAATCTTCAGCAAAAGTTTTGCTAACACTTAGTCGACTGCAAATGAAAAAAATCCTTGCTAAAATCAATAAACTTTTTGCTGAATATTAGTAGACTGAAAAAAACTCAAAAAACTTGTAGCGAAATTTTAATTTATTTGCTGAAAATTAAATATAGAATATGTGTAGAGTTGTTTTTCTTTTTTTTTGTCATTTCCGTTTCCAGACAAGCTGCGACATCTACATCTTGTCTATCTGGTTGTCGTCCACGCTATGAATGCGGTTATCAGCACAATTTTTGTAGCAAAATAAATTAGTAAAACACTAGTTCAAAATTAGTTTAGTGCTAAAAAAATATAACTAAAATTTTTGCTGAAAACGGAATTTCAGCAAAAAAAATTGCTGAAAACTAGTACACTTGATATACAAGACGTTTTAGTAATTTTTCTACTAACTTATTTTTTTGAGTGTAGTGCCCATATAAGGGTCCCCCGAAATTGGCTTGTTTACATGCTGCAGGTCGCAAATACGAAGATATTTCCATGAAATTTGGTACACATTTGTCCCAAGGACAAAGCCTATTAATTCTAGATAGGATCGGTCCATATTTGGACCTATCGCCCATATGGGCTATATTTCCGATTTTCTCTTTTATAATTTTATAGAAAATTTTGACACAAGTCCATTTTAATATTAGTTGGCTTTTAACCAGACTGGTGTAGGGTATTATATACTCGGCATGCCCGACTTTAACTTTTTTACTCCTTTTTTTATAACAATTTAAAAAAAAAAAGTGTGTAAGATTTTTTTCAGAACCTTTTTCAGAGGCGACTTGGCTACTCTTGTCCGTCCGTCCGTTTGTACACGGCACACGATGGAAAAAATTTATAACATTAAACACGAAGGTATTTGTTTACATTCGTCTTCCCAGGAAAATTTTTTGCAATCGGTTGACAATCACACTAGTTCTGGAAGTGATTCCACTAGAACCGATTCCATGGAACTGGTTCTGGAACCCGTTTGATGGATCTTATATGCAAGATATAACTGAAGGAGAATCAGTTCTCGAATTAGTTCCAGAAGTTATACAACTAAATCCAGAAGCTCTAGAACTTGTTTCAGAACTAAGAACCGGTTCCAGTTTGGGTGCCTTAGAAGCGATTGCTTTTTCAAAAAAAAAATCGTTGACAGTAGAAGGGGTTACATAGGAATAGCAGCTACTTTGGAACAGGAAATTTCCCTGGGTTAATCTAAATAAAATGATAACAAAAGGAATGTGGCCTGAAAAACCAATCCGCGCCCCAACTCTCCCTTAAATTTTGTATTTATTTATGTTTTTTTAGTCTCTATTTTAATAATGGTACTAAGACCACTCAAATAAAAGATTTGTAAATATATTTTTTATACATATATTTAAAAAGATATATTTCAAAAATAGCCGCATGGAATACATACTCAGGTGGAAATTGCCCACGGTAGAAAAAAATAGTACTGGGAGAGCACTGTTTTTTTATTATGCCAGTACCACTTAAAATGTGCTTTGCCACTGTTTTCTGCTATTTTTCTGACACTTCTTTTACACTAAGTTTTAATACCGAATTCAGTCATGAAGAATTTCAATATAACTTTTTTCATTATATTTTATATAAAACAGCGAGTAACCAGAAAATTTAAGAAAAACTTTTTATTTTCTAGTTTTGCAATTATTTAATATTTTATTACACAATAAAAAACAACAAAATTAATTTGAAATAAAAATGTATATTTTTTTTATTATTTTATTAAAATTTAGGGTGATTCAGCACCAGATTTTTAATTGTTTTTATAGTACTGGCTATACACTGATTTTTTGTATTTAAAGTACTGGCAAGTTACTGAATATTTTTAATATATAGTACTGGGAAAACACCAGGAAGTAACAAAATCCAACACTGGGCCAACGTGGGCAAATACCTACGGCGAAGCGTATATTGGTGTTATCATTTCGACACCGTACCAGTACTGGAAACGTAAAAAATCCGACACATCGCCAGTACATGCACTACCGTCTCCAACGCCGAGCCAGTACTGTGCCGTTCGTATTTTTCTATCTGGGTATTTACTCCTTTTTTGTAGGAAGTTTTGTTTTGCATAGCTCTGGTAATACCTGTCCGATTTTAGTGCTTTCGCGTGTAGCCGCTGTCGATAAACTAGAAACCTTTATACAAAATTATCCGGAAACTGACCTACTAAAACAGTACAAACATAGACATATATTTTTATAAACTATTTTTTATGTTGTTTTAGAAATATTTATTCCTCTTATAACTCACCTGCTTAGGAATAAAATCAATTGTAAAATTGTTGAACCGACTTATTTGCGTCAACGATTTAAAAATAATAAATACAGTTGAACCTTCTTACTCTTTTTGTTAATTTTGTATTTGATGGAGCTATTTTCTAAAAAAAAGACATGTTGTGATGTCTTTCACCTACAGACCGAATGAAAATAAAAATTGTCACGCGGTTTATTATATAAGATTAAAAAATGGGAATCGCCGGAGTTTAATTATACCCAATAAGCATTCGGAAGAAATATCACCCAAAAGTTATGAAGACAATATCATTTATCGTTTAAAAGAAAATCAAAGAAGTATTTTGAACAACTATTCTTTTTATCAACTGAAAGATATGTCAGCGGTATTTAAAAAATGCCAAAAATTAATTTTGGTTTTATTTGAAAATTTTTGTTCTTTGGTTCCGTTGAATTTAAGACAACTTCTGTAATTTATATTGCAAAGAATAAGGTAAGTAAACAAATTTGTTTTTACAATTGCAAAACAAATTAGCACAGTGTAGAAAATCATTACCAGATATGTGGTTATGTAACTACATACTTGGTAATGGTAACTAGTTACTTTTGTTATTACATTTCTTATTACCTTTATATGGCGATGTCGCGAAAAATAATGAGTTGTCGTTACACACCAGCATACGAAAAATCAAAAAATATATCGTTACGTATGTGCTTACCAATACTGACAAAAATAATGAGTCTAAAAATAGATTTTCTAAAAAATAAATTATATAAAAAAAAATATTTTTTATTGTATTTTTTTTTTTTAAATAAAATTTGCTGGTGCGGGAATCGAACCTGGGTCTACAGCTTGCCAGTCAACAGCTCTACCATCTGAGCTATATCGACATGTAATATTTAATAGATAAAAACACAATTGACCTGCTGCACACAAGTAAGCTTACTCGCTAACATACAAAAAATCAAAAAATATGTGGTTACATATATCCTTACCAGTGTTTAAAAAATATTGAGTCTAAAAATAGATTTAAAAAAAATCTAAAAAATTATTTTCTATTTGAAATAATGATAAAAATAAGTCATTATCAGTAACTCATTATCATATGTTTTAAAATAATACAGAAGGTAAGTGGGTGTCATTACTGGTAGTCCAAAAAATAATGATATGTCATTACCGTTTCTACGCTGGGAATCCACGGAAGAGTGGCGGATATAAGAAAATGGAGTTTAATATTGGTGAATTAAAAGTGAAAATGTTTATAATAAAAAATTATAAAATAAAAAACGTTTGAAAAGTTGTCAGGCGATATCATATTTCTAACTTCCAGATGATATTTTGGCGATATATACGTTTTTTATCGTCCAGATGATTACTTTCATATTGCTATGAAGTATTGCATTCGGGACAGGTTTTCAAACAAATGGGGTATATTCCACAATACGAAGATGATTGTTGCCGCAATAAAATTTTTCATACGGGCAATACGATGGGGAATCGCCTTCGTATTGCGATGTTTGCTGGGGGCCAGACCTTTAAAATTAATTCAATCATCAGTAGTAACTCAATTTCCAAAAAAGAACCAATAAAATTTGTTTTTGTTTCGCGAATTTTGTCTGGATTTATTTAGGTCGCGCGAATTATCATTTTATTTTTTCATTCTCGAATTAAAATTGTATATCTATGAAAAAGTCAAGATAAAACGGATTTTTATTTGGACAATATGCTTTACTTATATCTCTTTATTAGGCCTATAATTGGTGCTGAGGTTAATTTTTAGCAATTTTTCGTTTTCAAGATAATTGTAAAAAACCAAGGCATTCGCACGGTACAAAAACAAAAGTAGTTTTCGCGGCTAACAATTAAAATGCCGATTTCAACGAAACCTGAGGCAATATTTCAATGTGACTAATTTTACAATGTTGTTCATTGACGTCTTTTAAAAATGGTTTTAATTTTACCCCAAAACGATTCATATTATTTTTTAAATTTAATATTATTCACTGTCGCACGGGACATTTTTTTCCATAATGTGATTTATGTTGTTTCTGTTGCTCTTTTTACGAAATTATATATAAAAAACAAGCTTAGTAAAAATTTCTTTAAATCAACAGAAGCATTCAAGGTATTTATTTTTATATAATAACAAAAAACAAACTTAAAAGAAATATGTAGTATGAATTAAGTATTGTATAGTCCCGGGTGTAAATGATCATATATTCTGAAGAGCCGAAGAACAATGTTAAACGTTACGTTTTTAATGAAACTGATAAATGGTGATATATCTTCTGGTTTTCTTTTAAGCAATATTACATTTTTCGTACCTCCAAGATCAACACGAAATTATATTCTAACTAAATATATGAAATTATATTCCGTTATATCCCAGCAAAACTTTGGTATTGGGTGCGACAAACTCATGCATTACCTTGTAATGTGTACTCCTTACAAGTATAATTATTGTTCAACATAAAGTAATTGGTTATCGATAATTGGATACATAATGCATTACTTTGTAATGAATACTCCTTACCTTCATCATTATTTTGAATCATAAAGTAATTAGTTACCGATAATTTATTACATAATGCATTATTTTGTAATGTATAATCCTTACCTTGAGCATTATTTAGAAACACAGAGTAAAGAGTTACCTATAGTTGATTACATAATACATTACTTTGTAATGTATACTGCATACATGTATCATTATTTTGAAACATTTAGTAATGGGCTACCGAATATTGATTACATAATGCATTATAAATAAATACAAAGTAATTTATTACAAAATGCATTGTTTTAATATAAAGATTATTTACTTAGATAATTTTTAATTTAAATTGTGTAATTATAGGATAAATAATTACTATTTCAATCCTTATAATTATATGCCTAACCAATTATTCTCAGCCTCTTCGTAATCATATGGGTAACCAATTACTTTTTTGATATCTATCTGCAACTAGGTAACCCATTACTCTTAATTTTTTTGTAAGTATACTGGTAACAATGACACATTACTTTAAGGCTCATCGCCTGTAAAATTCATCAGTGAAGTAACGTGTAAAGTAATCAGTCCAACTCTATGGCGATACATTACTTTACCCATTATTTGGTAATGTGTGGTTTGTTACGGATTTTTTTTATCATTTTGACGATCCCTCCTGTTGGCGATTTTCGGAGAAAAATCGTTATATGTTGTGACGATTTAGAGGAAATTGTTAACGATGGCTTTTGTCAAAAAGGTCTGGCACCACTGATCTTTGGTGTGGAAAGAAAGAAAAATTGAGTGCAGTGTTAAATCGAAATGGAAAAAATAGTTAGTTGGGATTTAAGAGTGATCGTGGCCGGTCGTGGCCGTGCTGCCGGAAAAAATTACATACATTGTTAGTCTGTAAGCAGCTACAAACATAAAAAACTAAATGTTTTTGAAATATTATTATATAAAAAAGTTACAACTTACTTAGTGTTGCCACCAGTGAAAGAAAAAATTACACAGCTGTAGGTCAAAAATTATCCAAAACCGTATGAAATTACACAAAAAATTATAATTTCTTATATAATTTCAAAATAAACTCTCCTGAGCACAGTGGGGAAGGATTAAAATATTTTGTAAAAAATTTCGCCATTTCTTACCAAAGTTTTGTATTTTTTCTATTTATAAACCGATTTTTAAAGACTTACCCCTCAATTCATAAATGCTTTGTAAAGTTATAGCAGCTTTACAAAAAGTCATTTTCATACAAAATTTGTTCAATAAACCTCCTATAATTTTACAAAGCGTTTATGAATTTAGGGGTTAGCATTTTGTCACCTGCAATGTACAAAAGTTATTTGCATTTTAAAACTAAAATTTTGCATTTTGGTAATAACCTGGTCTGAGTGTTTGCCTTCTGCAAAAGCAAATCCAGGCCAATTTCCCTGAAAAATATAACAAATTAGTCTATTAACTAAAGGGAATTTCAATTCAATATCTTTTTCAGGCTTAAAATGGCGGGCTTTTAAATTTGAATATTAATAAAATGGTATTTTATCCACATTAAAAGCTTCTTTCAGAAAAAAGTATTTATGTTTTTTGAGATGCATTGCATGCAAAAATATTACCTACTTGCTAATTATTCTCTCCCATACCCTTCAAATTTTAACCATAAATAAAAATATAACAATTTCACAAAAAATTATCGATATTTTTTTCAAAAGTTTGATACGATTCTGTTGAAATCTAGAACATGTTAGATTTACCGCCTTCTAAACTATTTTGATTCTGCACCACCTTGCTGCGTTCACAAAATTTCCGTCTGGTCAAAGCCCAGTGTCATGTTAACTACAGCCAAAAAATTTTCAGAGATTAGAAAGAAACAATCATAACAAACCCAAATTTTCCCAGTCTTTCGCTGCATTTTTATATGGTCTTGCAAACCAAGAGAATTTTTAAAAGAAGCTTGACAATTATTTTCGCAAAAAATAAACAAAAGACGGAGCTTTAAACAAAACAAAAAAATACATAGCACCATTTTTAATTTCTTCTAAACTCGGTTTACTTAGTGCTGAAAAAATTTACAAAATCATTCACCAGAAACTGGAGATTTGTGGTAAATGCTTCACTGACAATCTCGTTTCTTCAATATATCGACTAATTTTTATTAACTTTCAAAAATTTACGGAACTTTTAAAAATTTGCGGAAATTTCTGTAAAAAGTGAAATTACACAAAAATGTCATTATTCAAAAATTATCCAACGAATGTGTAAACAGTCCCGTTTTTGAATAATTATTCAAAAAGTGGCAACACTGAACTTACTATACACTAAAGGGCTGCGTGAGTGCAATCGGTTTGTTGTAGTCATTAAATCACATGGTGCTAGTATGTGTGCATTACGATTTAAACCACCCTGTTACGACTAGAAGACAAATCAAAACGTAAGCGAGCTTAAGCATTAAACATGGCAACGAAAAAAACAATAAGTGATTGTTGTGACATTCGATCGTTCGCTACCATAACATAGCAATTAGTACTTTGAACTAGTGTTTAAGTATCGCAATGAATGCTATGGATGCGATGGTGTGTTGTGTTATAATATGTAGGTTTTATAAAACGAAAAAGTATAAATGTACACTCAGATAAAAAAGTTAGCAGTTAGTTAGTTGTTCTTTATTTTCAATTCAATGTTTGTTTTACAATTTTTATATTATTATATAAAAAAGTTAGTAAAAAAAAAATTAATAATGTTTTTAATGCATAATAAATTATAAAAACAAAAATAATAATTTATATTAATTCTTATTAATATAAATATATATAGCTTTTTGGCGATTTTTTTAATGTCGATGATTTTTTAATTTTGATGATTTTTTTCTAATTTTCGACGATTTCTTTAATTTTGCCGATTTTTCTAAATTTTGCTATTTTCAAAATTTTGGCGGTTTTTTATGATTTTTTCAAATTTTGACAATTTTTAAATTTAAACGATTTTTTTAATTTTGGCAATTTTTAAAATTTTTAACTTGGTTGGGAAACACTAACCGTAAAATACCGTTAACGATTCGAAACCCTTTCAACGAACTATTTTTAACCCTAAAATACCACTAACGAAGTAACTTAAAATACCGTTAACCTTAAAATAACCTAACGAAATAAATTAAAATACCGTTAACCCTAAAATAACTTAACGATATAACTTAAAATACCGATACCCTTAAAATAACCTAACGAAATTCTATAAAATAAAATTTACCAAATTCATTCCAAAAAAAAACATTTAAAAAGAATCGGTGGTATAATTAAACAATATTGAAAAATAAAATTAAAAATAAATAATATAATAAAACCAATACGTAGTAGAGTTTGCTAAAAACCCTACTCAATGTTCCTTAATGTATTCGTCGCTTTAGAGCTTTTTTTTGGTATCATTAGAGTATTTCACATATTAAATAGTTGAAATATTCATTACGATCAACTAAAGAATTTTTTGGGGGTAGACATTTGTCTATTTTAATTTTTTCATTATACCATTGGCCGATCATAATCGGCTTTTCATACCTACACAACACGAATGAAAACAAAACTCTCAACTAAAGGCATAACAAAAAAAAAATACTCCATTCATTAGCATGATAGCTTTCACCAGAGTAGGTACGTATTTCGGTTACATACATCAGTGTTGCCAGTCTTTTCATACCTTATCCCCAATTTTTAATTTGCCATCCCAAAAAATTTCCAACTTTTATTTTATATAAAAATTTGTTTTCGTTAATTTTTTCGAAAAATTAGTGGAAAAATACCATATTCGTTTATTTTTTGCGGTAAGTTGTACACTCAGACTAAATAAATTTGTGCTTACAACAAATTATAAAAAAGAACAAATAAATTTGAATAACAGCAAAGAAAATTTGAACCAAAATTTTTCATTTTAAATATTTAATAATAAACAGACATTTAATAAATAACAGATATTTTGTTGTGTATGGTACTGCATTAAAAAGTCTTAGCATTTCAGCAGATGGATTAACTTTTGACTATTGAGTACTTGTAAAGTATACATTTAATTTAAGAAGAACTTCTTTTAACTCTTATTAAATAACTTTAAAAATTTTAGAACCAAAACGAATTTGAATTTTCACCAAGAGGAATTATAGTTTCTAGGAACATTACCTTGCCAGACTCAAATTTTTGTAGCTAAAAATCATTCACTATTATCATCATTCTTAGAAAAAAATATAAATATTTAGAATTATCAGGATTAAATTCATAAAAATATGAAAAAGCAATAATATATTTTATCCCCAAATGATCCCCTAAAATTTCGTATCATCCCCAATAAATCCCCAGTTCTACAAACGGAAGTTTTTATCCCCATTGATGATACAATTCCCAATTTTGGGATAAATCCCCCAAACTGGCAACACTGTTATACATAAGTTTTCAGTAACACTAAAACGATGGTGTTGATATTGTGTTGGTTGCTTAAGTTCACAATAATATGATGTGGTAATGTACTATTGTCATCCGTGATAAACGATTCATGATGGGATTCGTCTCACTATCCATATGCTTTTTTGCCATCGTGTTTTTGTTGTTGTTTGTACTGATTCAATCGTTATAAAAAGTAAAACCACACAACTTGTTATGGCTTGTAGGCTATCATGTGTCTTGAAATCTCATTTAAGATGAATCGTTCAGCCCTTTACTATACACTTTGAAATATTTAATAAATATATACATATATAAAAAGCATGAAATATAAATAATAAACAAAATTATTACAAAAAAATTTAAAAAAAAACTTATTGAAAAAGAACAAAAAAAAAACAATGTGATTGTGAAAACAGAAAACAGTTTGACATTGTCTTCTCCTTGAAGGTGAGAGAAAAAAAAGTATAGTTGACATTGTCTTCTCCTTGAAGAACAAAAAAAATTTACTATACAAACATTTGTGAAAATTAACGGTAACAAAGACTTAACAAGTGTGAAAAAACATAAACTACATAAATCAACAACAACAGCAATTATAAAATTAACAACAGAAACAGCCATGAAAACACAACGGTAGCGGCATAGCAGCAAAAACGTCGTCACCAAAACAGATAAGAAAAATAAGACTTTTATTATTGTCGTTGTTATCAGAACTATCATCATAATTATTATAATAATTATTAATATAATTATTATTATATTTATTATTGGAATTACTATTATAATTAGTATTATTATTGTAATTATTATTAAATATATCATAATTTTTTTTTCTTACCAATTATATTATAACTTATCTTTAATACTTACCTCTATACTTATTTTTATACTTACCTTAAATTAACCTTAATACTTACCTATATACTTACCCAATATAATTATTACTAGATATATACTTAATTTTATAACTACCTACCTTTATTATTATTCTTATATTAACCTATAACTTTACCTATTATAATTATTATTAAATATATACTTAATTTTATAACTACTTACATTTATCATTATCTTACATAAAATTACAATTTAAGGGTTTTATTGAAAAGGAACAGAAAAGAGTAACCGTTTTAGATAATAGTTTTTTTTTATTTTTTATTTCTTTAAATAAAACATTAAATTAGAATTAAAAATGAAATACTAAATATTATTAATTGGAAGGAGTGTTAGGGGAGACAGGTAAGTAGGAAAAATGGTCATAATTAGGGACAGTAAAATAGTAGGGTACCCATGCTGTCAATGGCGTAAGGGTGGGTCAAATGTGCGCCGGTATGACACAACATCTAATCATACCACACCGTTAGCTGCCAATGCATTTCATTTGGCAAAACATTTTTGAACGAACAAATAAATTTTATTTTTTTTTTATTAATTTTTTTTACTAAACTCTTGGTTTTATTGTGGCATGAAGAGTTTAGGAATATGTCAATTCGCCATGAGCACGGGTCAATGAACTTACCAACCTGACAGAGCTAGCCAGGGTTTCATTTTTATTTTACCATGCCAGACTTGACATAACCTCATACCGCAATTTATTATATTAGAATTTGAACAATTTGTAGAAAAATCTACTCAAGCATTAGCGGGCGTAGTACAGGATTTGCTGGGATATTCCTTTCTTTCGTCAAATGTATGCTGATGCAGATCCATTTATAAGAATGTGTAATGATTTCAACGATCTTTATAATTTATTGGATTTTTCTTTAAATGTTGATAGTATTAAACGTAATATAATTTTGTTTTTAAATACCACTAATTAATTATCTAATGTAAATTTTGTAAAAAAAAAAAATTGTAATTATCTTTTTTTACAGTTTGTAAGGATTTATTTCCATAGACGAAATACATAAATAAATAAAATATTGCCATATATCGTTGCATGTATGATCATATATGAATGATATATGAACATATGGGTAAATGCACCCAAAATAAAACTTCATATATGGAAATGTATTCCACCATATATGATAATACCTTACATATATTGCTCTATATACTATGAGCGTCAAAAGTAAGTATACATGTAAGTTCGTCATGTGTTCATTTATATTTCGGTATTTTGCAATTCTATTTTATTCAACATATTATGCATTTTGAATAATATAATTTATCCTTTCTCAATTTATAAAACAACAACAATAATCTTACAGCTCAAGAATTAGACAACGGAAACTAAAAATACTGCATATTTTAAGCGTCAAAAGTAAGTATACAATTCCACAATGAAGTATTCTGAAGCTTTTGTGCAGTTAAAATTACCTTTTTTGGCAATTTGTTTTAGTAACGCATCCTAAAGAATATTAATAAATAATTATTTTTCTCATTTTTCTCGTGGTCGGTACAAATCATTATTTTTTTGTATAAGTGACTTTATTTTCAAAAGGGGTCGATAAACATCCTTGAACTTGTGCAAACATATTATAAAGTAGGAAAAAATTGTATGAAATTTATTTAGTTACTGACAGAATCCACAATATACTGGTAAAAATTATTGAGAAGTATAAAAAGTTTACAAACTTTCAAAATCAGCATTAATCTGGTATGACCATGGGACTTAATGAGGCTGACATACGACCTATTATCCGAAATATTAGGAAAAATCCCACGGAAAATACCTTTAAAATATCGAAGAAAAATTTTAGGAAGGCTCAGATGCCACCGATACCACCGTTACAATTAGTCTTGTACTATATGCTAATAAAATGTGTACTGGAAAAGTCGTATAGAACAATTATTAAATTTTTGTTTGTTTAACCACGCCTACCACGCCCATTTTTCCATAAAAATATGGAAAATTTATTTGAAAAATCCATAAAAAAATTTTTATGAAAAAATGGTCGTGGTAGGCGTGGTTAGACAAAGAAAAATTTAATAATTGTTCTATACGACATCTCCAGTACACGTTTTATTAGCATATAGTGCAAGACTAGTTGTAACGGTGGTATCGGTGACATCTGAGCCTTCCTAAAATTTTTCTTGGATATTTTAAAGGCATTTTTGGTGGGATTTTTCCTAATATTTCGGATAATAAGTCATATGTCAGCCTCATTAAGTCTCATGGTCATACCAGATTAATGCTGATTTTGAAAGTTTGTAAACTTTTTATACTTCTCAATAATTTTTACCAGTATATTGTGGATTCTGTCAGTAACTAAATTAATTTCATACAATTTTTTCCTACTTTATAATATGTTTGCACAAGTTCGAAGACATTCAAGGATGTTTATCGAACCATTTTGAAAATAAAGTCACTTATACAAAAAAAGAATGATTTGTACCAACCACGAGCAAAATAAGAAAAATAATTATTTATTAATATTCTTTAGAATGCGTTACTAAAACAAATTGCCAAAAATAACGGTAATTTTAACTGCACAGAAGCTTCAGAATACTTCATTGTCGAATTGTATACTTACTTTTGACGTTTAAAATATGCAGTATTTTTAGTTTCTGTTGTCTAATTCTTGTTTCTGTAAGATTATTGTTGTTGTTGTTGTTGTTTTATAAATTGAGAAAGGAGAAATTATATTATTCAAAATGCAAAATGTAGAAACGGTAATGACATATCATTATTTTTTGGACTACCAGTGATGACACCCACTTACCTTTTGCATTATATTAAAACATATAACTCATTAGAGTTACTGATAATGACTTATTTTTATCATTATTTCAAATAGAAAATAATTTTCCAGATTTTTTTGAAAATTTTTTTAAATCTATTTTTAGACTCAATATTTTTTAAACACTGGTAAGGATTTATGTAACCACATATTTTTTGATTTTTTGTATGTTGGCGAGTAAGCTTACTTGTGTGCAGCAGGTCAATTGTGTTTTTATCTATTAAATATTACATGTCGATATAGCTCAGATGGTAGAGCTGTTGACTGGCAATCTGTAGACCCAGGTTCGATTCCCGCACCAGCAAATTTTATTAAAAAAAAAAATACAATAAAAAATATTTTTTTTTATATAATTTATTTTTTAGAAAATCTATTTTTAGACTCATTATTTTTGTCAGTACTGGTAAGCACATAGGTAACGATATATTTTTTGATTTTTCGTATGCTAGTGTAGAAAATCATTACCAGATATGTGGTTATGTAACTACATACTTGGTAATGGTAACTACTTACTTTTGTTATTACATTTCTTATTACCTTTATATGGGGATGTCGCGAAAAATAATGAGTTGTCGTTACACACCAGCATACGAAAAATCAAAAAATATATCGTTACCTATGTGCTTACCAGTACTGACAAAAATAATGAGTCTAAAAATAGATTTTCAAAAAAATAAATTGTATACAAAAAAATATTTTTTATTGTATTTTTTTTTTTAATAAAATTTGCTGGTGCGGGAATCGAACCTGGGTCTACAGATTGCCAGTCAACAGCTCTACCATCTGAGCTATATCGACATGTAATATTTAATAGATAAAAATATAATTGACCTGCTGCACACAAGTAAGCTTACTCGCCAACATACAAAAAATCAAAAAATATGTGGTTACATATATCCTTACTAGTGTTTAAAAATATTGAGTCTAAAAATAGATTTCAAAAAATTTTCAAAAAAATCTAAAAAATTATTTTGTATTTGAAATAATGATAAAAATAAGTCATTATCCGTAACTCATTATTATATGTTTTAAAATAATGCAGAAGGTAAGTGGGTGTCATTACTGGTACTCCAAAAAATATTGATATGTCATTACCGTTTCTACACTGGGACTGGGACGTACCCTATAATATTCGTTGCTATTTAATTAATTTGCAAACACTAGAGAATAGGAGGTCAATACAATCTTTTTTATTTTTATTTGATATAGTGAATTCATATAACAAATGTTATTATCACTGAAAAATTTTAATGTTCCCTCTAGATCTTTAAAGCGGAGAATACACGAAGAACATTGAGTAGGGAACAAAAAATATCAAAAAACACGAATTGCACGATGTCAACACACACACAAACTCACACACACATTCACAAAAAAATGGGCATTTTTTCACGAATGTTCCCTCGTGTATTCTCCGCTTAAGAAACCGTGACTATTTTTTCATAGGTATGCATAAAACGAATTATTCGTTAAATGAACCATTAATTAGATCTGACATTAATTTTAATAAATTAGAGAATAATACTGTTTTCGATTTTAGTTATTCAAAACATATGTTTAAACTTTATTTAAATAATTTGTTTTAATTTTCTAATTTTAGTAGTCTGTAAGGATCATTGTTATCCATAGACTTTATAAAAAATAAAGAAATGAAATATTAAAAAAATTACCCCGTGAAAAAAATTTATTCGGGTTCATACCTTTTTTTATTTGGCATCATAATGAATTATATAAAATTTAATCCGGAAAATGGATTAATCAAATTGTATATAAATGAATAAAAAATATATTTGAATTGATATAATTTCATCCAATTTTATCGGAGTTTTGGTCTTATTCAATTGCATTAAATTTTTTTTTGTTTATATGAATATTTATAGTGTAGAAAAACGACCAATTAATTAACTGAGAGAATTATCTGAATGATATTAATACATTTTTGCACATAACCGATGAAATTTCACTGGGCCCTCGTCTATTGAAACATTTTATTGAATTAATGGAATTTTTGATAAAATGTTGTGAAAATATTCATTTTATTTATTAAAAGTTTCATACACTTAATGAAAAAGTTTCATTAAAACTAAATTCATAAAATATATGAAGAATTTTCACCAAATTTAAGAAATTTTTCATTTACCTTTTCAAGAAAACTTTATTATTTTATTAAAAAATTTCATTAAAACTGGTCCAGCAAACTTCTCTATATGTGGGTTATATAATCAAGTATCAGTTAGTAGTAACTACGCAGAAGAAAAAAATTTAAATCATACAGAAACACCGTTTATTAAGATAGAAATAGCTTTGAAATTACACAAATCTCAGGTTTTTTTCTTTTTATATATAAAATTGTCTACTTATTTTTAAAATCGAAAAACACATTAAGTTAATTATGAAAAAGTTTAACTATAATTTACTTTGATAGGGATCAGTATTATAGCCACCACTTAGAAAATCTTGTTTCAAAGTTTCTTTCTTAAATAAAATATCCTACTAAGTAATGACAATAACACTAGCTCTAGTATTCATGTCTTATTTATCCCAGAAATGAAAAATTCCTGAGTCATTAGACACCCTAAATGCAACATAACAGAAAAGCTCAGCTTTTTAATTTTCTTGGGTCACATTTAGTTTTATAAAGTGTTGTTCGAAGCAATATAAAAATTTATCTTCAACGAGATATAATTTGATCAAGTATATGTAATTGTATATGGCATATAAAATGATATAAGAGAAAAGATTTTTTAGGATATGATTATATAAGGCAACGAATAAGAAAATTTTGAAAATCGGAATCGCAAATAAACTCATATTTAATTTTTTACGTTGTTATTCACTCTTTAATATGAATAGATACAATTGGATCAAACCTAACTTGATCAAATCTAATCGTTTTTTCACGGGACGCGTATGTTCAAATGCATTTTTATAAAACACAACCAATTTTTGTAGGAAATTTTTTAAACACCCAGCTAAAAATCGACATATATGGATCCATACAGGTTAAATGTATGTTAATGCATGACCATGGAGGACAAAGATTCTTCTTGGTTTTGGCAAGCGGACGATCGGAATGCTGGTAAGAGTCCTAACGGGACACTGCGCAATTGGCCGAATGGCTGTGCGTTGGGGTTACGCCCAGGCGGATTACTGCAGGGGCTGTGGGGACGAGGAGGAGGAGGAGAAGGAGAAGGAGCGGCGACTCAGATATCTGGGATGCAGGTTCTTCGACGACCTGGACAGTCTACGCGATGTTTCCCTGTCTGGTCTTGCGAATTTTTTGAGGGGATCGGGATGGTTTTAGATTATTTCGGGTCGTGGTATTTCTCTCCATGTGGATGAGGGGGAGTTTAAGGGAATCGCACATGTTCATGCATGTGTGTACATGCATGAACATAAATGAGCACGCATGAACATGCGTGATCATACATGTAGATATTACATCAAATTTGGTTAATGCACACGTATGGTCATATATGAAACATGTATGGAGATTTATGTAACCATGTGTGGTCATGAATGCATGTTTATGGCCATGCATGAACATACATTTAACCTGCATGGATCCATATATGTCGATTTTTAGCTGGGCATCTGGTTATGTTTTATAAAATTTGTGCCTTTAATTGTTTAACACTACGATGCATAAGGTTTCCACAAAAAAAAAACCTATTTCCACAAAAAAAAAGTTTCTACAAAAAAAGAGTTTCCACAAAAAAAAAAGTTTACACAAAAAAAAAGTTTTCACACAAAAAAAAGTGTTTCCAAAAAAAAAACAAAAAGTTTCCACAAAAAAAAAAACAAAATTTCCACAAAAAAAAATGTTTGCACAAAAAAAGTTTCCACAAAAAAATAAAAAAAGTTTCCACAACAAAACAATTTTCCACAAAAAAAAAGTGTTTCAACAAAAAAAAAAAAGTTTCCACGAAAAAAAGTGTTTGCACAAAAAAAAAGTTTTCACCAAAAAAACAGTTTCCAAAAAAAAAAGTTTCCACAAAAAAAAAATTTTGTCCACAAAAAAAAATATTTCACAGAAAAAAAAAAGTTTCTACAAAAAAAATGTTTCCACAAAAACAAAAGTGTTTCCACATAAAAAAAAAGTTTCTACAAAAAAATGTTTCCACAAAAAAAAAATTTAAAAAAAAAAAATAAAAGTTTCCATAAAAAAAAGAAGTGTTTCCAAAAAAAAAAAGAAAAACTTTTCCACAAAAAAAATGTTTCCACAAAAATAAAATTGAGATGAGATAAATGAGATAGCATGAGCTGAGATTAGATTAGGTTAATGCTATAAGTGCTGCCTGGTTGTAGGGACGTCATATCTCCGGAACCACTCGGCCAATTTCGTGCAAACTTCACATAAACCATCTACAGACCATCCTTAACGTACCCTGAAATTTTGGTTGAAATCGGTTGACAGAAATCTGTTGAAAAACGAGTAAAAAGGTTAAAGTCGGGCATACCGACTATACAATACCCTACACCAGTCTGGTGTATTGTTTGGATCCGAAATTCGAATGGGTTAAAGTGAGGCTTTTGTCAAAATTTTCTATAATGTGAGTCAGCTCACCAAATTTCATTAAAATATCTTAATATTTGCGACCTGCAGTTTGTAACCAAGCCAATTTTGGGGGGACCCTTATATGGGCACTAGTTCTAAACATGGACCGATGTTCACCAAAATCAATAGGCTTCGTCCTTGGGCCAACATAGGTCTATGTACCAAATTTCATCAAAATATCTTAATATTTGCGACCTGCAGCGTATAAACAATATAATTTTGGTAGGACCCTTATATGGGCACTAGGTCTAAACATGGACCGATGTTCACCAAAATCAATAGGCTGCGTTATTGGGCCAATATAGGTCTGTGTACCAAATTTCATCAAAATATCTTAATATTTGCGACCTGCAGCGTATAAACAGTATAATTTTGGTAGGACCCTTATATGGGCACTAGGTCTAAACATGGACCGATGTTCACCAAAATCAATAGGCTGCGTTATTGGGCCAATATAGGTCTGTGTACCAAATTTCATCAAAATATCTTAATATTTGCGACCTGTAGAGTGCGCACAAGATTGCATGGACAGACAGACAGACAGACGGACGGACAGACGGACATCGTTAAATCGAAACAAAAGAAAATTCTGAGCCGATCGGTATACTATAAGGTGGGTCTACGACCAATATTTCTTGGTGTTACAAACATCAGCACAAACTTATAATACCCTGACCACATAGTGGTGTAGGGTATAATAAAAATTTGTATTTCGATCACATTTTATATGGGTAAAACACACCATAACAAAAGTGAACCATCAGTAAAAGTAGACCTTTCCCAACGCATGTATTGGTTTGTAAATCGGTTGGTTGTTCTCGAGTTATATTTTAGATATTTAGATATTTATTTTTCATTATTAGAACTAAAGAATAAAATTCTTTTGTAGTTCAAGTGGTATAACATGATAAAAGGTCATAATAACAATTACAAAAATAGACATAATATAGTAAAAAAAAAAAATACAAAAATTAAACAATAATGATAAATATTAAAAAAAAAAAATTAAAAAATATATAGATGTATAATACTATGAAAACAAAAGTTTAAAATAATAAGTAATATTAATTGAATTGGTCAAAAAAAAGGTAACATTTAAGATATTAGGACATTGCCCAGAGAGGAAATATATAGATGAAAAATAAAATAATAGAAAAATAATATAGAAAAAAAAGATAAGCTTAAAAAAAAAAAAAAAAAAAGCTGAAACTTACTATTTTGAGATACAAAATCAAAAAGTGCTTTCTTAACCCTCGAAGTGGCACATGGTTCTGGCCAGACATATTTCATTTTCATGCTTCAATTTAGCATACTTCTATTTTAGGTACATGGCTGTAATGTCAGGTAATCTCCCAAAATATTGTTGGCTTTCGATGTATAAATTAATAATTGAAAAAAAGTCCTTAGAACAGGACAAAAAAGCCAAATAAAAAATCTTCACCTTACTTTTGGTACATGGTGTCTGGCATTTTGTATGAACGCATAGGCAAAGCACATGGCACGAGTTGGAAATTTGTATTACCTTTTTTCTTTTATGCTTCTTTCTTTCTTCTGATTTTGTTTGTGAGTTAGTTATTCATTGAACGTTGAACAGTGAAGAAGTAATCTAGTTTTTGTGCGATAATTTTGAACTTGTGAATAATTTTACGCAGGTAGATTTATTGCGTTGTTAGTATAATATGGCTGATGAACTGGAATTTATTTATAATACACGCTTGCGTAGGCGAATTTGCAACCCCAATTGTCAGAGGCATTAGTGCGTGATTTTCAAAGTCAGGTAGAAGCTGATGAAAATGATGATGTTTTTGAAAACGATGGTGACGACACTGCTGATTATGTGCCAGAAGATGATGCATCAGACATAGAAAATGATTTGGAAATTGAACCTAACGAACTTTATGATAGTGATGAAGACGTAGATGAAGAAGAAGAAAGTGGAAATGATGCTGAAGCAGCAAATGAAGTCGACTCAGGCTGTTTTTATGGTAAAGACGGTACTAAATGGAAAGAAACTGAACCCCCTGTATCTTCGTTTGCGCCAGCATAATATCATGCGTTTTCAATCTGGAACAAAAACAATGCTCACCAATCCAGTTGAGGTATTCAAGCTATTTTTCTCAACCAATATTACGTTCGTCATCATTAGTGAAACAAATCGGCATGGGCGAGAATCAATTAGAAAATGGAATGAAGAACATCCAGAGTCTACCCAAAGAAAATGGATTGATTTGACAAGCTCTGAGCTAGATGCATTCATTGGGATTTTGTTGGCTTCTGGTCTCAGCCATAATAATATGCAAGACTCCAGTATATTGTGGCGTTCTGATTCGCTGCCCATATTCCGTGCGGCTATGTCGCACAAACGATTCATTACTCTGTCCAGATATATTCGTTTCGATAATAGTCGTACGCGGGCATTCCGACAGCAAACAGATAAAGCAGCTCCTATCCGGGACCTTTGGAATTTTCTCAATGAAAATCTGCAAAATTATTATGAACCTTATGAAAATATCACCATCGATGAGCAGTTGTTTCCGTATCGTGGGCGCACAAAGTTCACCCAATATATCCCATCAAAACCTGCAAGGTATGGGATCAAAGTTTGGTGGGCATGCGATGCTAAGACTAAATTTCCATTGAAAGGAAAACTACCCGAGTAAAAAAAATTCTATATAATCATATGTGGCATATATTACAATATATAATTAGACATGTGGTTATGTATATCCATATATAATTATATATGAGGTTTTTTCCGAAAAATTTTCCTTATATTATGCCATATATAATTTCATCTAATTAGACATCGGCCTTCATAATATTAGATATGGCATATATAATTATATATTACATAACATGGTTGATCTTATTGCATATATAGTTATATATAGAACTATATCTTAATATATATGGTGGCATTTTAGCAATATATAATTATATATGGTATCATTTAAACAATATATAATTATATATGGTGACAGTTAAACTAGATATTATCATATATGGTGCCATTTAAACAATATATGGTCATATATGGTACCTCATAAACCAAATCTTTAATTCAGTTCCAGATATGATAATATATGGTACTATATATGGTGCGATATATATTTATATATGGTGTTATTTAAGCTATATATTATCATATATGGTGCCATTCAAACCATATATTATCATATAAGGTGCCATTCAAACCATATATTATCATATATGGTACCATTTAAACCATATATTATCATATATGGTGCAATTTCAACAATATATGCCCATATATGGTACCTCATGAACAATATTTTTAATACAGTTCCACATATGATAATATATGCTACCATATATAGTGCCATATATATTTATATATGGTGTTATTTAAGCAATATATTACCATATATGGTGCCATTTAAACCACATATTGTCATATATGTTGCCATTTCAACAATATATGCTCATATATGGTACCTAATGAACGACATTTTTAATACAAATGCAGATATGATAATATATGCTACCATATATAGTCCCATATATATTGATATATGGTGTCATTTAAACAATATTAATATATAGACATATATGGTATCATTTAAACAATATATTGTCATATACGGCACAATTTAAACAATATATGGTCAAATTTGGTACCACATCAACATTTTGAATACAATTCCATATATGGTTTAATTTGAATAATGTAAAACTATGTATGGCGCTATAAAAAATATTATCAGATATGTTACTTCATTAACAATATTTATAATACAGTGTCATATATTGTAATATATGTATATCATTCAATATATATTGATGTATGGTAATGGTACAATAATTCCAATATCAGTTGAGATACAATTTGTGGGTCCATATCAACAAGTTGTTCACGTACATTTAACATATATATATGTACATTTAAGTTATAATTTAAAAACACTTTATAAAGTTAAATAGTTCCATAAACCTCGTCTAACTGTATAGAATGTTTATGAATATACGATTTAATATATAATAATTACAACTACAAATTGGTGCCATTATCTAAAATTTAATTTAATGTTAACTTATAATAAAATAAAAATGTATTTCCTAAAAATAAAAATATAGTGTTAATTAATGTTAATATACAATAGGTTTAAGTTTAACATCCCAGACAGAAAAATATAATCGGCACAATGCTGGCAAACCGTTGGCGATGGTCGGTTATGCGTTGGCAGAACGTTGCATTAACTATCTTGGCAAAAAAATAGATTTCAAAAAACATTTTTGAAAAAATTGAGAAAACTTTTTTTAATATTTGCTTTTAAAAACATGAAATTTAACCCAGTCCACCAGATTGTCAGCCAAGACCTCTACACTCTAATCTAACGAGACTTGTTATAGATGTGTGATAGCTACAAATTAAATGAATGATAAAAGCATTTCGAGCTAACTTATAAGCATCGAAAAAAGGTATTCCAGAAATTATTAAATGTATTTTAGAAAATTTTAATTGTATATCACAAAATATTATTTGCACTTCAGAAACTACAATATTACGCAAATTTAATTATTTATTTATTTAGTTGTGTCCAGAAATAATGAAATCTATTTCAGAATTTCATAGCTAATAGAGAAAATTTTCTCAAATACATTTCATAATTTCGGAAATACGATTGATAATTTCTGAAATACAGTTTGATAATTTCTGAAATACAGTTGTGAATTTCGGAAATACAATTAATAATTTCTGAAACACAATTGATAAAACTGAACTTCAATTGACTAGTTCTGAAATACAATTCATAAATGTGAAAAATAATTGATGAGTTCTGAAACACAATTGATAAAACTGAAATTCATTTGATTATTTCTGAAATACAATTGATAAATCTTAAAACAATTAATACAATTGGAAATGGTGTAGAGCGTCAAAAAGGTGTAAATAAAATTATTTTATTCAAAGATTTCAATTTAATAAAAAAATAAATATATAATTTTATAAAAAAATTTATAGAAAAAAAAATTTTAATTTTATAAAAAGAAATTCATTTTGTAAAAGAAATGCATATTGAACTCGTTACCTTCTGAGTTTAAACCTTATTTTAACAAAATATTGTAATTTTTATACAATCAGTGCTCTGCCAGTCTATTATTTTTTGAACAGTCGGCAATATATGTCTGGGATCTTATTTAATCCCAAATAAATGGAGATCTTACGTAGTACCCAAATATAATGCGGCATCTAATTTTATCTGTCATTTTTATGGATACTTTTAAATGTCAATCCCCAAATATATTGCTGTTTCTAATTCGATCTGCCATTTTAATACCGAAATAAATTGCTGGATCTAATTCGATCTGCCATTTTTCGGATCAAATTAGGTCTTACTAAATCCCAAAATATATTGCTGGATCTAATTTTATCTGCCAATTTTCTATTCAATTTATATCCAAGTTTATCCACAAATATATTGCTGAATCTAATTCGATGTGCCATTTTTCGGATAAAATTAGATCTAAGTTAATCCACAAATATATTGCTGGATCTAATTTGATCTGCTATTTTTCAGATCAATTTATATCTAAGTTTATCCACAAATATATTGCTGGATCTAATTCGATGTGCCATTTTTCGGATCAAATTAGATCTAAGTTTATCCCCAAATATATAGCTAGATCTAATTCGATCTGCCACTTTTTCGGATCAAATTAGATATACGTTTATCCACAAATATATTGCCGGATCTAATTTGATCTGCCAAAATTGAGATCAAATTAGATCTAAGTTTATCCCCAAATATATAGCTGGATCTAATTGGATCCGCCATTTTTCGGATCAAATTAGATCTAAAAATATCCGCAAATATATAGCTGGATCCGCCAATTTTCGGATCAAAATAGATCTAGGTTTATCCCCAAAGATATCACTGGACCTCCCAATTTTGAGATATAACTTGATCTTAGTTTATCCCCATATATACAATGGGATCTAATACGATATGATTGGATACACCCAATTTTGAGATCTAATTGGATCAGCTAGATATTACAGCAGATCTTAAACAATATCAAATTGGATATAATTAGATATTGCGCGAGATCAATTTTTTTTACTCGGGTATACACTGGAAAGGAAGGAGACAATCGGGAGATAAATCAAGGTGAAAACGTTCTAATGTATTTCGCAAATTGTTACGCAAACAGCGGCAGAACAATTATTTCTGATAATTTTTTCACCTCATTGAACGGCGCTAAACGACTTGCTGCTATGGGACTGGCATTTGTTGGCATCATTCGAGCAAACAAAAGAAGTTATGAAGAGCACCAGACGACCAATTCTTTCAAGTGTGTTTGGTTTTCATGAAAATCTTGTTGCACTTTGCAGCTACGTGCCCAAAAAAAATAAGGCAGTCAATTTAATTTCAACCGTGCATTACACGAAACATGTTGAAGGCGTAGCCATGAAACCGGAAGCAATTTTATTTTATAATTCAACTAAAGCCGAAGTCGATACGATGGATCAAATGCTAACTCATTACAGAACAAAACGGTCAACTAGACGCTGGACATACGCGTTTTTCTGCAACATGATTGATGTGATGGCATTGGCAAGTTACATTATATGTAAGCTAAATGATGAAAATACAAGAAAAGAAAGAAGACGCATATTTTTATATAAACTTGCAAAGCAATTGGTACTGGCCAACGTTGAAAATAGCATCAATAATCCGCACATTGTGGCTCAACCAACAACTCGTATAGCATTTGAAGCGTTCTTTGGGAGACCTCTCAATATAGCAAACCTTAATGTGGCTTCACGCAGTGGTCCAGACACATTAGCTGCCAAAAAAATTTGCAGAATTTGCCTGCAGCAAGGTGACAAAATACGCCGTAAGACACGCTTTTTTTGCTGCAAATGCAACAATCCTGTTTGTCAGCAACATTCAAAAGTAGATTATTTATGTTTTTGTTGCCTTCCGCAAAATTCTGAATAAAAAAATCAATGTATTCTTCATAATAATTTTCTATTTTGTCATAAACATTTATTACTTTACCCATAATAAAGAGAAATATATATAGAACAAAAAAATTGTTGCCCTTTTCATTCCAAAGATTTTTTCAGGTCTATTTTTTCTTCCTCAGGTAGCTAATAACATAGTAAAAAGAAATAGAAACACAAAATGTAACAAATATTTTCCTATCTTAGTAAAAAATTTAACGGCAAACAGCCCTTATTTCCATACAAATGCATGTAAATGTATAGGGGTCTGGCCAGACACCATGTGCCAGAACTAAATATGCTCAAAATATGTGCCACTTCGAGTGTTAAAACTGCTGTTTCCCTCTACAAGTTATATGCTTATAGGTAAGCTATTCCATAGTTTAATGGCGTTAACAAAAAAGAATCTGTTGGTATTCAAGTAACCACAATTAGGGTAAATCAGTCTCGTATATCTAGGTGTCATGCCAAAATTTAATTTTTCATAAAGATACGAGGGTATTTTTTCGCACAATAATCTGTACGAAATAACAAGTTGCGGAAGCGTAGGTAGTCAACCAGATCACACCCTAGAATCATCCTTGTCCATGATGATATACTACTAAATCGACTTAGGCCATAAACATATCGGGTAGCATTATTAAAACAAACTTGCATCTTGTGTAATGAATGAGAGTCAAGTTTACTATATACTTCCGCAGAATATGTTATCAGAGGAAGAATTAATTGAATAACAAGTTTTCGATTAACTTCTTTTGGTACAAATTCAGACGACAGTCTTAAGTTACGAAGCGTAAGGTAGATGTTACGAACAACAATATTCACATGATCAGTACATGTTAAAGTGGAATTTACATGAAATCCTAGATATTTTGCCGTATTCACATACTGAAGTGCTGTACATTAAGCCACAATGTCGGAAGCTGAGTTAAATCAGATCTTTGATTACTAATGGGCAAAACAACAGATTTCTTAGGATTCAGCATCAAATCATTAAGTTTAGCCCATGCACCAATTGCTCCAAGATCCGCATTCAGTCTATAACATGTATCCTCAATTAGACCCATGCGATTTGACATATACAGTTGCACATCATCTGCATAAGCATGAATTCGAGCATGTTCTACATCCTACATCGATAAATATATCATTAACAAATATGCTAAATAACAGATGACCAAGCACAGAATCTTGTGGTACACCCAATGATATCCCCCTAAGACCAGACTCCCTGTCGCCAACCACAACTCTCTGAACACGTCCAGATAAATAATCTCTATATATAAAAGAATAACGTGACTGACTGACTGAATGACTGACTGACTTACTCAACATCGCCCAGCCCAAACCGCTGAAGCTAGGAAGTTGAAATTTGGTACGTAGTTTCCTCTTTCGGCGTAGACGTCCGCTAAGACGGGATTTTTGGAAATTCCTACCGGAACGGGCAAAAAAGGGAAAAGTCTCCCCCTTGGCGGCCTGCCAAAACCCCTTTGGGTAGAAAGCTGAAATTAAAGATATGTGTTCCTTGGAGTATGGGCTAACTTTTCTGGAAAGTACTTTCTGAAAAATTGGGGTTAAAAAGTGGAAAAAGGCCCCCCTTGACGGCCTGCCCAAACCGCTGGAGGTAGGAAGTTGAAATTTGGTATAAAGGTTCCTCCACTATCGTAGACATCTACCAAGAAGGGAGTTTTGGAAATTTTTACAGGGACGGGCAAAAAGGGGAAAAAGTCTCCCCCTTGACGGCCTGCTCAAACTGCTGGAGCTATGAAGTTGAAATTTGGTATGTAGGTTCCTCGACCGGTGTAGACGTCCGTTGAGACGGCATTTTTGGAAATTCTTATCGGGAGGGGCAAAAAGGGGACAAAAAAAGTACCTTTTTCCAAAAAAGTACCTTTTCCCAAAAAAAGTACCTTTTCCCAAAAAAAGTACCTTTTTCCCAAAAAAGTACCTTTTTCCAACAAAAGTACCTTTTTCCAAAATAGTACCTATTTCCAAAAAAAGTACCTTTTTCCAAAAAAAGTACCTTTTTCCAAAAAAAGTACCTTTTTCCAAAAAAGAGCACCTTTTTCCAAAAAAAGTACCTTTTTCCAAAAAAGTACCTTTTTCCAAAAAAAGTACCTTTTTCCGACAAAAGTACATTTTTCCAAAAAAAGTACCTTTTTCCAAAAAAGTACCTTTTTCCAAAAAAGTACCTTTTTCCAAAAAAAGTACCTTTTTCCAAAAAAAGTACCTTTTTCCAAAATAAAGTACCTTTTTCCAAAAAAGTACCTTTTTCCAAAAAAAGTACCCTTTTTCAAAAAAAAGTACCTTTTTCCAAAAAAAGTCTTCTTCCAAAAAAAATTCCTTTTTCCAAAAAAAGTACCTTTTTCCAAAAAAAAGTACCTTTTTCCAAAAAAGTACCTTTTTCCAAAAAAAGTACCCTTTTTCAAAAAAAAGTACCTTTTTCCAAAAAAAGTACCTTTTTTCAAAATAAAGTACCTTTTTCCAAAAAAAGTACCTTTTTCCAAAAAAAATTCCTTTTTCCAAAAATGTACATTTTTCCAAAAAACGTACCTTTTTCCAAAAAAGTACCTTTTTCCAAAAAAACATACATTTTTCCAAAAAAATACGTTTTTCAAAAAAAGTACCTTTTTCAAAAAAAATTACCTTTTCCCAAAAAAAAGTACCTTTTTCTAAAAAAATTTTCCTTTTCCAAAAGAAGTACCTTTTCCAAAAAAAGTACCTTTTTCTAAAAAACATACATTTTTCCAAAAAAACACCTTATTAAAAAAAAATACCTTTTCCAAAAAAAGTAAAAATAAAGTACTTTGTAAAAACAAACTATCTTTTTCCAAAAAATTTCGTTTTTCCAAAAAGTACCATTTAAAATAATATATAATTTCAAAAAAACTACTTTTTTCCTCCCCCCACGGATATCTCCACTAAAACAAGGTTTCTTGATATTCGGCATAGACGTGCGCTAAGACGGGATTTTTGGAAATTCCTACCGGAACGGGCAAAAAGGGGAAAAGTCTCCCCATAAACAGTTTCACAAATTGGAAAAGTGCCTGCCCAAACCACTGGAGGTAAGAAGTTGAAATTTGGTATAAAGGTTCCTCCACTGTAGTAGACATCGACTAAGTTTGTATTTTTGGAATTCCCTACAGGATATCCCAAAAGGAAACTCGGTATGTGAGTTCCTCCTTCTGTGTAGGCGTCCGCTTAGACGGAATTTTTGAAATTCCTATCGGGAGGGGAAATAAGGTAAAAGTCTCCTCCTGACGGCTTGCCCAATCCCTTTTGGCCAACCTAAAATTTTAAATATGTATTCCTTGGAGAAGGACTAACTCACCGGCAACGTAATTTTTCTATTTTGGAACAGGAACATAGTAAAAATGGTGGTTGAAAGGGAAAAATGTCCCCACTAACGGCCTGCCCAAACCGCTTAGGTAATGCAGTTGAAATTTGGTATGAATGTTCCTCATCCATCGCAGATAGCCGCGAAGATGGAATTTTTGTAAATTCCTAAAGGGAGGGGCAAAAAGAAAAAAAGCCTCACCCTGGGGGCCGGTAAAAACCCCTTCGGCTAGAAACCTGAAGCTTAAAATGTGGGTCCCTGGAGTAAGGGCTAACTTATTAGAAAGATACTTTTTTGAATTTTGGACAGGGTCGTTATAAAATGGGGGCTCAAAAAGGGAAAGTGGCAACTTAACGACCTGTCCAAACTGCTGGAACTAGGAAGCTGAAATTCGGTACTTAGGTTCCTCTTCCAGCCTAATTCCAACCGGGAGGGACAAAAAAAGAAGAAGTGTCCCCCTTGACAGCCGCTCAAACTGCTGGAACTAGGAAGCTGAAATTCCCTGTCGATGGATTTTCGGAAATTCCTACCGACAGGGGCACAAATAGTAAAAGTTGGCTAGAAACCTGAAATGTAAAAAATATGTTACTTGGAGTATGGGCTCACTTACCGGGAAGGTGCTTTTTGGACAGGGACATTGCAGAAATGGGGATTAATGAAGCGAAAAGTGCCGCTTAAAGGCCTGCCCAAACCGCTGGAGGTAGGAAGTTGAAATTTGGTATTAAAGTTCCTCCTCTATTGTAGACATCCGCTAAGATGAGAATTTTGGAAATTTCTACAGGTAGGGTCAAAAACAGGAAAAGTCTCCCCCTTAACGGCCTGGCCAAACTGCTGGAACAAGGGATCTTAAATTGGGTTCCTTCTTCAACGTTGACGTCCTCTAAGATGGTATTTTTCGAAAATCATACCGGGAGGGGTAAAAAGGGAAAAAACTTCCCCCTTGACGGCCTGGCCAAACTCCTGGATATAGAGACCTAAAATTATGTATGTAGTAGGTTCCTCCTCCAACGCAGACGTTCTCTAAGACGGAATTTTTGGAAATTCCTACCGGGAGGGGTAAAAACGGAATAATTCTCCCCCTTGATGGCCTAATCGAACCCTTCGGCTAGAAACCTGTAATATATAATATGTTTTCCTTGGAGTATGGGCAAACTTATCGACAAGGCATTTCTAGGACTTTGGACAGGAACGTGGTAAAAATGGTGGTTCAAAAGGGGAAAATTGCCCCCCCCCCCCCTTAACGTCTGCGTCTTTAGCTAGAAACCTAAAACTTAAAGAACAAGTGTATATGAAACACTAAAATTAAGAAACTAAATAGGAAACGAGTGGAATGAAACACTACACAAGTGGAATGAAATGGATATAAACGTTGAACGAGTAGAATTGAAATTATAGAGAATGCAAATGGATTGGAAAAGGGAATTACCTGTTCAAACACTATCCACGGAATATGAAACTTATGTAACATTGAAACTTACTCTCCAAAAAGTTAAACAAATTTTCTAAAAGAGAAAAAACCTTAGAAAAGGAATGGAACTTATATATTCCGATATTTAAACTTCATGTAACGAAGTACCGGTGGAAGAAACCGACGCAGTAAATTTTCCAACTGAATTTGTGAATTTACTTGAATTGCCAGGTCTACCTTTACATAAACTGGAATTAAAAAAAAACTTTAAGACACGCTAACAACGTAGCGGGCTTTGTCCGCTATTTTTAATATTATAAAATGCTTTCCAACCCTGCTTTACATTATTTATTTTCATTCAAAACACAAATGAACAAAACTACTTACGGGTCTATCTACCTAAGTTCGCACTTTACCAAATTATCTTAACATACACACGTATATTGCAATTTATTATGGATTCATTACTAACAATCCACTTTCATGAGAAAAAGTGATCAAATATTTATTTATTTTAAACCCATTGTTGTGCAGAATTATTTATTTGTGGTGGCTGGGTGAAGGCTTTTATTATAAAAACTGTACTTTAAATAAAAAGCGAATTTAAAAAAAATTGTCTAAGGCACGCTAACAACGTAGCGGGCTGCGCCCGCTAGTTCTTCATAAGAAGCAGAGCAGCATCACTAAAACCAAAGTAGCACTTGAGTTTCTGACAAAGAATAGCATGATTAACTCTATCGAATGCTTTAGAGAAGTCTAATAAACACAACAATGATATATTACCCAAATCGTACTCTGGACGAATGTCTTCAAACACTTTTAATACAGCAGTAGTGCAACTGTGAGCAGCACGAAATCCAGACTGTAGTGGAGATAAAAGTTGATTCGTACTCAAGTACTCAGTAATTTGGTCAGATACTAAGGATTCAATAACCTTCGCAAGAGCTAGAAGTATACTTATCGGCCTATAATCATCAGGAATCTTAGGAGATGATATCTTAGCCACAGGGGATCCTACCAATTTTCCACAATCTAGGGAAGTCTGAAGTAGTTATAACATGATTAAATATGTGCGTAATAGAGCTTAGAACATATGGCATTACGATCTTCAAAAATTTCACAGACACACCATCCTCACCAATAGCATTGGAACGTAAATTCATAACCTTTCTAGCAACTTCAGCTTCAGACACCACTGCAAATTCAAAACTACTCAAACAGAGTTGGGAATTTTGAAGATTAATGCCACCACGACAACCTTGTACACCTTCAGCACAAAAGTAATCGTTGAGAACATCTGGATCCAAATTGCAATCAGATGTACTACGAGAATGAATACCTAGCTTTCTGACATTTTTCCACAGTTGGCCCGAGGGTAAGGAAACGCTGAGCATCCGAGAAAAATAGGCCTCCTCTGCCTGCCTTATCAACAGATTTGTACGATTTCTAGCCCTGGTATAAATAGTCCTATTAACTGTTGTCGGTTTACGTCTCCAGATATTATGATACCGATTACGTTCCTGAATTGCCTGTCTTACAGAATACCATGGACATGAGTTGTTCTTAATATAAAAACTACGAATGGACACATGCCTATTATAAATGTTTTGCAGAGTCTGAATCATACAATCCAATTTGGCATCAACCGACGAATGATACCAGCAGTCATTCCAACTCATACCAGACAAATCAGCAAATAAAGATTGAAAATTCACAGCAGAATAGTCTCGATAAGATATAAGCCTAAAACTCTCGTCCCTATTTAGGTTTACATTAATTTTCAGAAATAATAGATCATGATCAGAAATAAAAGAAATTTGAACAAATAATAGCAAAAGCTCAAGGTCCGAAAGTAAAAAAATGTCAAGTAAGCTAGGGGTATCATTAGGAGAAAACCGAGTGGGTATTTCATTATTAACAATCGATAAACCAAAAGAGTCAATATAATCATATAATTCATTCCTATAACTGCTTCCAGTTAATAAATTAACATTTAAATCACCACAAGTGACATAAAAGTCATAGTCAATGAGACGACAATTAAAGTCATTGAAAAATGGTTCGAGGCTAAATGTTTTTCTAGGGTTGTACACACATGATACGAGAACCCTGTTAATATTATCATAAATTTCTACATTTATGAATTCAATATTCAATATTCTGAGCATTTACAAGTTTAAGGTTTGCCCTGCAGTATATGGCAACACCACCTCCCTACCTTTTCCTTCTACTTTTCAAAAAAACATTATATCCTTTAATTTTATAGTAATCATCCGATATATCATGATCAAACCAAGTTTCCGTAACACATATCACATCAACACCAGAGTTCTCAAAAAAAAACCTGGCATGATCAAGCTTCAGACCATTTAAACTCCTCGCATTAAAATGCACGATATTAAGACCAGATCGTTGTCGGCATAATATATTTAACACACCAGATTGGTTATTAACGCCAAAACCATAGTTATTTGTATCCATCAATAAACTTAGAATAAACAGTTTTAAGAAAATGAATTGTCCCCAATAGAATTAAAAGGTGAAGAGGAAAGAAGTTAGAAAAACTAGATAGCCTTACAATTTCTATATGCATTTTTAATTAAAATAGTTATTAAAATTAAATAGTGAATTCAAGTGATAAACACGTGTATTATTCCATCTCGTTATACGATTACATAGCATATTAATGGCGACGAAGTAAAAATTAAATTACTTGCGCATATACATATATACTTAAATAAGTAGTGCGCGTTTTTAAACGAATATAAAAATATTCTATTTGGGAATATAAAAATTTAAATTTTATTAAAATTTAAATACAATGACAACTAACCCAGAAAGTAATTTACCTGTTACCATACTATCAGCCCAATCAGCAGCAGAATTTGTGCCATCTATAGACAGATGGCAGATTTGGCAAGAGCGTTTGGAAATACATTTCTGCGAAATAAAGTGTACGGACGATAATATCAAGAAGTCGATTTTATTAAAATCAATAGGCTCTGAGGCATATGAAGTCTTGCATAGTTTATGCATTCCAAACTCGCCTGCATCAAAAACATACAAAGCGTTGTGTGAAATTTTAAGAAGCCAATACACACCGCCTACAATTATTTTTGAAGAACGCAAACGTTTTCATTCTGCAATCATTGGTGAAGAGGAAAGCGTTTCGTCGTGGTTCGCCAAAGTTAAAAAGATGGCATTAAATTGCAAATTTGGAGTCCATCTAGATGGTTTTGTTTTAGACAAATTTATTATGGAATTACCGTCCAAAATATTTGAAAGATTGTGTGAGGAGGACGAACATCTAATAATAGACATTGCTTTAAAAAAAGCACTAATTTTAGAAACAAAATTCAAGAAGTCATACAATCCTCAAGGCGATGACGTGCATTATATAAAACGCACCACGTGGCATGGCAATGAAAGGCGAGATGCTGCAGTCGGCAGAGGTGCCAACAAATACAGCAGAGGCGGCAATCCTGATGGCAAAAGCAGCAAATACGACAGCAAAGGTAACAACAACAACAACCGTTACAACGGTAACGAAAATTCCAGAGCACAGACTGCAAAATGCTCTCACTCTGGCTGGAAAAATCACAATTTAATAGCATGCAAATACAAAGAGAGCAAGTGTTATTCATGCGGAAGAAAAGGACACTTGGCATCAATTTGTCGATCAAAAAAAGATGTAAAATATGTATCAGAAGCTTCTTACATTAATTTGTGTAATTATAATCAAATTCATGATTTTTCTATTTTTAGTGTTGAAAATAAGGCCTTGACGAATCTTTATACACTGCAAGTCACCATTGACGGAATTGAAGTAATCGCAACTTGTGACACAGGTGCATCATGCACATTGCTACCACTATCGTTTTTTGAAATATATCATGACAAGAAATTGCTTAATCCACCAACATCTTTGTACTTGAATTATAATGGTGATCAGATTCCACTAGCTGGTGGGTATTACGCAAATATTGAATATCAAGGTGTCGAGAAGAAAATAAAAGTTGTCGTCACTAAAACAAATTCACCTCCATTGCTTGGACGGACGTTTCTAAGAAGCTTCAAATTTGAATTAGTACAAATTAATACAGTAAAGGAAATACGCAATTACGATGTTGTCAGTAACGAAATAAAAAATGAATTCTCAGAAATTTTTAGTGGAAAACTAGGAGAATATAGAAATACAAAGGTTTGTTTAGACATTGATGAAGGTGTTAAACCTGTATTTATCAAACCGCGACCATTACCACTAGCGTGGAAAGCAAAGATTGAAACACAACTAAATGATTTGATAAGTGAAGGAATATTAGAAAGAGTCGATAATTCGGATTGGGGTACACCTATAGTTCCCATTCTTAAGCCAAACGGTGAAATAAGAATATGCGGTGACTATAAGGTCACATTAAACAAGCATTTGATTGACTTTAAATACCCGCTTCCCCGAATCGACGAAATTTTTGCGTCACTTCAAGGTGGATATTTGTTTACGAAGTTAGACTTGGCAAAATCTTATAATCAACTAGTGCTAGATGAAAAATCGCAACTATTATGCACTCTAAGCACACATATAGGATGATTAAAAATGAAACGATTGCCCTTTGGCATAAAAACGGCAGCGGCCGAATTCCAAAAAACAATTGAAAACATATTAAGAGATCTCCCTGGTGTAGCTATGTATCAGGATAATATCATCGTTACAGGGAAACATTTAGCAGACCACGTTAAAAATTTGAAAGATGTTTTAAATCGATTGAAATCTGTCGGTCTTAAAGTAAGAGCGGACAAATGTAAGTTTTTTCAAGATCAAGGGTCTTACCTAGGTTTTACCATAAATAGAAACGGTCTGAGTAAAAACGCTGAAAGAGTGTCGTCTATTTTGAAAGCTCCGATACCAAATAATGTTTCGGAACTCAGGGCCTTAGTTGGCATGTTTAATTATTATTCAAAGTTTATTAACAACTTTGCTAAAAAAATGTACCCGTTTTATGAACTGCTTAGAAAAGATTCTAAGTTTGTTTGGTCACAAAAATGTCAAAATGCATATGAAGCTCTAAAACAAGACATTACGTCGGACCAAGTATTGATATATTTTGATCCTACTCTACCAATAGTGCTTACCACTGATGCGTGCAATCATGCAGTGGCAGGAATTTTATCACACAGACTTTCAGATGGCTCTTTGCGGACGATATCGTACGTTTCAAGAGCGCTTTCAAAAAGTGAACTTAATTATAGCACATTGGAAAAAGAAGCTTTAGCTATAATATTCAGCATTACGAAACTAAGACAATATTTGCTTGGCAATAAATTCATATTGCAAAAGGGTCTACCAATTATGGCATCGGCACGCATGCAAAGATGGGCATTTTTCCTATCAGGTTTCAACTACACTGTTGAACATATTAAAGGTATCTCAAATAAAGCTGATCATCTGTCACGAATGCCTCAAGCTGAAATTTCAGATGATTATCAGGAATGTAGTTATATTCAGTACGTTGAAAGTGAGAATAAGCTAAATTTAAGTTTCAAAGATTTAGCCAAAGAAACCCGAAGAGACCCGATTTTGTCGAAACTTGCTGACGCTATTAATAATGGCAAAATTAGAAATTTAAAGGGTGATGAATTTGCACCATATAAAGACAAATGTTCAGAGCTCTCTGTAGAACAGGGCTGTATATTATGGGGTTATCGTACTATTATTCCAAACAAATTTCGAGCGCAAATACTTAAACAATTACATCAGTCTCATTTTGGTATCGCCAAGACAAAATCAATTGCTCGATCATACATGTGGTGGCCGAATATAAATAATGAAATTGAAAATTTAGTAAAGAATTGCAAACCATGTCAAGAATTATAGGTTAGTCCAATAAAAAGTTACTTAATCCCGTGGGTACCTACTGATTCGGTTTGGTCTAGAATACATGTAGATTTTGCTGGACCTATAAACGGTCAGTATTTCTTCATCATTGTAGATTCTTTTTCGAAATGGGTTGAAATATACAAAACGAAATATATTACTTCTCATTTCACCATTTGCAAGTTACGCGAGCTTTTTTGTAGATACGGATTACCAGATGCTATTGTTAGCGATAACGGGCGTCAATTTACGTCAGATAAATTCAAAAGCTATCAAAAACAGAACAAACTAAAGCATATTTTAACGTCTCCTGGCCATCCTTCCACTAACTGGCAGGCTGAGAATGTTGTGAAAACTGTGAAGAAATCTATAATTGCAAATTTAAAATATCAAAAAGATGTCGATCTTGACATAATTGTAAATCGCTTTTTGATCGATTATAGAAATACAAGTCATTGTACAACAGGGGAATCTCCGGCAAAACTTTTTCTCGGTAGAAACTTAAAGACAAGTTTTAGTCATTTGAAGCCCCCGTGTACAACAGAGAAAATCATAGAATCTCAAAGAAAAAGTGTACAGCATCACAAAGGAAACCGCAATGTTGAATCTAAAGAAGGTCAAGAAGTTCTCATTCGTTCCTACAAGAATCCAAATAAGGCCAGCTGGTCTCCAGCGACAGTAAAAAATAGGTTAGGCCCACAGTCGTATATGTGTATTTTCTCTGATAATCAAAAACAAATAAAACGACATCTTAATCAAATGCGTGGCTTGAACACTAGTGAAGAAAAATGTACACATATTTCAAATCATGATATTACTGTTGACAAAAATTTAATTGTCAACAATGATGATAATGTTTGCATCGATAGTGACAGCAATGATGGAGATGACAATGCATTGGAAGATTCAAATGAGACGGGTGTGAGCAGTGGTTAAGCAGTTTGTAAAGATCCGCCAAAACGAGAATTAAGACCACGCGCGGGTGGCAAAGTAGTATTAAAAAAATGAATTTGATATATTAATGAATTAATAAAAATTACTGAATTTATTTTTACTAAATGTGCTATACAATAATATATACATTTAACAAGGAAATACTGTAAAAATTTAGTTTAATGTATATACTTTCATACTTATTACTTATAACTGTAACTTTATCTTATATAAAAAAAAAATAATAAATAAAAAAAATTTAAAAAGGGGCGTGCTGGATATTAGCTTAAATAGTTTTCATACTATAAATATCTGGCGACTCTCTTCTTTATAATTAATATATTTGACATGAAATAAAGCACTCTCTTTTATGAATTCAAGTGATAAACACGTGTATTATTCCATCTCGTTATACGAATACATAGCAATAAATAAAAAAAATTATGCAATTAAAAATAAATTAACTATAAGTGATGAGATTATTCAGCAGATCAAATATCACCTATGGCCTTCTCATTAGATACATGCATAGCTTCCGCACATTTCGCAAGCCTAACAAAAACCTTGCCTCTCGCGGAGAACACGTTACAGAATTTTCCTTCAATTTTCTGTCTCACAGCCAATTGGAGTAACTTCCTGTTTTCAACGCTAAGACTTTCATATATACGAAAAGTATTATCATTATTAAGCCCAGCTGCTCGCATAGACACAGCGCCCCTGGTTCTTTTCCGATAATCAGAAAACGATTTTAATGTGCGATTCCTATCAAAAGGTGTATAAAATTTTACAATTACGGCGGTGTTGCCATTAGCTTGTGATTCTTTACGACGTAATCTAAATATATCACGTATTTGGGGTGCCAAATATATATAGATTATCAACAAGGCATATGCTTTCTCTTTTTATACGTACTCGTACATCAGCAGCATTCAAAGAATTCTTCAAAGGGATATCACCAGTGGTGCCCACAAAGTGAAATGAGAATATATTAGTTATGTTACAAAAAAAGGGAATGTATTGGTAACTATTGCACGGAACAAAATCACTTGGTTTTGTTTGTTGGATTGTTTTACTATTTATGTTCTTATGTGTTAAAATTTAACAATGAGCGAATGAAAAAAGAAATAAACATAAAAGCAATTAATAGGTAATAAAAAAATATTCTTTAAGAAAATAGGTGCACGTGTTCTTTGCGAATAATTTATCGTGTAAAAAAAATAGATAAATAATTTTTTGAAATCATAAATAAAATGGTGATTTCAAAAAATCACCATTTTTGGCACTTTACATGAAAAAATTTTTGTATGGAGAACCCCCAGGGGGTTACAGGGGGTGTGCCACTGTCATGGGTGGGTCGGCCCTCCAAAGTTAGTGGGGGTCGGTCATACATTTGGACTCGATTGGGGCACTCTAAATGGGTCAAAGTGGGATTTTAGCGCACAAGGACAGGCCAATTGGTTCATCATTATTCGGCTTCAGAAAAAATGTAACGATGTGGTCTTATGTTCCACGAAAAAATAAATCAGTGACGCTACTTTCGTCAATGCACTATGATGGCGAGATAGCTGAGGGTGGAAAGCCTGAAATCATAGAAGCATTGTGTATGCCAATTATTGAAGAACGTGCACTAAATCGGCAAGTCACGCGAAACTTCTCCACTAAAATAGCGATTGAGTCATATTTCAACCGACCGCTGGAATCAATGTTGAACACGGAACCATCAACATATGCCGCACCCGCTCGCCAAAACCTATCAGCGGTTCCTGCTATTTATGTTATGCTCAAGAAACAAAACGGCGTAGAAAAACCAGAAAGGTGTGCGGCAAATGTAAGAAGCCAATGTGTCTTGAATATTCGATCACCAATACTGACTGCATAATATCCCAGCAAAATTTTGATGAACTGGTTGCCTTTGAATCTGTTCTGGAATAGGTGTTTTTACCACCGGTTCCGTGGAACAAGTGCTAGAACTGATTCCTGGAAGTCAAAATGGAATAATAATAATTTTCATTTTTCAAATAAAATAATATAATTTAAACACACTATAAAATGGTTTGTTGCCTTTTATTTTGATATAAACTGGTGTGGTAAAAACGTATCCCGGGTGTGTGTTTACGTAGGTGTCGACTTTGGAAGCTCGTTCCTGAGTTACAGCACTGCAAAATTGCAATTGGATACATTCGTACCCGGGTGTGTGTAGTAGCTGATTTTGATCCAATACCACTGGAGAATATGCCTGCAATGATGGATCATGAACATGAGCTCGAACTAGCAACAGATGTTAAATATTTATATCAAATAGGTAAAGCAATTTCGAATGGTATTGTTCCAGTTGATTTAGCTAACATTAAACCAGGACCAATTGCACATTCTCGTTGGTTAACCAAAGCAAGTAGATTACTACGATTATATGTAACAACTAATACACCATCGACCAATTTAAAAACTTTGGCAGTTTATATTATTACAGTTTATGTGCCAATGCACTTCAATGTGAAGTTTTATAACTCTGTTGTGTACGGCAGTGCACTTTTATTAAAATTTATACGTTGGACACGATACTTACAACCAAACTTACGTAATATTGTAGATGGTGTAATTCAAAACAACTCATATTACGCACATCCAGAAAATATCTTATTAACAATGTTATTTGATGATCGAAAAGCAATACGGGATAGAGCTATCAAAAAGATTTTACAGTATCGAGAAAAATAGTACGATCCAACTAAACTCAGAGTTTACAAAAAATATATATTAAATTTCGATGCTACCGATTATGTCAATATAGTTGATATGAATAACGACGATATATTATTTGAACCAGCATTTACTCGACAGATTCCATATGATCACTTGGTAAAATACTTAGATTTCGATGAACCACCACTGGCTGATCCACAAATTCCAATGCACATAGAAGGAACAGAAAGACATGTACAATTATTAACGAGTGTTTCAAAACGAGTTATAGAAAAGAATCGTGAAGGAGTTATGGCAGTGACATTAGAAAGTCGTAAGAAAACTCCTCGAATGGAAAGTAAAAAGGACCTTAAAAAATAATATTACCACGTTAAAACATTAAATTGTAGGTCGAGAATAATATTTAAAAATAAATTGAATTAAAAATGTAAAAATAGTGTTTTTTTGTTGAAACCTTGAAAATGTTGATTTTTTCAGATCGATTTTCCTACAAAAAGGAGTTCGAAAACAAAAAAATTTATCGTTATAAAAGTTGTTGGAAATTATCTGAACTTTCATAATCTGCAAAAAAAAACTCGAAAAAAAATCGAAGAAAATTCAGAATTTATTAGTTAAAAGTTCATTTTAGGCTATTTTTCGACAAATAATTCCTAATATCTCTACTAAAAATAAAAAAAAACGGGTAAAAAGATTAAAGTCGGGCATGCTGATTATACAATACCCTACACCAGTCTGGGTAAAAGCCAACTAATGTTTGGATCCGAAATTCGAATGGGTTAAAATGGGGCTCGTGTCAAAATTTTCTATAATGTGAGTCAGCGCACCAAATTTCATTAAAATATCTTAATATTTGCGACCTGCAGTTTGTAACCAAGCCAATTTTGGGGGAACCCTTATATGGGCACTAGTTCTAAACATGGACCGATGTTCACCAAAATCAATAGGCTTCGTCCTTGGGCCAACATAGGTCTATGTACCAAATTTCATCAAAATATCTTAATATTTGCGATCTGCAGCGTATAAACAATATAATTTTGGGGGGACCCTTATATGGGCACTAGGTCTAAACATGGACCGATGTTCACCAAAATCAATAGGCTGCGTTATTGGGCCAATATAGGTCTGTGTACCAAATTTCATCAACATATCTTAATATTTGCGACCTGCAGCGTATAAACAGTATAATTTTGGTAGGACCCTTATATGGGCACTAGTCCTAAACATGGACCGATGTTCACCAAAATCAATAGGCTGCGTTATTGGGCCAATCTAGGTCTGTGTACCAAATTTCATCAAAATATCTTAATATTTACGACCTGCAGCGTATAAACAATATAATTTTGGTAGGACCCTTATATGGGCACTAGGTCTAAACATGGACCGATGTTCACCAAAATCAAACTTGTTCGTCCTTGGGCCAACATAGGTCAGCGTACCAAATTTCATCAAAATATCTTAATACTTGCGACCTGTAGAGTGCGCACAAGATTGCATGGACAGACAGACGGACGGACAGACGGACATCGTTAAATCGAAATAAAAAAAAATTCTGAACCGATCGGTATACTATAAGGTGGGTCTACGACCAATATTTTTTGGTGTTACAAACATCAGCACAAACTTATAATACCCTGACCACATAGTGGTGTAGGGTATAAATATTGGTATCAATACAGATTCTGAAAGGTGATAAAAATACCTTTCAAACAAGCCCAGATTAAGAAATCTACTATAATTCTATCCGATTTTATGACGAATTTAATTAAATTATTCTATGTATATATGGAAAAATATATATTTTGAAATTTTGGGGGGCTCCAAATCCGACTTAAAGCTATGGTCTCTTGAGCAAAATTTCTCAGAATCACCTATAGATTGCGTTTTTGATATACGCTTCATTAATTAACCCGCCCTAATGACTATATATAAATTTTTTTGATCGGGCTATTATTTGTATTTCAGAAATTATAATTGTATTTCAGAAATTATCGAATGTATTTCAGAAATTATTAATTGTATTTCAGAAATAATCAAATCTATTTGAGAATTTGTTGATTGTATTTCATAGTTAATAGGGAAATATTTCTGAAATACATTTCGTAATTTGTGAAACACAATTGATGATTTCTGAAATATAGTTTCATAACTTCTGAAATACAGTTGTGAATTTCTGAAATACAATTAATAATTTATGAAATACAATTGATAAAACTGATAGTCAAGTGACTAGTTCGGAAATACAATTTGTTTATGTGCAAAGTGCATCGAACGCACCTATTGTTGGCTTAACGAAACAATCTCGCGCTCTTTGGCATTTACTCGTAGCCTTACAGTGAGGTTACATGATCAAGATTTTGCTTTCAAGTTGATAACACATAATGCTTGTTAAATTCAGTTGAACTTGCAGCTGTGACGTAGGCTGCATGCAACTTGATAGTCAATTTTGCTTTGAAGATGCCGTCGTCAAGGAAAGAACTAAAAATGCTCGCATCTGTGGGCTATTTCCGCACTATAGGCTGTTCGAAAAGACTTTATTTTTTTCTTCACATATTCCACAGACATTTTCATGTCAGCAGAAATTGAATTTTTTATTTATTTTTATTTTTAAATCATTTCGTCGATATACCGAAATATTCACATTCCGTATTTTATCAATCGTGTTTTATTGCAAAACAAATTTACAAGAAATTGATCAGCTGTTTAAAAACTTGACCGTCAAGTTTTCTCAAAACTTGAAAGCAAAAATTGATATCAAGTTGTATTTGTATTTTGTATTTTATTTAAATTGTACACCAGTGCAGTAAGATATAATTATCTTTTAAATTTACCACTGTAAACATATAGTGGCACACTAAAATTGTTATACATATTAATATATTATAGTAAAATTAAGAAAAAAATTATTATATAACAACATTAAATGACTTTTAAAATTTAATAATCAAAGTATAAAAAGTACATTATTTATTTATGTGTTTGCTTTTATTTAAAAGAACAATAAGAGAAAAAACCTTAGATTTCGTTCTTTTAACTCTTAAATATCAATGCCATTTTTGTGTTTGTTTAATTCTCTTTTTTTTTAATTGCAAAATAAGTGTTTTCATTCCGGAAAGTGTTAGAGGTTTTTGAAAGCAAAAACTCTGTGAAGTATTTGTTAGGAGAATATCCTGATGAAAAGAAAGAAAAATAGCAGTTTTTGAAAAAGTGCTTATTATGTTAATTCATAATAAGGAAATTGGCCTCGAACTGAATTAATAAATTTCTAATCTAATAAATTTCTAATCGGTTCACTAAGCGCCCATGAAAAAGAATTAGATCGTTTATGGGAATATATTCGGGCATCTTACGATTCTTTACACCTTGAATCTGATCCGAACAAAAAGATGCTTAAGGAAATAAAAAAAAGGTATATGTCTTCGTACACTACCTATACTCGCGGTGTTTCCTTTGTTACCGAAATCTTAGAGCGTTTAAGGGCAGAAAAGGCCAGAGAGTTAAACCCGCTTCCCGCCTCTACCATTAATCTTCCGCCTTGTAAAATGGATTCATTTGATGGCACTTATACAAGTTGGCTTACGTTTCGTGATTTGTTCACGGCTATGTACATTAATACCCGTATAAGCCCCGTTGAAAAGTTACTTCATATTCGTAGTTTGGTAAAAGACGAGGCTTATAGTGTCATAAGCAAGTGCCCCTTGACTAATGAGGGGTTCGATCTTGCTTGGAAGAATTTAATGGACAGATATGAGAAGAAAAAGAGTCTCATAAATGTCCAAATGGGAATTCTTTTCAGTATTCCTTCAATAGAGCGAGAAACTGGCCCTAATATTAAAAGGTTGCAACGCACCATAAATGATATAATTGCAAATCTTTCTTTATTGAAAGTTACCCCGGAAATGTTATACAATGTTATTTTTGTGTACGTTTGTTCTATTAAATTACCGGAACACACTTTAAGTCTTTGGGAAGAATCTGTGAAACGTAATCCCGATTTACCCGAATGGGATGAAATGGATAAATTTTTATCCTCTCGGTATCAAACACTTGAATCCGTGACCGATATAAGTCGTTCACAGTTAAATCCCACACAGAATCAATCTCGGAACTCGATTCCCGTTAACCCGAGGAAATCTTTGAATGATTCGAAGAAAATAAATGCTTTTGTGGCTAGGACAAACACGACCCAAACCGTGAGTAGATATGCTCTTTGCCAAGAACGACATCCACTTAGATTGTGTCCAACATTTTTAAGACAAAATGTTGATCAGCGATTATCAACAGTAAAACGACCTCGTGTTCACTTGTTAACACAATTAATCATAGTTTTCCCGATATTACTATGGCTGACATCAGTTATTCTCGAATGGATCTGCTTCTCGGCGGAGACATTTATCCCCATATATTATTGCCCGATGTCAGAAAACACCCGAAGGGCAATCTTATTACCCAAAAGACAGTCTTCGGTTGGATTGTAACCGGTAAAGTAGGTCAACCCGAACCCTTGAAATCGGTTACGTCATTTTTCAACCACGTTCAACTGAACAATCAACTTTCTCGTTTTTGGGAACTGAAACCGAAGACTATTGTGAAAAACTTTATCGATCTACCACTTATAGGAATTCAGATGGTCGATATGTAGTTTCTTTACCCTTTAAACCCGATTTTCCTACTAATTTGTCTTTGGGAAACTCTCGTAATATAGCTCTTTCTCAATTTATGAGAAATGAGGCAAGGCTTCAGAAGAACCCTGAACTGAAGTCGCAGTATGATGAGGTAATTAACGAATATATGGTTTTAGGACATGGTAGCGAGGTAAACCCCCCTTTTAATGAATCGTCCAGCTATTACATGCCTCATCATGCCGTTATAAAGCCCGATAGCGTTACTACCAAGCTTCGAGTGGTTTTTAACGCATCAAATTCATCGTCAAATGGCGTGAGTTTGAACGATGTTCTTTACCCCGGTCCTATCCTACAGGCTGACCTCACGGTCTTAATTCTCCGTTGGCGATTTTATCGTTATGTTTTTAATGCGGACATTGAAAAGATGTACCGTCAGATACTCGTACACCCCAATCAAACCACATTTCAAAGGATTCTTTCCCGTCGTAATCCTAATGAGAATATAAAGGACTTTGAGCTAAAAACTGTAACGTTTGGAGTAAATTGTGCCCCTTATCTCGCTATACGGACACTACTTCAACTGTCCCGTGATTGTGAGGCTCAATGTCCCGCTGCATCTGAAATTTTGAAAAACCATATGTATGTTGATGACGTGCGAAAATGATCATGCAACATAGAAACCAACTTATAAACTATTTAACTTTTTTTATATTGTATAATATTTGTATGAAATAATGTATATATTTAGTTGCCACTAGCCTCTAAATAGCCATATTTGGCGCTGAGGCAAATTTAATTTGTAAAATATTATTTCTTGAAATGAAGTTAATAAATAAAGAAAAAAAAAAAAAGCTCGTTAATTTTCAGAAAACAGTACCTACCCAGTCAGAAATTGCCAGTGGTACAAAAAATCAAGCACTGGCATACCACTGGGTAACCACGGTGTTAAAAATAAATGACTGGCAGAACACTCATTTGGGACGCTTTGCCAGCGCATGCAAAAAGCGTTTTTCCATCATTTGTTTTACAAAAATTTCGGTGGTTTATAAAAAAAACCACTGGCAAAGAATTGGCTTAGAGTGATATGCCAAGGTTTGCAACCAGCGGTTATCCAATGCTACCTAGCCAATGCTACCAGGCGTACAAAAATCAATTCACTGGTAGACCAATGATTTTATAAAAATTCTGACGCTTCGTTAAAAAGTCTTTGTAGTCAGGAGGTTCCGAGTTCAAATTCGGTTGCAAGCAAAAATTTTTTTTTCGATTTTTTTTAATTTAAAATTTTTTTTGTTTTATAAAATCAATTATTTTGTTTGTGGCAAACTCCTTCAAGACCAACTTTTTTATACTAGTTACAAAAAATTCTTTGCCAGTACCTACTAGCATTTTGGCACAGCCAGTAGTTGTCCAGCTATTATCACTCATTTATGTGTTTATCCATCAAATGTTATATGTCTCGTTAGCTCAGTGGGTAGAGCAATCGTCTGCCAATCTGATGGCCTGGGTTCAAATCACGGCAGGACCAAAAAAAATACATATGAACTTTTTTTAAATTTTATTTTGGAAAATATATTTCCAGACAACCTATTTATTGGTTTTGCTAGCGTTTTGCCAACGTTTAAAAATTTTGTTCCTCCAGTGCTTTTCCGGCGCTTTTTTAACAGCCGGTCCTTTTGTCTAATGATGTTATCATTTTGGGAATGGGAAAGCACTTTTTGCCAATACTTGTACCACCTGCTAAAGTGCTTTGCCACCGCTTTCCCGTTTGTATTTTTCTGACTGGGTACTGGCAAAGCACGTTTTAAGTAGTACCGGCATTTCGTAAAAGACAGTGCTCTCCCAGTACAATTTTTTTTGTAACGTCGGCAATTTCTACCTGGGTCATCTCATAGGATTTTTTGTTTGATTTATCAGACGTAAAATCAGATAATTTAATTCCCGCTTTAGAAAACAGATTCAGCTGACTTTAGTAGTTGTTTCTGCAGGGCGCTTTTAACTAATTTTTATTAGCTTTTTCCGTTATTTGTACAAATTTATTTTCATAACAAAAAAAACCGAAACCGGTTTTAACCGGGTTTTTTCAGAAAACAGTAACCGAAACCGGTTTTTTTAAAATAGTAATTTTCGAACAAACCGAAAACCGGTTTTCCGAAATGGCCGGTTTTTTGGACACTCTAGCAGGTTACAAAAAATTGTTTTTGATTAACATTTATAAGAACACCAATAAAATCAATAATATGGGCTGAATTAAATTTTGCTTCCTCAGAGGAGAGTTGACGAGATACAGAAATTAATACACTGAGAGAATTATTCTTCATGATATTAGTGATATGCGGCCCTATGCTCCTTGCAGGAGTAAAAGGAACAAATATATATTAGTGATATAATTTCATAGAATTTTTTTCGTTGAGTCAATGAAGAATTTCAATATGTATATAATATCTAATTAAGATTATGAAATTTTTCATAATTTGTCTTTCATAATTTCATTAAAAAAATACATTGAATTTCATAAATTAGATCTTCATAAATTTCATGAAAATGTTCTTAATATATATGAAATTGTTCAATAGTATTTACTTTTTTTAATTTTTTCATAAAATATCGTCATTTCATTAATTTCTAAAAATATTCATACAATTAGAATTTCATATTAAACATTTAATTCTCAAATATGGAAAGTCAAGACAGATTGGGATGACTGCTTGAATTCTACCACGGTGATTCAATGGCACACTTTTCTCGATGATTACCCGTACATTGAGAAAATTGAAATACCCCGATGGATTAATTATCACCCCGATAATGATTATGAAATCCATGGATTTTGTGATGCTTCCGAAAAAGCATACGCTGCAACACTCTACGTTCGCACTATCTCTTCCCTGTTTGAGATACAATCGCATTTGCTTGCATCCAAAACAAAAGTAGCTCCAGTAAAATATGAGACATTACCCCGTTTAGAGCTCTGTGGAGCGGCATTAATGGCAAACATGGTTGAATCATTGTGTGGCCAACTAAATCTTCCTAAAGAAAAGATTTACCTGTGGACAGATTCAACCATTGTTTTGACTTGGCTTCGGAAACCATTTGCCATTTGCCAACTTTTGTAGCGATTAGACTGGCAGTAATTGAGAGAAATGTTGGAACTGAGAATTGGCCTCACGTTGTTTCCAAAGACAACCCCGCCGATTTGGCAAGTCATGGATCTCTTGCTCGAGATTTGATTGAGAACCCCTTATGGTGGCATGGGCCAAAATGGTTGTCTCAACAAAGGGATAAATGACCACGGAAATCGGTCAATATTTATTCCCATTTAGAATGTGTCGTTTCTCATGATACCCCAAAGAAAATAACTGATATTCTCGAATTATTTTCTGATTTACCCCGAGCTTTGAGAATTATTGCATATTGGTTTCGCTGTCTTAATTTTTTGCGAACACATAAACGTTTATACGACACTCCCGATATTACTCATGTGGAAATGAAATTCGTAAGAGATCGGCTTGTTCTCGTATGTCAACAAATTTATCTCCCCGGATATTCTATCCTATCAAAAGGACTTCCTATCCCATCTAAAAGTCATATATTGTCTTTAAACCCTTTTATTGACCCGAATGGATTTGTTAGAATGAACGGTCGGATTGTTCATGCACACGGGCTGACATATGATGAAAGATACCCTAGAATTTTGCCCTATTCCGCGACTTTTACGGATTTGTTCATAAAACATATACATAAGTGTACCATACATGTTGGTCAGTCGTTAATGCTTCAAACTGTACGAATGGAGTTTTGGGTCCCGAATCTTAAGAATTTAATCCGTAAAACTATTCGTAATTGCAATATTTGTGTATTACATCAAAAGAAATCGGGACAACAAATTATGGCCGCATTACCTCCAGAAAGAACTTCTCTAACGAGACCCTTTACTCACACAGGTCTAGACTTCGCTGGACCTTTCGATATAAAATCTTATAGTGGCAGAGGTTGCCGTACATCAAAGGGCTATGTAGTGGTTTTCGTATGCTTTGCAACGAAAGCAATACATTTAGAAGCAACTGGCGACGTGTCATCAGAAACGTTCTTAGCAGCGTTTACCCGTTTTTTCTCGCGACGAGGTTGCCCTTCCCATTTATATTCCGATAATGGGACTGCATTTATAGGTGCTTTTAATTTACTAGAGGTAAATTAGAAGCATTTTCTTTCTCACCTTAAACGACAAATTGTCTCAAATTGTGCAATGGCACTTTATACCCCCCGGCACCCCTCATATGGGTGGACTTTGGGAAGCTGGCGTTAAAAGTTTTAAAACCCACTTGAAAAAGATCTCCAACTCTCAGAGATTTACGTATGAAGAGTTTTCCACTATGGTCACTAGAATTGAAGCTTGCCTTAATTCACGGCCCTTATCTTCAATTAATGAAAACCCCCATGAGATTGTCCCTTTAACGCCTGGCCATTTTCTAATTGGTGCCCCTTGTTAGCTCCTCCTGAACCCAGTATGTCCGATTTGTCCCTCAGTCATGCCAATAGGTGGCAGAAGCTAAAAATTCTTCACCATCAATTTGCTCTTCGATGGAAGGAAGAATATCTGAAGGAACTCCACAGACGTGTGAAGTGGAAATATCCTAACAGGCAATTTCAGGTAGGGGATATCGTAGTACTCCATCAGGATAACTTACCCCCGAATGAATGGAGGTTAGGGCGTATAGAAAAAGTTTTTAAAGGTTCCGATGAGAAAGTTCGCGTTTGCGAGGTCAGAACAGCTTCAGGCATTTTTACTCGGCCCATTGTGAAGCTTGTTCTCCTACCCGTATCCGAACAAAATTAACCCGTTTATTTTCTTTTTCTTCTCCGTAGGTAAAACATGTCTGACAGCTCACGTCGCCTCAAAGTTCACCGACCCGTAGTTGAAAACCCAACATCAACAAAGACAGCACCAACCACAACAGCTTCAACAACAACAACTGCAACGGTGTCAGGGTTGCCGCCGTAGTGGCAATAAAGCCAACATAAATTGTGGTGGAAACGGTAGCCAACCGGCTACCATACCCAGCCAGAAATTGATGATGGTACAAAAAACTAAGTACTCTCAAAGCATTGTTTATACCAAAAATAAAACGTTTTGAGAACGTTTGGAAAATAACATCTTTAAAATGCTTTGATAACGCTTTTTAACAAATTTTACAACTGTTGATTAAAAGAAAGATTGTATGTGTTTTAGTACTAAAAATTATTTTTATTACTTTTGTAATGTTTTGTTGCAATTATTTATGTAAGAGAGAAATAGCAATTGATTCGTTATAAAATGTTGTAAGAATGCATTTAGCTTCCACCATATGTATACCTATTTCAGTGTTGTTTTCATCTAATTTTGTTACATTATATAATCCGATCTCCTTTGATTAGGTCGGATAGTCAAAAAATTTTTTAGTTTCCTTGAAAATGGTGCCTGTATTTGTGTTTCGTATGTTTTGTACTAAAAATTTCTTTCACAATCATAATGTTCCCATTGTGTAATAAACCCGTGTAAAAAAGTTTAGATCTGATCAGATCTTTTTGGATCTAAATAGATATGATTGAATCTAATTAGATCCTGTACCAGATCTCATCAAATATGATCAGATATGGCATATGTGATAATACCTTATGGCAAGATCTGATCAGATTCAGTGCCAAATCTGTTCAAATCTAAAGTGATCTGGACAATTGCGCCAGATATGCCTATATCTGATCAGATCTAATTAGATCTCAAATTTGTCCTCAATTTTGAGATCTAATTAGATCTGGTAAGATCTACTAAGATCTGGCCAGATATGCCTAGATCTGGTAAGATCTACTGAGATCTGGCCAGAGCTGATCTTTTTTACACGGGAACATACATATATTATCAGGATGCATAGATGTAATACGAAATCCATAAATGTTTACGAAAGAAAAAACTCTAGATTCAGAAGTGTGTAAAGGTTTCCCCCAGAGAACAGTTGCTGCTCTTATTGAGTGGATATAGTAATGGAATATTATTTGGGGAATTGGTATTAAAAACATGCAATTTCCTTTGTATATGGGAAATGGGATTAGTTGGCGATTTTACAATAGATTTAACAAAACCTAAGCTATTTTCAAAAGCAAATGCTGAAAATTGTGATATAGGCGCCCCATATTATTTACGTCATTTGAAATATGTATTAGATTATGAATATTCATTGTCACCGAGCTTGAGCCATAAAAATGTGGCATAAGTTCCACAAATTTTCTTAAAATCTTTAATAAAAATTAGTTTACCTAATTAAGTTTGAGACTAAAAAAAATATTTATACATTCATTAGTTAAAAACTTGGCTCCAAAAACAAGTTCTTCCAGAAATTTTCTAGCCGCATGCAGTTCTGAATTTCCATAATAGAGACCAATCAAAAATGGCTTGGTAATGTATGTTGTTGAAAACCCCTTTCCCATTATGGGCCAAAAGTTCTTTTTCGATTTTTCAAACACATCCATTCAATCTACATGAATTACAATTTAAATTTTCTTTTGAAAATTTAAAATTTCCCAAAGTATTGTCTAAACCTAGCATCACTTTAGAATCGACGCTCAAAGTAGAAGTTCCTAATAAAGTTTTAGAACATTTCGGAAGAGATGTATGCATAACCTTCAAATCTCAGTACCATTAATGTTTCGTCTATAGAGGTTTGTGTAAGAGTTTTGATTTTCCTTACAACCCAATTTTTTAGTTTTTGCTCAATATGACCACATGTAAATGTGCTTAAATCACTTATAGATTCCTCAGGAATAAATTCATCCGAACTTGTTTCTCCAGGTGTGCTTAAACTAGAACTACCAACGTCCTCATCATCTGAATCTAAATTTTCCTCTACTACTTCTTCATCAAACACTTCAGTTTTAACTATTTCATTGTTGTCAGAACCCTACACTACCAAAAAATTGAACACATCTACATTTCTCTTAATATCCTATAATATTTTAACTTAATCATTTAAAACTAATTTAAGTTCTAATAAAATATATATAAAAAAAAAAAATGTTTTTTAAGTACTAAGAAATTATTTTATTTTATTTTTTGTATTTAGAGTACTGGAAAATTGCTCTACTTTTCGTTTTTAAAATTCTCGGAAGACACTCCACTTTTGTATTAATACACTTTAAAATCACTTTATTTTTAGTTTTTCTAATGTTTTGAAAACGTTCTATAAACAAAAATTATAACGCTTTAAAATCACTTTATTTTTTGCTTTTGCAACGTTTCTAAAATACTCTAAATACAAACATGAGACCGTAAATCATGGTTATCATTTTAGTGTTCTGAGAACACTATAAAACCCAAAAATATGTTGCTTTGATAACGGTTCAACCACCATACAAAGTGCTTTCAGAACGCTTTTATGTTTGTCAATTTCTGGCTGGGTAGTTATAAATGTCCACTCCGGACAAATTTTTTATTTTTTTTTAAAGTAACTTTTTTCTTTTCAACCCATTTGGGGTTGCCAAATTTTTTAATTTTTAATGAATTTTTTATTAATTATATTTGTTTTTTTCTTTTTTTTTCTTATTTAAATTCAGTTTTCCCTGAAATATAAAAATTGTTAATTAGTTATAAGGTTTTTGAATTGTAAATACATACCCGTTTTAAAATTTAACGTACCTCGCACTCACTCTTTAGCACCTCTTGTTGCACCCGTGCAAGGGGGGCGGGATGTTTACGTGCAAAGTGCATCGAACGCACCTATTGCTGGCTTAACGAAACAATCTCGCGCTCTTTGGCATTTACTCGTAGCCTTAGAGCTCTTGTTTTGTTAAGCTAACAATTAATACTCTTGTATCAACCCGATTAAAAGGTACGTTTCAATCCCCGTTTTGCTTTATTAAATAAAGAAAGTTATTTTATAACGATTTCAGAAAAAATTCTAACCCCGAGTAAAAATAGTTATATATTGTCATATATCATGTGATTGGGCTACATCTGACAATGAATGGAGTCACATTAAGACACATTTCATTATATACAACTACATCTGATATTATTTTTTCAACGAATTTTTTGTAAGGTAATTGATATTATTACATATCCCCAAATTTGACTCCATATATAACTACATAAGCATTATAAAACTAATAAAATTATATGTAGTGATCGATATGATTATATATGATTTGATACTAAGTTTTATAACACTGTATATGTCGTCGTACTAAAAATATAATTTAATTTAATATAACATCAAAATTAGTTATCTGCAAATTCAGAGTTAATTACTCCCTAGCCAAATATTTTCACGTGATGTTTTTGCATGTAAAATCATATTAAAAAAATGATGCGTACGATTTAGAAGACAAAAGTATTCAAATAAATTTTTATTTTATGTTTTAAAATTTGGGTCTTCAAAATTGTTAAAACCATAGACATTTCAATGTCAATTTAATAGCTGGTATGCATAAAAAGTATGCCTACTATCAGACAAAATTTTATAAAATCAGATATTTTTATATCAAATTAGATATAATTTGATGTCCTGGATATGGACAAATCTCGGATCAAACTGTATCAAATTATATCTAATTTGATACAATTAGACACATGACCCATTTTTCGGATCAAGTTGTATGTCGTTGTATATGGGGATTTATCAAAAAAGATATACTTATGTATGACACCATATTAAGATTTTTACCCGGGACCCGTATTTTTTATTTATTTTCTACAATTTTCAAAAATTATTTTACGAGAAATTGTGTTTTTCATTAATCTGAAAAATAATTGATAAGTTCTTAAATACAATTGATAATAGTGAAATTCAATTGATTATTTCTGAAATACAATTGATAAATCTTAAAAACTATTGATACATTGGAAATGGTCTAGAGCATCAAAAAGATGTAAATAAAATTATTTTATTAAAAAAATTCAATTTAATAAAAAAAGAATAAAATTTTATAAAAATTTATAAAAAAAAAATTACCCGGCTAAAAATCTTAATATGGTGTCATATATAATTATATCTTATTTGGTAAGTCCCCATATGCAACGACATACAACTTGATCCGAAAAATGGGTCATCTACATGTGTCTAATTATATCAAATTAGATATAATTTGATACAGTTTGATCCGAGATTTGTCCATATTCAGGACATTAAATTATATCTAATTCGATATAAAAATATCTGATTTTATACAATTTTGTCTAATAGTAGGTATATTTTTATGCATACAGGCTATTAAATTGACATTGAAATTTCTATAGTTTGAACAATTTTAAAGGCCCAAATTTTATAAAATAAAAATTTGAGTATTTTTGTCTTCTAAATCGTACGCAGCATTTTTATACCCTACACCACTATGTGGTCAGGGTATTATAAGTTTGTGCTGATGTTTGTAACACCAAAAACTATTGGTCGTAGACCCACTTTATAGTATACCGATCGGTTCAGAATTTTTTTTATTTCGATTTAACGATGTCCGTCTGTCCGTCCGTCCGTCTGTCTGTCCATGCAATCTTGTGCGCACTCTACAGGTCGCAAATATTAAGATATTTTAATGAAATTTGGTACGCAGACCTATGTTGGCCCAAGGACGAACAAGTTTGATTTTGGTGAACATCGGTCCATGTTTAGACCTAGTGCCCATATAAGGGTCCTACCAAAATTATATTGTTTATACGCTGCAGGTCGTAAATATTAGGATATTTTGATGAAATTTGGTACACAGACCTATATTGCCGCTATTGCGGCAATATATAGGTCTGTGTTATTATTATTATTATTATTATGCGTTATTACGCAGCCTATTGATTTTGGTGAGCATCGGTTCATGTTTAGACCTAGTGCCCATATAAGGACCTACATTGGCCCAATAACGCAGCCTATTGATTTTGGTGAACATCGGTCCATGTTTAGACCTAGTGCCCATATAAGGGTCCTACCAAAATTATACTGTTTATACGCTGCAGGTCGCAAATATTAAGATATTTTGATGAAATTTGGTACATAGACCTATGTTGGCCCAAGGACGAAGCCTATTGATTTTAGTGAACATCGGTCCATGTTTAGAACTAGTGCCCATATAAGGGTCCCCCCAAAATTGGCTTGGTTACAAACTGCAGGTCGCAAATATTAAGATATTTTAATGAAATTTGGTGCGCTGACTCACATTATAGAAAATTTTGACACAAGCCCCATTTTAACCCATTCGAATTTCGGATCCAAACAATACACCAGACTGGTGTAGGGTATTGTATAGTCGGCATGCCCGACTTTAACCTTTTTACTCGTTTAATATGATTTTATATGCAAAAAATCACGTGAAAATTATCTGGCTATGGAGTAATTAACTCTTAATTTGCAGATAACTAAATTTGATGTTGAACTATATATTAATTTGTATGGGATCATATAGAAAGTTATACAAAATTACAAGAAGATATTTTTGGTATGACGACACATACAGTCAGGCACGTAGCTTGGGGGCTCGAGCCCCCCCCCCCCCAAATGATTTGACAAATTTTGAAACGTAACAAACTACGTCGAAGGCAACAACATTTTTTAAAAAATGTAATAAAAGATATTTATTTATAATATATTTATTTTAAATAAAATAGACTCTAAATCCGATTGCGAAAACTGCTTTCTAAAAATTTTTTAAAACTTTTTGGTGGCCATAGAAACTGTTTTTTTATGGGTTTTTTTTTTGGAAAAATCTTGAATAGGTGTGTGTGCTAGGTATAATCAAAGAGGTTAGAAAATAAATAGAATGCAATCCTCTCTTTTAATGAAAAAAAAATTTATAAAATTTAATTGATAAGTGGCTATTTGTTATTGTTACTACTAATAGTTTTCTTTATATTTATTATAAGATAAACATACAATTGATAAATTAACCTTTGGTTTTCCTTAAAAATTACAGGTTTCCTGCTTGCATGCACAATCTGTTACTATAGGGTGATAATTTTTAATAATTCGACATTTTACAATTTTTTTTCCACCCTAAGTTAAGCATTATAATGTTGGCTTTTTATAATTTTTTTTTTAAATTAAAATTACACAGTACAACAAAATAAGGAAAATTTGATTCATCGGGATTGCGATATGTCATTTCTAATAGATTTTGGGACGCAGATCACGAATATGGCCCAATTTTAAAGTTAGCTATAGTTTAAGAAATATTTGCAAAAACGTTTTTGTAGGAAAATTAAATTTTTTAATAAACTTTGTGCAAAAAAATATAAAATGGAAGGGTAATAATACTATTTTTTGCAACATTTTAAAATGATGAAGTATGTCCTTTAATTTGATATATTGCACGTTTTGACAGCTGCGATAATATTCCCTATATATGCATTTAAAATTTAAATTTCTCTTTTTTCACGATTTCGTTAATAAATAATCTGCGATGAAAGGAATATATAATATTTGAATTTGTACCTTTAGTAAATATCTCATGTTACTTAATTTAGCAAAAAGAATTCGCATTTCCTGTTTTATTTTTAAGTTAGTATTGACTAAACCTGAAAAATACTGACTTTTTTAATACCTAAAAATTAAGGAGTCTGTGGCAAATCTTAAAATATAAAACCCAGATAAAACCATTCAGAAATATAAAACATATATTTTCTAATCAATCTCAATCAAGTTTTAGACAATTGAAATGCAAATTTCGAAAAAATAACGATTTTAAAATTCAAAAATGTACTTTATTTCATATAAAATTTATTTGAAATAAAAAAGATGTAAAATGTGTATTCAGATTGAATTTTCTGCAAATCTTGATGCAGAAGTTGTGATTCTTTTGATAAAAAGAATTTAGTGGAATATGATTTACATCATACGTAAAGATTTTGCAAATCCGATTAAGGGATTTTATTAAATTTGCAAAATAGGAAAATAAGTGAAGTTTTCACTTTAATTGCAATTATATCCTAGATCCTTTACCTAATCAAAATAAGTTGATATGTTTCTAATAGCCCAAAGTCTATATTTTTAAACCATATTCAAAATTATTCGTGGTTCAGTCAGGTATATGAATAAATAAGAAATCTTAACAAAAAACTGTCTTTTTGCTAAAAGTTAAATTGGCAAATATTTCAAAAACTAGAGCTAATTTTGAAATTTGGTGTTGAAATTCGTGATATTCATCCTAAAATCTATCATAATTGATATGTCGCATGCCCGATGCATTTTTAGTGTTGTACTGTGTTATTAACCGTCCGTGAAAAAGAGTACTTCAGGAGAAACAAGAAATTTATTCTGGAAGTGACTGTAAATTAAATACATATATAAATTCGGATTTGGCCCAAGAAGCTTCTTCTAGTATATTTAACAAAACTAGATTCTGCTGTTTTAGAAGATCTTCCAAAATTATCATCGCGGTCAGAATCAATGTTTCAAACGCGAAATGAAAGTACACTATTTCTAAAAGTCACAAAGACGCACTATAAGTTGCTTTTTATTCATATTGTTTGTTATTAGCAGTTTGGTGTTAAAAATTGTCGAAATCTATTCTATTTTCCTAATTCTAACACAATCCACTAGCATAAGTAGGAGGCATCGCCTGAGTGTTAGTCTGTCGTATAAAAAGTGAGTAAAAATGTAAGGACACCCAAAATCAAACATTTTGTACAAACAAAAAATCGGAATAAAAATGACTAGAATTGGGCATTATAGATCACAATTCATTTCAATCAATTTTATTTTTGAACTAGTGTATTCTTCTAGTTCATTCGAGAAATTTTTTCAGTTGTTCATTTACTAATATAAAAGTCTTTAAAAATTCTTGCTGAACAAAGAGCTGAATCCAGCAGAATCTGTTTGCTAAACATTAGAAAGATACAAACAGCAAGAAAAAATCTGTTAAATTTACAAAATTTCAGCTATATTTTAATTAATCGAAAATGAGAATTTACCCTGCTAAAATCAGCAAAAAATTTACTGGAAATTAGTCGACTAAACCATCACAAAGAATTTTAAATTTTTATTTTTTTTCCCAGTAAAAATATGTGTAAGTCATTCAAAACAAACAACTTTTAAATTGGTTACAATAGAGCGATAAGTGCTCTTTTTCTGTTTCGAATATATGTGCTTTAAAACAACTTTCAAAAATGTATATATAATGTTGTTTTTTTCTTTGTAAATGCATTTGTTTGTAAATTACGAATTTATTAGAGATTCCATTTTTTATCTCTAAAAAAGCAAAATAGTTAATTTTATTAACGTACTTTATTAATTTACGATTATTTACATATTTTTTAATTATTCGTACATATTTTAAAAAATACTTCAATTACAGTTCCCATTTAAAAAGGGAAGGAAATAAAGAATCTCCTGGACTTTGACCCAAATATGAATTCTTCTTTTCACTAAATGCAAATATATAAAAGTTAGCAATTAAAATGTATTTTTAAGGCTCTATGAAGTCGCTCGCGTGCTTTTGCACCGTGCACCAAAGAAATATGTTAATAAAATTTGTTGCAATGTTAACATATTTTATCGTTTAAAACAGACCAATCAAGAGGTTTGTTAACATATGTTGGTCCCTTACCTTTGCTTATACATAAAAAGTTCTATAAATGTCGTCTTCGAAATATGTCTGGGGAAAAACTGTCCTCCAACGGTTCTCGGATTCTTTAATGAATTTAAAGCTAAAATTTCAATCATAGATATGCGGCTTCAGCAAATTTATAATGATGCCCTTCCCAGCAAAATATAGGTAATGACAGCTCATTGCTGTCTGCATTACCAATAATGATATATCATTACCTTTTGCATTATTTTGTAATATAAAATAATGACTTCCTAATAACGGCCTATTGTAGTCATTGCTTTTAAATATAAAATAATGACTTACTCGCAATAGTTTAAATAAGTACTTTTTACAAAGTTAAATTTTATACATTTATATTTATTACATGTAAATATGTTGTGTTAAAATTTTTATGACGAGTTCTAAAATAACACTCTAGCAAAAACTTTAATTTCTCTGAATGTATTTCCTGAAGCTAATAGTATTTGTGTAACTCCTTATTTTTAAGAATCAAGTAAGCAGTCGGATAACCACTTATAATTCAACTTTTTGTAAGCATGTTTGTAACCACTTATTATTCAGAATCTCATAACTACTTACTTCTCATTTTTTCGTAAGCGAGCGGGTAAGCGTGACTACTTATAAAAACGACCACGCCAAACAAAAATAATGAGTTTAGACGCCAAAAAATAAGTTGTGCGGAGCCATGAATTTCTATTATAAAACCACTTATTTGGTAATGAAAGATTTTGCTGGGTTATTACTGTAGAGTCGTAAAATGTCGATGCTTTTCTTTCCTTTATTTGTTAAAAAAAAAATATATATATGAAAAAATAGTTTCCTGGTACCTACGCTTTAATATTCTGAAAATTCCTTGAGTAATGTTTTTAAAAAAATTAATCAGAGGGTTACATATAACTTAAATATGCCCAGTTTTTAGAATGTAGATTATCTTTAAACCTAGTTTAACGCAGTTTATAACTGGAATACTGCTACTAAAATCTATTTTATTTTCTTTCAATGCAGACATAAATTCTAAACGAGAAAAAGTTGTTCAGGCAAATTTTTGTTAATAAACTTGAAATGGCTGATATAATTCGTTTTCGGTTTAACTAAACCAAGTTTAACTGACATCCCAAAAACTCGTTTTAGTGTATTAATCTTATTTAGTTTTAAGACTAAGTAAACATGTTACAAACTTCTTAATAAAAACTGTTGAACAAAAATTTTAAAAAATTTTAGTTTTGTCTAATTTTGACTTAATCTTAAATATTGCCCTACAAATAATAATAAATTGAAGCTTTTGTTACACAATAGGTTCAGAAATGGGTTCTGTAAGGGTTAAACTCAAGGAAATTGAGCCCTTGTGACATGTCACAAGACAAATCCTAGGACAGGTTACTGAACTCTCATAAAAAACAAAGTTCAGGGACCTGTCCTGGGATTTGTCTTGTGACATGTCACAAGTCAATTTCCCCCTCCTATGACAACGCCATGTAAAAGTGACCAGTCTATTTCATATAAAGGGGCCAGTTCGGTGACAGTTTGTTAAAATTTCCCGTAGGGATATAACAATTTCTTTACTGCTCTTTTTACACTAATATTCAGAATATTTTTTTTAGCCAATATTAGCAAGGTAAATTTGCAATTCAATTAAATTTAACTCAAATATAACTAAAAAAGTTGTATTTTTGCTGTACTTATCTTGTTAATATTTAGCAAAAAGATTAACTAATTTCAAAAGCTTTCTGTGCTGGGCCACTTGTAACTAATTTGAGTACCTTTTTTGCTATTTTTTCAGGATTTTTCTATCAGTATAAGATTATATTATGTCAGTGGGTTGTTTGATAATTCCGAATAAAATAAAGAAACCGAAAAGAACAGTTGAAATTTAACTTATTCGTCAACGCGAGAGAGCTCCTTACTGTAAAAATGTGCAACATTTTTGGGCTTTCGCGCCACACAGATATTTCAAGAGATTATAAAATAAAAAACCGAGCTAATTTTACAAAATGCTCTGGAATTTTACTTTCATTTCGCGTTGGAACCATCGGGCTTGAAATTATTGTTGCGCTTTAAAATTAGTCTAAGATCATATTGGAATGGCGCACTCCATTGCAAATCAAAATAATAATGATGTAACTTTTAATATTTAATCTTTCCAATAATCTATAAAATTGTAATAAAACCCCAGCAAAAAAGAGATGCCGAAGCAGTAGAAAAAGCACTATAATTGATTATCTAGATGTATTTCTTTTTTAACAGAAACACTAATGATTTTAACATTGAGTTGTCATAGGAGAGGAGTACTCCAACTTCAAAATTTTTTCAGTACTTATTGAACGAGTGCAAAAAAGCTCTTTTTCACCAATTAAAAGTAAAAAACCTCTGATATTACACATCTTAAAATCCATTGATCATAAAAATCTTGAGTTCCCGAGTAAAAAAAATTATAAGCATATGTGGCATATATTACAATATATAATTAGACATGTCGTTATGTATAACCATATATAATTATATATGACGTTTTTTCACAAAATTTTTCCTTATATTATGCAATATATAATTTCATCTAATTAGATATCGGCCTTCATAATATTAGATATGGCATATATAATTATATATTACATGACATGGTTGATCTTATTGCATATATTGTTATATATAGAACTATATCTTAATATATATGGTGGCATTTTAGCAATATATAATTATATATGGTGACAGTTAAACTAGATATTATCATATTTAAACAATATATGGTCATATATGGTATCTCATAACAAAATCTTTAATTCAGTTCCAGATATGATAATATATGGTACTATATATAGTGCGATATATATTTATATATGGTGCTATTTAAGCAATAAATTAGCATATACCGTGACATTCAAACCATATATTATCACATATGGTGACATTCAAACCATATATTATCATATATGGTACCATTTAAAACATATATTATTATATATGGTGCCATTTAAATAATATATGGCCATATATGGTACCTCATGATCAAAATTTTTAATACAGTTCCAGATATGATAATATATGATACTATATATAGTGCCATATATATTTATACATGGAGTTATTTAAGTAATATATTACTATATATGGTGCCATTTAAACCATATATTATCATATATGGTGCCATTTCAACAATATATGCTCATATATGGGACCTCATGAACAACATTTTTAATACAGTTTCAGATATAATAATATATGCTACTATATATGGTGCAATATATATTGATATATGGTATCATTTAAACAACCCGAGTAAAAAAAATTGATCTCGCGCAATATCTAATTATATCCAATTTGATATTGTTTAAGATCTGCTATAATATCTACCCGAGTAAAAAAAATTGATCTCGCGCAATATTTAATTATATCCAATCTGATATTGTTTAAGATCTGCTGTAATATCTAGCTGATCCAATTAGATCTCAAAATTGGGTGTATCCAATCATATCGTATTAGATCCCATTGTATATATGGGGATAAACTAAGATCAAGTTATATCTCAAATTGGGAGGTCCAGTGATATCTTTGGGGATAAACCTAGATCTATTTTGATCCGAAAATTGGCGGATCCAGCTATATATTTGCGGATATTTTTAGCTCTAATTTGATCCGAAAAATGGCGGATCCAATTAGATCCAGCTATATATTTGGGGATAAACTTAGATCTAATTTGATCTCAATTTTGGCAGATCAAATTAGATCCGGCAATATATTTGTGGATAAACGTATATCTAATTTGATCTGAAAAAGTGGCAGATCGAATTAGATCTAGCTATATATTTGGGGATAAACTTAGATCTAATTTGATCCGAAAAATGGCACATCGAATTAGATCCAGCAATATATTTGTGGATAAACTTAGATATAAATTGATCTGAAAATGGCAGATCAAATTAGATCCAGCAATATATTTGGGGATAAATTTGGATCTAAATTTATCAGAAAAATGGCAGATCGAATTAGATCCAGCAATTTATTTCGGTATTAAAATGGCAGATCGAATTAGAAACAGCAATATATTTGGGGATTGACATCTAAAAGTATCCATAAAAATGACAGAAAATTAGATGCCGCATTATATTTGGGTACTACGTAAGATCTCCATTTATTTGGGATTAAATAAGAACCCAGACATATATTGCCAACTGTTCAAAAAATAATAGACTGGCAGAACACTGATTGTATAAAAATTACAATATTTTGTTAAAATAAGGTTTAAACTCAGAAGGGCTCGAGTTCAATATGCATTTCTTTTAGAAAATGAATTTCTTTTTATAAAATTAAAATTTTTTTTTCTATAAATTTTTTTTATAAAATTATATATTTATTTTTTTATTAAATTGAAATCTTTGAATAAAATAATTTTATTTACATCTTTTTGACGCTCTACACCATTTCCATTTGTATTAATTGTTTTAAGATTTATCAATTGTATTTCAGAAATAATCAATTGAATTTCAGTTTTATCAATTGTGTTTCAGAACTCATCAATTATTTTTCACATTTATGAATTGTATTTCAGAACTAGTCAATTGAAGTTCAGTTTTATCAATTGTGTTTCAGAAATTATTAATTGTATTTCCGAAATTCACAACTGTATTTCAGAAATTATCAAACTGTATTTCAGAAATTATCAATCGTATTTATGAAATGTATTTGAGAAATTTTTCTCTATTAGCTATGAAATTCTGAAATAGATTTCATTATTTCTGGACACAACTAAATGAATAAATAATTAAATTTGCGTAATATTGTAGTTTCTGAAGTGCAAATAATATTTTGTGATGTACAATTAAAATTTTCTAAAATACATTTAATAATTTCTGGAATACCTTTTTTCGATGCTTATAAGTTAGCTCGAAATGCTTTTATCATTCATTTAATTTGTAGCTATCACACATCTATAACAAGTCTCGTTAGATTAGAGTGTAGAGGTCTTGGCTGACAATCTGGTGGACTGGGTTAAATTTCATGTTTTTAAAAGCAAATATTAAAAAAAGTTTTCTCAATTTTTTCAAAAATGTTTTTTGAAATCTATTTTTTTGCCAAGATAGTTAATGCAACGTTCTGCCAACGCATAACTGACCATCGCCAACGGTTTGCCAGCATTGTGCCGATTATATTTTTCTGTCTGGGATGTTAAACTTAAACCTATTGTATATTAACATTAATTAACACTATATTTTTATTTTTAGGAAATACATTTTTATTTTATTATAAGTTAACATTAAATTAAATTTTAGATAATGGCACCAATTTGTAGTTGTAATTATTATATATTAAATCGTATATTCATAAACATTCTATACAGTTAGACGAGGTTTATGGAACTATTTAACTTTATAAAGTGTTAATAAATTATAACTTAAATGTACATATATATATGTTAAATGAACCTGAACAAATTGTTGATATGGACCCACAAATTGTATCTCAACTGATATTGGAATTATTATACCATTACCATACATCAATATATATTAAATGATATGCATATATTACAATATATGACACTGTATTATAAATATTGTTAATGAAGTAACATATCTGATAATATTTTTTATAGCGCCATACATAGTTTTACATTATTCAAATTAAACCATATATGGAATTGTATTCAAAATGTTGTTGATGTGGTACCAAATTTGACCATATATTGTTTAAATTGTGCCATATATGACAATATATTGTTTAAATGATACCATATATGTCTATATATTAATATTGTTTAAATGACACCATATATCAATATATGGGACTATATATGGTAGCATATATTATCATATCTGCATCTGTATTAAAAATGTCGTTCATCAGGTACCATATATGAGCATATATTGTTGAAATGGCACCATATATGACAATATATGGTTTAAATGGCACCAAATGTGGTAATATATTGCTTAAATAACACCATATATAAATATATATGGCACTATATATGGTACCATATATTATCATATGTGGAACTGTATTAAAAATATTGTTCATGAGGTACCATATATGGGCATATATTGTTGAAATAGCACCATATATGATAATATATGGTTTAAATGGTACCATATATGATAATATATGGTTTGAATGGCACCATATATGATAATATATGGTTTGAATGGCACCATATATGATAATATATAGCTTAAATAAGTCCATATATAAATATATATCGCACTATATATAGTAACATATATTATCATATCTGGAACTGAATGAAAGATTTTGTTTATGAGGTACCATATATGACCATATATTGTTTAAATGGCACCATATATGATAATATCTAGTTTAACTGTCACCATATATAATTATATATTGTTTAAATGATACCATATATAATTATATATTGCTAAAATGCCACCATGTATATTAAGATATAGTTCTATATATAACTATATATGCAATAAGATCAACCATATTATGTAATATATAATTATATATGCCATATCTAATATTATGAAGGCCGATATCTAATTAGATGAAATTATATATGGCATAATATAAGGAAAATTTTTCGGAAAAAACGTCATATATAATTATATATGGATATACATAACCACATGTCTAATTATATATTGTAATATATGCCACATATGATTATATATAATTTTTTTTACTCGGGAATATATTACCACATGTGGTGACATTTAAACCATACATTATGGTGCCATTTCAACAACATTTTTAATACAGTTCCAGATATGATAATATATGCTACCATATATAGTACCATATACTTTGATATATCGTATCATTTAAACAACCCGAATAAAAATAGTTACATATAGTCATATATGTGATTAAGTTATATCTGTATAAATATACAGTTTCATCCGAAGAATGGCCCGATATATTTTTATCAATTGTTTATAAATTTTTATCTAATTGTATCAGTTTAGATCAGACCTGATTAAATTATGTGTTAATCAGATGAAATTGTATCCGATTTTTGACTTGATGCAATTTTATCGGTTTATATGTAATGGTGTCAGGTTTGATCGTAATTGGTTCAATTTTATATAAATAATAAAATATAATTGTATCCGACATTTACCTTATACAATTGTATTAAAGTTTTAATCTGATATCAGGTCAAAATTGGGATATAACTATATAATTTTGTATACAAATATATCTATTTGGACCTAAACTGATACCATGTGATATAAACCAATAAAATTGTATCAGGTCAAAAATCAGATACAATTTCATCTGATTAACACATAATTTAATCAGGTCAGATCTAAACTGATACAATAAGTTAAAAACTGATAAACAACTGATACAATTTTATCGGGCCATTTTTCGGATCAAATCGTACATGGATGACTCTAAGTTATATAATACCATATAAAGCTCCATATTATTTTTTTTAATAGGGAACATACCATATATGGTGCCATTTAAACAGTATATTGTCATATAAGGTGCAATTTAAGCAATATATGGTCATAAATGGTAACTCAACTACAATATTAACTGTATTTCAAAAGCTATTAATTGTATTTCAGAAATTTTAAATGTATTTCAGAAATTAATGAATGTATTTCAGAAATTTATTAATTGTATTTCAGATATAATCAAATCTATTTCAGAACTTGTTGATGGTTTATCATAGTTAATAGAGAAAAATTTCTAAATTACATTTTATAATTTCTGAAATACAATTGATAATTTCTGAAATACAGTTTGATAATTTCTGAAATACAGTTGTGAATTTCGGAAATACAATTAATAATTTCTGAAATACAATTGATAAAACTGAAATTCAATTGCTTATTTCTGAAATACAACTGATAAATCTTAAAAACAATTGATGCAATTGGAAATGGTGTAGAGCGTTAAAAAGATGTAAATAAAGTTATTTTTTTAAAAAAAATTCAATTTAATAAAAAAAATATAATTTTATAAAAACATTTATAGAAAATAAAATTATAATTTTATAAAAAGAAATTCTTTTTATAAAAAAAAAATGCATAACCGTGAACGGTTTCAAAGAGTATACATAATAAAGAGATTGCAGGACTCTCTATCACTGAGAAAGCATTTGTGCCATTATGTGCCTTGGAACAGAAACATACTCAAACCAATATCACCCAGCTAACATGGCAATACGAAGAAGGTTCTCCGAACATATCGCCAGGAAGAAAACATTTATTGCCGGCAATATCAATTTCGTATTCCGGAAGTTTCCTCCGTCGGAAACAACTGTTACACTAAAACAATACTTCCAGGCAATATGAAAGCAATAACTCATATGGAAGTTAAAAGGGATATCGCTAAATAAACTCCCGGTACAATAAAAAAACGATTTATTTTTTTTCATTATTAAATTTAAGGTCGAAAAACAATATCTGCATACATAATCCATTGACCAACTTATAAATTATCTTGATTTCATCTTAGCCGATTTTTCCCGCGCAAATGATCTCAACTTTTCACGACTTTATTTCCTATATATCTTTTGATTGTTTTTCTACAAATTTAGTTTTAATTTTTTCCAAATTGATAAGAGATTTCAAACATATTTGTTTTATCTTCCAAATGATATTGCCGCAATATTGTCATAAAAAGTTATGAAAAAACATAAAGTTTATTTTATTCCAAATATCGCCGAATTATCTTCCAAGTGATAAAAGGAAGACAATTTCAAAATAAATACTACTTCATTATTTTCATTCAAATGACAAATAGAAGATATCGCTTTAATATCTTCTTGGAAGGTATCTGATAAATGTTTGTAGGGTCATTATGTGCGCTCTTTGTATGACTCAAAAAGTCGATTGTAACCAGGGATGGAAAATAATAATTTAGTTATAAAAATCAAGAATGGAGCTATGGAATTATACTATTCCAACAGTATTATAGCCCTAGAGTATGAATTTTAAAAAACCATACGTAAAAAATTGCAAAATAATATCGGAATGCGAAAAAAGGCTTTGGGTTACAAAAAATAAATTAAAAGATTTACATTCTGCAAACGATGCCAAAATTTTAATTTTTTGCAACTTATCACTAAACTTTCTTTTATGAAATGGGCATTATACTCCGTAGATTATAAATTTAAAAAACTGCACTTAAAAAATTGCAAAATAATAGAGGAACGCGAAAAAAGACTTTGTGGTAGAAAAAAATAATTAAAAAACTCAATCAGAGATTAACAATATGCAAATGAATAAAATGACGCAAAAATTTTCATTTTTGCAAATATTTTTTTTGTTGTATGAAATGTGTATTATAGTTCCTAGATTATAAAATAAAAAGAAACGTACTTAAAAAATTGCAAAATAAAAGCGGAATGCGAAAAAAGACTTCGTGGTACAAAAAATTAATTAGGAAACGTAATCAGAGATTTAGATTCTGCAAACAAATATATTGATGCAAAAATTTTCCTTTTTGCAAATTTTATTTTTCGCGACTTTTTTTGCAACTACCACCAAACTTTGTTGTCTGAAATGTGTATTATAGCCCCTAGATTATAAATTAAAAAAAACCCACGTAAAGAATTGCAAAATAATAGAGGAATTTGAAAAAAGACTTTATGGTACAAAAATTTAATCCCTAGGTTATATACATATTTAAAAAAACCGCACTTAAAAGGTAGCAAAATAACGGCGGAATTCGAAAAAGGCTTTATGGTATAGAAAATGAATTAAAATAGGTAATCAGCGATCGACATTCTGCAAACGAATATATTGTTGCAAAAATTTTGCTTTTTGCAAATGTTTTTTTTCGCAATTTATGCTAATATTTGCTAATATCTAAATATTTAATTTTAATTTTTTTTAACGAGCCAAAGAGGAATCTATTTTTTAGTTACTTACATTTTTAAATATGTAAGAGCGATCTAACATTTTTTGGTATAAGAGCCCGATTAAGTAAGCCTTTTCCATCCCTGATTAACCAGTCGGAGTTCGTTCTTGTTCCAAGCCGCATAATATTTTTTCAAATAAAAAATATTGAGAAAGTTGCAAGGCCATTGACGGTATCGAACTCGAGACCTTCTGAGTTTAAACCTTATTTTAACAAAATATTGTAATTTTTATAAAATCAGTGCTCTGCCAGTGTATTATTTTTTGAACTGTTGTCAATATCTGTCTGGGATCTTATTTAATCCCAAATAAATAGAGATCTTACGTAGTATCCAAATATAATGCGGGATCTAATTTTGTCTGTCATTTTTCTGGATAGTTTTAGATGTCAATCTCCAAATATATTGCTGTTTCTAATTCGATCTGCAATTTATGGGATAAATTAATATCCTACCAAATCCCCAAATATATCACTGGATTTAATTCGATCTGCAATTTATCGGAAAAGTTAAGACCTTACGCAATCCCGAATTATATTACTGGATCTAATTTGATCCGTAATTTTTTGGATACCCGAGTAAAAAAGAGTATATATAACATATATTTTTTAATATTAAAATATATGATAATATAAAATATTGTTTGCAACTTTATATGTTTTTATATGATGATATATTAGAAAAACTTTTAGAAATTTTCTCATATGTAATTATATTAAATCATATATCAGTATTTGGTTTATTGAAAATTTTTTATATAAGAATATATAATTGATAAAACCGTTAAAAATTTTATATATAAATAGATACGAAAAATATTTTTGATTTTATTTTATATATTACAATAGTTAATCTCAGACACAAGTTCGAAACTCATTTCATCAAAAACTATGTTTTTTGTTTTATTAAATTTTTTCATTAAATTAATATTTTCTGAGCTTTCTTATTTTTAAGTTTTTTTTTAATTTAAAAACTCGAATTTAAAAAAAATTAATATTTAAGATCATGACCCGGCTCGTAATGGGTTAATAAGTCTAGGCATGTTGCATACAATAGGTAAGGTATTTCAAGTACCTTTCCAACGACATATATATTTTGTTCTGGTCCGATAAGTTTTGAGTGTAGAAATAGGACATTGAATATTGTTATAGATCATTTTCCGTATTCAAAATGACTTATTATCAACAGTAACCTGCGGCTGGTAGTGTATAGGACGTGAAATCCTGCTGCCCTCTAATACAAATTTTTTTTTATCATTTAAATTTAATCATATCGTATTGTATTAAATTATATCCAATTTGATCGGGACAAAACTCGGATATAAGTTGATCATTTGATATAACTTTGTATCCTTGTAAATATAATTATATCCAAATTGATACAATTTAATATAACCATTTTTCGGATGAAATTATATCCAGTTACATATTACAAATATATCCATTCATATATAATTTTATATAAACTTTTTTACTCGGGTAAATTTAGATCTTACTTAATCCCCAAATATATTGCTGGATCTAATTCGATCTGCCATTTTTCGGATCAAATTAGATCTAAGTTTATCCACAAATATATTGCTGGATCTAATTCCATCTGCCTTATTTCGGATCAATTTAGATCTAAGTTTACACAAATATATTGCTAGATCTAATTAGATCTGCCAAAATTGCGATCAAATTAGATCTAAGTTTATTCACAAATATATAGCTCTATCTAATTCGATCCGCCATTTTTCGGGCCAAATTAGATCTAAGTTTATCCACAAATATATAACTGGATCTAATTCGATCTGCCATTTTTCGGATCAAATTAGATCTTGGTTTATCCCCAAAGATATCATTGGACCTCCCAATTTTGAGATATAACTTAATCTTAGTTTATCCCCATATATACAATGGGATCTATATCATTGGATACACCCAATTTTGAGATCTAATTGGATCAGCTAGATATTACAGTAGATATTAAGCAATATCAAATTGGATATGATTAGATATTGCGCGAGATCAATTTTTTTTACTCTGGTTATTATTACTGGAAAGTGTTGTTTCGAAGCCAATTTGTGACCAGTCGGATACGATTGGTATTTGTGACCTCACCTCTGATATTACACATCTTAAAAACCGTTGATCATAAGAAAATTCTTCACAAAAAAATTATATTTTTTTTATTTTACAAAAGTTTTTTATTGCCGCCATCGGGTATCTAACTTACGACCTCACGATTGCTAGTCTAGCGATCTACCGCTGAGCTATTCTTTGATAGGAAAGTTGAGTGACATGAAAACATCACTTTGTTACTGTGAGATATTTTTCCTTATTCTTTCCAATTCAATATTGTTTTCAGTACTATTTTTACAGGTGCATAAAAAACAAATTCGCACCATTTTTTTATATATACATATTTTTAGAAATTAAAAAAATATTGAATTTAAACAAATTAATTATAAATATTAAAAAAAAAATTAATAGAATAAGAAAAAGATAAAAAAAAGTATTGGTCCCGCCGGGAATCGAACCCGCGACCCTATGTTTGGAAATGCCAAATGATACGAAAATCACTTTTTACGATTAGGTACTTTTAGAGCAATTACTCTTTAGAAGCAATACTTAAGTGATTTTTTGGATGTTGTTCAGAAGTAATTCTAAAAAGGCTGTAAAAATATACTAACGGATATTTTAAAAATAATGAAAGAAGTGATTTGTTGATGTTGTTCAGAATAGCTTCTAAAAAAGCAGTAAAAATACACTAATGGATACTTGTGAAGTAGTGAAAGAAGCAGTTGGTAAAGCACTACATCCAATTTTTTTTTGCTGATACCTTTTAAAATTAATATCGAACAAGGAAACCGCACAAACAAATTAAAAATTTGTCCAAAAAGAATTAAAATATAATTTTACTGTTAAAATCAAGTAACAAAACTATGAGATACAGTATTTAAATTGTTTAACCGATTTTTTACCAACATATCTCTAAAGACACGTCTACCTATCCTTCTACGAAGTTTTGTCAGAAAACTCGCACGGAATCCATGTTTAGTAGAAAATGGGTAAAACTTCATATCACAAACGAATTGCAGAAAATTTTAAATATTGACAAGAAACTGAAATTTTTGAAAATTTAAATCACCTAGAAATCAAAATACACCTGAAATATATAATTTAGTTTAGAAAATGAGTTAGAAATTAAATTTTTCGTTATGGTTATTAGACATTTTTAGTTGTAATATTAAACAAGTTTTAAAAACCTTTAGGCCCTTACATATATTATTACGTTCTTACAAATATTTTTATAAAATTTTCTGCTTCTGTCTACCATTAACTTTTCTTTTTACTATTAAAAAAAATTGTAAAAGGGACAGCTGGTGCAATGATAAACAAATAACACCATTGTGAAAATTCTAAATTTTAATTAAGCAAAGAAATACACAAAATAAAATTTTCTATATATAAAAATTAACTGAACGAAGTCAAAAAAAACTTTTAAATGAAAAAATCTGTATTTCTGTGCGATTTTTGGGACTAAAACTATACGTATTTTAATTATTTTTCTTTTAAATATTTTTGGGTTAGAAAAGTGATTTTGTGCGTTCCCGTACTTTTGGGTAATTTTGTCATTTATATAGAGGATTTCGTGGTTATTTTCAATTTATTGAACTTCTTTACATAAAAAGTAAAGGAGCGCACTTATTTAACTTAAAATAAAGAGGTTTTTTTAAGTTTTATAAGCTTTCCCAGTAAACAAAAAAAAAAAACGGGAAAAATTAAACAAAAAATTTTTGAAAAGCCCCCCCCCCCCCCCCCCAAATAAATTCCTAGCTACGTGCCTGCATACAGTGTTATATAACTTAGTATCGAACCATATATAATCATATCGGTTACTACATATATTTTGATTAGTTTTATATGGCTTATGTAGTTATATATGAAGTCAGATTTGGAGATATGTAATAACATCAATTACCATATAAAAAAATCGTTGAAAAAATAATATCAGATGTACACTCATAAAAAAAGCCGTACAAATAGTTAAAAATTCTGCTAAAATAACAGGAAATAGTACCTGTATATGCGCCAGCAGAATTTTCAATGAAGTTGAGAATTATGGTCTGCTAAATTAAGGTAAGCTAAATTTTACACACTGCTAAATACACAGACAATCCTAGTTAGCTTAGCTAAGAAATTTGAGCTTAATTCAACAGAAACATTACCAGATTTAACTGAAAATTTATGCTAAAATGTCGCTTACAGTCTTGGTTTTTGGACTCTACGGATGTGTCCCGATACAGGCCCAAGTTAATTTTTGGGAGTATAGGTGGCTTATAAAGATTGTTAAGTTCATAGTATCGAATTTTTGTTCATTTTGCTCTATCTCACTTAGCTTCCGAGATATAAGCCATTTTGTGATTATACAATAAAAAATTATGAAAATATAGCGCCATCTCTATATGATATTGATAGCAGAGAAACAAAAATATAAACTTTGGGAAATAATTGGCTGAAAAATTTGTAAAATTAAAAAAACATAAATTACTAAAAATTAGGATGCAAAGTTAGTTTAAATACGGATAAAAGTAATTGTTATGCTAAATGGGATTTACATAATATTAGTTCAACCCCAAATTTTAAGGCAAAATAACAGAAAAAATCAGTTCATTTGCTCCAGAAAGCGTTTAACAGACTTGTGTACTAACTTTTTTTTATAAGTGTAGTTGTATATAATGATATGTGTCTTAATGTGACTCCATTCACCGTTATATATAACCCAATCACATTTTATATGATAATATATAACTATTTTTACCCGGGTTTATATTTATAAAAAGAAATCGAACTCGAGACCTTCTGAGTTTAAACCTTATTTTAGCAAAATATTGTAATATTTATAAAATCAATGCTCTGCCAACGTATTATTTTTTGAACAGTTGGCAATATTTGTCTGGGATCTTATTTAATTCAAATAAACGGAGATCTTACGTAGTAGCCAAATATAATGCGGGATTTAATTTTATCTGTCATTTTTGTGGATAGTTTCAGATGTCAATCGCCAAATATATTACTGTTTCTAATTCGATCTGCCATTTTAATACCGAAATAAATTGCTGGATCTAATTCGATTATGAGATAAATTAAGATCTTACCAAATCCCCAAATATATCACTGGATTTAATTCGATCTGCAATTTATCGGAAAAGTTAAGATCGTACGCAATCCCGAAATATATTACTGGATCTAATTTGATCTGTCATTTTTCGGAGAAATATACATATATCTTACCAAATCCCAAAATATATTGCTGGATCTAATTAGATCTGCAATTTTTCGGATCAATTTAGATGTTGGTTTATCCCCATGTATATTGCTGGATCTAATTCGATCTGCTATTTTTCGGATAAATTTAGATCCAAGTTTATCCACAATTATATTGTTGGATCTAATTTGATCTGCCATTTTTCGGATCAAATGAGATCTAGGTTTATCCCCAAGGATATCATTGGATCTCCCAATTTTAAGATATATGTTGATCTTAGTGTACCCCCATATATACAATGGGATCTAATACGATATCATTGGATACACCCAATTTTGAGATCTAATTGGATCAGCTAGATATTACAGCAGATCTTAAAGAATATCAAATTGGATATGATTAGATATTGCGCGAGATAAATTTTTTTTACTCGGGTTTAAAGAAAATTTTCGTTAAAATTATGCTGGATCTAATTCGATCTACCATTTTTCGGATAATTTTAGATCTTACTAAATCCCAAAATAAATTTGCTGGATCTAATTCGATCTGCCATTTTTCGGATCGAATTAGATCTAAGTTTATCCACAAATATATTGCTGGATCTAATGCGATCTGCCATTTTTCGGATCAATCGAGATCTAAGTTTATCAACAAATATATTGCTGGATCTAATTCGATCTGCCATTTTTCGGATAAATTTAGATCCAAGTTTATCCGCAATTATATTTTTGGATCTAATTTGATCTCCCAATTTTAAGATATATGTTGATCTTAGCTTATCTACATATATATAATGGGATCTAATACGATATCATTGGATACACCCAATTTTGAGATCTAATTGGATCAGCTAGATATTACAGCAGATCTTAAAGAATATCAAATTGGATATGATCAGATATTGCGTGAGATAAAGTTTTTTTATTCGGTTATAAAGAAAATTTTCATTAAATTTATGAACAGGTAATTTGTGAAATTTAATAAATTTATTTAATGAAATTATGAAAAAAAAGTTATGGAAATTTTCATAATATTAATTAAATACAATATAATGAAATTCTTCATTGACTACATGAAAAAAGTTTTATGAAATTATGTCATTAGATATTGTCAAATACACTGTTAATAAAATTCTTTAAAAAGAAACCTTATCGCCATTTACCGGGTTTAAGACACCAACCATTTTGTCGAAAGTTGTCTAAATTTGGAGCACCCTAGTCCATATACATTCAAGGATCTTGTTGCCAACATAATTTCATTGAACTTTTACTCATTGTAAAAAAATCCTTTATTTTTCACTTATTTATATTATTTTCGAGCCTTTGTTTTGATTGTCTATTTGACTATTATATAAGTGTATAACAGCAATTATATACATTTTATATACATACATATGTATAAATAATAATGGTAATATTTACTTCATGTCATGCGCAATGTAATAATCACATTTAACTTTTATCATTTCACCGAAAAGCATTCCATGGCAGATTTAAGAAATGGAAGTGTATATAGTAACAACGTGTTGAAATAGTTTCGCGTGGTCTTTCTACATAACAACAGTTAAATCGTATAACTATGGAAGAATTGTCAAAGTTCGTAATTAAATCGTTTGAATGTTCGAAAAGTGAAATTCGGTCTGAAAATCAACTGATTAATGTTATGACAGAATTTCCAAATAAAATAATTACTAAACAAAATTGTGATAAAAATGATGATAACGAATCAATTGATGTCGATATAACAGATGTGTCCAGTGTCGAAGATTCGAAAGTATCTACGGAAATTATAGTTCATGATATAAAAGGGATACCTTTAGTGAAAAACGAAATTAAAAAAAAAGAAAGGCACATATTCTGTGTAAATATGAAAAAAGCATCTATGGCAAATATTGGATTGAAACCTAGAAATTGGTTATTAGCTGATTCTTATAAGGAAAATAAACCTCAAATATCATCTCAGTCAACAACTAATGGTAATATTAAATAGTACAAATTAATAAAAGAAATGTACTATTAATTTTTTTAATTAATATATTGTTTTGGCATTTTAAAAAAGTTTTTAATAGTTAAAACACCATTTCTGATAAAAATTTGTTTGAACAACAACAAATTTTAGAAAAGTTGGTATTCGGAAACATGAGTAAGTTGTTTGAAAAGTAAGTGTGAAACCCTTATTTTATAACTCTGATCACCAAAAAAAACCTTCTTATACACTATCGACTGCCAAGTTAAAATTTGTTTTCAAAATTTTCGCAAAATATACCATTTTTGAGAAAATTAAAAATTCCTACAGCCGACGGGTTGTTGAAAAATTATCATATAGAGACAATATAACAATTAACATATAAACAATACAATTTAATGGAAAATCACTGATGAAGCCTGTCCATAAAAAAGGCAGAAACTAGATCTAGTCTGATTTGAAAATTAATGTGTTTATAATTTTTAAAGAAAAAGCTTTATATTTCTTCTTAACCTCAAACCTACTAAATTCAAAATTTTCTTTAATACAGTGTTGTTTTAACGTCATATAGACCAGCTGTATTTAATATTGTAATTAATATGCATTTTATAAATTTTAATTTAGTAGGGTTTGAGGTTAAGAAGAAGAATAAAGCATTTTCTCTAAAAGTTATAAACCCGAGTAAAAAAAGTTATATAGAAAAATATATAACTTAACATGGACTAATTATATAGTCAAGTGTGACATACACTCTAATTAAATTCTGTTAAAATTTCCCAACTTATAGTAGGAAACTGAACTTCTACTATAAATTGGGTAAATTTACTCTATGTGCGTAATTGAAAAAAAAATACGCACATTGTGTTTAAGTTGGTTCACAAATAATTTGTAATTTTACATTGAAAGTGCGTAAAAATTAAATGAAATTTTAAAATTAGTGTGTTAATTTACTAAATTTGTGTGTAAAAAAACACGTTTCACGTGTAAATGTACGCATAAAATGCGTAAAAATCCACAAAAAATGCGCAAAAACCACAGAAAGTGCGTAAAAATCCAATAAAATGCGTACATTTACAACAGTTGTGCTAACTTCAAGCACCACCCAAAAATTTTTTTAAAATAAAATAAATTAATTTTTGGTACGTATTTTATTAATAATAATATCCGAGTCCTTCTCTCATAATCGTTTATGTCCCAATTAGTCGTTTTGGGATCTTAAGGCATTTGTATAAAATTCATATAAAATTTTGTTATAACTATTGAATGGGTGCAATGACTCCTGCTCAACAAAATGCTTTCTTTGAAAGGGAGGCAGTAACCGTCAACAATAACGGGAGAAAACGTGAGGTTTAGACTACCACATGCGTTAACAATAATTACCAAAAATAATTTCATGCTTATGTTGCTATTTCCAGACTCTAATGTGTTTGTGGAAATGTTGTAATTCACAAAAAATAATCCGTTTTCGCTTTTTTATATTATTTATAATTTTTTTTAAATTTTTTCCAATTTGAAATGTCAGAGTATTTATTACTATTATAGGATAGTATATTTACCAACTTTGTGCGTAAAAAATTTATTTAACAAAACAACAGTAATTTTAGGCACAATGTGTTTATTTATAAACACTTAATATCTAAAAATACTTTGTGTGTGTATTATTGTGTATGGAAGTGTCTATGAAAAAAGTTTACGCATTTTTTGTTTATATTTACCGAATTTTCGTAAAATTAAACAAAATTTTACCCATTTTATAGTAGTAAATTTACAAACATTTTTTAGAGTGTAATTATGCGCGGATATAATTATATGTAGCGTTTAGTTTTCAAAAATTTTATATATGATGTCATATATAGATCAGTATGAATATATATGTCCCCATATACATATATAAATATATGCCATAACTAGTTACATATGATATGACAATTTTAATACAGCGTCATATATAACACTGCATGACAAAATCTTGACTTTTAAAACTTAAAAGAGATCTGACCATCAATTCTATATACTTCCGACATGCTGATTACAATGGCGTCCCAGGTAAAAAATTTAATATGTTGTCTTATATAATTGTATCTCATTTGATAAGTTCCCATATATAACCACATACAATTTGATCCGAAAAATCGGTCATCTGCATGTGTCTAATTATATCAAATTAGATATAATTTTATAAAATTTCATCCGAGATTTGTCCATATCCAGGACATTTTTATTTTATATGATTAAATCAGATAATAGATAGGCTTTTTATGACTACAAGTAGGGAATGTATCCCGGGATTTCCGGGAAATTAAGCATTTTTCAGTTCCCGAATTCCCGGGAAATTGGACCGGGAATTCCGGGATTTCAAAAAATGCAGTATAAAATAATAAAGTTAATTATTTAAAATTTCCTTATGCAAAATTTTCTAACCTTTTGAAAATAGTAAACATTTTACATTAGGCTTGTTAATTTACTTACTACCATTTGCTACTTTTACCACAACTGTAAAAATTCAAAAAGTAACCAAAAGTGAAAGTAGTAAGATTTTCGAGTAACAGAACACACTGATTAGTTTTCAAGCCACTCAAATAGTGTTTGTATAAAAAATTTTGAATCGCACTTATTCTATACAGAAATAAAGACAAAATTTTCCATTGATTTTCAAAAATTTTCAAGCAAGTTAAAATTTGTTCCCATAATTTTTAAAATTTTTTTCGATTTTCTAAAATTATTTTCTGTATAAATTTTTTTTTTTTTTTTCACGGGCAAATTTTTTAGTCTAAAAATTAGGTTCAGTTTATTCAATTTTGAAAAATATATAATTAGACTTATAATTTCTGATATAAAATTAATTCTTTCCCACTACGAAAATTCCAAGAAAAACTAATTGAGCTTTTCAAGATCATGAAAATTTTAGATTTTATTTATAAAAATTTTTAAATTATTATAAAATATTTTTAATTTCTTTCCCTTGCGGTATCCCGGGATCCCGGGAATTCAAGACAAATTTTCCGCTTTCCCGGGAAATCAAAAAGTGTGGGATTGTGCATTCCCTAACTACAAGTTATGCTTAAAGGGTATTAAGTTGACAATTGAAATTTCTGAAGTTTAAACAATTTTAAATGCCCTAATTTTATAAAATAAAACATCACGATTAAAAATAGTTATATATTGTTATATATAATGTGATTGGGTTATATCTGACGTTGAATGGAGTCACATTAAGACAAATATCATTATATACAACTACATCTGATATTATTTTTTTAAAGAATTTTTGGTATGGTAATTGATGTTATTACATATCCCCAAATCTGACTCTATATATAACTACATAAGCAATATAAAACTTATCAAAATATATGTAGTGACCGATATGATTATACAGTTGGGCATCGATTAACCGTGATGGTTGGGACCGGAAGCATTCCGGATAATCGATTTTTCCGGTTAACTGAGGTAAAATTTAGTACGTTTTTAATATAAATGTTTGTTTAATTTAATCAATATACACACTTACAAAATGTAATGTTAATAAGTTTTTAATTACTATATATGGTCGACCGGCCTGCAAAATGTCACATGTGTTTTTTAATAGATTTTCAGGACAGCGAAAAAACTGTTACAAAATCTACTTTTAAGATATTTTATTGGCATCATATGCCTCAAAGATGATTTTACTAAATGAGGTCGTGAACACTTAAAAAAAGGCCTGTTTCCTCTCCATTGTAGATTTGCTCATTTATAAGATTTTCCTTTAATATGTATTCTTCCAACTGATTTACAAAAATTGTGGCAGATACATAATCGGCAGATATTTTTTCTCCTCCAGCCTTGAGTTTATGAATTCCATGTCGTTTTTCAAAGTTCATGCTAAGCTTATATTTAATTTTGAATGGAATAACTTAGCCTTTTCCATTATGATTAAACTGGAAATTGGGGTCCCTTTAAAACGTTCTTGTCGGAACCATTCGTATGTCGCCAAATTGACTTTTCGCTCTAATGCACTTTTTAAAGTTTTTCGATTTTGGAAGCCAGTAACTGAATCACTTTCTGCACAATATTTTAATATTTTATCTTTATTTTTTATTAAAGCACCGTAAGTTTTTTCGATTTCACGTAAAGGAACTGTAGAGTTTGTTTTCACGCAAATTTAATGTACAATACTATTATTTTTCTTGGGAAAAAGTGACATTTTGTGTTTATTGTGTCTTTGTTATAAAATTAAAAAATTTTTAATTTTATAAATTAAATTGCAATTTAAAGCCTTTAAAGTTCGAGCGAAATATTTCCACGTGAAAAACAACTTACGGTGCTTAAGTCATAAACTGTTTGTTTGCCCACTCTATATTTTTGTGATAGTGTTTGAACAGAAACATGTTTTTTTAAATAGTCGTTGACTAAATCAATTTGTTCTTGAATAGTTAATACTTTTGCTATTTACTCGATTTTATTGCTATCGATGCCATTCTAAAATTACACATCAACACTCCTTACTACTTAAATTTCAAATGCAACTAAATACCAGAGGAAAAACATGCAAACAAGGGAATTCCCTTATTTCGCTTTAGACACATATTAATTCTAGTGTTGCTAGCACGTTGAAACCAAATTTCGGCAAAATAAATAGATGTTTTTCAATCCCGGATAATTGATGTAATCAAGGTTAATCGATTGAAATAAAAAATCTTCCTTTCCTTAAAGATCCCGGATAATTGATGTTCCCGGTTAATTGAATCACGGATAATCGATGCCCATCTGTATATGGTTCGATACTAAATTATACAACACCATATGTGTCGTCATATTATAAATATATTCTTGTAATTTAATATAAATTTCTATAAGATCCCATACAAATTAATATATAGTTCAACATCAAATGTAGTAATCTATCTGCAAATTAAGAGTTACCCAGCAAAAAAATCCATTACAAAGAAGTTATTTTAAAAGCACTCCGAATAGCATCAACTGATTGTGAAGTAGTTACAATTTAGCTTTAACACTGATTTATTTTACACGTGATGTCCCATGTTGTCAGTAGTTCAATTTAAGCATTTTGTTAGTAATTTCAAAGTGATTACATGATGTTAATAAAAGTATGGTTTTTAGATACACATTTTCATCACATCAATACGAGTACATTTTGTTTGCATTTTTAGAGTGATTTAGAAGTACTCTTTATAATACATAATATAATACATTTTTCAAAGTGATTTAAATGTGCTTTTTATAATGTCTGAAATAGCATATTTTAGAGGCAATTTTAATGTTTAGCCTTTACAGAGCCCATTTCTGAACCTATTGTGTAACAAAAGCTTCAATTTATTGTTATTTGTTGGCCAATATTAAGGAAACACTTCTTTTGCATCTAAATCAATTCGATTAAGTTAAAATCAGACAAAACCAATTTTTTTTTTTAGTATTAATACATTAAGACCGAATTTTTTGGATGTCAGTTAAACTTGGTTTAGTTAAACCGAAAACGAAAAATAAATAGATTTTAGAAGCAGTATTCCAGTTATAAACTGCGTTAAACTAAGTTTAAAGATAATCTACATCCTAAAAGCTGGGCCTAAAAGTTATATGTAACCCTCTGATTGATTATTTTTTTTTAAAAACATTACTCAAGGAATTTTCAGAATATTAAAGCGTACTAAGAAACTATTTTTTGATTTTACAACTCTACAGTAATAAGGCCATCATTATAAATTTGCTGAATCCGCAGATCTATAATTAAAATTTTAGCTTTAAATTCATTAAAGAATCGGAGATCAGTTGGAGGACAGTTTTTCCCCAGACATATTTCGAAGGCGAATACTATGTCGTCATTTGAATTCTGCAAGTCAACCATCGTTAGCTTAAAATCAACTTTTCCTTTAAACGATGCATTAAGTTCCAACGCTATAATTTTCAATCGTGATTAGTTAAATTCGTATGTTGAAGAATTTCATTTAGCAAAATTTTAACTTTAATTAAAATTTGGAACTTTAATGTAAATTTTAAAGTTGACGGCAGTTATTTTTTTAAATCTATTTTGAAGTTGAAGAAATAATATATTTTTTGTCACTATGGAATTATTTATTTAGCTTGATTTTACGACTTTTAAGGTGTAATAGCAATTAAAGCATATCGACATTTAAAGCAGGTGACATTTATAGAACTTTTAATGTATAAGCAAAGGTATGTAAGGGACCAACCTCTGTTAACGAACCTCTTGATTGGTATTTTTAAACGAGAAATTATGTTAACATTGCAATCAATTTTATTAACATATTTCTTTGGTGCACGGTGCAAAAGCACGCGAGCGACTTCATAGAGCCTTAACAATACATTGTAATTGTTAACTTTTATATATTTGCATTTAGTGAAAAGAAAAATTCATATTTGGGTCATAGTCCAGGAGGTTCAATGGGATCCAATTCTTTATTTCCTTCCCTTTTTCAATGGGAAATGTAATTGAAGTATTTTTTAAAATATGTACGAATAATTAAAAAATATGTAAATAATCGTAAAATAATAAAGTACGTTAATAAAATTAACTATTTTGTTTTTTTAGAGATAAAAAATGGAATCTCTAACAAATTCGTAATTTACAAACAAATGCATTTACAAAGAAAAAAACAACATTATATATACATTTTTGAAAGTTGTTTTAAAGCACATACATTCGAAGCAGAAAAAGAGCACTTATCGCTCCATTGTAACCAATTTAAAAGTTGTTTGTTTTGAATGACTTACACATATTTTTGCTGGGTAATTACTCCATAGCCAAATAATTTTCACGTGATTTTTTAGATATAAAAGCATATTAAAAAATGATGAGCACGATTTAGAAGACAAAAGCATTTAAATTTTTATTTTATGTTATAAAATTTGGGCCTTTAAATTTGTTCAAACTATAGGAACTTCAATGTCAATTTAATAGCCGGTATGCATAAAAAGTATACCTATTTACTATTGATAAAATTTTATAAAATCAGATATTTTTTATATCGAATTAGATATAATTTGATGTCCTGGATATGGACAAATCTCGGATCAAACTGTATCAAATTATATCTAATTTGATATATTTAGACGCATGTAGATGACCCATTTTTCGGATCAAGTTGTATGTCAGTGCATAAGGGGACTTATCAAATAAGATATAATTATATATGACACCATATTAAGATTTTAGCCCGGGATAACAAAATGTTTAAAAATATTCTTATAAAATTGATTGTGTTTTATAAAAATGCATTTGAAAAGCATTCTTATTAAAAGTACGCATATTTTGTTTTTGATATGAAATTATATATAAAAAAAATAACTTCCCGATTAAAAAAATTAATGAGGTACAACATGCAATCATATCTTTTTCTGATGTTGCCCAAAACAAAATTTGATCCGAAAAATGGTGGATCATGCTGTATTCATTTATATCCACCATGGATGTAATATGATGAAATACTATCTGAAAATGGGTTTATCTAATCATATAGAATTGGACGTGACATAATGACAATCAAAAACTAATTGCAATAGAATGGACCATTTGATGCAATATGAGCGAACTTTGAATGAAGTATTTTTGTCTAATGGTATCAAATAAAATTTAACTTTATTGTACTAAATCTAATTTTATATAATAAGATAAACACATTTTTCGGATCGCATTTCATCATATTATATCCAAGGTGTATCTAAATTAATACAGTACGATCCGCCAATTTTCGAATCAAATTGTAGTTTAGGCTATACCAAAAAAAGATACGTTTGTATTTTATAATATCCCGTGTAAAAAAGATCAGATCTGGCCAGATCTCAGCACATCTTACCAGATCTAATTAGATCTCAAAATTGGGGACAAATTTGAGATCTAATTAGATCTGATCAGATCTAGGCATACCTGGCCAGATCTTCGTAGATCTAATCAGATCTCAAAATTGGGGACAAATTTGAGATCTAAAAGATCACTTTAGATTGGAACAAATTTGGCACTAGATCTTATGAGATCTTGCCATAAGGTATTATCACATATGCCATATCTGATCATATTTGATGTGATCTGGTACAGGATCTAATTAGATTGAATCATATCTATTGAGAACCAAAAAGATCTGGTCAGATCTAAACTTTTTTACACGGGATCTAACTTTTTTTACTCGGGTTGATAATGATTTGTTCATAGAGCCTTATATGGTTACGTTTGAAGTAAATTAATTCTTCATTTGTGGATAACTAAAATTGATGTTTCACTATATATTAATTTGTGTAGGATAATATATAAAGTTATACAAAATTACAGGAAAATATTTTTAGTATGGTGTCACATACATTTTCATGTAACTTGGCATGGAACCATATATAACCATATCGGTCACTTCATAATATTGATTAATTTTATATGGCTTATGTAGGTATATATGGAGTAAGATTTGGGGACATATAATAGTATCAATTGTCATATAAAAAATTCGTTAAAAAAATAATATCAGATGTAGTTGTATATAATGATATGTGTCTCAATGTGATTCCATTCACAACCAGATGTAGCTCAATCACATTATATATGATCATATATACACTTGTGCTCACGAAATTAAGTCAATTCAATTTTTTTTTTAATTTTATTGTTGTTGCCTTTATTTTTAAAGATCAAAATAGTTGCTAAATTCGCCACGAAAGCCAAGGAGATGGTTCAGAAAATTGTACAGAATTTTAACGTAATGTTTGTTTTTTCATTTTGTCACTTGTTTTAAGTGGGCGTGGCTTTTAACGAAAAATTAGCGATATCAATCTTTTTTCAAATTACATAGTAAAATTTAGGCAGTACTGATCGGTTCTGTACAAACTGTATATTTTTGGAAATCCTATAAAATTTCCCTAAGTCTTGCATTATCTCTATCTACAAATTGTCACCAGACTTAAAATTGCAGCACTTTAAACATGACCAAATTTTTCTTTGTTTTTAGCGATTTTAAAAGAAAGTTAACAACACTGAAATTTTAGCATGAAATGCTGTTTACTATAACGTAAAAAAAATCCTGATTGATTTGTTATATTGTGGTAAGAAAGCATAAAAATATTCACTTTAAAATTTCAGTGCTGTTAACGTTATTAAAAATCGCTAAAAACAAGGAAAAATTTGGTCATGTTTAAAGTGCTGTAATTTTAAGTCTGGCGACTATTTGTAGATAAAAATAATGCAAGACTTAAGGATATTTTATAGGAATTTCAAAAATATACAGTTTGTACAGAACCGATCAGTACTGCCTAAATTTTACTATGTAATTTGATAAAAGGTTGATATCGCTAATTTTTCGTTAAAAGCCACGCCCACTTAAAATCAGTGACAAAATGAAAAAACAAACATTACGTTAAAATTCTGTACAATTTTCTGAACCATCTCCTTGCCTTTCGTGGCGAATTTAGCCACTATTTTGATCTTTAAAAATATAGGCAACAACAACAAAATTAAAAAAAAAAATGAATTGACTTAATTTCGTGAGCACAAGTGTAACTCTTTTTAATCGGGGTACTTTATTTTTCGATCAATGGTAGAGATTTTGCGCTAAATGTCTTTAAAGTTTGGCGGTAGTCCATTTAGTTTTTTATATAAAAAATTTTTCAAATTCAATTAATATGATTTTTTTGTGTTAAAATGTAAGCACAAGATATGTGGCCATATTTACGACTAGCGGGCGCAGCCCGCTACGTTGTTAGCGTGCCTTAAAGGTTAGAATTAAATTTCTTTTATATAAAATAAAACAAAATATTTGTTGCTAAGGTAAAATAATTGTTAAGATAAATTTATTATAGATAAGTCGTATTCGTGGTTGATTTTCTTAAAATTTGCTTTTTCTAAATACAGTTTTTTATAATGAAAACCTTCACTCACCCAGCCACCACAAATAAATAATTCTGACACAAAAATAATTCTTGACAATATACGTGTGTATGTCAAGATAATTTGGTAAAGTGCGCACATAGGTAGATGGACCCGTAAATAGTTTTGTTCATTTGTGTTTTGAATGAAAATAAAAAAACATTTAAAGCAGGGTTGGTAAGCGATTTATAATATTAAAGATAGCGGGCGAAGCCCGCTACATTGTTAGCTTGCCTTAAAGTTTAGAATTAAATTTCTTTTAGATAAACTAAAGCACAATATTTGTTATTAAGATAAAATAATTGTTAAGGTAAATTTATTGTAATGTTTAAGTACAAACACTATTTTTTGCCTCTTCATTTTTATATAAATCATTTAGTATACCAACACGTGAGCATGTAACAACTAATTGTCTGTTGTTCAAGCCATCGGCGTAGATAGGTCGTATTCGTGGTTGGGTGGGTAAATTCGCTTTGATTATTTAAAGTACAGTTTTTATAATAAAAGCCTTCACCCATCCACGACAAATAAATAATTCTTACACAACAATGGGTTTAAAATAAATAATGAATCCATTACAAATTGCAATATACGTTTGTATGTCAAGATAATTTGGTAAAGTGCAAACTTAGGTAGATAGACCCGTAAGTAGTTTTATTCATTTGTGTTTTGAATGAAAATAAATAACGTAAAGCAGGGTTGGCAAGCGATTTATAATATTAAAGATAGCGGGCAAAGCTACCTATCTACGTTGTTAGCGTGCATTGAAGTTTTTTTTAATTCCAGTTTATGTAAAGGTAGACCTGGCAATTCAAGTAAATTCACAAATTCAGTTCGAAAATTTACTGCGTCGGTTTCTTCCACCGGTGCTTCGTTACCTGCAGTTTAAATATCAGAATATATAAGTTCCATTCTTTTTCTAAGGATTTTTCTCTTTTAGAAAATTTGTTTAACTTTTTGGAGAGTATGTTTCAATGCTACATAAGTTTCATATTCCGTGGATAGTGTTTGAATAGGTAATTAAAAGGGGTTCTTCACCATTTTTTGTTCCTCCCAGTAAAAATCCCAAATATATATAATCTGCCTCAATCGCATGAGAAATTTCAAGTACCAAGCTCCGGCAGTTTGAGTCATTCAAATTCCATTTCATTTTGTTTAACAATTTCAGTGTTCCAATGCAACTCCTTCCAAGATTCCATGTCGTTCACTATTCCTTTGCATTTCGTTCCCATTATGTGTTATTCCAATTCCACTCGTTCCTTGTTTCATTCCATTTCGTTCCTACTGTCTTGTGTATCGATACTGATATCAGTCGCTTCTCTTTCCATTCCATTTCTTTGCACTTGCTCCGTTCCATTCCTCTTTTAACTGCAGTGTTTCAATTCCACTCGTTCCCCATTCGATGCCATCTCGCTCCTCATTCCATTTCGTTCTATAGTCCATTCCTTTTCGTTCCCTCTTCCAATCCATTTCCATTGTCTATAATTTCAATTCCACTCGTTCAACGTTTATATCCATTTCGTTCCACTTGTGTAGTGTTTCAATTCCACTCGTTTCCTATTTAGTTTCTTAATTTTAGTGTTCCATATACACTCGTTCTTTAAATTTAGGTTTCTAGCTAAAGACGCAGATGTTCAGAGGGGGGGCGATTTTCCCCTTTTGAGCCACCATTTTTACCACGTTCCTGTCCAAAGTCCTAAAAATGCCTTGTCGATAAGTTAGCCCATACTCCAAGGAAAACATATTATAGATTACGGGTTTCTAACCGAAGGGTTCGGTTAGGCCATCAAGGTGGAGAATTATTCTGTTTTTACCCCTCCCGGTAGGAATTTCCAAAAATTCCGAGAACGCTGCATTGGAGGAGGAACCTACTAAATACATAATTTTAGGTCGCTATATCCAGCATTTTGCCCAGCTCGGCAAGGGGGAAGTCTTTTCACTTTTTACCCCTCCCGGTATGAGTTTCCAAAAATACCGTCTTAGGGGACGTCTACGTTGGAGAAGGAACCTAAATACCGAATTTAAGCTCCCTAGTTCCAGCAGTTTGGCCAGGCCGTTAAGGGGGAGACTTTTCCTGTTTTTGACCCTACCTGTGGAAATTTCCAAAAATCTCATCTTAGCGGATGTCTACAATAGAGGAGGAACTTTAGTACCAAATTTCAACTTCCTACCTCCAGCAGTTTGGGCAGGCCTTTAAGCGGCACTTTTCGCTTCATTAATCCCCATTTTTGCAATGTCCCTGTCCAAAATTCCACAAAGCACCTTCCCGATAAGTGAGCCCATACTCCAAGGAACATATGTTTTACATTTCAGGTTTCTAGCCAACTTTTACTATTTGTGTCCCTCTGGGTAGGAATTTCCGAAAATCCATCGATAGGGAATTTCAGCTTCCTAGTTCCAGCAGTTTGAGCAGGCTGTCAAGTGGGACATTTTCCTTTTTTTCTTTGTTTGGAATTAGGATGGAAGAGTAACCTAAGTACCCAATTTCAGCTTCCTAGTTCCAGCAGTTTGAACAGGTCATTAAGGGGCCATTTTCCCTTTTTGAGCCCCTATTTTATAACGACCCTGTCCAAAATTCAAAATAGTATCTTTCTAATAAGTTAGCCCATACTCCAGGGACCCACATTTTAAATTTCAGGTTTCTAGCTGAAGGGGTTTTTACAGGCCACCACCTGTGAACTATTGTTAGACACGCACTTCCCAGGCTGCGTAGCCTCCCGCGGGTCTGTAGCGATTCAAAGAATCCCAAACCTTACGGGAAGGTATGTACGCCTAACTGGTGCCGTCTTTCGAGAGGACAGAGTGAAATGGGCGATTAATGGATTTAAGCCCTTTAAATCACCGGGCCCCGACGGGATCTATCCATGTCTGATGCAGAGGGGGGTGGATATGATAGCCCCACAACAGGTTAGGATATTTAGATCCAGTCTTCTGTTGGGTCATGTTCCGACGAATTGGAGGGGGGTTAAGGTGGTCTTTATTCCAAAGGCGGGGGGAAATCCGAACAACTGCCTAAATCGTATAGACCAATTAGCCTCAGCTCTTTTCTTCTTAAGACAATGGAGAAAGTTTTGGACCACTTCATTAGGGACACGTATCTCGGGCGTAAGCCGATACACGAGCTTCAGTTCGCGTATCAACGGGGTAAGTCTACAGAAAGTGCTATCCATCATGTTGTCACGGTGATAGAGAAGGCACTGGAGGCAAAGAACATTGCCCTCTGTGCTTTTATTGATATACAGGGCGCTTTTGACAACACGTCCTACGATGCGATCGGGCTATCTATGATGAGAAAGGGCATATCTCCTATGATCATAAATTGGACATTAGAGATGCTCAGCTCAAGAGAGATCACGTTCGGCATGGGCTCTACTAGTAGAACCGTGAATGCGACCAGAGGATGTCCGCAGGGAGGTGTACTATCGCCTTTACTGTGGACACTGGTCATTGATGAGTTGCTTGAGGGTCTGAACGACCTTGGCTTCAGGACCTATGGCTACGCCGATGATCTTGTCATATCCGTTGTCGGCTGGGATGACAGGACCATCTCTGATCGTATGCAGCAGGCTCTGAACTTTACTCACTCATGGTGTCGGGAAAAGGGGTTGACTATCAACCCAACGAAGACGATCCTGGTACCGTTCACAAGGAGAGGAAGGGTCAACCTGACCGAACCTGTTGTTGGGGAAAAAACGATAGGCTTCTCGGATAGTGTGAAATATTTAGGGGTGACTCTGGACAAATCGTGGAATGATCATCTGGACACCGTAACCAAGAAGGCCACCAGGGCATATTATGCCTGTCAGAGGCTCTTTGGGAGAACATGGGGTCTAAGACCACACATGGTCTACTGGTCATTCGACACCATTGTAAAACCTATGATCACTTATGCTGCCTTAGCATGGTGGCCAAAGGTTGAGCAGTCAACAGCAAAGGATACTCTGAGGAAGTTGTATCGGCTGGTGTGTACTGGCATTACGGGGGCTGGGGGATCGTGCCCAACGGTTGCCATTGGGGCCATGTTGGGTATTCCACCATTGCATATCTCCGTGAAGGAAGCTGCAAGCTTGGGCTCACTTCGTCTCCGGGGGGTCGGGGACATGAGGAGCGGGGACCTAAAGGGACACATGAAGATCGCCGGGATCTTTAGACGACCCAATTTTAAGAGTCGCGGACAAAATGATCCCAGAGCAGATCTTTGTCAGGTATTTTGACATCATGTCATTTGACATGCATATGTGGACCAATCGGACTTGGAAGCCCGAAGAGGGGGCTCAGATATGGTTCACTGATGGCTCGAAACAAGCTAATGGTGACACGGGGGCAGGTGTCATTATGTGTTATTCCAATTCCACTCGTTCCTTGTTTCATTCCATTTCGTTCCTACTGTCTTGTGTATCGATACTGATATCAGTCGCTTCTCTTTCCATTCCATTTCTTTGCACTTGCTCCGTTCCATTCCTCTTTTAACTGCAGTGTTTCAATTCCACTCGTTCCCCATTCGATGCCATCTCGCTCCTCATTCCATTTCGTTCTATAGTCCATTCCTTTTCGTTCCCTCTTCCAATCCATTTCCATTGTCTATAATTTCAATTCCACTCGTTCAACGTTTATATCCATTTCGTTCCACTTGTGTAGTGTTTCAATTCCACTCGTTTCCTATTTAGTTTCTTAATTTTAGTGTTCCATATACACTCGTTCTTTAAATTTAGGTTTCTAGCTAAAGACGCAGATGTTCAGAGGGGGGGCGATTTTCCCCTTTTGAGCCACCATTTTTACCACGTTCCTGTCCAAAGTCCTAAAAATGCCTTGTCGATAAGTTAGCCCATACTCCAAGGAAAACATATTATAGATTACGGGTTTCTAACCGAAGGGTTCGGTTAGGCCATCAAGGTGGAGAATTATTCTGTTTTTACCCCTCCCGGTAGGAATTTCCAAAAATTCCGAGAACGCTGCATTGGAGGAGGAACCTACTAAATACATAATTTTAGGTCGCTATATCCAGCATTTTGCCCAGCTCGGCAAGGGGGAAGTCTTTTCACTTTTTACCCCTCCCGGTATGAGTTTCCAAAAATACCGTCTTAGGGGACGTCTACGTTGGAGAAGGAATCTAAATACCGAATTTAAGCTCCCTAGTTCCAGCAGTTTGGCCAGGCCGTTAAGGGGGAGACTTTTCCTGTTTTTGACCCTACCTGTGGAAATTTCCAAAAATCTCATCTTAGCGGATGTCTACAATAGAGGAGGAACTTTAGTACCAAATTTCAACTTCCTACCTCCAGCAGTTTGGGCAGGCCTTTAAGCGGCACTTTTCGCTTCATTAATCCCCATTTTTGCAATGTCCCTGTCCAAAATTCCACAAAGCACCTTCCCGATAAGTGAGCCCATACTCCAAGGAACATATGTTTTACATTTCAGGTTTCTAGCCAACTTTTACTATTTGTGTCCCTCTGGGTAGGAATTTCCGAAAATCCATCGATAGGGAATTTCAGCTTCCTAGTTCCAGCAGTTTGAGCAGGCTGTCAAGTGGGACATTTTCCTTTTTTCTTTGTTTGGAATTAGGATGGAAGAGTAACCTAAGTACCCAATTTCAGCTTCCTAGTTCCAGCAGTTTGAACAGGTCATTAAGGGGCCATTTTCCCTTTTTGAGCCCCTATTTTATAACGACCCTGTCCAAAATTCAAAATAGTATCTTTCTAATAAGTTAGCCCATACTCCAGGGACCCACATTTTAAATTTCAGGTTTCTAGCTGAAGGGGTTTTTACAGGCCACCACCTGTGAACTATTGTTAGACACGCACTTCCCAGGCTGCGTAGCCTCCCGCGGGTCTGTAGCGATTCAAAGAATCCCAAACCTTACGGGAAGGTATGTACGCCTAACTGGTGCCGTCTTTCGAGAGGACAGAGTGAAATGGGCGATTAATGGATTTAAGCCCTTTAAATCACCGGGCCCCGACGGGATCTATCCATGTCTGATGCAGAGGGGGGTGGATATGATAGCCCCACAACAGGTTAGGATATTTAGATCCAGTCTTCTGTTGGGTCATGTTCCGACGAATTGGAGGGGGGTTAAGGTGGTCTTTATTCCAAAGGCGGGGGGAAATCCGAACAACTGCCTAAATCGTATAGACCAATTAGCCTCAGCTCTTTTCTTCTTAAGACAATGGAGAAAGTTTTGGACCACTTCATTAGGGACACGTATCTCGGGCGTAAGCCGATACACGAGCTTCAGTTCGCGTATCAACGGGGTAAGTCTACAGAAAGTGCTATCCATCATGTTGTCACGGTGATAGAGAAGGCACTGGAGGCAAAGAACATTGCCCTCTGTGCTTTTATTGATATACAGGGCGCTTTTGACAACACGTCCTACGATGCGATCGGGCTATCTATGATGAGAAAGGGCATATCTCCTATGATCATAAATTGGACATTAGAGATGCTCAGCTCAAGAGAGATCACGTTCGGCATGGGCTCTACTAGTAGAACCGTGAATGCGACCAGAGGATGTCCGCAGGGAGGTGTACTATCGCCTTTACTGTGGACACTGGTCATTGATGAGTTGCTTGAGGGTCTGAACGACCTTGGCTTCAGGACCTATGGCTACGCCGATGATCTTGTCATATCCGTTGTCGGCTGGGATGACAGGACCATCTCTGATCGTATGCAGCAGGCTCTGAACTTTACTCACTCATGGTGTCGGGAAAAGGGGTTGACTATCAACCCAACGAAGACGATCCTGGTACCGTTCACAAGGAGAGGAAGGGTCAACCTGACCGAACCTGTTGTTGGGGAAAAAACGATAGGCTTCTCGGATAGTGTGAAATATTTAGGGGTGACTCTGGACAAATCGTGGAATGATCATCTGGACACCGTAACCAAGAAGGCCACCAGGGCATATTATGCCTGTCAGAGGCTCTTTGGGAGAACATGGGGTCTAAGACCACACATGGTCTACTGGTCATTCGACACCATTGTAAAACCTATGACCACTTATGCTGCCTTAGCATGGTGGCCAAAGGTTGAGCAGTCAACAGCAAAGGATACTCTGAGGAAGTTGTATCGGCTGGTGTGTACTGGCATTACGGGGGCTGGGGGATCGTGCCCAACGGTTGCCATTGGGGCCATGTTGGGTATTCCACCATTGCATATCTCCGTGAAGGAAGCTGCAAGCTTGGGCTCACTTCGTCTCCGGGGGGTCGGGGACATGAGGAGCGGGGACCTAAAGGGACACATGAAGATCGCCGGGATCTTTAGACGACCCAATTTTAAGAGTCGCGGACAAAATGATCCCAGAGCAGATCTTTGTCAGGTATTTTGACATCATGTCATTTGACATGCATATGTGGACCAATCGGACTTGGAAGCCCGAAGAGGGGGCTCAGATATGGTTCACTGATGGCTCGAAACAAGCTAATGGTGACACGGGGGCAGGTGTCTTTGGACCCAGATTCCAACGTGCTCTACCAATGCGCAAGTACCCCTCCGTCTTTCAGGCGGAGATTTTCGCCATCTGCGTATGTGTGAGAGAGTGCCTGCGGAGAGGCACGGTTAGATCCCGCATCTACATTCTTTCTGACAGCCAGGCTGCGCTAAAGGCTCTTGGAGCTTACGGGGTATCATCTGGTCTGGTCATGGAGTGTGTGGAAATTCTCAACGAACTAGGTATGAGAAACTCCCTTACACTGGGATGGATTTCTGGCCATAAAGGGCACGAGGGTAACGAAAGGGCTGATTGTCTAGCCAATTGTGGAGCCCGACGACCCTTCATCGGTCCGGAACCATTCTTTGGGATACCTAGGGGGTATGCTAGGGAAAAACTCAGGCAATAGAGAGAGACTGAGTTTGCAAAACATTGGGAAACTTCAAATGGCCAAAGACAGGCCAAAAGATTTATTTCCCTGTCCAGCGGAGTATCAAAGCGACTATTGTCACTTGACAGGGGTAACCTTAGAACCCTGACGGGATACTTAACTGGGCACTGTAGGCTTAGGTACCAGCTTCACAAACAGGACCGGTCAGACACTGATGTTTGCAGGTTTTGTGAGCTGGAAAAAGCGACATCGCAGCATGTTCTCTGCGAATGTCCGAGACTGTGCGAGAGGAGACTCAGATTTCTGGGTGACCGCTTTGTGTCATCTTCGGACGTTTGGGGAAATTCTCCTAACAGGATTATTGGCTTTATTGGTAGCCTGAATCTATAGGGAACTCTAGGCAGCACAAAAGATCTATATTGGTCGCGGTGCGTAGTGCCTTCGTATCTAATCTAATCTACAGGCCACCAAGGGGAGGCTTTCTTCTTTTTGCCCCTCCCTTTAGGAATTTACAAAAATTCGATTTTCGCGGCTGTCTGCGATGGATGAGGATCATTCATACCAAATTTCAACTTCATTGCCTCAGCGGTTTGGGCAGGCCATTATTGGGGACATTTTGCCCTTTCAACCCACATTTTTACTATGTTTCTGTTCCAAAATAGAAAAATTACGTTGCCGGTGAGTTAGTCCTACTCCAGGGAATACATATTTAAAATCTTAGGTTGGCCAGAAGGGATTGGGCAGGCCGTCAAGGAGAATACTTTTCCCCTTATCTCACTCCCGATAGGAATTTCAAAAATTCCGTCTAAGCGGACGCCTACACAGAAGGAGGAACTCACATACTGAATTTCGGCTACATAGTTTCAGCAGTTTGGGCAGGCCGTCAAGGGGGAAACATCTCCCTTTTGGGGTATCCTATAGGGAATTCCAAAAATAGAAACTTAGTCGATGTCTACTACAATGGAGGAACCTTTATGCCATATTTCAACTTCTTATCTCCAGTGGTTTGGGCAGGCAGTTAAGGGGGACACTTTTCCAATTTGTGAGACCGCCTTAGCGGACGTCTATGCCGAATATCAAGAAACCTTGTTTTAGTGGAGATATCCGTGGGGGGAGGAAAAAAAGTCCTTTTTGTGAAATTATATTTTTTTAAATGGAATTTTTTGGAAAAAGCGAAATCTTTTGGAAAAAGATACTTTATTTTTACAAAGTACTTTATTGGAAGAAGGTACTTTTTTTTGGAAAAAGTTATTTTTAGGAAAAATTAATTTTTTTTTTGGAAAAAGGTACTTTTTTTGGAAAAAGGTACTTTTTGTGGAAAAAGATACTTTTTGTGGAAAAACGTACTTTTTGTTGAAAAAGGTACTTTTTTTTGTAAAAATGTACTTTTTTTAAAAAGGTACTTTTTTGGAAAAAGGCACTTTTTTTTGGAAAATAGTACTTTTTTTGGAAAAAGGTACTTTTTTTGGAAAAAGGTACTTTTTTTGGAAAAAGGTCCTTTTTTGGAAAAAGGTACTTTTTTTGGAAAAAGGTACTTCTTGTGGAAAAAGGTACTTTTTTGGAAAAAGGTACTTTTTTTGGAAAAAGTTAATTTTTTTTGGAAAAACTTACTTTTTTTTGGAAAAAAGTACTTTTTTGGAAAAAGGTGATTTTTGTGGAAAAAGGTACTTTTTTGGAAAAATGTACTTTTTTGGAAAAAGGTACTTTTTTGTCCCCTTTTTAGCCCTCCCGATAAGAATTTCCAAAAATTCCGTCTCAACGAACGTCTACACCGTTCGAGGAACCTACATACCAAATTTCAACTTCATAGCTCCAGCAGTTTGAGCAGGCCGTCAAGGAGGAGATTTTTCCCCATTTTGCCCCTCCATGTAAAAATTTAAAAAAAATTCCGTCTTGGTGGATGTCTACAATAGTGGAGGAACCTTTATACCAAATTTCAACTTCCTACCTCCAGCGGTTTGGGCAGGCCGTCAAGGGGGGCTCTTTTCCCCTTTTTAACCCCCATTTTTATAATGTCCCTGTCCAAAATTCTTGAAAGTACTTTCTAGAAAAGTTAGCCCCTACTCCAAGGAACACATATCTAAAATTTCAGCTTTCTAGCCAAAGGGGTTTTGGCAGGCCTTCAAGGGGGAGACTTCCCCCTTTTTGCCCGTTCCGGTAGGAATTTCCAAAAATCCCTTCTTAGTGGACGTCTACGCCAAAAGAGGAACCTACATACCAAATTTCAACTTCCTAGCTTCAGCGGTTTGGGCTGGGCGATGTTGAGTCAGTCAGTCACATTATTCTTTTATAAAGGGTTTTTCAATAAGAGCGCTACAAAAGTAAAAAAGTTTAACTAAAACAAACGGTTTTGGATATCAATGAAATTCTTTATTCCTGTGAAAGTACGTTCGATGCCATTATGTATGGAAATCGATCTCTTTTGCATGGCCACCACGGGCACGCTTGCAGAAGTCTAGACGCTGAACCCAATTTTCGACAGTTTTCAAGCATAAATCGGCCGATACTGCTGCAATTTCACGTTCGATATTCGTACGAAGTTCATCAATCGTCGCTGGCTTCAATTGTTGATCTGCTAGGACGATTATGACGACCATAAATTGGACGTAGCGCTCTGAACGTTGAGGCCACTGACTCCGAATTTCGGTAGTAAATTTTAATAATTTCGACTCGTTGTTGGCTCGTATATCTTTCCATCATGAAATGGCAAACCTTACTGAAGAGAAATGTCAAAAGATCGGCAAGAAATATGGCGTCGTTTGCTGTCCCTGTCTTTCTACTTTTGTAGCGTCCCTGTTGAACAACCCTATATATAGAGATATAAATGCGGGTGCTAATCTCGATATTTAAACCACTACTTAGCGTTTTATATAGGTTTTTATGGTTTTTTGGTATTTCAGCGACTTTAGTCGCCGAATGTACAATCGACCTCAATAAATGTAATGCCTTAGTAAGGAAGCAATTAAAGGGAAAATATTTGAATAAAAAAAATTTATTCATCTATAAGGCCTATACGTTAAAATCGCGACTTTTCAAAAATTTTATATGGCAGCATAGCTTTCCAAGATATCCCCAAAGTCCAACTTTTAGTATAATATGGGGTAACTACCCAATATGTATTTAGAAGATATATCATCCAAAAGATATTGCGGCAATATCATTAATTTTTCGTTTTTAAAAAAATTAAAGTAGTATTTTAAACTTATCTTCTTTTTCTCAGTTGGAAGATAAATCGGCGATATAAAAAAAAAAAAACAATGTCGAAAAATACATTTCCTTTTCTATTAGAAAAAAAAAACATTTTATATAAATAGAAAAAATTAAAAAACCAGATTTTGCCAATAAAATGGTATAAATTAAGGTAAGCTAAATTGTACTTCATGTACAATATTTAATTATATGTACTCGTATGTATGTTGCAAATAAAACCTAAACTTATTTATTTTTTCAGAAAAAAACGCATGGGAAAATAGCTTCAAATCAACGTATGGATGGCTGATTAGGTTGTAAGGCGAATAATTGTAAATTTTAGACATGAGTTTTTATAATAAATACTTGAAAATATATATACATAAACATATATTTATCAACTGGGGGGATTTCCAGCTATATCTTCTGTTTATCATCCAGAAGATAAATCGGCGATATTTGTGTTACTTTTTTATATCTTCTAGATGAATAAAATAAAGCAATATCGCATATTTATCTTCTAGAAGAATTGCTTTCGCATTGCTGAGAAGTATTGCATTCGGGACACGTTTTCTACCAAATGGGGTATCTTCTGCAATACGAAGGCGATTGTTGCCGCAATAAAATTTTTCTTTCAGGCAATACGATTGGGGAATCGTATACGTATTGTCATGTTTTAATTGCTTTCTGACTAAGGCATTACATTTATTGAGGTCGATTGTACGTTCAGCGACTAAAATCGCTGAAATAGCAAAAAACCACAAAAGCCTATATAAAACGCTAAGTAGTGGTTTAAGTATCAAGATTAGCACATCGCTTTTGTATCGTAAATATGGCCACAGGTCCTGTGCTTACATTTTAACACAAACAAATTTATATTAATTGAATTTGAAAAATTTTTTATTTAAAAAACTGAATGGACAACTGCCAAACTTTAAAGACATTTGCGAAAAACCTGTACCATTGCTCGAAGAATAAAGTACGCCATTGTAATCAGCATGTCCGAAATATATAGAACTGATGGTCAGATCTCCATTAATTTTGTGAGTGTCATGCAGTGTAATTAAAAACAGTTTGATCGGAAAACATATAAAGTTTTCTATAGCTCAGTGTTGAATTTTTTTCTGAGTTTTAGATACACCCGCGGTCACACACATCTTACCACTTCATTTTTCGCAGTATTTTTTAAGTTTCTCAGCTAATGTTTGGACCAAATGCAAAATTTTTTAAACATGGATTTTATAAATAAAAATACGGTTTTTAACAAAATTTCATTGATTTTGAAAGTGTATTTTTCTTTTTTTCCATATGAAATACATAAAAGGATAATTTTTATTTTCATATATTTATACCAATTTTTGAAATATTTTCAATATTAAACAATATAAAAAAAATTGCTGGTTGTTTACTTGAATATTAAATAAATAAAATAAAAAACCAACATAAAATATTATTATAATCTTAAGTCCAATAAGATGTTGACCCCACTCTGGAGGCTATAACAACTTCGATACCGGAAGGCATTCACTCAACTAGTTTTTGCAATTCACTGTTTGAAATCTCAATTTCCTAGACATTTTCCAAAATTCTTCTTAGCTCCAGTTTACTCTGTGGCTTATGCTGAGCCACTTTACGTTTCATCACGTGCCATAAATGTTTGATAGGACTTAAATCCGCGGAGTTTCCAGGCCAATCCATATGCTTGATACCGAGGTCCTTGAATGTTTTTTGCACCTGTAAAAAAGATCTAAAAGATTATTTTATAATTTTTAACTGCAAACATGCGAATATAATGATACTACATATTTATAACCAAAACTTACCGATTTTGCACGGTGACATGGCGCGGAGTCATCCTGAAAAATAGCCTTAGTAGAATGCCCGTATTACTCTTCCACAATAGGCATGGCAAGTTTCGTTATGACTTCGCCATATTTTTCTCCGTTCATAATTCTATCCACAAAAAACAAAGGACTCCGCACATAATAAGAAAAACATCCCCAGATCAATTGACTCTGAGGATGCTCGACCGTGCTAATTATACAGGTGTCCTTAAATCTTTCTCCTGGAAAACGTCGTATGTACGGAAGATTGTCGGCACAGTGCTGACCATTGCGGTGCATTTTGGCCCACTTCAACCGTTTAGCACTCATTTTTTGTATCAGGATGGATTTTTTTGCTGGTCTACTGCTACATAGTCCAAATTTCCGGATTCGTCTACAAACCGTTTCCACACTAAAGGTGCTTTCACAATGGTAGAGTGACTCTACTCTGCAGCACAGATTAAAATGTTAACTGTTCGAAATACAGAGTAGAGGTACTTCAAAACTTATTTGACATTTAGTACTTACTTCATATTTTCGCCACTCTTTTGCCAGAATTTTTATCGTTTTTTATTTAAATTTTTTTTTATTTTAAATAATACCGAAAACACCACAAATTTTATATTTATTTATTATATTTTGTTATTATTTTTTTTAATTTGTTGACAATTAGAGATGTGAACAAATTAGAGATGTGTTTTTTTGGGTATATTTGTCATGTTAAACAGTTAACAGACTAATGTTAACTCCAGAGTGTAGCAAATCTATACTCCAGAGTCAAACAAGTTTTACTCTGGAGTGGAATAACAAGAGATAGCACAATACAAAAATGTGTTAGTATGAAAGAGAAAAAAACAAAATTTGCTACAGATTGGAGTACTCCGTCATTGTAAACGCACCTTAATTCTAACTGGGTGGTCTTGCTAGAGAACTCTTTTTATTTCGACGGCACTTTCAAAACGATTCTTTAGGCTCATTCGGTGTATAATGGTATCTGTTCAGTCAGATGCCTTTCTCCTAGTTCTTTTCTTCCTGCTTCTCTAAACGGTCGTCCTGGTTCTTCATTTTGCAAATTTATCACTATTAGATGACTACAGCCTGTCCGTCTTGCAATTTCGTGGCAAGGTACTCCTTCTTCCTCCTTTTGGTCTCGAGTCAATCCCTTATATTTTGGACTCATTTTTGAGGTCTATCTGTTTAGTATGCCACTACTGATTTATAAATGATTTTTTTCGCAATATTCCGTAATTATTTTAAATTTGAAGTTTCTTGCACAGATAAATTCATATAATTGCGATACAGTAAAAAACTACCGTTATAATTCGTATTTAAACAAGCGTTTGTCAAACAAAATTCAGTGGTAAGATGTGCGTGACCGCAGGTGTATGTTGAAGTATAGCCCAATGTAGAAAAATCTGCGTTTTTTTGAGACATGTTTATGTATGATTTCAAATATAAAAGGGGTTTTCATATAAACTCGAATTCTACTCGTAAACGGTGCACAGTGGTGTAAAATACATAAAAGTGGTAATAAGTATGGAACTTCTAAAGTACTGAACGTATTTGTCTGAAAATTAAAATGGTTGTAGGGGAGGAGTTAAATTTTCACAGTCTGTAGCTGAATCAAGGACGGAGCTACAGGGGGCGAAAGTTAACTACCTGGGGTATCAAAAACATTGTCGTGCTTGTAACTTTCTTAAATACAAACCGATTTGAATGATTTTCACCTTTTTGAATTCTGCTAAACAAGACAAAAAAAATATTCGCGTGTTTTTGTATCTCTTATAGTTTAAGTGATATTTCACTTCGCAAATAAAATTTTAAATTTTTTGAATCGACTCTTTTTGTTTTTTGCTTATAACGTTCGATTTTAATCTAAAGTACACCATTCAATTTCTAACAAAATTCTAAGTAAATGTAAAGAAAAAACTTTGAAATATCTTATTCCGTTAAGTCGTAAAAATGGTATAAATTCGATTCTTTGAATTTTAACCAGGGTAAGTAAATTCATGCACATGTCAATTTAGCATCGGCACATTTCACATTTCAAATGTAAATGTGCTGATACATCTGAAATGTGAATCTGCTGGAGCTATCAGCACATTTACATGTGCCGGTGGCATTGGCCCATTTTACATGGAAATGTGTATTTGCCATGGTATTTCTACATTCATATGAAAAAAGTGTAATTTTTCATAAAAAAGTACCTCAAATTTTTTTTAAAAAAAAAATATATTTTTTCAAAAAAAAAATTACATTTTTCAAAAAAGGTAAATAAACTTGGATTTAAAAAAAAAATTATTTTTCAAAAAGTAGAATTTTTCAAAAAAAAAAAAAAATACAATTAAAAAAAAATGCAAATTTTCTAAAAAAAATTACTATTTTTCAAAAAAAATTACTACCCGGCTAAAAATCGGCATATATGGATTCATACAAGTTTAATGTACGTTCGTGCTTGCTCATAAACCTGCATGATTTTCCATACATGCATACATAAATCTCCATACATGCATCCATATATCTTCACACATCTGCATTAACGAAATTTGAGGTAATATCTACATGTATGTTCATGTACGAACATTAAGGAACATGCATGAAAATGTATGAACATAGATGCAGATATTACCTCAAATTTCGTTAATGCACATGTATGAGCATATATGAATGCACGTATGGTGATTTATGTATCCATGAATGGACATACAAGCATGTTTATGAGCATGCATCAACATACATTAAACCTGTATGGATACATATATGAAGATTTTTACCTGGCTATTTAAAAAAAATACTATTTTACGACAAAAGTATTAGTCTTCAAAAAACGTACTATTGTTCGAAAAAAGTACCATTTTTTAAAAAAAAGTACAAATTTTAAAAAAGTACCATTTTTCAAAAAAGTACTTTTTTTAAAAAAAAAGTACTATTTTTCAAAAAAGTACTATTTTTTAAAAAAAAGGACTATTTTTCAAAAAAAGTACTATTTTTCAACAAAAGTACTATTTTGAAAAAAGTACTATTTTTCAAAAAAGCACTACTGCTATTTTTCAAAACAAGTATTATTTTTCAAAAACGTAAAATTTCAAAAAAAGTACAAATTTTCAAAATAGTACTGTAGGTTTTTTAAAAAAGGAAATAAAAAAAATTAAAAAAGTGCAATATTTCAAAGAAGAATTTTGTGCTCTATCTAGTTTTTAAGATATAGCCAAAGTACCAAATTAACGTCATTTTGTTGCTATCTAGCTTAGTCTAGAAGATATTCCAAATTTTAAAATCTAGCTAAGTTATGCCTGATCTGGTCACTGTATATAAGTTTTAGGGGTATATTAATGCCCAAAGGGCCCAATTTTTGTCTGTTTGCTTTACCTCGCTTAGTTTTTAAGATATAGCCAAAGTGCCAATTTAACGTCCTTTTGTTGATATCTACCCGAGTAAAAAAAATTGATCTCGCGCAATATCTAATTATATCCAATTTGATATTGTTTAAGATCTGCTGTAATATCTAGCTGATCCAATTAGATCTCAAAATTGGGTGTATCCAATCATATCGTATTAGATCCCATTGTATATATGGGGATAAACTAAGATCAAGTTATATCTCAAAATTGGGAGGTCCAGTGATATCTTTGGGGATAAATGTAGATCTATTTTGATCCGAAAATTGGCGGATCCAGCTATATATTTTCGGATATTTTTAGATCTAATTTTATCCGAAAAATGGCGGATCCAATTAGATCCAGCTATATATTTGGGGATAAACTTAGATCTAATTTGATCTCAATTTTGGCAGATCAAATTAGATCCCGCAATATATTTGTGGATAAACGTATATCTAATTTGATTCGAAAAAGTGGCAGATCGAATTAGATCTAGCTATATATTTGGGGATAAACTTAGATCTAATTTGATCCGAAAAATGGCACATCGAATTAGATCCAGCAATATATTTGTGGATAAACTTAGATATAAATTGATCTGAAAAATGGCAGATCAAATTAGATCCAGCAATATATTTGTGGATTAACTTAGATCTAAATTTATCCGAAAAATGGCAGATCCAATTAGATCCAGCAATATATTTGTGGATAAACCTGGATATAAATTGAATAGAAAATTGGCAGATCGAATTAGATCCAGCTATATATTTGTGGATGAACTTAGATCTAATTTGTTACGAAAAATGACAGATCGAATTAGATCCAGTAATATATTTAGGGATAAACTTGGATCTAACTTTATCAGAAAAATGCCTGATCGAATTAGATCCAGCAATATATTTGGGGATAAACTTGGATATAAATTGATCCGAACATTGGCAGATCAAATAAGATCCAGCAATATATTTGGGGCATAAACTTGGATCTAAATTTATCAGAAAAATGGCAGATCGAATTAGATCCAGCAATATATATGGGGATAAACTTGGATCTAAATTTATACGAAAAAGTAGATCTAGGTATATGTGACCTTCTCCGAGAAAAGGGACCTAGTGTGTAAAAAAACGGGTTTAGACTTAAGAGTGGATTCTGGTACCTAAAAGGGTGTAGAATAAGATGAAATGAGTTGAGGCACCTAACCATACGAAATCGCATCTCCCAACTGAAGGTGTGTTTAAAGTGATAATGCGTTATGAAACTTTAAATGCGTTCTTCTCAAAACTTAATTTTCACACACTAGGTCCCTTTTCTCGGAGAAGGTCACATATATATTTTAGGATTAAGTTGTATCTAACTTTATCTGGAAAACGGCAGATCGAATAAGATCGAGGATTATATTTGGGGATTACGTAAGATCTAAATTTATGAAAAAAATAACAGATGAAATTAGATCCAGTAATATATTTGGGGATTGCGTAAGATCTTAACTTTTTCAATAAGTTGCAGATCGAATTGAATCCAGTGATATATTTAGTGATTTGGTAAAATCTTAATTTTTCCTATAAATTGCAGATCGAATTAGATCCAGCAATTTATTTGGTATTAAAATGGCAGATAGAATTAGAAACAGCAATATATTTGGGGATTGACATCTAAAACTATCCATAAAAATGACAGATAAAATTAGATGCCGCATTATATTTGGTATTACGTAAGATCTCCATTTATTTGGGATTAAATAAGATCCCAGACATATATTGCCAACTGTTCAAAAAATAATACACCGGCAGAGCATTTTTTTACAAAATGAATATCTTTTTATAAAATTAAAATTTTGTTTTTTATAAATTTTTTTTATAAAATTATATATTTATTTTTTTATTAAATTGAAATCTTTGAATAAAATAATTTTATTTACATCTTTTTAACGCTCTACACCATGTCAATTGTATTAATTGTTTTTAAGATTTATTAATTGTATTTCAGAAATAATCAATTGAATTTCAGTTTTATCAATTGTATTTCAGAACTTATCAATTATTTTTCAGATTTATGAATTGTATTTCAGAACTAGTCAATTGAAGTTCAGTTTTATCAATTCTGTTTCAGAAATTATTAATTGTATTTCCGAAATTATCAAACTGTATTTCAGAAATTATCAATTGTATTTCATAAATTATGAAATGTAATTTAGAAATTTTTCTCTATTAACTATGGGTGCGTTCGGCAGATACAACATAATAGACAACAGTTCTACAACAGTTGTACAACTATCTGCTGAACGGCCTGATCACTATTCGCTCAGTCTGAGCGCTCAGGTAGCGCTGTCACATTTTGGTAGCGTAAAAATGTTTGCTACTTTTGATCAAATAGTGATACATTTGTTGTTGTTCATTTACAATAAAAATTGTTTTGTAAGAATGACAAATAAAAACATACAAATAAAATTCGAAAACAAAAATTTTAAAAAATAAAAGGAAACTATAGAAAAAGTTTTTTTAAAAACAAAACAAAGAAAACATCGTTCGGCAGAGTAAGTAATCACAAAGCGTTACAAGTCACCGGTATCAGTTTAAGGTTTCTCTGCCGAATGCTACCTATGATAAACAATCAACAAGTTTTGAAATAGATTTGATTATTTCTGAAATACAATTAATAATTTCTGAAATACATTCCATAATTTCTGAAATACATTTAAAATTTGTGAAATGCAATTAATAGCTTCTGAAATACAGTTAATATTGTAGTTGAGTTACCATTTATGACCATATATTGTTTAAATGGCACCATATATGACAATATACTGTTTAAATGGCACCATATATGGTATGTTCCCTATTAAAAAAATAATATGGAGCTTTATATGGTAATATATAACTTAGTCATCCATGTACCATTTGATCCGAAAAATGGCCCGATAAAATTGTATCAGTTGTTTATCAGTTATTATCTAACTGCATCAGTTTAGATCTGACCTGATTAAATTATGTGTTAATCACATGAAATTGTATCTGATTTTTGACCTGATACAATTTTATTGGTTTATATCACATGGTATCAGTTTAGGTCCAAATAGATATATTTGTATACAAAATTATATAGTTATATCCCAATTTTGACCTGATATCAGTTTAAAACTTTAATACAATTGTATAAGGTAAATGTCGGATACAATTATATTTTATTTATATAAAATTGAACCAATTACGATCAAACCGATAAAATTGTATCAGGTCAAAAATCTGATACAATTTCATCTGATTAACACATAATTTAATCAGGTCTGATCTAAACTGATACATTTAGATAAAAATTGACAAACAATTGATAAAAATATATCGGGCCATTCTTCGGATGAAACTATATTTATACAGATATAACTTAATCACATATATGACTATATGTAACTATTTTTATTCGGGTTGTTTAAATGATACGATATATCAAAGTATATGGCATATATTATCATATCTGGAACTGTATTAAAATTGTTGTTGAAATGGCACCATATATTATAATATATGGTTTAAATGTCACCACATATGGTAATATATTGTTTAAATGATACCATATATCAATATATATTGCACCATATATAGTAGCATATATTATTATATCTGAAACTGTATTAAAAATGTTGTTCATGAGGTCCCATATATGAGCATATATTGTTGAAATGGCACCATTTATGATTATATATGGTTTAAATGGCACCATATATAGTAATATATTACTTAAATAACACCATGTATAAATATATATGGCACTATATATAGTATCATATATTATCATATCTGTAACTGTATTAAAATTTTCATCATGAGGTACCATATATGGCCATATATTGTTTAAATGGCACCATATATAATAATATATGGTTTAAATGGTACCATATATGATAATATATGGTTTGAATGGCACCATTTATGATAACCCGAGTAAAAAAAATTATATATAATCATATATGGCATATATTACAATATATAATTATACATGTCGTTATGTATATCCATATATAATTATATATGACGTTTTTTCACAAAATTTTTCCTTATATTATGCCATATATAATTTCATCTAATTAGATATTGGCCTTCATAATATTAGATATGGCATATATAATTATATATTACATAACATGGTTGATCTTATTGCATATATAGTTATATACAGAACTATATCTTAATATATATGGTGGCATTTTAGCAATATATAATTATATATGGTATCATTTAAACAATATATAATTATATATGGTGACAGTTAACCTAGATATTATCATATATGGTGCCATTTAAACAATATATGGTCATATATGGTACCTCATAAACCAAATCTTTAATTCAGTTCCAGATATGATAATATATGGTACTATATATAGTGCGATATATATTTATATATGGTGTTATTTAAACAATATATTATCATATATGGTGCCATTCAAACCATATATTATCATATATGGTGCCATTCAAACCATATATTATCATATATGGTACCATTTAAAACATATATTATCATATATAGTGCAATTTCAACAATATATGCCCATATATGGTACCTCATCAACAATATTTTTAATACAGTTCCACATATGATAATATATGCTACCATATATAGTGCCATATATATTTATATATGGTGTTATTTAAGCAATATATTACCATATATGGTGCCATTTAAACCATATATTGTCATATATGGTGCCATTTCAACAATATATGCTCATATATGGTACCTGATGAACGACATTTTTAATACAGATGCAGATATGATAATATATGCTACCATATATAGTCCCATATATATTGATATATGATGTCATTTAAACAATATTAATATATAGACATATATGGTATCATTTAAACAATATATTGTCATATATGGCACAATTTAAACAATATATGGTCAAATTTGGTACCACATCAACATTTTGAATAAAATTCCATATATGGTTTAATTGGAATAATGTAAAACTGTATGGCGCTATAAAAAATATTATCAGATATGTTACTTCATTAACAATATTTATAATACAGTGTCATATATTGTAATATATGTATATCATTCAATATATATTGATGTATGGTAATGGTATAATAATTCCAATATCAGTTGAGATACAATTTGTGGGTCCATATCAACAATTTGTTCACGTACATTTAACATATATATTTGTACATTTAAGTTATAATTTATAAACACTTTACAAAGTTAAATAGTTCTATAAACTTCGTCCAACTGTATAGAATGTTTATGAATATACGATTTAATATATAATAATTACAACTACAAATTGGTGCCATTATCTAAAATTTAATTTAATGTTAACTTATAATAAAATAAAAATGTATCTCCTAAAAATAAAAATATAGTGTTAATTAATGTTAATATACAATAGGTTTAAGTTTAACATCCCAGACTGAAAAATATAATCGGCACAATGCTGGCAAACCATTGGCGATGGTCGGTTATGCGTTGGCAGAACGTTGCATTAACTATCTTGCCAAAAAAATAGATTTCAAAAAACATTTTTCAAAAAATTGAGAAAACTTTTTTAATATTTGCTTTTAAAAACATGAAATTTAACCCAGTCCACCAGATTGTCAGCCAAGACCTCTACACTCTAATCTAACGAGACTTGTTATAGATGTGTGATAGCTACAAATTAAATGAATGATAAAAGCATTTCGAGCTAACTTATAAGCATCGAAAAAAGGTATTCCAGAAATTATTAAATGTATTTTAGAAAATTTTAATTGTATATCACAAAATATTATTTGCACTTCAGAAACTACAATATTACGCAAATTTAATTATTTATTTATTTAGTTGTGTCCAGAAATAATGAAATCTATTTCAGAATTTCATAGCTAATAGAGAAAAATTTCTCAAATACATTTCATAATTTCGGAAATACGATTGATAATTTCTGAAATACAGTTTGATAATTTCTGAAATACAGTTGTGAATTTCGGAAATACAATTAATAATTTCTGAAACACAATTGATAAAACTGAACTTCAATTGACTAGTTCTGAAATACAATTCATAAATGTGAAAAATAATTGATGAGTTCTGAAACACAATTGATAAAACTGAAATTTTATTGATTATTTCTGAAATACAATTGATAAATCTTAAAACAATTAATACAATTGGAAATGGTGTAGAGCGTCAAAAAGATGTAAATAAAATTATTTTATTCAAAGATTTCAATTTAATAAAAAAATAAATATATAATTTTATAAAAAAATTTATAGAAAAAAAAATTTTAATTTTATAAAAAGAAATTCATTTTGTAAAAGAAATGCATATTGAACTCGTTACCTTCTGAGTTTAAACCTTATTTTAACAAAATATTGTAATATTTATAAAATCACTGCTCTGCCAGTGTATTATTTTTTGAACAGTTGGCAATATATGTCTGGGATCTTATTTAATCCCAAATAAATGGAGATCTTACGTAGTACCAAATATAATGCGGCATCTAATTTTATCTGTCATTTTTATGGATAGTTTTAGATGTCAATCCCCAAATATATTGCTGTTTCTAATTCTATCTGCCATTTTAATACAGAAATAAATTGCTGGATCTAATTCGATCTGCAATTTATGGGAAAAATTAAGATTTTACCAAATCACTAAATATATCACTGGATTCAATTCGATCTGCAACTTATTGAAAAAGTTAAGATCTTACGCAATCCCGAAATATATTACTGGATCTAATTTCATCTGTTATTTTTTTCATAAATTTAGATCTTACGTAATCTCCAAATATAATCCTCGATCTTATTCGATCTGCCGTTTTCCAGATAAAGTTAGATACAACTTAATCCTAAAATATGTGACCTTCTCCGAGAATAGGGACCTAGTGTGTGAAAATTAAGTTTTGAGAAGAACGCATTTAAAGTTTCATAACGCATTATCACTTTAAACACACCTTCAGTTGGGAGATGTGATTTGGTATGGTTAGGTGCCTCAACTCATTTCATCTTATTCTACACCCTTTTAGGTACCAGAATCCACTCTTAAGCTGCCTACACACTAGGGAACATTCTATTGTTTCTACTTTTTTTAATTTTTTATAGAGACGATGCACACACGACAACAAAACGTCAACCGAAACATCATTTTTGTTTGTTTGTAGAACTGATCACATGAAATATGGGCGGGAGAAAATCAAATTAATTAATTTGTTAATTGTTAATTTTCCATATGCTGCTGTTTTTTTAGTTTTATTTTTTTAGTTATCACATTTTATGTCCCATAATTCTCGCAAATATATTCATTTATAAAATTAATGCAGTTTTCATTATTTATAATTGTCGTCATTTTCATTTTCCCAAATGCGTAATTACAAAAGCTCCTGATATCATGACTGCAATCGATGAACTAAATACGGCAAAAACAGTAACATCGATACACACGATGAAAAATTAAGTTTGGAAACAAAAAATATCAAAAAATTTTGTAAACACGAAGGTCAACATGACACATTGCTATACACATTTCAACATTCGTAAAAAAATGGCCATGTGGAATGGAATGTTCCCTAGTGTGTAGGCAGCTTTAAGTCCAAACCCATTTTTTGACACACTAGGTCCCTTTTCTCGGAGAAGGCCACATATACCTAGATCTACTTTTTCGTATAAATTTAGATCCAAGTTTATCCCCATATATATTGCTGGATCTAATTCGATCTGCCATTTTTCTGATAAAGTTAGATCCAAGTTTATCCCTAAATATATTACTGGATCTAATTCGATCTGTCATTTTTCGTATCAAATTAGATCTAAGTTCATCCACAAATATATAGCTGGATCTAATTCGATCTGCCATTTTTCGGATCAAATTAGGTCTTACTAAATCCCAAAATATATTGCTGGATCTAATTTGATCTGCCAATTTTCTATTCAATTTATATCCAGGTTTATCCACAAATATATTATTGGATCTAATTGGATCTGCCATTTTTCGGATAAATTTAGATCTAAGTTAATCCACAAATATATTGCTGGATCTAATTTGATCTGCCATTTTTCAGATCAATTTATATCTAAGTTTATCCACAAATATATTGCTGGATCTAATTCGATGTGCCATTTTTCGGATCAAATTAGATCTAAGTTTATTCCCAAATATATTGCTAGATCTAATTCGATCTGCCACTTTTTCGGATCAAATTAGATCTAAGTTTATCCACAAATATATTGCTGGATCTAATTCGATCTGCCAAAATTGAGATCAAATTAGATATAAGTTTATCCACAAATATATAGCTGGATCTAATTGGATCCGCCATTTTTCGGATCCAATTAGATCTAAAAATATCCCCAAATATATAGCTGGATCCGCCAATTTTCGGATCAAAATAGATCTAGGTTTATCCCCAAAGATATCATTGGACCTCCCAATTTTGAGATATAACTTGATCTTAGTTTATCCCCATATATACAGTGGGATCTAATACGATATGATTGGATACACCTAATTTTGAGATCTAATTGGATCAGCTAGATATTACAGCAGATCTTAAACAATATCAAATTGGATATGATTAGATATTGCGCGAGATCAATTTTTTTTACTCGGGAATATATGGTTTGAATGTCACCGTATATGATAATATATTGCTTAAATAGCACCATATATAAATATATATCGCACTATATATAGTACCATATATTATCATATCTGGAACTGAATTAAAGATTTTCCCGAGTAAAAAAGTTTTGATATAATCACATATTATTTTATCTAATTGCATATAGTAACTTATAGTTACATATGGCCACATATGCTTTTAAATTCAAGCATTTATACTTTTATATAGTCATATATTAGATATTTTTTCCTCAAAGGTTTTAATATGGAGACATATGTGATTTTATATTATTACATACTGGCCTACATATATATGTATGTGTTATATGTAAGTACATAAAGTAACATATAAAAGATATAATTACATATACGTTTATATATAATTTAGTATGATACTATACATAATAATATAAAACTATGTGGATCCATATAAAAAATATTTTATAATTTGTGTTAGTTATGATTCTATATTGACGAATATGAACCCATATATAACTTATAACGTTCTTTATAAAATCATCTATAATTATATATCATCCCACATAGGCAATTTTTTCAAAGTGATTTTATATAAAAATATATAAGGTCCATATAAAACCGCATTATATTATATTTGGTTCCATGTTATCAATGATTTTGAACTAGTTTGAGATTTAGTAATTACTAGGGATTGGCGCGTGACACGAAATGTTCGTGAGTCACGTTATTCACACGTGATCGTGAGTAATAATTACTATACTTAAGTGATTCGTGCGTGAGCGTGAGTAAGAATAATCCGTGCATGATTCGTGTGTGAGTTTATTTTTTGCATCATATGTTTTTAGTAATTTTTACTGTTTTGAGTGAGAATTTTCTGATTGTAAGTTTTTAATATACTCATGTGTGCTGAGTAAGAAACGAAATGCTCGTGCGTGAGTAATTTGTTTTTGTTTAGGAGCATGAGTCAAAAATGGCTTACGCACCCATAACATTAACAACATTGAAGCTCTAATACGAAATTCTCTATTCTATAACTTACACTTGACTGATTTTTTATATTATATCTTGGTTGTATATAGGGTTTTTCTTTTCCCGGGACAGCGGGATTTTTTTCTGAATTTCCCGGGATCCCGGGAATTCCCGCTCAATAGAAAATAAATAAATCCGACATATGTTGTACTTGAAAAACTCGATTTCTATTAAAACACCGTCCGACAAAGTTCATCTTTGGTTGTACAAATGACAAAATCTACTTAATATATTCTGAAAGAAGGGCTAAATATAAAACATCCATGACTTCCACTTTTTCTAGAACAGTTCGCTTAACAGTTTAAATCGCGAACTACTATCTAGGAAATATTTTCGTTGTCGTTCTCTGTGCTTTATAAGTTGTCGATCAGAGTTGAATTCCATAGGAATCAGCAAAAACTAAAACAAAATAACAGCAAAAACAGAAATAACAGAAGAAAAAATTGCATTGTTAGAATTTCATTGATGTTAGCCTAATTGAGTTATTTTCTTTCAATTTGCTATTACATTTTGTAATTAATTACACATGCAATTACTCAATTACATGTAATTGTAATTGAAAAAAAACTCAACTACAATTAATTGTAATTGCAATTCAGAAAAGAACAATTACAATTACAAGTAATTGAACATTTTTTTTATTTAAAAAAATAATTTTTGTATATTGTTAGATATGGTCCTATATAATATGATAAAAAGTATAAGGTTAATATTTAGATATAATTGTATCAAACTATGTCCACTTTTATAACATTTTATATAATTTTATACAAAAAGATATAATTTGATGTAATTGGATGAGGACAAAATTCGGATACAATTGTATCGAATTGCATAAAATTGTATCAAATTGTACCAAATTGTATACAATTGTATACAATTCGATACAATATGATACAATAAGACGTTCTCATTTTTCGGATATAATTATATCTAATTACATAAAAGATTATATATAATTAAATATAACTTCATATGGCTCCATATCAATTTTTTTTACTTGGGTTGTTAATGAGGTACCATATATGACCATATATTGTTTAAATGGCACCATATATGATAATATCTAGTTTAACTGTCACCATATATAATTATATATTTTTTAAATGATACCATGTATAATTATATATTGCTAAAATGCCACCATATATATTAAGATATAGTTCTATATATAACTATATATGCAATAAGATCAACCATGTCATGTAATATATAATTATATATGCCATATCTAATATTATGAAGGCCGATATCTAATTAGATGAAATTATATATGGCATAATATAAGGAAAAATTTTGTGGAAAAACGTCATATATAATTATATATGGATATACATAACGACATGTATAATTATATATTGTAATATATGCCATATATGATTATTAGGGCGGGTCGATTTAATAATCGCCCATGGCTCAGGGAAAATCGTATTCTAGGGATCAAAATAAGAAACTTTGCCGAAGGAACCATACCTCTAAAACGAATTCTACTACCCCCAACTGTTGACTTTTGTCCCGTAGGGTCAAGTTTTGAAAAATCCCACTTTGACCCATTTAGAGTGCCCCAATCGAGTCCAAATGTATGACCGACCCCCACTAACTTTGGAGGGCCGATCCACCCATGCCAGTGGCACACCCCCTGGAACTCCCCTGGGGGGTTCCCCATACAAACATTTTAAAAAATCACCATTTTTGGCACTTTATTTTATTATTTTTTATTTATTTTATTTATTTTTATTATTTTATTTATTTTTTCTCTTTAGAAATTTATTTAGTCAGAACATATGTAAATGAAAAAATTAATTTAACTTAGTAATAGAAAAGAAAATAAAAAAAATTACTGTTTGAAGTCTTTTTTGCTTTCAAGTCTGGGCATTTTTTCTTTTCTATTACTAAGTTAAATTAATTTTTTCATTTACATATGTTCTGACTAAATAAATTTCTAAGGAGAAAAAATAAATAAAATAATAAAAATAAATAAAATAAATAAAAAATAATAAAATAAAGTGCCAAAAATGGTTTAAATGGTACCATATATGATAATATATGGTTTGAATGGCACCATATATGATAATATATGGTTTGAATGGCACCATATATGATAATATATAGCTTAAATAACACCATATATAAATATATATCGCACTATATATAGTGCCATATATTATCATATCTGGAACTGAATTCAATATTTGGTTTCTGAGGTACCATATATGACCATATATTGTTTAAATAGCACCATATATGATAATATCTAGTTTAACTGTCACCATATATAATTATATATTGTTTAAATGATACCATATATAATTATATATTGCTAAAATGCCACCATATATATTAAGATATAGTTCTATATATAACTATATATGCAATAAGATCAACCATGTCATGTAATATATAATTATTTATGCCATATCTAATATTATGAAGGCCAATATCTAATTAGATGAAATTATATATGGCATAATATAAGGAAAAATTTTGTGAAAAAACGTCATATATAATTATATATGGGTATAAATAACGACATGTATAATTATATATTGTAATATATGCCATATATGATTATATATAATTTTTTTTACTCGGGTAGTTTAGTTTATAAGATGTTCGCAATTTTAAAATTTAGTTAAGGTAGGCCTGATCTGGTCATTGTATATAAGTTTTAGGGGTATATTAATACCCAAAAGGCCAAAATTTTGTCCGTTTTGCTTTACTTCGCTTAGTTTTTAAGATATAGCCAAAGTACCAAATTGACGTCTTTTGTTGCTATCTAGCTTAGTTTAGAAGATATTCGCAATTTTAAAATTTAACTATGGTCATTGTATATAAGTTTTAGGGGTATATTAATACCCAAAGGGCCAAAATTTTGGCCGTTTTTCTCTATTCGCAATTTAAAATTTAGCTAAGGTAGGCCTGATCTGGTCATTGTATATAAGTTTTAGGGGTATATTAATACCCAAAGGGCTAAAATTTTGTCCCTTTTTCTCTATTTCACTTAGTTTTTGAGATATAGCCAAAGTACCAAATTAACGTTCTTTTGTTGCTATCTAGCTTAGTTTAGAAGATATTCGCAATTTTAAAATCTAGCTAAGGTAGGCCTGATCTGGTCATTGCATATAAGTTTTAGGGCCAAAATTTTTTCTGTTTTGCTTTACCTCGCTTACTTTTTAAGTTATAGGCAAAGTACCAAATTAACGTCCTTTTGTTGCTATCTAGCTTAGTGAAGAAGATATTCGCAATTTTTTTTATCTTCTAAACTAAGCTAACAAAAGGACGTTAATTTGGTACTTTGCCTATATCTTAAAAACTAAGCCAGATAGGCCAAAACGGACAAAATTTTGGCCTTTTGGTTATTATTATATCCCTAAAAGTTATATGCAATGACAAGATCAGGCCTACTTTAGCTAGATTTTAAAATTGCGAATATCTTCTAAACTAAGCTAGATATCAACAAAAGGACGTTTATATGGTACTTTGTCTATATCTTAGAAATTAAGCGAGATAGGGCAAAACGGACAAAATTTTGGCCCTAAAACTTATATGCAATGACCAGATCAGGCCTACCTTAGCTAGATTTTAAAATTGCGAATATCTTCTAAACTAAGCTAGATATCAACAAAGGGACGTTCATTTGGTACTTTCCCAGCAAAATCTCAGAAATGGGTGCTCATTGCTAATATCTAAATAATAAGCAGTAGAATTAGGGTCTACTGCTTATAATTTGGTGTCAAGTAGTTGTCCATATTCGCTGCATGAAGAAACGCACAAAATGTGTGCACCCGCTTACCCGCTGCATTACAAAAGTATATAAAATAAGTAGTTACCAAAATAAGTAGTTATTCGTGTGCTTATACGCAGTTAGAAAATAAGTGGTTACAAGTTGTTAATAATACGACTTACATATGTACTTATTAGTGGTTAAAAAATAAGTAGTTACCAAATTCACATTATCTTTATAAATAAATAAGTAGTCGCGCGTAAGCTAGACTGCTTATAAAAACGGCTTCGCCTAACAAAAATAACTAGTACTGACGCCGAATTATAAGTAGTAAAAAATTTTAGTTTCATTATATAACCACTTATTTGGTAATGAAAGATTTTGCTGGGTTGCCTATATCTTAAAAACTAAGCAATATAGGGCAAACGGGACAAAATTTTGGCCCTTTTGATATTATTATACCAGATCAGTCATAACTTAGCTAGATTTTAAAATTGGGAATATCTTCTAAACTAAGCTAGATAGAAACAAATGGACCTTAATTTGGTACTTTGGCTATATATTAAAAACTAAGTGAGATAGAGCAAAACGGACAAAATTTTGGCTTCTGGGTATTAATATACCCCTAAAACGTATATACAATGACAAGATCCGGCCTACCTTAGCTAGATTTTAAAATTGGGAATATCTTCTAAACTAAGCTAGATAGCAACAAAAGGAAGTTAATTTGGTACTTTGGCTACATCTTAAAAACTAGATAGAGCACATAGTACTTCTTTGAAATATTGCACTTTTTTCCTTTTTTTTATTTCCTTTTTTAAAAAATGGTAAATTTTTTGTAAAATACCTACAGTACTATTTTGAAAATTTGTACTTTTTTTGAAAAATAATACTTGTTTTGAAAAATAATACTTGTATTGAAAAATAGTACTTTTTTGAAAAATAGTACTTTTTTGAAAAATAATACTTTTTTTGAAAAATAGTACTTGTTTTTTGAAAAAAAGTACTTTTTTTTAAAAATAGTACTTTTTTGAAAAATAGTACTTTTTTGAAAATTAGCAAATGCGTTCTCAAATGGCATTGCACTACTGCCACCACTTTCTAAAGAAAACTGATGAAGGGGACCTGGAAAATCCCCAAAACGATCGTTTTTTCATTCCTGAAAGTGTAGAGGTTTTTGAAAGCAAAAACTCTGTGACGTATTTGTCAGGAGAGTATCCTGATAAAGAATAGTAGTAGTTTTTGAAAAAAGTACTTATTATGTTAATTCATAATAAGGAAATTGGCATCGAACTGAATTAATAAATTTCTAATTAATTAATTACAAATATTAAAAAAAATTTTAATAGAATAAGAAAAAAATGGAAAAAAATATTGGTTTCGCCGGGAATCGAAATTTACTACGATCACTTTTAGATCAATTACTCTTTAGAAGCAATACTTAGCGATTTTTTGGATGTTGTTCAAAAAATAAAAACAAAAAAAACTAAAAATATACTATCGGATACTTTAGAAGCAATCAAAGAAGTGATTTGTTGATGTTGTTCAGAATAACTTCTAAAAAAGCAGTAAAGATACACTAATGGATACTTGTGAAGTAGTGAAGTAAGATTGTAAAGCATTACATCCATTTTTTGTTGGTGGGACCTTTTAAAACAAATATTTAACAAGAAAACCGCACAAATAAATTAAAAAATTTTCCAAAAAGTATTAAAATATAATTTCACTGTTAAAATCAAGTAACAAAACTATGAGATACAGTATTTAAATTCTTTAACCCATTTTTTACCAACATATCTCTAAAGACACGTCTACCTATCCTTCTACGAAGTTTTTTCAGAAAATTCGCACGGAATCCATGCTTGGCAGAAAAGGGGTAAAACAATATACTCCATATCACAAACGGATTGCAGAAAATTTTAAGTATTGACAAAAAACTGAAATTTTTAAAATTGAAATCACCTAGAAATTAATTTGCACTTAAAAAATATATAATTTAGTTTAGAACTTAGAACATGCGTTACAAATTAAATTTTACTGTATGGTTATTAGCCACTCTAGTTGTAATATTAAACAAGCTTTAAAAACCTTTAGGCACTTACAAATATTTTTGCGTTTTTACAAATATTTTTATAAAATTTTCTGCCTTCTCTTTTTACTATTAAAAAAAATTGTAAAAGGGACAGCTAATACAATGACAAACAAATAACACCATTGTGAATATTCTAAATTTTTATTAAGCAAAGAAATATAAATCGTCGAAATCGTCAGCCATTTTATATTAAATATCATAAAAACACTAGTTTTATCTACTTTTTGATTTGAAATTTAATTCATAACTGCTTGACTATATCGCTGCTCTTAGGATAATTCACAGCTTTTATAAATTCGAATTATATATAACTGGACGTTATTTTTTACTTCACCTGTAAAAATGTGGTAATTATTCTGCGATTAGTTACAGATAAAACACATTATGCGGTTTAAGTTCTCATAAATAATTTCTATAGACTTTAAGTTCGCGATTCCGAACTCTGTTTTTAAAACTTTTAGTCACGTCATAATTGTTCTATAATTTACAAATAAGCCAAACACAGAGTATTTCGGCATTTTAAACCGCGATTTTCTAAAAACTGTGACGTGATTGAGACATTTTAAAAACATATTTAGAATCAGCTTGTCTAAATCTATAAAAATCTTGTACCAAATTTTAAATCCCTGCAAAAAATTAATTTTATTAAGCTGTGTAAATTAAAAATTAACCTAGTTCCACTCAGACCTGAGAAGTATTGCGAATCACAAAAACGCGATTCGGAAAGAACAATTTGCGGTTTTTTAAACGTTTTTTTATAGTTTTGTGAATTGGATGGTATTTATAATCAAAGAAAATATGAAACCTTTGTATGTGAACTGTTTATATTTTTTTTAGTTTTTAAATTAAAATATACATGTCCAATACATTAATGTGCTAATTCATAAAAAAAAATTATTTGGTATTTGAAGCTTGCTATAGTTAAAGTGCATATTTCGCTTAATAAAGAGTTATTAGAAATCTTGATTCATAATCGTATTTTAACTATAAATTAATTTTTCGATTTGATACTGGCAACACTATTGTTTATTTTCTCGCTTCTCCCAAATAAGTCGTAAGTGATGCATAAATTTAGTAAACGATTGACTCGGTAATCGGAAGTGGAAATGTATTTTCTTAAATTAGAGAACTAATGATGTGCTAAGATAAATTTAAAAGCCATTAAAAATATTTTTTTTTATTTATAAAGCAAATCAATGGAAATGTGTGTAAAAAAGTAATTTTTTTAGAACATATTATTCGAAGCATACAAAAGTATTCGAATAATGTTTTGACAGTCTGTACATCACTATTGTTTTGTTTTTCTTTTTAATTTTATTTTTACATTTTTTTTGAATTTTTTTCGAAAAAGGTCATTGGCTACGCAATTGTTGTAGCTTTTTTCAGTTTGATGGATGCAAGTTGTTGGAAGCCACACATTCTAGGGATAGGATGGCTTTAATAAATCATTTCATGCCTGAAAATGAAATAATTAACAATTAAATGGTGGCTTCCTCACTCCAAACTTTATAAAACGTTTAAAGTTGATGAGTACCAACTATAAACCTTTATTATTTTCTTCGTTATTAAGCAAATATGAATACTGTTTTTCACAAATTAGCTTAAAATCCTGCAATAAAGCTATTGTAAAACTTTATGAATTAGACCATAATTTTTTAAACTTTGTATAAATTTGATTTTTTTATTAAAAATGCATACACTCAGAAAAGTTCTGCAGTTACTACATGACAGTTATTTGTGTAGTAATGCGGTTGTAGTTATTTTAACTACAAGTGAAGTTAATTTACTTAGAACAAAATTTTTCAATGTTTTTGACAGTTATTTTTTTAAACAAACTACAAAAACTACTACATTGTAGTAACATTTATTTTATGCAGTTATTTTGAATTTTTTTACAAATACTTAAATTTTCAAGTGTGTGTGCACACAAACGAAGCAAACAGGAGCATGTGTACGAAGCGCTTGTTTAGAAATTTCTAGTGAAGGAATATGAGAAGAACATGTTTTCTCTTGTCTTAGTCATAAAACAACGCCAAAGAGTGAAAACGCGTGCTATGGAAAAGGTTATATATTTTTTATTAAATTATTAAAATAATAAGGTAAATTTTATAATATAAACTTATTTACGGGAATGTTAAAATCATTCCATAAAAAATGGGTACAAAAATGGATTTTTTGTATTTTTGTAATTTTTTTTTCCAAATTCATTTTGGTACGCGTTCTATCGCTGTTTTAAGTTGATTTTTTTCAGTAAATTTGTTAAAATACATGATGTTCAAATGATTACAACTTTTCAACGCGTTATCCGATTGTTACAAAATTTTCACCTAGCAATGCCTATATAATCTACCCTGCGGGAAGTGAAGGGTCGATTGATCCAAAGTGACAAGTCTGTGACAGGTGAATAGGGGACATGTTAAAAACTGATGTAAACCAAAATTTCAGTGCATCAGAAAGTGGTAATTGCAGCAAAATATTCAACCCCGTGACTATTGAAATGGATACCAAACAGTAACTGGTTCATTTTGGATATATCATATAACTGGAGAAAAATTATCATAACCTCAAATTGACAAAAGTTACTAGTACCGTTAAAGCTGAAGTAGTGATATAACACAGAACAGGTGCAGTACAGTATTAGATGTGTATGAAAAAATGACAATCAGTACCGTAAAACCCTATCCCGTGACTGTTACAAAGTTCCCATAATATTTAACTTTTTGGCCACAGAAATGATGATATAATACTAAACTACGAGTACTTCAAAAATATTGTTCGTATACGAGTATGCATAATAGAGTGTCAATAACAAGCAAAACAAACTATTCAGTGACTGACTGAAAGGCTGTACAACCCTTTTGGATTTATTCACAAACACTCCGGGACGTTATATGTAAAAAGTCAAAATTTTTTATTGGATATTTTGATTGCCGGTTCATTTCTCTAATCGTTGGTGAAATTTGATTTGAATATTCGCAAAAGTGTTAACAGAATAAATCAAAAGAAAATGTTTTATAATACCGATATTATAATTATAAAATAGAGAGTATTCTAAAAAAATCACTAGAGAAGCTTAAATCACTGACCCATTCGACTAAAATAGGTACATCACATCTGTATTTGCAAAAATAAATTAAAGAGAAGATTAAATTTATGTTTTTTTTAAATAGATTAATGGAACAATTTTTTTTAAATATGCTATTCCCAATTTTATAGAAATAACTAAAAACTAGCTCAAAATGACTTGAAAACTAGTTTAGTGTTGAATTCAAAAATGGTCTTTGTAAACTTCGTACATATTTTTTTATACGTAAACTTAACAGGGTTTTACTTAAAATCTGTGCCCAGATTCTATAATACGATAGACGATTATCGTACAATTTTCAAAGTTTAATAACAAGCGTATTGCATCAAATTTTTAAAATATTGTAAAACATGTGGTGAAGACAGCAATTTTGCATCACATATTTCAACATTTTTGTAAGTAACATCTTTAAAATGTTGGAAATTTAACATCGAAAAGTTGAAGATAATCGTCAGTTTTTTTATAGAATCCATAGCATGTTGCAAAAACGATCAAGTCAGTTAAGAAAAAAACTACTGAACCGATTTCCAAATGTTGTTTTTGCGTGAAAAAAAAATTACTCGAACTCTAAAGGCCTTAAATTGTAAATAAAATTGAGAAACTGAATAATTTTTACTTTTATAAGAAAGACAAAATCCAAACAAACTGCATAAGATGAAAATTTCGGCAAAATCAGAGTTCTCAGTTGGGAGACTCCTTTGGAGACACTCTTTTACATGTTGATGTGAAAGAGTTTTGCCTTCAACATTGAGATTGTGTCAAGGGATTTTGTGTTTGAAATAGCAATGGATTTTGTGTTTTACTTGAAAGGCCTATGAATGACATTATGTGTGGATTATGACACCGTTTAAATGAACGCCGCGGCTTCGCCAGGGAGTGCACATCCGATAGCCCAATTAAATTTGAGCAAAGGCACGGGTTATGCAGACAGCGGTTGTTTGTGACTTATTGGCATAAACATGCGACATGATGGAACCTCACAAGAACAAGTCTAAAGCGGTCAAACCGCACGATTTCGGTTACTAGTTAAAGTCGCTATGTGGCACGTAGCGCCGCCTGTTGGAACCACATGTCGTTCATATCCATATCACCCAATTTTGGCCAAAGAAATCATCATAATGTGATAATTACCTGTGAAAAGGAGATAACCATAGGAATTTTCTAATTGAGAAATATATTGCTCATGTATTAGTTAATTCTGATTCTTCCGATTACAAAACATTCATTGTGTAGGTTAGATTGACAAAACTTCAATTAGCCACACTCATCGATGTGTCGACCATGGTGTGCCTCGTTAAGAGATGAAGCTACGGGTCGTAGCCTGTGTAGAGAGTTGCCGGTTTGATTCTCGGTCATGGAATGCAGAAAAAGTGTTTCACATAGAGACAATTTAACGATTAAAAATACTTTGATCAATTCAAACATAAACTTCTTCCTGTAAATGAACTATAAAAAATTGTATTTTATATTCGTAACGTATATAAAATTGTTCAGAATTTGTGCAGAAACCCTGAAAAGAAACTTTAAATTTTTAGGGACCTATAAACGTCATTCCATTTTGCCGAAATTTGATACGATGTATTTACGACTGACGGACGGACGAACATCGCCAAATCGACTCAAAACGCGATTCTGAGTAAACCGGTACACTAATAGGTTGGTCTAGGTCCAATATTTTTTGGTGTTACAAACAGCAGTATAAACTTATTTTACCCTGTCGAAGTAGTTGTGTATGGTGTAACTAGTATATCTTAACTTTTAAGTTAAAATTTATTTGTATACTTTGATATATTTGTTAGAACATATATTTATATAATTTATATGTAAATTAAAATAATTTATATGTATAGCTTATAAACTTAACTAAATTGAATTATAATCATGAGTTAATAGGGGTGTTATGGTTAGCGCGTTGGACTGTTACACGTGAGGTTGCGGGTTCGAGCCCCAAACAAGGCAACATCAATTTATGAAAAATAGTAATATGTATGAGTTTTTTCTATCCCTCATGCATATCGCAGCGTCCTCCTTCGGTGTTCCCATAGCACTTAACCCCACCAGGGCTATGAACTAAAAAGCTTCAACAAAGTTCGCCAACTCACCGTCAGATGGCGCGCAACAACTGTTCTAAAATTCAACATCTCGCGCAACTACAGTGTTGCCATATTTGAAGCCCTTCATCTTTCACCACCTTTCACTTCTTCTCTATCCCCTTTCCAAAGGAAGCGACGCGTTAATTAATAGGAAGAATTTCCCGAGTGTTGCTTCTCTTCAAAAAAAAAAAAAAAACGCGTATTCTACTCGTAAACTGTGTAAACTTGGTATGTTTATGAGTTTAATATCAAAATCCATACATGAAAAATATGTTTATGTTTATACAAGGTTTACATGAAATTTACGAGTTTATATCAAAACCCCTAATATTTATGTTTTTGGTATTTATTTGAAAACAATAAACTATTATTTTAAATAATATTTTGTGACTTTGTGATGATTTAAAAACAGATTCGGTGACTTGTGATTTTACGTAAGTTCAGTGACTGGATCCTTCTAGGTTCTTCCAGCACCCGTACTTTTTATGACACATGGTGAATAATAAGTGACATGTGAAATGTCAATTAGTTTCAGTTAGTCCTGTGACTTGTTTACTTAGAGCAGTATAATGATTTGTCACGAAAATATTTTTTTGTACTAGTTCAGCAACAACACACATATTGACTAGTATGTGACTAGTTTTTTAACAAATATTTTTCATTAGTTTTGTGATATGTGCACTTAAACCAGTCACGTGATATTTTATTTGGCACTAGTTTCGGTACATATCACATAATGTATAACATGTGACTACTTCCGTATTAGATAATTTTAACTTGTTATATTGCATACTCTCTTAAACCAGTAGTGTGATATGTTATAATCGACAAGCTTTGCGGCAAGTCACAAGTAGCCCAAAAGGTGGAAATTGCCACCTCCTATGACAAGCCCATGTTAAAGTTGCCGGTTACTTTCATATAAAAAAACCGAATCGAGGACCGGTAACTCCCACAAAGTTCCAGTCACGTGACCAGCTCTGTGACTGATCCATTTCCCGTAGGGCGGTTACTTTCATATAAAAAATCCGAAACGAGGACCGGTAACTCCCACAAAGTTCCAGTCACGTGACCAGCCCGTAGGGTAATTTCAAAATAAATTGCAATAATAAAATGTGCAGTGGAAAAAGGATAATGCTGGTCACGTGACTGGAACTTTGTGGGAGTTACCTGTCCTCGATTCGGTTTATTTATATGAAAGTAACCGGCAACTTTAGCATGGGCTTGTCATAGGAGGTGGCAATTTCTACCTTTTGAGCTACTTGTGACTTGTCGCAAAGCTTGTCAATTATAACATATCACACTACTGGTTTAAGAGAGTATGCAACAGAACAAGTTAAAATTATTTAATAAGGAAGTAGTCTCATCTCAGGCATTATGTGATATGTACCGAAACTAGTGCGAAATAAAATATCACGTGACTAGTTTAAGTGCACATATCACAGAATTAAAGAAAAATATTTGTTAAAAAACTAGTCACATATTAGTCAATATGTGTGTTGTTGCTGAACTAGTACAAAATTATATTTTCGTGACATATCACTATACTGTTCTAAGCTAACAAGTCACAGGACTAACGGAAAGTAATTGACATGTAACTTGTCACTTATTATTCACCATGTGTCATAATAAGTACGAGTGCTGGAAGAACCCAGAAGGATCCAGTCGCTGAACTTACGTAAAACAACAAGTCACCGAATCTGTTTTTAAAACCAGCAAAAATATTAATATTAATTCATGATTACAATTCAAATTTGGTAGAGTTTAATCTATACGTATGTATAAATTATTTAAATTTTTGCTTTAGAAATACAACATTTTTTTGTACTTTCTATATTTTCATATATTTAGTTACAATATTATTCTATCTCAAGTCCAAATTCTAATATGATAGTGTCATATTAGATTTATTTGTTGTTTCGAAATATCATATTAGGATTTGGACTCGAGGTACAACAATATTCTAACAAATATATAAAAGCAACAATGGTAAATATATACATATGGGTAGAATACAGCAACCTTTGAACCAAATTTCAGCAAAAATTAAATTACGTTCAGAGGTTCCTAAAATTATCAAGTTTCTTTTGAGGATTTCTGCATGAATTCTGAACAATTTTAACAATTCATTTATAGAAAGAATTGATCTGTAAATTGATCAAAGCATTTTTAGTTATTAAATTTTCTATATATGAAAAACTTTTTGTGTATGCAATGACCGGGAATCAAACCGACAACCCTCTACACAGGCGACGACCAGTAGCATTTTTTTTTTATATGTTAGACCAACACTCAGGGGATGCCCCCTACTAACGTAGTGCATTGTGTTGGTATTAGGAAAATAAGTTATGGGGAGGAGGAAAGAGGGAGTATTGTTTGTGAATATTTGATTTAAATTTTTCAACATTGTAAGTAACAGGGAAGACCTCTGCGGGAAATTTATTCCATATACTGCTGGTGCGACTGATAAACGAATTCTCTCTGTAATGCGTCGTGCGATCCTCTGGACAATCGACAATAAACGGATGGGCTCTACTTGATAAGCGAGTATTACGAATAAAAACCTGGGCTTAGGGGATAAGTTCACTTATCTCAGCAGAGCACTTCCCATGGTAATATCGATAGAACAGGGTTACACAACCCATATTCCGACGATGCTCCAATGAGTCAATAGAGCTGGATACTCTACTGTCATTGATAAGCGCCGACGCCCTCCTTTGCACACGGTCCAGAAGCTCCAAAATAGACTTCGAAGCTCCTGCCCATATATGGGAGTTGTATTCCATCTTCGGTCGGATATAGGTGGTATAAATAGTGTGTAAATGGGATGGAGTGAAGTACTTCTTGCACCGACGTAAAAACCTAGACACTTAAATGCTTCTTTCGACACCTGAAAAACATGCTTATTCCATCGGACATCACACTGAATTTTCATGCCCAGAACATCAAGAGTATCCGAATTCTCAATATCGATATCACCCATATGTACAGATGGCAGCAGCCCTATTGGTCAACATACAACATTGGGTCTTGCGTGCATTAAAATCCACCTTGTTCGCATGACCCCACCAGAGATTGCAGAAAGGTCACGAATTAGTGTGTCATTCATAGTCTGCCTTTTGCCCCCAATCTCCTCAGGGCTTGGCCTACAATTGAAGGAAAATTAATGACAAATGTTGCTGTCATCTGTGAAAGAGTAGATAAGGTTGAAAGTTTGACCAAGAAGATCATTGAGAAAGATAAGAAATAGGAAAGGAGAAAGAACAGAACCCTGCGGTACCCCTGAATTAAGCTGAAACTCGTCGGATGAGATCCCATCTATAACAACACGAATAGTGCGATCTCTGAGAAAGCTCGAAATAAAACGAGCGAAGTCATTACCCACACCAAAGGCAATAAGCTTTAATACAAGCGCCCCGTGCCATACACGATCAAAGGCATTCGAAATATCCAGAGCAACCACTTTGCTCTCACCAAAATTCACGAGATGGTAATTAAGCATACTCTCCATCACCTTTGAGAGCGTAGAGCATATTGCGATTGAGCGGTAATTTTCAGGGTTATTAGCCGCACCCTTTTAAGGGATTGGCTGGACATTGGCAACCTTCCAGCAAGAGGGGAAAATTCCCGTATGGTAAGAAGCGCTAAAAAGGTTAGCCAATGGACGAGCTAGCGTCGAAGAGCACTGTTTTAGCACCAGTGCGGGTATGCCATCCGGCCCCGATGACTTATTTATGTTGAGGTCAGGAAGAACCCTTTTAACTGCATGAGCTCGGAAGAATATCTTAAGCATAGTACTGGATACTCTTTCAAGTTCTGGCAGTGGTTGATCGCTTTCCGGCAGGAATGAATTACCTGCAAACATTTCAGCTAAAAGGTTAGCCTTATCAACCGGTTCAAATGATCATCCTTTATAAGAGTTGGGATAGCTGAACTAGAATTATCCTTTACTCTTTTAACGAATGACCAAAAGCACTTACTACCCCGAGGAGCAGAAAGAACTTTAGTACGAAGACGTTTTTCATAAAGAAACTTTTCACGACTAAGTACTTTGGAACATTCATATCTCGCCCGTTGGCGAAGCAGATCAGTATTGTTATCACGCTATTATCACGCCAATTTTTGAACGCTAACTCTCTGGATCTGACTGCGTTTCTGCAAGTCTGGTTAAACCAACATTTATCTTTTGGTTTAACCGGAATTTGCTTCGAAGGAATGAAAGATTTCATTCCAAGCAATATAACATGTTCTACCATTTTCGCCGCGGCATTAACGTTGTCGTCGAGGAAACAGAGTTTCCAATTAAAATGCCGGAAAAAGTCGTTGAGCTCAGCCCAACGTGCTTTTTCGTAAATAAAAATTGAACGTTTCGCAGCTGTTGCCGAAACGTTTCGAAGGTCGGAGAACGAAAAAGATGCGGAAATGGCACAATGATCCGAATTGCCGAGAGGTGCAAGTGTTCTTACTTCATACTTGTCCGGATGAGAAGTAAGGAAAAGATCAAGAGTATTTTGATGTTCACTTTCAACACACGGAATGTGCGTTGGTTCATTCACTAATTGCGCCAGGTGGTTGTGCGTGGCAAACAGCTCAACATAAATGCCCTCGGGAGTTGTGTGGCTCGAATGGCGAAGCCATGAAGTGTTGGGAATATTAAAATCGCCAGCAACGACGATTTCACTACTCGGGCAACTCCCCAGAATTCTAGCGATGGAATCAGAAAGGAAATCGAAGCCATTAAGGGTATTCGTCCTCTCCATGTTTGGGCTTCTGTATAAGAACCCGAAATGCAAGATGTGTGACCTGATTTTGAACTTAACCCAAAGTGTGTTAAATTCCGCATCATTACAGTTTAAATGTTGCTGATACTGGTACACAACTTCGTTGCGAATGTACATTGCAAGGCCCCGATGGAAAATGAAAAGGGATAGGAGTTTATAAACAGGTATATAGAAATCCTGTGGATCAGCATCCCCACACACCTGGGTCTTGTAATGGGTTTAATGCAATTCTGACTTAAAAGAAAAAAAAAACAGAAAAATAAATAAATATATTTTTATTCGGTGCCATATATTATCTTGTCTTAAAACATAAGTAGTTTTTATCTGGCATATACTTGGTTAAATTATTTCTTGATTCATGAGAATATGGACGAAAATAATCTTAATATGTCAAAAGTGTGGATTTTGCTTTCTTCTTTTGAGAAAAATTCTCATTATAAAAAAATTGGCACTTTTCTACCGAACAATAACCTATTAATCGATTACCCGCTGCACTAGAATAGATTGTGATTAACGAATCTAGTTGTAAGATATAAATATGGCCACTACCTTTTTTTTATTTACACTTTTACTAGTTGATTAATTAGTCTTCTACTCGTTAATAATCACACGTGAAATTCTCGCGAGACTTGGTATTTCCGGCATTTTCGTTTTGAGTTTTGGTAGATACAGAAGTAAGTCAGTCTATTAAAGTTTTTTATAGCTATAAAAGTCTAAATCCTCAGCTATATGGAGTTCCACTTTAATAGTAGCAAAAGTAATAATCTTGTGAAATATAATAAAGGTTTGTTCTTGAAATTGTAGTTCTATAGATAAATTTTTAAAGTGGTTCAATTTTTATAGGAAATTTTGTCAATTTGAGGCAACGTGGTCGCACGGTGTTTAAGTGTAAAATTGCATAGAGTCACGATCGAAGCGGCACCAAGTCTAGCATTGTGCATTTAAAAGTTTTACACGTAGTAAACCTGCGACATACTATAACCTGTCGGGAATTAAGTAATTAAGTTGTCAATATTTTGTACGGATCTGTCTTGAAATTGTCATTAACAACCTCGATTTGGAGATTTGAGGCTGGCAAACAAAACGACGCGTACCATAGAGTTTATTTGCAACCCAGCGTCAGATATAAATTTACAATGCCAAAATTCTAAGGTGGCCCATCCCTGTGAAATTTTCTTGTACACTAATGTATCAAAGGTTTGACCATTAACACGTTTTCCCAGAATAGTAAAGTACTTATATTTTTATTTCAAATTATTTATAAATTAGTAGCTAGCTTAACTTCTCAATATCAATAATTTAACAATTAGCAACAATTTTCTCTAACATTTATCATATAAACTAGATTTATAATTTATAAAGTTAAAATTAGAAAAAGTTAATTTAGTATAGGTCCCATCTATGACTTACAAATTTACTACTACATCAAATATCATTCTTTTCACTTTTTTTTTTTGTTGTCGTCTTGGAAAAAAAAACAAATCTATTCATTCATAAATTCCTCTCATTCAATAATTTCAACATAATTTATTCTAAATTTTGTTATTTGTAATCATTTGGTTTTTCTTTTTGTTTCATTTTTTCGCGTTCCTTTGTTTCCAGCTAAGTTCCAAATGCAGATCAATTAGATCAAGTTTAATTATTGTTGTTTAGTTTTAAAGAAAGTGCGAACGAAGGAACAAGTGAATGTGAAATTTTTTTGTTTTGTATTATTGGTCATCTAAAGAGTGAAACCAGTTTTATTTGTAAAGTTTAGTGTTAAATTTTTTTTTAAATTAAAATATATTATTAAAATAGTGAATAACATATATAAATGATAATTGTGGAATCTTTAGGGAAGCGGTGGTTCTCAATAATATAAGTTAGTGTAAGAAAAGAAAACAACAACAACACAAAAATCATCATATTCAACGGTAGTGAAGGCCTTCAATTCCGAGATGAATTCAATAACAACAAAATATATGTAAGTTTTTTTCTTTATTATTTATGTTTGCTTTAAACACGAGTATTATTGAGGTTTTATTATCTTCCCCTCGTTATTGAAACCTGAATTTATCTAAGTTTGTTTATTAAATTTTAAATTTTTGCTAAGAAGACAAAAACAAAATTGTAGTTATTTCTTCTTATTTATAGAGATTCCGATTCCAATATTGTCGTAGCTGATATGATAATATTTTATTGGAGTTCACAGTTCCTATAATTTTGAGTAGTAAATTGGTATTTGGCATGGCTAAATTTCCAAAACGAAAGTCATGATATTTTACAACGATGGCAGGTTTACACTTGAACTGTGAATTCCTTCATTATTTATCATTCGTAGTACAACAAATTTATGGTTATTTATCCAATTTGTTTTAACATCATATATTATTGGTTACATTATAATTACTTCTTTAGTCTTATATTCGTATCAAAATCATTTTCAAACTTCTTTGAAAGCAAAATAAGCAAATTGTCGATTTTGTTTTGGTCATTAATATTGCTATATTGTAGAGTTTAAAGAGTGCATTAAATTTTTTTTGTTGTTAGTTTTACATAAACTCAGATTTCAATTACCTTGTCATAATTTTTTTTTGTTGACCATTTTTTTTATATACATATAAATAGTAAATTATAGCTGATAGGTTACAATTTATAATATGTTTGGTTCTACTTTCATTAAATTTAAAATGGTAAAATTAATTTATTTGTAACGGAATAAATATTAATATGAATACCTAATTCTCAAGTTGTGGTCCGAAATTATTTGAAAATTAAATTGCTCTAGGCATTAATTTGGGTCTTCCGTAACACCTAGGAAGACATGGTTAGGGTTGTCAGAGCAGACAAAAAAAAGTTTGTACTGCTTACTGACATTTCCCAGAGTCATGCGTCCGTCTGATAGCGTACGGTTTTATTTCTTAATTATTTTGTTCAAGTGTGCACAGATATTTTTGTTGTGACTGGGTGAACGGATAGGCCAACTTGTAATCAAATCGAACCTATGACTGACTGAAGCAGCCGGTAGCTAGCCAGGTGCACACGCTTACAGGCGGGCCAAATGAACCATCTTATCCTCCACCTTAATTTTAGCTCGGTTTCATAACAGTCTCACATAAGGCGAAAACATCCGGCCGATGAAATCGAATGTGAGCATATACAGAGAAGAAGTTCGCCCTCAGTCCACGTATATTAACTCTTAATGAGATACACCACGGTCGGCATATCGATTAGTGTGGCTAATGTTGAAGGCAAAACTTTTTCACATCAGTAAGAATTCCGTCTTTGCTGAAATTTGACATTTTGTTTGCTTGTTTATAAAAGTAAAAAGTTGTTCAGTTTCTCAATTTTAATTACGATTTGAAAAAACAACATTTGGAAATGGGTTGAGTAGTTTTTTCTTTAACTAATGTGACCGTTTTTTCAAACATTTTATAAAAAACTGACGATTATCTTCAGCTTTTCGATGTTAAATTTCTAACATTTTAAAGACATTAAAAAAATGTTGAAATATGTGATGCAAAATTGCCATCTTTTACAAAATTTTACATAATATTTTAAAAATTTTAATTAATATCCCGGTGAAAAATGTTCATATACGCTCAAACATGTTCATATATGGTTTATATATGGACACATATGAACAAATATGGATTTTTTATGAACATATATGGATTTTATATGAACATATATGGAAGTATATGTGATTCCATATATGTAAAAAATTTCATATACAGACATATATGGAAGCATCTGTTATTTCATATATGGAAATGGCACTCATATATGGACAAATATGAAAGTATATGTTATTCAATTTATGCAAAAGGGACTTGTATATGAACATATTTCGCAGAATACATTTTTATACCCTACACCACTATGTGGTCAGGGTATTATAAGTTTGTGCTGATGTTTGTAACACCAAAAAATATTGGTCGTTGACCCACCTTATAGTATACCGATTGGTTCAGAATTTTTTTTTATTTCGATTTAACGATGTCCGTCTGTCCGTCCGTCTGTCTGTCCATGCAATCTTGTGCGCACTCTACAGGTCGCAACTATTAAGATATTTTGATGAAATTTGGTACGCAGACCTATGTTGGCCCAAGGACGAACAAGTTTGATTTTTTTGAACATCGGTCCATGTTTAGACCTAGTGCCCATATAAGGGTCCTACCAAAATTATACTGTTTATACGCTGCAGGTCGTAAATATTAAGATATTTTGACGAAATTTGGTACACAGACCTACATTGGCCCAATAACGCAGCCTATTGATTTTGGTGAACATCGGTCCATGTTTAGACCTAGTGCCCATATAAGGGTCCTACCAAAATTATACTGTTTATACGCTGCAGGTCGTAAATATTAAGATATTTTGACGAAATTTGGTACACAGACCTATGTTAGCCCAATAACGCAGCCTATTGATTTTGGTGAACATCGGTCCATGTTTAGACCTAGTACCCATATAAGGGTCCTACCAAAATTATACTGTTTATACGCTGCAGGTCGTAAATATTAAGATATTTTGATGAAATTTGGTACACAGCCCTACATTGGCCCAAATAACGCAGCCTATTGATTTTGGTGAACATCGGTCCATGTTTAGACCTAGTGCCCATATAAGGGTCCTACCAAAATTATACTGTTTATACGCTGCAGGTCGTACATATTAAGATATTTTGACGAAATTTGGTACACAGACCTACATTGGCCCAATAACGCAGCCTATTGATTTTCGTGAACATCGGTCCATGTTTAGACCTAGTGCCCATATAAGGGTCCTAACAAAATTATACTGTTTATACGCTGCAGGTCGTAAATATTAAGATATTTTGATGAAATTTGGTACACAGCCCTACATTGGCCCAATAACGCAGCCTATTGATTTTGGTGAACATCGGTCCATGTTTAGACCTAGTGCCCATATAAGGGTCCTACCAAAATTATACTGTTTATACGCTGCAGGTCGTAAATATTAAGATATTTTGATGAAATTTGGTACACAGACCTATATTGGCCCAATAACGTAGCCTATTGATTTTGGTGAACATCGGTCCATGTTTAGACCTAGTGCCCATATAAGGGTCCTACCAAAATTATAATGTGTATACGCTGCAGGTCGCAAATATTAAGATATTTTGATGAAATTTGGTACACAGACCTATATTGGCCCAATAACGCAGCCTATTGATTTTGGTGAACATCGGTCTATGTTTAGACCTAGTGCCCATATAAGGGTCCTACCAAAATTATACTGTTTATACGCTGCAGGTATTAATATTAAGATATTTTGATGAAATTTGGTATATAGACCTATGTTGGCCCAAGGACGAAGCCTATTGATTTTGGCGAACATCGGTCCATGTTTAGAACTAGTGCCCATATAAGGGTCCCCCCAAAATTGGCTTGGTTACAAACTGCAGGTCGCAAATATTAAGATATTTTAATGATATTTGGTGCGCTGACTCACATTATAGAAAATTTTGACATAAGCCCCATTTTAACCCATTCGAATTTCGGATCCAAACAATACACCAGACTGGTGTAGGGTATTGTATAGTCGGCATGCCCGACTTTAACCTTTTTACTCGTTCTATATATGTAAAAGGAACTCATATTTGGGTAAATATGGAATTATATTTAATGCCATGAATAAAAAAAGGAACATATGTAGAGCCTAATTTGAATGTCATACATAAATTTATATCTATCGTACAACCTTATAATAAAAGACAGCAACGTTCGCATGTATTCGCATATATTTAATAAATGTATATGTTCATATATGTCCATATATGAACATATACTTAGGTGTTACCTCATTTTTCGGATCCATACATATATGGTTGAACCATAAATGTTCATATATAGACATTTTTCACCGGGATGCTAGTTATTAAACTCAAAAAAGTGTACTATAATTTTAATATTTTTACTGCTAATGTGCTCTACTCAATTAAAAACTACCCTAATTTACCCTAATTTTGCTTGTAACTTTCAAGAGTTTTTCAACTCTTTTGGTTATAACTTTTTCAGCATAAAAGTAAATCGGCCAAAACCTTTGGTGGATATTAATTATGATGTTAGAAGATCTCCCACTTGTTGAAAAAATAGGTGCCCTCAATTAGAAACAAATGGTAGTTCTTTAAAATCTGTAACTCTGTTTTTTGAATAAAGAGTAATTTCAGACATTTTTAATTTTTGCGCTTTCAGCAATTGAAATATTTTTGATACTGACATATAACTGACAAGTAAACACAACAATTGAGACCAAATTAATAATTGTGCCTTCAAAAATAAAGAAAATATGACAATAATAATCTCTTCACCTCTATGCGTGAAAAACTTGAAATTTGATATTTTTTGAAGGGCACATTCGCAATTTGAGAAATAATAAGTTGCAGTCCTGCGTGATCGGTATATATCGGTGATACTATTATTATGTGTAAGTGCTAAATGGATCGTACTATTAGTTTGGTGTCCAGACCCATTTTAGGTTAAATTTTTCACAGATTTTTGGATGTAGAAACCAAACGGATAATCCGATCGTTTTAACACTTACACACAATAATATTAATTGCGATATAAATCATATAAGCCCGATTTCAGCCATTAATACTTTTATCTGTGGATGTGCTAGTCAATTTAAAGTTGGATTTTTACCGCATTATACAGCGAAAATTGATGTAAAGTCTAAAAATAAAATCCGATCTGTTTAGCACTTTCACATACTGACAGCTATGATAAGATCTGCCGTTCCAGATAGATTGGATTCCATAATTCCTAAAACTGTGGAGGTGCCTTCAAATTGAATTTAACCTTTTACCGAATTTTTAGAAAGATATGTTGTAGAGAATACGAAATTTGTCCGATCCGTTTAGCACTTTCAGATAATAATAGTAATGAAGATATGTACCATTCAAGATATATTTGATCCCACAATTCTTTAAACCGTGGATGTGCCATTCAATTTTGAGCTGCAGTTTTGAGGGAAATTTATATGGGCACAAGTCCAAACATAGACCGATTTAAACCAAAATCAATAGACTTCGTCCTTGGGCCGATATAAATCGGTCTACCAAATTTTATCAAAAACTCTTAATATTTGCGACCTGTAGCATGCGCACAAGAATACATGAAGAGACAGACGGACTGACGGACGGAAAAATTAAAAAAACCAGTAAAAAGGTTAAAGTCGGGCATGCCGACTATACAATACCCTACACCAGTCTGGGTAAAAGCCAACTAATGTTTGGATCCGAAATTCGAATGGCTTAAAATGGGGCTTGTGTCAAAATTTTATATAATGTGAGTCAGCGCACCAAATTTCATTAAAATATCTTAATATTTGCGATCTGCAGTTTGTAACCAAGCCAATTTTGGGGGGGGGGGGACCCTTATATGGGCACTAGGTCTAAACATGAACCGATGTTCACCAAAACCAATAGGCTTCGTCCTTGGGCCAACATAGGTCTGTGTACTAAATTTAATCAAAATATCTTAATATTTGCGACCTGCAGCGTATAAACAATATAATTTTGGTAGGACCCTTATATGGGCACTAGGTCTAAACATGGACCGATGTTCACCAAAATCAATAGGCGGCGTCCTTGGGCCGACATAAGTCGGTGTACCAAGTTTCATCAATATATCTTAATATTTGCGACCTGTAGAGTGCGCACAAGAATGCATGGACAGACAGACGGACGGACGGACGGACGGACAGACGGACATCGTTAAATAAAAACGAGTAAAAAGGTTAAAGTCGGGCATGCATACAATACCCTACACCAGTCTGGTTAAAAGCCAACTAATGTTTGGATCCGAAATTCGAATGGGTTAAAATTGGACTTGTGTCAAAATTTTCTATAATGTGAGCCAGCGAACCAAATTTCATTAAAATATCTTAATATTTGCGACCTGCAGTTTTTAACCAAGCCAATTTTGGGGGGACCCTTATATGGGCACTAGGTCTAAACATGGACCGATGTTCACCAAAATCAATAGGCTTCGTCCTTGGGCCAACATAGGTCTGTGTACCGAGTTTCATCAAAATATCTTAATATTTGCGACCTGTGGAGTGCGCACAAGAATGCATGCACAGACAGACTGACATCGTTAAATCGAAATAAAAAAAAATTCTGAGCCGATCGGTATACTATAAGGTGGATCTAGGACCAATATTTTTTGGTGTTACAAACATCAGCACAAACTTATAATACCCTGACCACATAGTGGTGTAGGGTATAAAAAATTCTGAGCCGATCGGTATACTATAAGGTGGGTCTAGGACCAATATTTTTGGTGTTATAAACATCAGCACAAACTTATAATACCCTGACCACATAGTGGTGTAGGGTATAACAACATTACTTATAATTAGGGCAAGGAATTCCATGCAAATGCATGTTTTTTGTCGATAGTCCAAAACTAATATGGACTAAATATTTATCCGAATCATCAAATTTAGAACAAAATGGCATCGATTTGTAGTTGCATATTTTTGCATATTTTGTCATAAATGCATGTTTTTGCATATTTTGACTTTAAATGCATATTTGGTGCCTTTTTAATGCATATTTTGTGCTTTTTAATGCATATTTGTGCATATTTTAAATTTTTAGGAGCATTTTTTATTTTGTAAAAAAATATAAAAAATTCAAATTTTTATATTTTGATTCAATCAAAATAAACATTCTTAAAAACTCTATTGACCTATGGAAAATCTTCGAGTTCTGTGTCTGTTTGCAAAATAACTAACTTAAATATATTTTTTTTTGCAAAAATAATGGTTTTTATGCATATTTCTTATATTTTTATTGCATATTTTTCTTTTTTAGCGGCATATTTTATTCGCATATTTTCCATTTTTAAGTGCATGAAATTCCTTGCCCTACTTATAATCAATTATGGAAATATAGAGCGACTATGCATTTTCGAATAAAATTACCGTGATGATTGAAAAATTTTTGTCATCTTTTGTCATTAACTAGAGGTAAAAGTGTGTAAAAACAACTCAAAAATAAGCATGGAAAAGTTAGTTGAAAATGTGTGGTCGCATGTCCAGAAAATCCAAAAATTTAAAAATATTCAGTAGCGAAAATGTGTGCGGTTTTTGTTTATAACTTTTTCAGCACTCAAAAAAGTTTATCCACGCGAACAGATTACTTCCTTTTAATGTATTTTAAATAAGTTAATCTAGAAAAAAATATCTGCGACTAATTTGAAATTTTTAATTTTTAGAATCTGAAATGGACCTGTTTCGTAGATTTTCCCATATGTATGTCATAAAATATTTCAAAAGCAAATCAAAATATCAACTTTAATTTTATTAGTTTTTTTTTTATTTATATAAAAATTGATTTTATTTGAACTGACAAACATTAACATAAACTAAAAGAGACCTAAAATGTCAATTTTACCGGTTCCTCCATCCATCGCAACACCTTACTAATAAAAATACAAAAAGAAACCACACAAAAATCAACAACAGAAAACAAAAAATTAAAAAAAAAATTTAAAAACAGGGTTTTTAATGAGCATATAAGAAAAATATCGAAAAATCTTGAAAGTTGTAATTTTATGTTAAGTAGACTCTTGGCCATTACAAAAATCATCATATGGATAAACAGCCGCGATATTTGTCAATGAAGTTAAATATTAATAAAATAGAAATACATCTCTAATAAAACGTGATTGACATATTTTGTTATAAATTCTAAATACATAAATTGTTACTTTTGTGTACTGAATTTTATGATATTTTTAATGAAAAAAGTTTACTTCTTTTTCGCTAATTGTACTGCCTTTTTTCCCTTAATGTACTATTTCCGTCGATTTCATATTTGGCAACCCTAAATGTAAACGCCGTAACCAGTAACTCATAAGGTTTTTCAACTTTAATAGCTTATATTCTAATAACCAACGAAGCTAAACAGTAACTGTAAGAATTTTTATGAAGAGGAAATGTAACTCTTTTAACAAAAATTAATACATTTTACAAACTTTTTCGTATATCTATGCTAACACGACTTCAACATTGTAACGATTTTTCGTCATAATTTGTGATAAAAATGCATACACCAGAATTTTGGAGTTATCTATTAATTATATTGCGAAAAGTATAATGTTTATTTATACTCAAATGATCGCCGGATTGTATATAATCATCTAGTATAACAGGCTTGAAGTTTTTCTGGAGCATGTAACATTCTCGAGATGAAAAAGGATGTCTTTAATAAGATTTGAAAATTTTGGATTCACCTTGTAGGCATCATACGATTTTGTTTCGGAAAGAAAATTTTGACAAAGCGTTTCTGAAAGAAAACGAAAAAAGTAACCAATTTTAAACTCCGTTACTGTAAACTCCGTAACCAAAATTGTTTGCATCAGATCGATTTTAAATAAATGTAGGTAAGTGTTTAAAATATTTTAAAATATCCGTAAACCGAGGTGATTGAACTAATATTTACGCGTCAAAAGATGACTCAACTAATAATTTTACGTCAAATCAAAAAAATTTATCAGTTTTTTACCCTAAACTGCTGGAGCGAAAAACTATTAAATTTGCTTTTCATTGGTTTGCAATCGATATTTCGAGACATTACTGACATTAGTTTAACAAATTAAATTTGTTTCACACAATTTAAAAATTTTTTTATCGCGAAATGTTATGTTTATACCCTACACCACTACGTGGAGAGGGTATTATAAGTTTGTGCTGATGTTTGTAACACCAAAAAATAATGGTCGTAGACCCAACTTATAGTATACCGATCGGCTCAGATTTTTTTTATTTCGATTTAACGATGTCTGTCTCTCCGTCCGTCTGTCAATGCATTCTTGTGCGCGCTCTAAAGGTCGCAAATATTAACATTTTGATACACTGACTTATGTCGGCCCAAGGACGACGCCTATTGATTTTGGTTGAAATCGGTCCATATTTAGGCCTAGCGCCCATATTAGGGTCCCCAAAATTATATTGTTTATACGCTGCAGTTCGCAAATATTAAGATATTTTGATGAAATTTGGTACACAGACCTATATCAGCCCAAGGACGAAGCCTATTGATTTTGGTTAACATCGGTCCATGTTTAGACGTAGTACCCATATAAGGGTCCACCCAAAATTATATTGTTTATACGCTGCAGGTCGCAAATATTAAGATATTTTGATGAAATTTGGTACACCGACCTATGTCGGCTCAAGGACGAAGCCCATTGATTTTGGTTAATAACGGTCCATGTTTAGACCTAGTGCCCATATAAGGGTCCCCCCAAAATTGGCGTGGCTACACGCTGCAGGTCGCAAATATTAAGATATTTTAACGAAATTTGGTTTGCTGACTCACATGGTCCAGAGAAAAAAGCCGATAGATTCTAGATAGAATCGGTCCATATTTGGACCTATCGCCCATATGGGCTATATTTTGACGCAAGTCCCATTTTAACCCATTCGAATTTCGGATCCAAACATTAGTTGGCTCCTGACCAGACTGTTGTATTGTATAGTCGGCATGCCCGACTTTAACCTTTTTACTCGTTTTAATATATTAATGTAATATATTTTTTAACTTCGCAACCGCAAAATATACAAAATTAAAAAAAATACAAAATTAAAAAAAAAAATTTTTTGAAGAATGAATTGTATTTTTATTCGCGAAATTAATAAATTGAAGAAAATTCTTACGCAATTTTTTTGTTATATCTTTTGCTTGTGGAAATGGAAACTCCGTTACCACAAAAAGAATTAAAATTGTGCGGTGAACATATATGTATGTGGGAAAAAAATAATTATACTTTTTTACAGAGACATATAATATAGAGATGCAACATGGATAATTTTTTAAACAAACTGTAGATGTCGCTAGCATGTGGGAAATTTTGTCAAAGGAGGATTTTGTTTTGGAAAATTTTCTCAAAATAGGATTTTTTTTATGTCATGTAACGAAGTTTTTCGTTACATAATATTATTTACATTAATATTATTTACATTATATGATTTTTTGAACATATATAAACTATTGTATTTAGTTTAAATATTATTTTATATATTGCGTAATGAATTCATTTATTTAAGTTTCTGTAGTATCAGAGCAATGTAGCAATTATAAGAGAACCATCTAAGCAATTACAAATACATTTGCTAATGAGATGTATTTGTGAGAATAATATCCCCGTTGGCCAAATAGTCTGACATGAAATTGTCGTCAAGGATGTCTTCAAGACATTTTTGAATTTGTCGTGTATATTACATTGTTGAGGACAAGTTCGTCGACAAGATCGTATATTTTGTCGTGTTTTCAGCCTTATTGACAACTAGATGAGCGACAAATTCACAAAATTGTCTTAAATAAGATTTTATTGAGGACAAAATGAGCGACCATTACATGCATTTTGTCGTGTTTCATACCAAATTGACGACTAACTGAGTGACAATGTCTATAACTTGTCCGTAACAAGATTTTATTAAGGTCAAAATGAGCCACCATTCCATCTATTTTGTCGCGTATTATATAACATCGACGACTTGATGAGCGACAATGTCTTTAACTTGTTGTATTAAGAAAAATGCAAAATAACGGGACAAAAACAAACAAGAACCAAAAAAGCGTAAGAGACAATGTAAAAATATTCAGTTAATTCTCGAAAGTGCGGGTGAAAAGTCATATTTCGTATCGTATTTCAATGTGCGTGTACGTAAACATTTTATAATTAATAGCTGTCATATTAAATGCTCTTTACGGTAAGTAACTATAAAAGATTAAATTTTTCTTTTATGATTTTCAGACAAATTCAAAACTTAATCTTATATCGTGCCTTAATAACAGAATCCACCAAAAGGAGTAACTTATGAAGCCTATATAAAATAATTTTGTTTAGTATTTCATCGTTTGAAAACTACTATTAATAGAAGTAAATGGCAGAAATGAAAGTAAGAAAAAACAGCAATCAAAGAAAACGAACAAAACGAAGAAATCAAATATATGCTTATTACTAAAATAATTGTTTAAATATGTAATTTTCAAAATAATTCCATAAATTTTTAATTTCTATTTTCTTTTTTAATATAATTTTAGTAAAAACTAATTAAATTAAAACATAAAACTAATCTCTACAAATTTTATTTTATAGAAAAAATTAAAAAAATTTGTATTTTTTCTATGCAGGAGTAGAATATTTGCAGTATAAATCGACTATATCTTGGGTGCTCGCTGACGACGACAATGTAGGGTATATTGTCGTCAACGATAATACAACAAAAAAGTCGCCTATATATTAATCGAATACAGCGTGGTGCATATTCTCGCCCATGTGATCGTCAACGACATTGTGAGCGATAATGTCGCCCAAATCGTCGTGTACGATTTCGCGGACATTTGTATGAAAAAGTCTTCGACGATTTACATGGACGGTCGCCAAAGTGTCGTTTACGATTTACTATTGTCGTGCACGCGTCTTCAAGGATGTCTTGCAGACATGGCCAACAGGGATATACAAATACCTTTACTAATGAGATGTATTTGTGAGAATAATATCGAAGTCTCTCTGGTTCTCGCTTTCAAAATGTTGGTGTGAGAGTAACTTCCCAGTTGGCCAATCATCATCTATGAAATGGTCTTCAACGATTTCTTTAAGACATTTTATAATTTTTCGCTAACGACATTTGTCGCTGAAATTGTCTTGAAAGACTATGTAAAGGAAATCATCTTTAACAATTAGCTGCATGAAGAAAATATTAGCTGATCGTGTATAACATTCTGTTGGTGACAAGTTCAGCGACATTATAATGTTGTATAACCCACTATGTTGACAACAGAGCTTCGAAAAACTTAATTCAATTTAAGCTTAATTCACTAAAAATTAAATTCAGATTTTAAAAAGATTCATGTACCATTCCCTTAAACCATTCGTAAAGAATTCATTCATAAGCTTCATTCCCAAAGCTTTAATATGAATTTAATGAATTCCTAACTTGAATCATTCAAATCGCATGTTCATTCACCATTTTACTAATTGAATGAAGAAATTTTATTACCATTCACTTAGTGCAGTGTAGTATGAAACTAACATATAATCAAAACCAAAGCATACAAGCTGTAACAAAGCATACGATACTATTTATTTCTGTTAGATGAATTTTAAACGTTTTTCATTGTATTATGCTAATATTTCAGCAATTACATACAAATTAAAATTTTTCATTTGATTAAGTGAATGAAAACAAATAATTCTTCATTCACTTTTTTATTAAATGAATTCAGTTAAATTGGATTTCATTCAGTTAGAATTCAATCAAAATAGAATGAATTCATATAATTTAAAGCTATAGGGAATTAAGCTATCGAATTAATTCCATAAGAATGCTGTTAGGGAATGAAATTTAACCCAAATTTCATTAATTTTTAAAAAGTGAATGAAAGAATTAAGCATTTTAAACCTTTGGTTGACAAAATGGTGAGCGACAAAATATTATTACTGTCGTCTTACGACTCCGTTGACGACAAAATGAGCGACATTGTCTTTAGATGTCTTATTTTTAGAAATTCTCATTTAGTTCATCATTTTATTGCTTAAATATAAAACTTTGATATTAACTTTTAGTATTAACAATACTTAATACATACAAGCGCTTATTCTTAAATTAATAAAGCAATTTTTGAAATGAAATGTTGTTTATATAAATGAGTTAAATTGTTTAAATAAAAATTCAAACTAACTGCAAATAATAAATATAATTTAAATTATAGCAAAAAATATTTTTACATATGCAAAAAAAAATTAAAAACCGTGTTGTGCGCCGTTTGTTTTACATTTAAGTAAATAAAAATATTAACTCGATGAGACCTCAAACCTACTAAATTAGAATTAATAAAAATACATATTAATGACAATATTAATTGTATTTCGTCTATACGACGCGTTTGAAAAAACAACACTTTACTATAAAAAATAAACAATGCCCTGTTGGCTGTCCGTCTCCAATATACACAAATTGCCTGCACATGTACGTACAAACCATACGTCAATGTGGCAATATTTGTGAAAAGGTGACACGGAGGAAATAAGAAGATAAACAGAGAAAATCTGAAGTAGAATGTTTGTATATGTCTGTTTGATCACTTCTGAAATTATTCATATAGAGACAATCTGACAATAAAAATATAAACAATAATACAATTTAATGGAAGATCACTGATGAAGCCTGTCAATAAAAAGGCAGAAACTAGATCTAGTCTGATTTGCAAATTTAATGTGTTTATAACTTTTGAGGAAGGTTTATTCTTCTTCTTAACCTCAAACCTACTAAATTAGAATTAATAAAAATACATATTAATGACAATATTAATTGTATTTGGTCTATACCACGCGTTTGAAAAAACAACACTTTACTATGAGAAATTTTTAGTTTAAATTTGTTTGAAAAAATAATAAAGAAATCAGTGTTGTCAGTGACCATCTAGGCGAAGCTGTCACCAGCAAGGTCGTCTACGTTAGCATTATGAACAATGTATCTATTTCGACGTCAACGACGTGACCATTGGGGCAAATTGTCGCCCAAATGGTCAAATATAATTCACGATTTTGTACGATTTTGCGGACAATCGTTTGAAAACGTCGTCAACGATTTGTATGGACTGTCATTAATATGTGGTTTACGAATTTCTATGGTCGTGCACCTAGCGTCGAGGATGTCTTCCAGACAGAGCCAACTGGGTTCTAAGCTGCCCTCTTATTTTACCAATACCATATTGTAATGATGGCTCCCTGTTGGCCATCCTTGAAGACGCGTGCACGACAATAGTAAATCGTAAACGACACTTTGGCGACCGTCCATGTAAATCGTCGACGACTTTTTCATACAAATGTCCGCGAAATCGTACACGACGATCTGGGCGACATTATCGCTCACAATGTCGTTGACGATCACATTGGCGACAATATGTACACCCTGTCTTCGATTAATATATAGGCGACTTTTTTGTTGTATTATCGTTGACGACAATATACCCTACATTGTCGACCAGAGTGTGAACGATAATGTTCTGTATTATATCGTCAGCGAGCACCCAAGATATAGCCGATGTATAATACAAAGATTCTACTCCTGAATAGAGAAAATACAATTTTTTGAATTTTTTCTGTAAAATAAAATTTGTAGATGTATTTTTTGAGATTAGTTGTATGTTTTAAATTAATTAAATTAGTTTTTACTAAAATTATATTAAAAAATAAAATAGAAATTAAAAATTTATCGAATTATTTTGAAAATTACATATTAAAACAATTATTTTAGTAATAAGCATTTATTTGATTTCTTCGTTTTGATCATTTTCTTTGATTGCCCAACTTCGCTGTTTTTTCTTACTCTTAATTTCTGCCATTTACTCTATTATTTTGAAACGATGGAATACTGAGCGAAATTCTTTAATATAGGCTTTATAAGTTACTCTTTCTTTTGGTGGATTCTGTTATTAAGGCACGATATTAGATTAAGTTTTGAATTTGTCTGAAAATAGGCTTGTCAAACGTACTGTTTTCAGCAGTACGCGTACTTTTTTTTATTGATTGTACTGCTTTCTGCATAACTCCCAAAGAAGTACGCAAATGTACTTTTTTTTAACCTGTGTACTTCTTTTTGTACTTTTTTTTGTTAAAAATATTAAATAATGAATGGGGGAATATTTAGTTGATCTCTTATTTTTAAGTAAATGAATGTTCTTTTTTAGTTTGACTCTAGATCATAAATTAATATCACTTTCTGTTTAAATTATTTTCAAATCAAAGAAAGATGATACAATTTTTACAAGTAAATTACAAAGAATAAAAATATATTTGAAAGAATTCGATAAGACCAGCAATACAGAATACGTATTTTCGGCTTTCGCTACAAAGCCATCATCAGTGTATTTCGTCTTGTGTGGGCTAATATTTTAATGTTGTCTACTTATGTGACCGTTCATTTACTTAAAAATAAGAGATCAACTAAATATTCCCCCATTCATCTTAAAACACATTGACACGGTGCAAAAATATAATTTAAATAATTAACATTTAAATTTAACGGTTCGTTGTAATTCAAAAATCTGTGGTTAACATACACAGAGTTGAATAGAATCAGCTGAGATATCTTAAGAATTAAGGTTCAAAGCAAAATAGAGTAATAATAACAAAAGGATAAAAATAGCATTTTTAAATTTCGTTGATGTTAGTCTAAGTTGAGTTGTTGATACGAAACTCGATTTTCTTTCAGCGGTCACATAAGTAGACAACGTTAAAATATTAGCCCACACAAGACGAAATACACTGATGATGGCTTTGTAGCGAAAGCCGAAAATACGTATTCTGTATTGCTGGTCTTATCGAATTCTTTCAAATATATTTTTATTCTTTGTAATTTACTTGTAAAAATTGTATCATCTTTCTTTGATTTGAAAATAATTTAAACAGAAAGTGATATTAATTTATGATCTAGAGTCAAACTAAAACAGAACATTCATTTACTTAATATTAAAATGTTCGTTATTTGATAACACTTTTAGGAAAATTAATTTTTTTTTGGATTTCCTGCACTTGCAATACATCTTATATTTATAATATTGACGCGTCAAACACAAATTGGCAAAAAAAAAAATTGAATGGGGCGAGCAGTTTTCAGATTTTTTCGAATTTTATATTTCATTTAAACCTTTGTTTTCGACAGTTTTGGTTCAATTTTTTTACGTTTTTGATATCAACAGAAGTTATGCTTGTATAAAGATGTTTCCTGAATTTTGTAAGAATTGAGAAAATACTATTTTTTGGTTTAATCCTTAAGTGGAGTATACACGAAGGAACATTCGTGAAAAAATTCCCATTTTTTACGAATGTTCATTTGTGCATGTTAGTGTGTCGTGTTGACATTCGTGCAATTCGTGTTATCAAAATTTTTTGATTCTTTTTTGTTTACAAACTCAATGTTCCTTCGTGTATACATCGCTTTATAATACAACAGTTAATTGATTTCGTTGTTTTGTATTAATATAAAGCTACACACTTTAATGTACTGTTTATTTTGTATCAAAGTTACAAAAATATTAGATATGTCCTAAAATATTTTAAAAGCAAATCAAAATATCAACTATAATTTTATTATTGTTTTCTTTTGTTTTTATTTATATAAAAAATTAACCTACAAACATGACCATAAACACCAATTTTTGATATAAAAAATTTTAATTTTGGTTGAAATTCCGAATTGTTTTTGAAATATTTTTTGACATATACAAATAATTTGCAACTGTGATACAAAATATTGATCACGAATATTTCTAGTTTACGTATTATCCTAGAACAACCAAATCCATTTACTTTAAACGAAATATTAAATAAATATTAATAAAATAGAAATAGATCTCTAATAAAACGTGAGTGACATATTTTGTTATAAATTCTAAATACATAAATTGTTACTTTTTTGTGTACTGAATTTTATGACATTTTTAAAGAAAAAAGTGTACTTCTTTTTCACTAATTGTACTGCCTTTTTTTCCTCGATGTACTTTTTTCGTCGATTTCATATCTGGCAACCCTATCTGAAAATCATAAAAGAAAAATTTAATTTTTTATAGTTACTTACCATAAAGAGCATTTAATATGACATCTAATAATTATAAAATGTTTACGTACACACACATTGAAATACGATAAGAAATATGACTTTTCACCCGCACTTTCGAGGATCAACTTAATATTTTTACATTGTTTCTTACGCTTTTTTTGGTTCTTGTGTTGTTTTTGTCCCGTTATTTTGCATTTTTCTTAATACAACAAGTTAAAGACATTGTCGCTCATCAAGTCGTCGATGTTATATAATACGCGACAAAATAGATGGAATGGTGGCTCATTTTGTCCTTAATAAAATCTTGTTACGGACAAGTTATAGACATTGTCACTCAGTTAGTCGTCAATTTGGTATGAAACACGACAAAATGCATGTAATGGTCGCTCATTTTGTCCTCAATAAAATCTTATTTAAGACAAGTTTGTGAATTTGTCGCTCATCTAGTCGTTAATAAGGCTGAAAACACGACAAAATATACGATCTTGTCGACGAACTTGTCCTCAACAGTGTAATATAAACGACAAATTCTAAAATGTCTTGAAGACATCCTTGACGACAATTTCATATCAGACTATTTGGCCAACGGGGCTGTTATAGTGATTACTACTACTACTACTTCAGTTGGGTTTGCACTTTCAAAGTGTTCGGACAGCTGGTGCAAATATGTAACAGCTTTGCCAGCAGCCAAACACAGGGGAGTTCAACTCGATGTTGTAGTGCACAGGGCTACTACTGGTCTTAAGAGCCATAGTGCCCAGGCACAGTAGTGGTAGTTAGAGATGAGCGATCCGGTGATTTTTGAATAACGCTGCTACCAGTGATCGTGATTTTCAAATCACCGTTCTTTTAAACAGTGACCGTGATCACGAGTTTGTAATAGAGATGGGCGATTCGGCGATTTTTCAGTAACATTGTTCTCAGTGAATGTGATTTGCAAATCGTTGTTCTTTTAAACTGTGATCGTGATCACGGTTTTTCTATGGAAAAGACTTCGATTTTCTGATAAATAAACGAAATAATATTTATGGCGAATTTTTAAGATGTCAGTTAAACCTGGTTTAGTTAAACCGAAAACGAATTTTTTCAGCCATTTCAAAGTTTATTAACAAAAATTTGCCCGAAAAACTTTTTCTCGAGTATAATTTATTTCTTTATTGAAATAAAACAAAATAGATCACGTTTTTAAAGCAGTATTCCAGTTACAAACTGTGTTAAACTAAAAACTGGGCCTTAAAAGAAAAATAGTTGCGACCGGTAACAAAGACTTGATAGAAGGAGACATTTTATTCAGAAGAGTGTGAAAGCAAGTCGCAGTTATTGAAAAAAAAACATGTATTACTGTGCACAATGAAGTTTGCAAGAAAGAATAGTACCAAAATATTAAAAGAACGACTTTTCGAGTAACTGCGACTTTAAATATTTGATCACTGCCGTTACCAGTGATTTATCAATAACTGTGATTAAATCACCGGTATGAAAATATCGCTCATCTCTAGTGGTAGTGCACAGGACTATTACTGATATTAACAGCCATAGTGTCCAGGCACAGTAGTGGTAGTGCACAGGGCTACTACTGGTCTTAACAGCCATAGCGCCCAGGCATATTGGTGGTAGAGCATAGGGAGTCAACTGGCATTAACAGCCATTGATTCCAGGCGTATTGGTAACTAAACACACTAACATCAATATAAATTTCCATTTAAAATACCCGTTTGTGGCTCAAGAAAAGGACTCTGGCTCTAACCTTGCAGTAATACGGATACTCCGCGTCGGTTTATCTAATTTTACACTCTTGTTTCTGGCTGCCCGAGTAAAAAAAATTGATCTCGCGCAATATCTAATTATATCCAATTTGATATTTTTTAAGATCTGCTGTAATATCTAGCTGATCCAATTAGATCTCAAAATTGGGTGTATCCAATCATATCGTTTTAGATCCCATTGTATATATGGGGATAAACTAAGATCAAGTTATATCTCAAAATTGGGGGGTCCAGTGATATCTTTGGGGATAAACTTAGATCTATTTTGATCCGAAAATTGGCGGATCCAGCTATATATTTGCGGATATTTTTAGATCTAATTTGATCCGAAAAATGGCGGATCCAATTAGATCCAGCTATATATTTGGGGATAAACTTAGATCTAATTTGATCTCAATTTTGGCAGATCAAATTAGATCCCGCAATATATTTGTGGATAAACGTATATCTAATTTGATCCGAAAAAGTGGCAGATCGAATTAGATCTAGCTATATATCTGGGGATAAACTTAGATCTAATTTGATCCGAAAAATGGCACATCGAATTAGATCCACCAATATATTTGTGGATAAACTTAGATATAAATTGATCTGGAAAATGGCAGATCAAATTAGATCCAGCAATATATTTGGGGATAAACTTAGATCTAATTTGATTCGAAAAATGGCAGATCGAAAAAATGGGTAAATCTAATTATATAAAATTAGATTTAATACAAAAAGTTACATTTTAATTGATACCATTAGACAAAAATAACACAATAAACCATGAAACGATACAGTATCGTTAACGAATTCATATTAAGTATCATATTTGCTATCGTTTATGATACAAAAATATGAACTCGTAATGATATCATAATTTTTCAAAATAACGATAAATTTTCTGAAAAAATCATATTTGCTTGTTCTAATTTAATCGTTAAAGACATCATATATACTTCTTTATTTCGATATTGTCAATGATATCATATTTTCATAGAATGGTGATAAAATAACGACAAAAATTTTGCAATATGACTTTTTTCGATATCAAAACGATATCGTTATTTCATGAAAAAACGATATCATTAACTAATGTGCACTTTTCTTCACAGTACCTATTACTTATGAATCGTTAATGATATCATTCTCGGATAAACGTATCATCGAAATGATATCGTTACGAATTCGAAACGATATCGTTTGGTTTGTTGGGAAATCATTCAGATATCGCTCAGATTGCATTAAATGTCCATTCTATTGAAATTATTTCTTGATTATCATTATGTCACATCCAATTTTATATAATTAGATAAACTTGTTTTTCGGATCGTATTTCATCATATTAGATCCAAGGTGGATCTAAATTACTGCAGTACGATCCACCATTTTTCGAATAAAATTTTATTTTGGCCGGTATCAAAAAAAGATATGATTGTATGTTGTACTTCATTAATTTTTTTAATAGGGTATCCACAGAAATGACATAAAAATAGATCCCGCTTTATATTTGGGTACTATGTAAGATCTTCATTTATTTGGGATTAAATAAGATCCCAGCCAGATATTGCCAACTGTTCAAAAAATAATACACTGACAGAGCACTGATTTTATAAAAATTACAATATTTTGTTAAAATAAGCTTTAAACTCAGAAGGTCTCGAGTTGGATACCGTTCACGGCTATGCATTTTTTTTTTATAAAATAAATTTCTTTTTATAAAATTATAATTTTTTTTTCTATAAATTTTTTTATAAAATTATATTTTTTTGTATTAAATTGAATTTTTTTAATAAAATATATATATATTTTTTTTTTTAAAGAGAAGCAACACAGGAAATTCTTCCTATTAATTAATGTGTTGCTTCCTTTGGAAAGGGGATAGAGAAGAAGTGAAAGGTAATGAAAGATGAAGGGCTTCAAATATGGCAACACTGTAATTGTGCGAGATGTTGAATTTTAGAACAGTTGTTGCGCGCCATCTGATGGTGAGTTGGCGAACTTTGTTGAAGCTTTTTAGTTCATAGCCCTGTTATATTATTTTACTTCGGTAGGGTTAAGTGCTATGGGAACACCGAAGGAGGACACTGCGATGTGTATGAGGGATAGAAAAGCTCATACATATTACTATTTTTCATAAATTGATGTTGCCTTGGTTGGGGCTCGAACCCGCAACCTCACGTGTAACAGTCCAACGCGCTAACCATTACACCACAGCGCCCATTTACATCTTTTTGATGCTATACACCATTTCCATTTGTATCAATTGTTTTTAAGATTTATCAATTGTGTTTCAGAAATAATTAATTGTATTTTAGAACTTATGAATTATTTTTCAGATTTATGAATTGTTTTTCAGAACTAGTCAATTGAATTTCAGTTTTATCAATTGTGTTTCAGAAATTATCAAACTGTATTTCAGAAATTATCAATTGTATATCAGAAATTATGAAATGTATTTAATAAATTTTTCTCTATTAACTATGAAATACAATCAACAAATTCTGAAATAGATTTGATTATTTCTGAAATACAATTAATAATTTCTGAAATACATTCGATAATTTCTGAAATACAATTATAATTTCTGAAATACAATTAATAGATTCTGAAATACAGTTAATATTGTAGTTTCTGATGAGTTACCATATATGACAACATATTGTTTAAATGGCACCATATGGTATGTTGTTTAAATGATATGATATATCAAAGTATATGGTATTATACAATATATAGTAGCATATATTATCATATCTGGAACTGTATAAAAAATGTTGTTCATGAGGTACCATATATGAGCATATATTGTTGAAATGGCCCCATATATGATAATATATGGTTTAAATGGGACCATATATGGTAATATATTGCTTAAATAACACCATATGTAAATATATATGGCACTATATATAGTGGCATATATTATCACATCTGGAACTGTATTAAAAATTTTGATCATAAGGTACCATATATGACCACCCGAGTAAAAAAAATTATATATAATCATATGTGGCATATATTACAATATATAATTAGACATGTGGTTATGTATATCCGTATATAATTATATATGACGTTTTTTCCGAAAATTTTGCCTTATATTATGCTATATATAATTTCATCTAATTAGATATCGGCCTTCATAATATTAGATATGGCATATATAATTATATATTACATAACATGGTTGATCTTATTGCATATATAGTTATATATAGAACTATATCTTAATATATATGGTGGCATTTTAGCAATATATAATTATATATGGTATCATTTAAACAATATATAATTATATATGGTGACAGTTAAACTAGATATTATCATATATGGTGCCATTTAAACAATATATGGTCATATATGGTACCTCATAAACAAAATCTTTAATTCAGTTCCAGATATGATAATATATGGTACTATATATAGTGCGATATATATTTATATATGGTGTTATTTAAGCTATATATTATCATATATGGTGCCATTCAAACCATATATTATCATATATGGTGCCATTCAAACCATATATTATCATATTTGGTGCCATTTAAACCATATATTGTCATATATGGTGCCATTTCAACAATATATGCTCATATATGGTACCTGATGAACGACATTTTTAATACAGATGCAGATATGATAATATATGCTACCATATATAGTACCATATACTTTGATATATCGTATCATTTAAACAACCCGAGGAAAAATAGTTACATATAGTCATATAAATATGTGATTAAGTTATATCTGTATAAATATATAGTTTCATCCGAAGAATGGCCCGATATATTTTTATCAATTGTTTATCAATTTTTATCTAAATGTAACAGTTTAGATCTGACCTGATTAAATTATGTGTTAATCAGATGAAATTGTATCAGATTTTTGACCTGATACAATTCTATCGGTTTGATCGTAATTGGTACATAAATAAAATATAATTGTATCCGACATTTACCTTATACAATTGTATCAAAGTTTTAAACTGATATCAGGTCAAAATTGGGATATAACTATATAATTTTGTATACAAATATATCTATTTGGACCTAAACTGATACCATGTAATATAAACCAATAAAATTGTATCAGGTCAAAAATTTGATACAATTTCATCTGATTAACACATAATTTAATAAGGTCAGATCTAAACTGATGCAATTAGATAACAACTGATACAAATAAGAACTGATACAATTTTATCGGGCCATTTTTCGGATAAAATGGTATATGGATGAATCTAAGCTATATATTACCATATAAAGCTCCATATTGGTGCCATTTAAACAATATATTGTCATATATGGTGCCATCATATATGGTAACTCATCAGCAACTACAATATTAACTGTATTTCAGAAGCTATTAAATGTATTTCAGAAATTTTAAATGTATTTTAGAAATTATGGAATGTATTTCAGAAATTTATTAATTGTATTTCAGAAATAATCAAATCTATTTCAGAACTTGTTGATGGTTTATCATAGTTAATAGAGAAAAATTTCTAAATTACATTTCATAATTTCTGAAATACAATTGATAATTTCTGAAATACAGTTTGATAATTTCTGAAATACAGTTGTGAATTTCGGAAATACAATTAATTATTTCTGAAATACAATTGATAAAACTGAAATTCAATTGACTAGTTCTGAAATACAATTCATAAATCTGAAAAATAATTGATAAGTTCTGAAATACAATTGATAAAACTGAAATTCAATTGATTATTTCTGAAATACAATTGATAAATTTTAAAAACAATTGATACAATTGGAAATGGTGTAGAGCGTTAAAAATATGTAAATAAAATTATTTTTTAAAAAAAATTCCATTTAATAAAAAAAATATAATTTTATAAAAACATTTACAGAAAATAAAATTATAATTTTATAAAAAGAAATTCTTTTGAATGGGGGAAATGTTTTTAGTTGATCTGTTATTTTTAAGTAAATGAATGTTATTTTAGTTTGACTCAAGATCATAAATTAATATCACTTTCTGTTTAAATTATTTTCAAATCAAAGAAAGATGATACCATTTTTACAAGTAAATTACAAAGAATAAAACCTATTGAAAAAATTCGATAAGACCAGCAAGGCAGAATGCGCATTTTCGGCTTTCGCTACAAAGCCATCATCAGTGCCTTTCGCCTTTGAGTGGGTTAATATTTTGATAATCGTCTACTTATATGAATGTTGAAAGCAAATCGAGTTTGTTATCAACAACTCAACTTAGACTAACATCAACGAAATTTAACAATGCTATTTTTATCCTTTGGTTATTATTACTCTTTTTTGCTTTGAACTTTAATTCTTAAGATATCTCAGCTGATTCTATTCAACTCTGTGTATGATAAACACAGATGTTTGATATGATAAACACAGATGTTTGAATTACAACGAACCGTTAAATTTAAATTTAAATGTATGTTATTAAATTATATTTTTGCACCGTGTCAATGTGTTTAAGATGAATGGGGGAAAAGTTTTTAGTTGATCTGTTATTTTAAGTAAATGAATGTTATTTTAGTTTGACTCAAGATCATAAATTAATATCACTTTCTGTTTAAATTATTTTCAAATCAAAGAAAGATGATACAATTTTTACAAGTAAATTACAAAGAATAAAAATTATTGAAAAAATTTCGATAAGACCAGCAAGGAGAATGCGCATTTTTATAAAAAAAAATGCATAGCCGTGAAAGGTATCGAACTCGAGATCTTCTGATTATAAACCTTATTTTAACAAAATATTTTAATTTTTATAAAATCAGTGATCTTCCAGTGTATTATTTTTTGAACTATTGTCAATATCTGTCTGGGATCTTATTTAATCCCAAATAAATGGAGATCTTACGTAGTACCCAAATATAATGCGGGATCTAATTTTAGCTGTCATTTTTCTGGATAGTTCTAGATGTCAATCTCCAAATATATTGCTGTTTCTAATTCGATCTGCAATTTATGGGATAAATTAAGATCCTACCAAATCCCCAAATATATCACTGGATTTAATTCGATCTGCAATTTATCGGAAAAGTTAAGATTTCGGATCAAATTAGATCTAAGTTTATCCACAAATATATTGCTAGATCTAATTAGATCTGCCAAAATTGAGATCAAATTAGATCTATATTTATCCCTAAATATATTGCTGGATCTAATTCGATCTGCGACTTTTTCGGATCAAATTAGATCTAAGTTTATCCACAAATATATTGCTGCATCTAATTCGATGTGCCATTTCTTGGATCAAATTAGATCTAAGTTTATCCCCAAATATATAGCTACATCTAATTCGATCTGCCACTTTTTCGGATCAAATTAGATATACGTTTATCCACAAATATATTGCGGGATCTAATTTGATCTGCCAAAATTGAGATCAAATTAGATCTAAGTTTATCCCCAAATATATAGCTGGATCTAATTGGATCCGCCATTTTTTGGATCAAATTAGATCTAAAAATATCCGCAAATATATAGCTGGATCCGCCAATTTTCGGATCAAAATAGATCTAGGTTTATCCCCAAAGATATCACTGGACCTCCCAATTTTGAGATATAACTTGATCTTAGTTTATCCCCATATATACAATGGGATCTAATACGATATGATTGGATACACCCAATTTTGGGATCTAATTGGATCAGCTAGATATTACAGCAGATCTTAAACAATATCAAATTGGATATGATTAGATATTGCGCGAGATCAATTTTTTTTACTCGGGCAAATATTCTTTAAATGGCATTATATATATTAATATATGGTTTAAATAGCACCATATATGGTAATATATTGTATAAATGACACCATATATCAATATATATGGCACTATATATAGTAGCATATATTATCATATCTGGAACTGTATTAAATATTTTGTTCATAAGGTACCATATATGACCATATATTGTTTAAATGCCACCATATATGATAATATATGGTTTAAATGGCACCATATATGATAACATCTAGTTTAACCAGCGCCATATATAGTTATATATTGTTTAAATGATAACATATATAATTATATATTGCTAAAATGCCACCATATATATTAAGATATAGCTCTATATGTATGCAATAAGATCAGCCATGCTATGTAATATATAATCATATATACCATATCTAATATTATGAAAGCCGATATCTAATTAGATGAAATTATATATGGCATAATATAAGGAAAATTTTTTGGAAAAAACGTCATATATAATTATATATGGATATACATAACCACATGTCTAATTATATATTGTAATATATGCCACATATGATTATATATAATTTTTTTTACTCGGGTGGTTATCTTATATATTGAATATAGTTGTATAATTAAAAGTTGAAGGAAGAACAGAATTAAATTTGGATTTTTATAATTAAAAATTGAATCCTGTTAACGTCTTCTTATTTAATCCTGGCGGACGGAGCCTACCCTGGAAAGTATATTACAGTCAAATGAGGTTTTACAGAGTTGTTAGGTAAGGGGAGTTGGGCCCAAATTAGCGATTTCGACTTTGTTTTGCGGACAGATTAAAAAATTTGTAAATTTTAAAAGATTTTGTTTTAGGCCCAAAATAAGAAGAATTTTGGTATAAATTATATGCGTATTATTTCAAATTAAAGTCGATCAAATTAGGTCTGTTAAAGAATTTCAAAATTTCTACAAAATATATGAATTATTGAAGAAATGTTCTCCAAATATTTATAAATTTTGAAATAACGAAAAGCAACCAAGCTCAACAATTAATCAAAAAATTTTCTATTTTCTAAATACTGAATCGTGTAAACTCGACTTATGCAAACTTAATGTTCTAAAGAGTTTACAAGCCCTGAAACTTACACCTACTAGATTTACACTTAACCTAAAACTATTAGTTTTTGAAAACTACTCGTATTTACTTGTCAAAAAATTGTTCACTATAATGAGTTTCGTGTGAAAATTGTGTACAATTTTTGCTCTCTAAAATTTAATGTACGACTTTTATTTTGAAACAGTGACATTTCAGCTTAATTGTAATTTGTCTTTCGTATAATAAAATTTTTTTATTGCACAATTTTAAGAACGATTTGAGGCCTTAAAAGTTCGAGTGAAAAAGTAAATATTTCATCGTAAAATATTCAATTTTATTTACTTTCCTGAGTCATTTCTTAATAATTTTCTGGACTTAAGAGCGATGTTAACTTAGCTCTTATTTTTTTTCTTTTAAATTGAGTGTTTGTTTAAATTAAAATGAATTGGGTATAACATTGGGGATTTAAGCATTAAAAATGGGAATGAGCTAAAACTATTCGGGTAACACTGCTGCCCAATAAAATGAACAGTATTGCCAGAAAAAACAAAACAGCAGTCAGCGCCATCTGTTGCATAAAAAACCGGTATTGCCATCCGTCAGGACCATGTGAGACCCCTGCTTTTTTATGTGATTTAAATTAATATTTATGTAATATGACATAAGACTGAATTTTAATTGTTACGTTCCCTTGTTTTTTATGTTACCTACTATTACTTTTTATAAAAAAAGAAAAATGTTACTTTTTTGAACTATAAGTGCATTTTTAAATTGTCCAGTTATTTTTTTAAAATCCAGGTGAATTTTTCCCATTGTCTAGTTATTTGACTTTTGGTATCTGGCAACCCTAAAAATAACCGATGAAGCCTATCCATACAAAAAGGCAGAAACTAGATCTAGTCTGGTTTAAAAATTAATGTTTATAATTTTTAGGGAAAAAGTTTTATTCTTCTTCTTAACCTTAAAGCCTACTAAAATAATAGCCCGACTAAAAAAGATGTAATATAATCATATATCACCATATATAAACCCATATATGCGTCCATATCTAATTTGATCCGAATATTGGAATATATAATTATATCAAGCGAGATACGCATGTTATCTAACCTGATACAATTTGATCCGAAAAATGGGTCTATCTAACTGCATCAAATTATATATAAATACATATAATTTGATGAAGATTTTCAAAGAAAACTTTAGTATATATTGTTGAGATCACTTATTTCATTCGTATTATTAAATACTAATGCTTAATATTTAGAAAAATTTTTCCTAATAAACTTGGAAATAGCTGACAAAATAAAACATTACAAAAATTTGTCGGAACTTTTTCTAGGTTAGAGTTTTGGTCTTTCTTATAAAATGTGTATTTCTTATAAAATAAAAAATTAACTTCCACAATTAATTTTTTTTTCACGGAAAAATAAATGGACTTAATCATATTTATTTCAACATATGTTTGTCTAATTTTTATTTTTAAATTTAAAAGTAAAAATAATTATTTCGACCTTTAATTCCACAATGAAAAAACAAAATTTTTTCTTTTTTATTTCTCTACAATTATTTTTATTTTAATAAAGAGTATTTTGCCAACTATTTGAAAAATATGTGTTAATATGTGTTTTCTTTTTTTATTATCGCTGCACTTAGGAAAATCTGGTGATTGTATTATTTTTTTTTAAATATCTTTTTATATTATTCAAGATAATGTTTTCAGTATTTTTTTTATATGATAGTTTTACTGTATTTTTTACTTATTTTTTTTATTATTTATTTTTATTTATTTTTATTATTATTTATTTTTATTATTATTTATTTTTATTATCTTTATTTAAATTATTTTTTTGTAGTAGCTTTTATTAATCATATATGGCCCCAGGGCTTTGGTTATGTAATTTGAAGTAAATAAATGCTGTATTTATTATTAAAAAAAAAAAAAAAAAAAAAAAAAAATGCAATTATAAATTTCACAATTTCCTTGAGCTTAAGGTTTATTTTTTAAATATAAAGTTTTTTATTTTTGATATTTCGCTACTCCATTGTGAAGCATCTTCAGGATGATCCAGATCCACAATTTGTGAGTTTTTTTTTAATTTTTATAGTGCAATTAAACTTTATAAAATTTTGTATAATTAGATATCATGTCAGATATAATTACATATAAAATTAATACAATTTTCTATTAACTTTGTTATATATTTTGATATAAGATTACCCAGGTAGAAAATTACAAATGGGCCAGCACTGACAAAGCACAGAACGCCCAAATGATAACACCGTCCCACGGTGCTTTCCTGGCACCCAAATGATAACACTGATCTATTTAATTCTTTGCAAAGTACTGAGATGGCACCAAGAAACACAAAAATCAAGTGTTTTCTCTGCCACCAAATTATGAGCCCTCATCACTGAAGAATTTCAAATTACTCTAAAAACAGATGATTCTTGGAGTTATTGTATTGTGGAGTCAAAAATTATTTAAATATTCACTCGCTTCTTTTTCATGATTATATATAATGTCATATCAAACATATTTATAAAAGCAGTGTTAATATAAATGTATATGGTTATATAAAGCCACGCATATAAACATTTATTATTATATCAAATCATATAAGATTATATGAAAACTTTTTTAGTCGGGAGTACATAATTTGATATAATTATATCTAATCAGGTGTGATCAATGTGTTATATAACATTCTATGTAATTTCATCAATATAAATAAAATTATACAACTTCTAATAACATCATAAAACATCTAATAATACTGGATAATTTTTCCTGTAAAATTATATAAAATTTGATATGGTTATATATGGTCTTTCAACTTATATCCCGAGTAAAAATAGTTATATATGAAATTATATAATTTAATATGAATTAATATGTTTATATATAGTCAAGTGTAACACTATATCTTTGCGGATATAATTATGTATAGCTTTGAGTTTTTCAAAAATTTCTTATATGATGTCATATATAGATCAGTATAAATATACATGTCCCCATATATATTTATATGTGCCATATCTATTTAGATATGCTATGACAATTTTAATACATCGTCATATATAATTAAAAATGGCTTTATCGGAAAATATATAAAGTTTTATATAGCTCAATGTTAATTTTTTTTCCTAAGTTGTTTTAGATATGTTTAAGTATAGCGCAATGTAAAAAAAATTCTATGTTTTTTTGAGATATATTTATGTATGATTTCAAAATATAAAAGGCGTACTCATTATAACTCCTAAATTCCTTGTAAACCTTGTATAAATACAAGCCATATTTTTATGTATGGAATTTGACATTAAACTCATAAACATACCAGGTTTACACAGTTTACGGGTAGAATACAAGTTTATATGAGAAGGCTTGGTTACAATTAGTACAACTTCTTCTAAATTTTTATTTAAATTTTTAATTCTTAACTTAAGGTTGGTATTTTTCAGTACTTTTTAATAGTTTTTGTTTTGATCTTGAAGTATGAAGCGTTATATAATTATGTCTTTCTACATCAAATTAGATATAATTATATCGGGTCAAAATCCGGATAAGATTCTATATGATTCAATATATTTAGATCTTATCCGATATAATTTTATCCACCATTTTTCGAATCATATCATATCTCCAATTATATTAAATAAGATATCATTACATATAACATCATATTATTTTTTTTACCCGGGATACCCTAGTAAAAAAAAGTTTTATAAAATGTTGTGTAATTTGATACAAATATATCTAATCAGGTATGGTTAATATCATATATTATTGTATATAATTGAATCAACATAAATAAATTCATACAACTTAGATCTAATAACATTGGGTCAATTTCCCTATTAAATTGTATATAAGTATATATAAATTGTTAGACCATATATAACCATATAAAAGTTTATAGGGGAATTGACCCAATGTTACTTAGATCTAAATCTAAGTTGTATGATTTTGTTTAAATTGATGAAATTACATACAATTTTATATGATATCATATTAACCACACTTGATTAGATATGATTGCATCAAATTATATACCATTATATTTTAACCATTTTTAATAGGGTATACTTAAAGCGCATAGTTTGGGGACAAAAATGTGCCCAAACTATGCTGTATATTAGTCAAAATGTCTTTATACTATTCGCTAGAGCTAGAAAGAGTTTGAGGACAGTCCCCAAACTAACCAAATGTCTTCATACTAAACTGTGGATATAAAAAATGTCCCCGGAGTAAGCGCTCTGCATACATATAACTATATATACAATAACATCAGCCATACTATGTAATATATAATCATAATACCATTACCCAATGTTGGTCTTTCAGACAAGTTCGTACACTGATAGAATTTTGTGCATAGTATTAATGAATTTGTTCATTAATCCAATGATTTTTTTCATTGAAAAGTCCCCAAAGAACGCATTCATTAAATCAATTAAACGTATTCATTAAAAGAAAACTAATTGAAAAAAATATATTTTTTTTGCGTTACTTTTTTATTTATTGTTTATTTTTATTTTATTAATTTTTATTTGTACATATATTTCTTTTTTGTTTTTATAACGTTTTCGACATCTCCCTGAACTCGACTTGAACCCGCAATCCCCAGAATGTAAACATTACCGCGTTACCGATTCATCTAAATAGCCAAAACAAAATGATGTCATTATTCGGACTTTTATATTTAAATAATTTTATTGCAACCCTAGCGTTCATTACTGGAACATATATCTATTTTAGTAATTAGCAAATTCAAAACCCTTATAAAAATTATAGCATATCTTACGGGTTAGTTGAAAATATATAATAAAAAAATTCATGTAGTTAATGAATTTTTATTAATTCAATGAACATTTTTCATTAACTCAATGAATTCAGATTAATGAAATCGATTCATTAATAGTATGAACGAAAATTCTATCAGTGTAAACTTAACATATAATGTCGGTATATACAAGTTTAACTAGCGAAAAAATTCATACGTTATAACTAAGGTTTGGGATTTCCCGGACTTTTTTATTTCCCGGGAAACGGGAATGAAAAAATTTGATTCCCAGGATTCCCGGGAAATATTTTTGAACAAAATTGTTAATGAAAACCACCTATATAAGTAATTTTTGTTAAAAAAAAACACTATTTCAGTACAAATGCAGTCAGTCTGTGTAGTGAGAATTTAAAGTAAAAAATATCAGAATGTTGAACATTTGATTTCACATAAATTACTCGCAGCACTGCCAAATGAATTGCATGATTCCAGCAGGCACCTACTACTGGACTGTCGGAAACAAACCGTTTCATCACACTTGGACCATTAGATATGGTGGCCACAATGTTATTTTCCAAAGACAAATAACACTCTTCTAGTCTATTTCTACAATTCTTCTTATTTCATCAGCATTACATCTTCCTGATATATAAACCAACCCCAGGTTATAAAATGAATTATTTCCGTTTAAACATATTGTTACGTTTTTACTTTTTAAAAACGTTGGTTTATTTCCCTTAAATAAACCGGATTCTTTTCTATTGCAATCAAAATAACCAGTCCCAACGCTGACACCAATTATTACGTTTTACCTTACAAAACGTTCGTTTATCTCCCTTAGATAAACAGTCCTGGTGCTGTCACAGCGATATTAACAACAAATTAGCCAATAACCAAAACACGAATACACTTTAGTTTGAAATAGCTTAGACGCTCTTATTTATTTACACACTATTATTTACAAACTCTCTCTATTATGACGATTACTAAAGCGCTACTAACTTTAACACGTTACTAACTCGCGGTCTTAACAACACAAATGTTAGTAATCAACTTTTTTCCACTAATGTTAACGCGCGCCTTATATAGTAACAGCCATATTTCTACAACACACTGGATAATTCTAGCATGCTATACTTAACTCTACATACGCTTACAGACTATACATACAACCATTTATACATACAGTATTACTCTACATTAGTCTTAACGCTATACAAACACACAAACACTTATAATAAGTCTACATCATGCTTAGAGACTATACAGACACACAAACATTTATCATTAACCAACTATACAATATAACTCTACATTAGACTTAACGCTATACAAACACACAAACACTTATAATAAGTCTACATCACGCTTAGAGACTATACAGACACACAAACATTTATCATTAACCAACTATACAATATAACTCTACATTAAGCTTGACATTATACATACACACAAACACTTATTATTAACCAACTATACAATTCTAATGCGTAATTAATCATAGCATATTCTTAGGTGTATAATTAAATGTAGTACTATGTTGCCAGATTGATGTATTTTGTCCATCCCGTCTCTTAGGCTATTTTCTTCTAGAAAAGTCCAGAGTTTTCTATACTAGGCCAAGCCATTTTCGTAACACTGCCGCCCACTTAAGCCTCTTCGTCCCGAATAGGCACATATGTTCCCTTTCCGTAATTGGCTACGCTCTCCAGGTGTACCACCTTCATTTTAGATCTTGGGCTGTTGTACTTTTAGATTCTATAAACCACGTCATTTAGCCTCTTGACTACTTTATAGGGGCCGTCCCAATGGGTTTGCAGTTTCGGTGACAATCCTTTCTTTCGTTGTGGGTTATAAAGTAGAACCAATTGCCCTTCGTTGAAACCTTCCGAGTTTGCAGCTCGGTCGTATCTGGCTTTCATATTATCACTGGTCATTTTGATTCGGTTACGCACGAATTCGGATTTTCTTTAAAGCTCTGCAAATTAAGGAATACACAGACCACAACCTTTTCTCTGGAGAGGGGCACACCGAAGTTCTTCAAGGTCATTCATGGAGGGGTCTCCACCGTTTTCCTTTGTTGGTGTAGGCTTAACGCCAAACTCTAAGTCTCCAGGCAGTCTTAACTCAGTTCCAAATATAATCTTTGCAGGTGCTCGTGAGGTGGAGTCGTGCACGGCTGACCTATATGCCAACAGAAATTTTGGTATGTGCTCATCCCAGTCCTTTTGATGTCTACTGACCACTTTTCTCAAATGTTCCTCCAGGGTGCGATTGAATCTTTCAACCATGCCATCAGATTGCGGATGTAGTGGCGTTGTTCTTGTCTTTCTTATTCCATATTTTTCACACATTTCCTTAAATATTGCAGACTCAAAATTCATACCTTGGTCGGAATGCAGTTCTAAAGGAGCTCCATAACGGCACACCCAATTGTTAACAAATACGTCTGCTACCGTTCCAGCTTCCTGGTTCGGTATCGGATACACTTCTGGCCATTTGCTAAAATAATCTATGACCACTAGTATATATCGGTTTCCAGCCTCACTGACAGGAAAAGGACCGGCTATATCCATTGCTACGCGCTCAAATGGGGCACCCGAATTGTATTGCTGAAGCTGCCCGCGGCTTCTTCTTATTGGACCTTTGGCTATAATGCATTGCGGGCAGTTGGCTATCCAATCGGCCACAGCTTGTCGACATCCAACCCAATAAAACCTTAGTTTCAACTTTTCTAGCGTTTTTGTCACACCAAGATGACCGCCACTAGGACCATTATGAAATTCTTTTATTACTTCGTTTATTTTGGAGGATGGTACAACAATTAAATCAGTTGCCGCTTTTCCGTCTGCATCTTCCCATGTCCGGTATAAGCAGCCATTTATCAGCCTAAGACTGTCCCATTGTGTCCAATATGATTTCATTATTGGGCTTTCTGAAGATATTTCGAGCCGAGCTGGTCTTCTGTCCCGTTCTTTAGCAGATATTATTTTTGACAATATGGGATCATTTCTCTGCGCCTTTGCCCAGTCCACACTGGAGTCTATATGCGTTAGCCGAATATCAATAACGCATTCTTTCCTCTCCGCCCTGCTACAATGTTTACACTCCAGGTTGCAGGGCCGTCTTGAGAGAGCATCTGCATTATTATGCTTACCACCTTTCCTGTGCTCAATGCTGAAGTCGTAGCTTTGAAGGCGTTCAATCCAACGAGCAAGTTGTCCTTCAGGGTTTTTAAATTGTAGTAACCACCTGAGTGCGGAATGGTCTGTCCTTAAGGTGAAATGCTGACCATATAGATACTTGTGGTAATGTTTTACGCACTCTAATACTGCCAGAAGTTCCCGTCTAGTTACGCAGTAGTTCCTCTCAGGCTTTGAGAGTGTTCGGCTATAGTAGCCTATGACTTTTTCTGCCCCATTGACTATCTGCGAGAGCACACCTCCTATTCCGTAACCGCTCGCATCACTATCTAGTACAAATTTCTCTCCAGAAATTGGATATGCCAGGACTGGTGCTGTACATAATAACCCTTTTAGCTCCTGGAATGCATGTTCTTGTGATTCACCCCATTGGTATGGCCGGGACTTTTGGGTCAGCTCATGTAAAATTGCAGCAACTCTGGCAAAATTCGGTACAAATCGTCTATAGTATGTGCAAAGACCTAAAAAACTGCGCAATTCATGAAGATTTTTCGGACGAGGCCAGTCTTTTACTGCTATTATTTTATCTTCATCGGTTGATACACCCTCTGTTGTTACGCGATGTCCTAAGTACTTAACTTCTTTCTGGAATAGTACACATTTCTTTGCATTTAGCTTTAGCCCAGCCGCTGATATACGATTAAGCACGTCTTCTAGGTTTTTCAGATGTTCGTCAAAAGTCTTTCCCGTGACTATAATGTCATCAAGGTACATCAAACAAGTCTTCCAGTGAAGTCCTTTTAACATCCGTTCCATCAAGCGCTCGAACGTAGCCGGAGCGTTGCAAAGCCCAAATGGCATCACGTTAAACTGCCATAAACCATCGCCCGCACTGAAGGCAGTTTTCTCTTTGTCTTTGTCTGCTATTTCAACCTGCCAGTATCCGTTTTGCAAATCTAATGTGGAGAACCATTTTGTTCCGGCTAGCGTGTCCAAAGTGTCGTCAATTCTGGGTAGCGGATAACTGTCTTTCTTGGTGACGTCGTTTAGCTTTCTATAATCGACACAAAATCTGGTGCTGCCATCTTTCTTCTTAACTAAAACCACTGGCGAGCTCCACGGACTTGTAGATGGTTCTATTATCCCATTTTGCTCCATTTCATTGATTAAATCTTTTACCTCACCTCGCTTTGCTAAGGGGATACTTCTAGGTGCTTGTTTAATGGGCCTCGCTTCGCCAGTATTTATTTCGTGTTTAACAATAGCCGTTCTTCCATGGCTTTGGCTCTTAAAGGCGAAGACGGAGGCATATTTCTTAAGCAGCTGTTTGGCTTTATTTCTATCAGGCGCCGCTAATCCTTCTACCCATTTCCTTGCATGTTCGGTTAACAACTCATGTTCTTTTGCTGACATATTAGCAGGTTCCGGTCTTCGCTCACAATTTATTATTGCCTCTGCTGGAGCACATTGACCTATGTTGGTGTTTTGTTTAACTAATTTTTCGCTGCTGGATAGATTTAATACTCTTACCGGGACTCTTCCATCGTTACAGGCTCTTACGAGGGCTTTTGCTGTTATAAGGTCACTCTTTACTTCTATGGGTTCTACTACCCACAGCCGATTGTCCACACAATTTCCCTCCATACGTGCCCACACTACGGTTTCTGACTGTGGTGGTAGTTTCTGGCGTCCAACAGTAGATAGCTTTCTTATTTGAGCTTTACTTTCATAACCAACATCAAGAGGTATTTCAACGTTGTGCCAAATCATTATTTGTTGCCCCATATGCAGTTTAACGTTATGGCTAATCATAAAATTTGCACCGATTATTACTTCGTCCACAATATCAGCAACAATAAATACATGATCTACGTTGATGTTGGCTATAGTTAATTTAGTCTTAACTTTACCGTAGACAGTAGCAGAATCCCCAGTAGCTGTTCGTAGTCTTACGTGGCTTAATGGTTCAATTGCCCCTTTCACTACATCGGGCCTAATAATTGACTGTGACGCCCCTGTGTCTATCGTAAAGATGTGCTTTTTGCCGTAGACGAACCCACAAATTGTAAGATTGCTATTTTTCTGCTGTATCACTGATATGGAAATTGTGGGGCCCTCGTTTGTGGGAGCTAGCTCACGCCCCGTAGTGCTAGCCCGTTTTAGTTTAACGGTGACTCCTGTGATGATTGTTGGTGGACTCTCTTATTGTTCTGCGGTGGCGAAGAAGATCTAGATCGTTTTCTTGGTGCTTTACAATTTCGTTGAAAATGGCCGGCTCTACCGCAGTTATAACATTTAGCTTGTGGCTTGTTTTGTTTCTCTTCTAGTGCTTGCATAACTGCCTCTCTTAAGTCGTTAACTATGTCTCTCTCTTTTTCAGCGACAACCTCCAAATTTCGCACCTTGTATGTTTGCGGCTTAGAAATTACTTTAGCCGTCTCCTGTGCCAGAGCAAATGAAACAGTTTCTGCAAAAGTTAATTTCTGTGTAGCGCATACCGCATATTTCACATCGGGATCACGAATGCCATTTACAAACGCCTCAATCTTGAACTGGCCCAAGAATGTCATCTGCACCAATCTTTCAACCTCCATCGCGAAATCTTGCAGTGTTTCATTGACCTTCTGCATTCTGCCTCGCAATTCCATTCTGTAGATTTCCTTTTTATGTTCACCACCATACTTTCGTTGCAGTGCAGCCATAATGTCGTCATAATTATTCCTGCAGCTCATTGGTATGCTTTCAAGGACTTCTGCTGCGGTTCCTTTTAAGGCCAAAATCAACTCAATGGCTTTTTCTTCATTTGTCCACAAATTTCTGCCAGCCACAGTTTCAAACTGGAATTTGAATACGTTAAACGGTGTACTGCCATCGAAACATGGTGTCTTTATTCTACTAGAGACTTCTGGAATGACACGAACTGGCCCACCTTGGCATTGAAGATTGTTAATTTTCGCCTCTATGTCAATTTCCAGATTATTCATCTTACTCTCCAAATCGACAAGCTTCTCATCAAATTTGCTGACTTGTACCTCAACGCGATCCATTCTTTGGTTTATGGCCTCTGTCATTTCTGTCAGTCTCTCATTTGTGGCTCTAGTTTCTCTAGAGTTTTCTTCCATTTTCTCCATCATTTTTCTAGAATTTTCTTCAATTTTTCTAGAATTCTCTTCCATTTTGCTAGAGTTTCTTTCTTCCATTTCTCTAGAGCTTTCTTCCATTTTCTCCATTATTTTTCTAGAATTTTCTTCCATCATTTTTCTAGAATTTTCTTCCATTTTTCTAGAATTTTCTTCCATTTTTCTAGAATTTTCTTCCATCATTTTCCTAGAATTTTCTTCCATTTTTCTAGAATTTTCTTCCGTTTTTCTAGAATTTTCTTCCATTTTTCTAGAATTTTCTTTCATAAGTTGTTCATTGGTGGCTCTGCAATCGGCTTTAATTTCTTTGACACTCTCCTTCAGAGCGAAAAGTATCGCGTTGATGTCCATGTTAGCTGTAGCCGTACGTGTACTTACTTCTCTTTCTCTCTTTTCTCTTTCTTCTTCTTTGTCTTCAAACTCGTAAGTATCGATGTCCATGCCACGTCTCTTGAATTCTTCTATAAGTCTTCTCTGAAGTTCTGCCTTATTACCTGTTGTCGGCAGCTCCAACTTACTCAATTCCTGCTTGAGCTGTTCCACTTTAAGCTCTTCAAACTTCATTGCTTTTAGTTATATTTATTTGGCAATCTCCTGGTTACTTATTTTTCGCAATCCCACTTCTGACACCAATTGTTACGTTTTTACTTTTTAAAAACGTTGGTTTATTTCCCTTAAATAAACCGGATTCTTTTCTATTGCAATCAAAATAACCAGTCACAACGCTGACACCAATTATTACGTTTTACCTTACAAAACGTTCGTTTATCTCCCTTAGATAAACAGTCCTGGTGCTGTCACAGCGATATTAACAACAAATTAGCCAATAACCAAAACACGAATACACTTTAGTTTGAAATAGCTTAGACGCTCTTATTTATTTACACACTATTACTTATTTACAAACTCTCTCTATTATGACGATTACTAAAGCGCTACTAACTTTAACACGTTACTAACTCGCGGTCTTAACAACACAAATGTTAATAATCAACTTTTTTCCACTAATGTTAACGCGCGCCTTATATAGTAACAGCCATATTTCTACAACACACTGGATAATTCTAGCATGCTATACTTAACTCTACATACGCTTACAGACTATACATACAACCATTTATACATACAGTATTACTCTACATTAGTCTTAACGCTATACAAACACACAAACACTTATAATAAGTCTACATCACGCTTAGAGACTATACAGACACACAAACATTTATCATTAACCAACTATACAATATAACTCTACATTAGACTTAACGCTATACAAACACACAAACACTTATAATAAGTCTACATCACGCTTAGAGACTATACAGACACACAAACATTTATCATTAACCAACTATACAATATAACTCTACATTAAGCTTGACATTATACATACACACAAACACTTATTATTAACCAACTATACAATTCTAATGCGTAATTAATCATAGCATATTCTTAGGTGTATAATTAAATGTAGTACTATGTTGCCAGATTGATGTATTTTGTCCATCCCGTCTCTTAGGCTATTTTCTTCTAGAAAAGTCCAGAGTTTTCTATACTAGGCCAAGCCATTTTCGTAACAATATGTTCAAATATCTCTTTTGTGATATTCTTGTCCATTCATCTAAGATTATAGTAAATCTCCTATTGTTAGAAATATTGCTCGATATTTCTTTTATCATGATATCTTTTACATGATTGTAATAATTTAATATATGTTCTTTATATCGGTTTAATTTTTTTGCAGTGCCAGGTTTTTATCATAAAAACTTTCTCGAATAAACGAAGATCTAGTTATGGTGCGGATTGACTGCAGCTAATTTGGATATCATAACAAAATGTTTGCCCTACCATAAAACCTTTAATGCCTATTCAGCTTACACTTTTTTACACAGGGTATTATTTAAATTTAAAGTCGACTTTATTTTTAATCAAACGGTTTTTTACAAAAATATTTATATTTTCAAATATTTTGATTGGTTGAAAATAAATTAACCAATCAGAATGCTCCAAAAATAAACCAAGTCAAGGTATACTGCCACCCAATATTTTAACTAAAGTCGACTTTACCTAAATTATACATTTGAAAAATTTAGATAGTAAGAGCGATTATTTGGAAGAAGCAAAGCTTATTTTTCATATTTCTTTTAAACATTTTACCAAGTTTTTAGGTTTTACTACTTAAATTTTGAATAAGTTATGCGAAAAATCTTTATAAGTTGAAATGCTCCTTATTACTTGTAAAAGATGTTTATATCTTTTACTATTTTTTTAATTTATTAAATATTTATTAAGTCAAAAACAATTATTATTATAAAATATAAATTTTAATTGAGAGTTTATCTTTCCTTTTTCACGACGACGACAAGTAGCTTGCACTGCACGAACGAGACTGCCTATTTCTTGCTGCCAGGGTTTCCCTTGTTTACTTGCTTTTCAGTGTTGCTAACAGTCGGCCTTTCCTGAAAATTCGGAGTGACCTCACTACGGCTATCGTGAGTATCTTCATCTTCAATAGGATTATCTTCATCATCTTCGGCTACACAACACCAAGGTTTTAATTTGTCAGAAGTGTAAATACCAGTGTAATGACGTTTGGTTCTCGTTGATCCTGGTAAATCGGTAATAACATAACGATCGTTGTCCAAGACGCGGCTTATCAAGTAGGGTCCTTTGTACTTGGGTTCTAATTTACGGGATTCACCTGTACTGGGTGCTTCGTTTTCGGCTAGAACTAAATCATCAACATTATACTTAACGGGTGTAGAATGTTGTCCATCGTAACGCTCGTTAGCTTTTTGTTTCGCTTGAGAAACACGTTCAACTGCAACCTCCCGTAAATCGTCCAGATCTTTTCCCTCATCATCATGTTCGTCTTGTAGAATTAATGTGATTTTGTTCTTCAAAATGTCGCGGGGCGTAAAACCATATACTAGATCATGGGGTGATTGTCTTGTTGTCTTATTACGCATGGTGTTGATAGACCATTGGATATTTCGTAAATTATCATCCCAACGTTTATCAATATCCGTTGTCGTCTTCAGCATGGAAAGTAGAGTTCTATTGGTACGTTCGGCATGTCCGTTAGCACGGGGTGTTCGGACAGCATTTTGTATGTGCTTTATATTATAATCATGACAATATCGGTTAAATTCTCTAGAAGTAAACGCGGTGCCTCGGTCGGTGACTATTCGTGTTGGGGCGCCGACATAGCTGCTTACTTCATCAAGGATCGCTAAAACGTGTTTGGTTGCTGTGCTTTTTACAGTTCTTATGATCGTATATTTCGTGAAAGCGTCTACCACAACAAGGATATGTTCGTTTCTACGGCTGCTTTTAGGAAATGGTCCTAGATGATCCAAATGAATTGTATGGAACGGTATAGGGTCGATGTCATCATAATAATACACACCTTCCTGTTTACCACCTGGTTTCTTGTTGTACGCGCAGTCGACACACGACTTTATGTAAGCTTTTACAAAATTCCTCATTCTAGGAAACCACATGTAATCTTGAATACGTTCGATTGTTTTATCAGTTCCCAAATGTCCTACGTTATCATGATTGTTGTGCACTATTCGCCATCTGAGAAATTTTGGCACGACCCAAAGCTTTTTACCATTGACTTTTCGAAAGAGTCTACCGCGAGATATCTCGTACTCTTTCAACGTTATTGAATCGTTTTCGTTAATTTTCCTCAAAATCTGTTTTATGTTATCATCTTGGAGTTGCATACTAAATAGAAAATCTTCATCGGAAATGGTGGTCTTCATAACCAGAAGTGATGCTGTTTCAATTTCGTGTGACCCCTCGGCTGGATAACGGCTTAAAGCATCTACGTGGTCCATTCGCTTACCTGGTCGATGTTCAATCGTTATGTCATAATACTGTATGCGTAGCCACCATCTCGCTATTCGAGGAATTAGTTCACGTTTCTGCATAGCTGTACGAATCGCATTACAGTCAGTTACCACCTTTACTTGCTTTCCATACACATAGTATTTCATACGTTCCAACGTTTCGACGACGGCTAAGGTCTCGAGTTCGTAACTGTGATATTTGCGTTCATCGTTACTTGTAGAGCGACTATAATAGATCACTGGTTTCCAACCATCTGTTTCTCGTTGTAATAATACTCCAGCTAATCCAATACTACTGGCGTCAGTATGTATTTCGTGATCACCTTCAACTCTATATGTTGTCATTACGGGTTGTGTCGTTAATACGTTCTTCAATTGTTGAAATGAGGTCTCTTGTTCTTCCTGCCAATCGAATGGAACATCCTTCTTTAAAAGTCTTCGCATTGACTCGGAAATCACGGAATAACATGGTACAAATTTCCGAAAATACCCACTCAAGCCCAAAAATTTACGTACTTCGTGCACGTTTGAGGGAGTTTTAAATTGCCGAATCGCCAACGTTTTAATAGTTCCCGGGCTTATACCATTTGGCGTAAGTTTATGCCCAAGAAACTCGACAGAATCTTGAAGAAATTCACACTTTTTGACATTTAGTGTCAAATTTAATTCACGTAGCGCCATGAAAACTCTTGACAGCTTATCAAACATTTCGTCACTAGAATTACTACCGATTAGGATATCATCCATGTAATGCAGCATATCATCGGGTTTCGTCCTCTCCTTGATAAGCGTCATAAGTCGTTGAAAAACGGCGGGCGCGTTTTTGAGCCCAAACGGCATACGATTAAATTCATAAAGTCCATCAGTTGTAACGAATGCTGTAAATTTTCTATCGTCACGCGCAATAGGAACTTGGTAATACCCACTATTTAGATCAAGGGTCGTAAAGTGTTTGTAACGGGTAGCATTTTGAAGTCTTTCCTCGATATTTGGCATTGGATAGATTTCCTTCTTAACGTGACTATTTAACCGACGATAGTCAACACACATTCGATCAGATCCATCTTTCTTTCTGAGTAAAATTATCGGACTCGCGTATGAAGATTCAGATTTCCTTATAATATCGTTACGTAAAAGTTCATTTATCATTATATTGACCGCTTCCTTTTTCGGTTCCGGCACGCGATAAGGTTGTTGCGTTATCGGTTTATCGGTATCCAGTTCGATATGCATTTCGATTGCATTTGTTTTCCCGATTTCAGTTAAATCACTTGCGAAAACGTCGCGATATTCATTTAAAAATTTCGTTAAATTGTCCTTTATCAAAGTATTTTCGCTACCACATATAATGTCATTTTTATCGATCGCGGTTTTATTATTACTACAAACCACTGTTCTAACGATTTTGTCCTCAAATATAAATTCATCATTTTGTGTACTTACGTATGTGTTATCAAAAATATTCTCACCAAGAAGTAAATCCGTGGTTAATAAATCATCATCGACGATATAAACTACGATGTTGCGTTTTATACTGTCCAATTCGATATCGATAAAAATCTTTTGATTTGAGACACGAGTACCACCACAAAATCCATTTATTTTCAAAAAACACTTTTTACGCTCATTTGGCAATGTTCTCACCACAGTTTCACGAATCATATAGCATTTACTGCCAGTGTCCAAAAATGCTTTAAAGTCTTTACCGTTTATTCGTACAGATTTTATAAATTTATTTTCACAATCAATTATATAGTTTTATGAACATTTGCATTAGTTCGCTTATTACCACAATTTTCCGGTTCGCCACGTCTATGTACTTTTTGACAATCGATACACCGTTTACGCGTAGAAGGCTTTGTACATTTACTCGAAATATGTCATTGTTCCGAACAATTGTAACACGTTATTGGCCTTTCATTTTCACCTTTCACGATATCTTTAGTCTTATTAATGTTGTTAGATTTAGCTTTGTCGTTATAAAACTTTTTCACAACCGACACGTTTCGTAAATAGTCCTCAATTGTTTCGCGCATTTCCTTAAAAGAATTAAACCTCATCGCGGCGATAGCGTTTTGTAGATCTCTATTTCGTAATCCCTCTCGGATATACTTCATAATTGCTGCATCGCTAAGATCGTAACGTTTCCCTAGTGTACAAACACGAAAACAATAATCGATTATACGTTCACCATCTTCTCGTATGGCACTTCTCATCTTAAAATGTACGTCAGCTTCGTCAAATGTGGATCCAAATTCATCCTTCAAACTTTTAGAAAATTCGTTCCAATTAGAAAACAAAACCGGTGTGGAATCCAACCACATTTTTGCTACGCCCTGCATCTTCGAATATACGGCCAACAACAAACATTTTTCATCCCAGTTATACGCCGCTAAAGAATTATTCACCCGATGAATAAACTGATTTACTGATTTATTTGGTGTTTCATTCGTCTCGCGCCTATACAAATTTTCATCTTCACGAGGTGCTACTTCAGGGATACGTTGCATTAATGCCACCATCATCTCGCGCATTTCATCAATTTGATGTTGCATCGACGAAATTTCCACCACGTTATCGTCACTCATACTGATTTCATCACTACCGTTTGTTTCGATCAATCTTTGCACCAATTCACTTTTTTGTCCCGACGTTGACAAATTCTTCTCCCGGAGAATTGTTTTTATCTGATCTATTCTCAACGAATTTATTTTTTTCATTGTATTCATTTTACGTTTATTTTAAATTTTTCTTTTATCGTTAACTTTATTTCTGGTTATAATGTACACAAACTTTTTTTACTCGGGCAGTTTCAATTTATCTTACGCGTTTTCAAATTTTATTCGTTACAATCTTTTTCTGCATATATCTTACACACACGTTTGTCCTTTTCCTCCACGTTTATGTTCGTTTAATCAATATTAATACACGTACAAATACACATTGATTTCTTCGTTAAATTCTTCGTTCATTCTCCTTTTCACAAGTATCTAGTTTATCCCATTCGTTTACGTTCGTTTAATAAATATGAGTATCAATACGTTCACTCATACAAATACACGTTGATTTCTTCGTTAAATTTTTCGTTCATTCTCCTTTTCATAAGTATCCCAGCAAAATCTTTCATTACCAAATAAGTGGTTATATAATAGAAATGCATAGCTCCGCACAACTTATTTTTTTGCGTCTAAACTCATTATTTTTGTTTGGCGTGGTCGTTTTTATAAGTAGTCACGCTTACCCGCTCGCTTACGAAAAAATGAGAAATAAGTAGTTATGAGATTTTGAATAATAAGTGGTTACACACATGCTTACAAAAAGTTGAATTATAAGTGGCTATCCGATTGCTTACTTGATTCTTAAAAATAAGGAGTTAAGCAAATACTATTAGCTTAAGGAAATACATTTAGAAAAATTTAAGTTTTTTCTAGTGTGTAATTTTAGGACTCGTCATAAAAATTTAAACATAAAACATATGTACATATAATAAATAAAAATGTATAAAATTTAACTGTGTAAAAAGTACTTATTTAAACTATTACGAGTAAGTCATTATTTTATATTTAGAAACAATGCATACAATAGGCCGTTATTAGGAAGTCATTATTTTATATTATAAAATAATGCAAAAGGTAATGATATATCATTTTTGGTAATGCAGATAGTAATGAGGTGTCATTACCAATATTTTTCTGGGATCTTGATCACTATTATATAGTTTTATACTTTTTGATTATACACACATTTGTTTTTTTTTTCTTCGTTTGCGTTTGTCCAATTAGCATGAGTATTAATACGTTCACTCATACACCCAGCAAAATATTGGTCATGACACCTCATTACTATCTGCATTACCAAAAATGATATATCATTACCTTTTGCATTATTTTATAATATAAAATAATGACTTCCTAATAACGGGCTATTGTATTCATTGTTTCTAAATATAAAATAATGACTTACTCGTAATAGTTTAAATAAGTACTGTTTACACAGTTAAATTTTATACATTTTTATTTATTATATGTAAATATGTTTTGTATTTAAATTTTTATGACGAGTCCTAAAATCACGCACTAGAAAAAGTTAAATTTTTGTGAATGTATTTCTTTAAACTAATAGTATTTGTGTAACTCCTTATTTTTAAGAATGAAGTAAGCAATCGCATAACCACTTATAATTCAACTTTTTGTAAGGAGGTGTGTAACCACTTATTATTCAAAATCTCATAACTACTTATTTCTCATTTTTTCGTAAGTGAGCGGGTAAGCGTGACTAGTTATGAAAACGACCACTCCAAACAAAAATAATGAGTTTAAACTCCAAAAAATAAGTTGTGCGGAGCTATGAATTTCTATTATATAACCACTTATTTGGTAATGAAAGATTTTGCTGGGCAAATACACGTTTAACTTGTACAATCGTTTACTAGATAATGACGTTCGTTTCGTTTGATGTTCACGCACTACATATATTCTATTTCTTTCTTTTTAATCGTAAGCCTTTTTTTCTAATTCGAAAGCAATACGAATTTTTCCCTTTCACGCATGGTTTCACAATTCCACTTCTGAACTAAAAGATGTTTATATCTTTTACTATTTTTTTAATTTATTAAGTCAAAAACAATTATTATTATAAAATATGAATTTTAATTGAGAGTTTATCTTTCCTTTTTCACGACGACGACAAGTAGCTTGCACTGCACGAACGAGACTGCCTATTTCTTGCTGCCAGGGTTTCCCTTGTTTACTTGCTTTTCAGTGTTGCTAACATTTGGCAAAGATTTTATTTGTGTGTCAAATAAATTTATTCCCTTTTAAAAGATTTTAACAATGACATTTTTTTTTTGGTATTTAAAATGTTTTTTATGACTAAAATTAAAAAATCCTATTCGAAACCAAAACAATTTAAAAAATTTAATATTTTTAAAATTTCCCGTTTTCCCGGGAAAAATATATTATTTTCCCGGGAATTCCCGGTAAACTTTTCCCGGGATTTCCCGGGAATTCCCGCCTGGGAATTCCCGAAACCCAAACCCTAGTTACAACAAAACGAGTAAAAAGGTTAAAGTCGGGCATGCCGACTATACAATACCCTACACCAGTCTGGTGTATTGTTTGGATCCGAAATTCGAATGGGTTAAAATGGGGCTTATGTCAAAATTTTCTATAATGTGAGTCAGCGCACCAAATTTCATTAAAATATCTTAATATTTGCGACCTGCAGTTTGTAACCAAGCCAATTTTGGGGCGACCCTTATATGGGCACTAGTTCTAAACATGGACCGATGTTCACCAAAATCAATAGGCTTCGTCCTTGGGCCAACATAGGTCTATGTACCAAATTTCATCAAAATATCTTAATATTTGCGACCTGCAGCGTATAAAAAGTATAATTTTGGTAGGACCCTTATATGGGCACTAGTTCTAAACATGGACCGATGTTCACCAAAATCAATAGGCTGCGTTATTGGGCCAATATAGGTCTGTGTACCAAATTTCATCAAAATATCTTAATATTTGCGACCTGCAGCGTATAAACAGTATAATTTTGGTAGGACCCTTATATGGGCACTAGGACTAAACATGGAACGATGTTCACCAAAATCAATAGGCTGCGTTATTGGGCCAATATAGGTCTGTGTACCAAATTTCATCAAAATATCTTAATATTTACGACCTGCAGCGTATAAACAGTATAATTTTGGTAGGACCCTTATATGGGCACTAGGTGTAAACATGGACCGATGTTCACCAAAATCAATAGGCTGCGTTATTGGGCTAACATAGGTCTGTGTACCAAATTTCGTCAAAATATCTTAATATTTACGACCTGCAGCGTATAAACAATATAATTTTGGTAGGACCCTTATATGGGCACTAGGTCTAAACATGGACCGATGTTCACCAAAATCAAACTTGTTCGTCCTTGGGCCAACATAGGTCTGCGTACCAAATTTCATCAAAATATCTTAATAGAGCGGACTTTTGAGGGCGCACAAGATTGCATGGACAGACAGACAGACGGACGGGCGGACAGACGGACATCGTTAAATCGAAATAAAAAAAAATTATGAACCGATCGGTATACTGTAAGGTGGGTCTACGACCAATATTTTTTGGTGTTACAAACATCAGCACAAACTTATAATACCCTGACCACATAGTGGTGTAGGGTATAAATACATATTTGAAAAAAACACCAATGTTTTTCAATCTTATTAATCTTATATTAAATTAAATAAAAAATCTTTTAATTCTTTGCTTATATTGTTTCCAAAGAAATTTTGAGTTTACAAACACTTATATAAATTTTCCATATGTTACAACACGACTAAAAAAGTTTTCATATAATTTTATATGATTTGATATAATTATAAATGTTTATATGTGTGGCTTTATATGACCATATACATTTATATTAACACTTTGGTTTTATAAATATGTTTGATATGACGTTATATATTAAGAGATATTAAGAGATCTGTAAATATAGTCTATACATAATTATATATAATGGCGGATCAGCTTCTCTAAACAATCTTATATCAAAATATATAACAAAGTTAATATAAAATTGTATTAATTTCATGTATAAATTTATCTGACATGATTTCTAATAATACAAAATTTTATAAAGTTTAATTGCAATATAAAAATTAAAAAAGCTCCGAAATTGTGGATCTGGTTTTTAATTTTGCACTTTGACATGTACATAAATAAATTTTTATAATTGAATTTAACGTATATTTTTCAAATAGTTGGCAAAATACTCTTTATTTAACTAAAAATAATTGTAACCCTTAAATGCGTGGTGTAGCCATTTGGCAACATACCGGTTTTTGAATAGAAAAAACCCACTTGATACACAAAACTACATTTTTGGGCATTGGGGGCCCCTTCTGTACATTGTCTTCCTATAGTTTAGCGCAGAATTTTTAAACAGTTAGAGTAAAAATCTTGGTTTTTCTCTGTATATTTGTGAAAAATCTAAAACGCGTTTTTTTTACAAAAAGTGTAATATTCAAAAATATTTGTTTAAATATTTAAAGTGATATTCTCGCAATAAAATTCATTTTGGCGACAATAAATTTAGTCAATTTTTTTTTTTCATATACGCTAAAATAATCAATTAAACAATTTAGGTATTTGGCAAAAAACCATATTTTTCAATAAAAATCACCTTTTTTAAAAATATTTTTTTTTGGTATTTTTCTTGAAATGTACACGCCTTTAGAAATCATATATAAAAAAAAGGTTAAAATAGAAGAGATCATGCATTTAAGGGTTAAAAAAATAAATAAGGAAAAAATTTTTTTTTTCATTGTGGTATTAAAGGCCGAAATAAATATTTTTACTTTAAATTTAAAAATAAAAGCATTTGTTGAAATTAATATGGTTTAAAGGCTCCATTAGTCTGGTAGTATCGTAAAGTATCGTGTCAACTGTTTACTTTCAACTAGTGATATTATACACAAATACTTAGTTTGGAAGTAGATTTGAAGTAAGAAAATCTATTGAAAATAGATTTCTACTTTACGATACCTCATTTCACCTCACTTTACTACCAAACTAATTTGGGCTTAAATTCATTTATTTTTTCGTGAAAAAAAAAAAATTATTGTGAAAGTTAATTTTTTATTTTATAAGAAAGACACACATTTTGTAAGAAAGACCAAAACTCTAACCTAGAAAAAGTTGTTCCGACAAATTTTTAATTTGTATTGTTTTATTTTGTAATCTATTTCCAAGTTTATTAGCAAAAATTTTTCTAAACATTAAGCATTATTATTTAATATGAATGAAATAAGTGATCTCAACAATATTTACTAAAATTTTCTTTGAAAATCTTCATCAAATTATATGTATTTATATATAATTTGATGCAGTTAGATAGACCCATTTTTCGGATCAAATTGTATCAGGTGAGATAACATGCTTTTCTCGCTTGATATAATTATATATTCCAATATTCGGATCAAATTAGATATGGACGTATATATGGGTTCATATATGGTGATATATGATTATATAACATCTTTTTTAGTCGGGAAATAAAGGATTAAATACACTTAATTATTTCTTTTTGTTTTTGATAAAACCTGTAAGACCGAAATTTTTGGATGTAATAAGATAAACTGGGTTTAGTTAAGCCAAAACCATTTTTTTTTAATTTAATGGAAAATATTTATTCCACAATACTTTTTAAAGCTAAACAACGGTTTTAAAGGATTCATAATTCATAACATTTAAAGCAGAGACCCAAAATAACTGTTATATTTCTAAAAAATTCACCACCCAAATTTATTTAATTATAATATTTCAATAATGCACTATATTTTATAAATCATATGGCACAAAAAAATCACAAAGTTTGGCAAAGATTTTAATTTTTTCAATTTTTATATTTTACTCTATAAATTTCTGTTGTTTTTTGATTTTTATTTTAAAAGTTTTTATAAAAGTTACAGAATGATTTTTTGAAAAAATTAAGCAATAACTTTTTTATTTGATAATAAAATAAAAATTAAAAATTGACTTAAATTAAATGCCGGAAGTTTCTGGAATATACATATTTACTCACTTTAAATCACTGTTCAATCTTTTATTAACACTAGCTGACATCATCAGGATATTATAATTGTTGTAGTCATTGGTTCTATGGCTTTTGATTTATATTCTTACGATGGGTCTCATACTGTAGGTTTAATTTTAACTTAACTAAAAACAATATAAAATGTCAAAAAAATGTACACAAAACAACAACAAATTTTTGGGTTAACTATTAACCTAAGTTTAAATCTGCAGTATGAGACCCACCGTTAATTATTATTTTTTGATAAAGAAAAAAATCACAAAATAACTTTTATTATTTCTGAAAAAATAAAAATCGTGTTTGGATTGTTTTTGTTTGAATTAAAAATAAAAATCAAACTGAGCAGATAAACAGAAAATTAAAAATATTCAAACAAGAAATAATTGTAAAACAATCAGTTTTTTGAATAAACGTTATAACTGTTATGTCCCTGATTTAAATCACTTCTTTAGATCCATATTTTCACTTATCCAAAAGATGTCCCAGTCAGAAAAATACAGTCGGCAGAACGTTGGCAAAACGTTGGACACGACAGTACATACGTTGGCAAAACGACTGAATTTCAACGTTTACAGTAGCCTTTCAACGTCGAAATGATAACTCCATTAACTGTTATAGGACTCTATTTTTCGACGTTGGCAAACCGTCATTAATACAAAAAATACTGTACCACAAAAATGGAAAATTCATCATTTTGCTGATACTATAAATACGAAAAATTAAAGGTTTTTCCAATACCTTTTTCTAAATATTCTAAATTGTATCTATATCTATATATCTAAATCTTCTAAATAGAAATGTGATGATATTTTTCTTCAAAGTAATATTTTTAATGAAAATACCATTTTTTTGGTTTTGGTTTACCATCAAAAGAAATAGGATTGCACAATTTTAAAAATTTAAATGAAAATAATGTTGAAGTAAACATTCATTTTGTAGAATTTAAGTGTATTCTCACTAAACATCATAATGAAACAATTGCAATAACTCTTATACACAAATAATTGAATGGAATCTTAATCTCAAATAAAGTATATTTAAAAACAAACAGTTGGTAATTTAGTATAACTCCCCGAGTAAAAAAATTATATATAATCATATGTGGCATATATTACAATATATAACTAGACATGTCGTTATTTATATCCATATATAATTATATATGAGGTCTTTTTCCAAAATTTTTCTTTATATTATGCCATATATAATTTCATCTAATTAGATATCGACCTTTATAATATTAGATATGATATATATGATTATATATTACATAGCATGGCTGATCTTATTGCATATATTGTTGTATATAGAGCTATATCTTAATATACATGGCGTCATTTTAGGAACCCGAGTAAAAAAAATTATATATAATCATATATGGCATATATTACAATATATAATTATACATGTCGTTATGTATATCCATATATAATTATATATTACGTTTTTTCACAAAAATTTTCCTTATATTATGCCATATATAATTTCATCTAATTAGATATCGGCCCTCGTAATATTAGATAAGGCATATATAATTATATATTACATGACATGGTTGATCTTATTGCATATATAGTTATATATAGAACTATATCTTAATATATATGGTGGCATTTTAGCAATATATAATTATACATGGTATCATTTAAAAAATATATAATTATATATGGTGACAGTTAAACTAGATATTATCATATATGGTGCCATTTAAACAATATATGGTCATATATGGTACTTCATTAACAAAATCTTTAATTCAATTCCAGATATGATAATATATGGTACTGCATATAGTGCGATATATATTTATATATGGTGCTATTTAAGCAATATATTATCATATACGGTGACATTCACACCATATATTATCATATATGGTGCCATTCAAACCATATATTATCATATATCGTACCATTTAAACCATATATTATTATATATGGTGCCATTTAAACAATATATGGCCATATATGGTAACTCATGATCAAAATTTTTAATACAGTTCCAGATATGATAATATATGATACTATATATAGTGCAATATATATTTATACATGGTGTTATTTAAGTAATATATTACTATATATGGTGCCATTTAAACCATATATTATCATATATGGTGCCATTTCAACAATATATGCTCATATATGGGACCTCATGAACAACATTTTTAATACAGTTTCAGATATAATAATATATGCTACTATATATGGTGCAATATATATTGATATATGGTATCATTTAAACAATATATTACCATATGTGGTGACATTTAAACCATACATTATGATATATGGTGCCATTTCAACAACATTTTTAATACAGTTCCAGATATGATAATATATGCTACCGTATATAGTACCATATGCTTTGATATATCGTATCATTTAAACAACCCGAATAAAAATAGTTACATATAGTCATATATGTGATTAAGTTATATCTGTATAAATATACAGTTTCATCCGAAGAATGGCCCGATATATTTTTATCGATTGTTTATAAATTTTTATCTAATTGTATCAGTTTAGATCAGACCTGATTAAATTATGTGTTAATCAGATGAAATTGTATCCGATTTTTGACTTGATGCAATTTTATCGGTTTATATGTAATGGTGTCAGGTTTGATCGTAATTGGTTCAATTTTATATAATTAAAATATAATTGTATCCGACATTTACCTTATACAATTGTATTAAAGTTTTAAACTGATATCAGGTCAAAATTGGGATATAACTATATAATTTTGTATACAAATATATCCATTTGGACCTAAACTGATACCATGTGATATAAACCAATAAAATAGTATCAGGTCAAAAATCAGATACAATTTCATCTGATTAACACATAATTTAATCAGGTCAGATCTAAACTGATACAATAAGTTAAAAACTGATAAACAACTGATACAATTTTATCGGGCCATTTTTCGGTACGTGGATGACTCTAAGTTATATATTACCATATAAAGCTCCATATTATTTTTTTTAATAGGGAACATATCATATATGGTGCCATTTAAACAGTATATTGTCATATAAGGTGCCATTTAAGCAATATATGTTCATAAATGGTAACTCAACTACAATAACTGTATTTCAGAAGCTATTAATTGCATTTCACAAATTTTAAATGTATTTCAGAAATTATGGAATGTATTTCAGAAATTATTAATTGTATTTCAGAAATAATCAAATCTATTTCAAAACTTGTTGATTGTTTATCATAGTTAATAGAGAAAAATTTCTAAATTACATTTCATAATTTCTGAAATACAATTGATAATTTCTGAAATACAGTTTGATAATTTCGGAAATACAATTAATAATTTCTGAAACAGAATTTATAAAACTGAACTTCAATTGACTAGTTCTGAAATACAATTCATAAATCTGAAAAATAATTGATAAGTTCTGAAATACAATTGATAAAACTGAAATTCAATTGATTATTTCTGAAATACAATTAATAAATCTTAAAAACAATTAATACAATTGAAATGGTGTAGAGCGTTAAAAAGATGTAAATAAAATTATTTTATTCAAAGATTTCAATTTAATAAAAAAATAAATATATAATTTTATAAAAAAATTTATAGAAAAAAAATTTTAATTTTATAAAAAGAAATTCATTTTGTAAAAAAAATGCATATCGAACTCGAGACCTTCTGAGTTTAAACCTTATTTTAACAAAATATTGTAATTTTTATAAAATCAGTGCTCTGCCAGTGTATTATTTTTTGAACAGTTGGCAATATATGTCTGGGATCTTATTTAATCCCAAATAAATGGAGATCTTACGTAGTACCAAATATAATGCGGCATCTAATTTTATCTGTCATTTTTATGGATAGTTTTAGATGTCAATCCCCAAATATATTGCTGTTTCTAATTCTATCTGCCATTTTAATACCTAAATAAATTGCTGGATATAATTCGATCTGCAATTTATGGGAAAATTTAAGATTTTACCAAATCACTAAATATATCACTGGATTCAATTCGATCTGCAACTTATTGAAAAAGTTAAGATCTTACGCAATCCCGAAATATATTACTGGATCTAATTTCATCTGTTATTTTTTTCATAAATTTAGATCTTACGTAATCCCCAAATATAATCCTCGATCTTATTCGATCTGCCGTTTTCCAGATAAAGTTAGATACAACTTAATCCTGAAATATATATGTGACCTTCTCCGAGAAAAGGGACCTAGTGTGTGAAAATTAAGTTTTGAGAAGAACGCATTTAAAGTTTCATAACGCATTATCACTTTAAACACACCTTCAGTTGGGAGATGCGATTTGGTATGGTTAGGTGCCTCAACTCATTTCATCTTATTCTACACCCTTTTAGGTACCAGAATCCACTCTTAAGTCCAAACCCGTTTTTTGACATACTAGGTCCCTTTTCTCGGAGAAGGTCACATATACCTAGATCTACTTTTTCGCATAAATTTAGATCCAAGTTTATCCCCATATATATTGCTGGATCTAATTCGATCTGCCATTTTTCTGATAAATTTAGATCCAAGTTTATCCCCAAACATATTGCTGGATCTAATTCGATCTGCCATTTTTCGGTTAAATTTAGATCCAAGTTTATGCCCATATATATAGCTGGATCTAATTCGAACTGCCATTTTTCGGATCAAATTAGGTCTTACTAAATCCCAAAATATATTGCTGGATCTAATTTGATCTGCCAATTTTCTATTCAATTTATATCCAGGTTTATCCACAAATATATTGCTGGATCTAATTGGATCTGCCATTTTTCGGATAAATTTAGATCTAAGTTAATCCACAAATATATTGCTGGATCTAATTTGATCTGCCATTTTTCAGATCAATTTATATCTAAGTTTATCCACAAATATATTGCTGGATCTAATTCGATGTGCCATTTTTCGGATCAAATTAGATCTAAGTTTATCCCCAAATATATTGCTAGATCTAATTCGATCTGCCACTTTTTCGGATCAAATTAGATCTAAGTTCATCCACAAATATATTGCTGGATCTAATTCGATCTGCCAAAATTGAGATCAAATTAGATATAAGTTTATCCACAAATATATAGCTGGATCTAATTGGATCCGCCATTTTTCGGATCAAATTAGATCTAAAAATATCCCCAAATATATAGCTGGATCCGCCAATTTTCGGACCAAAATAGATCTAGGTTTATCCCCAAAGATATCATTGGACCTCCCAATTTTGAGATATAACTTGATCTTAGTTTATCCCCATATATACAATTGGATCTAATACGATATGATTGGATACACCTAATTTTGAGATCTAATTGGATCAGCTAGATATTACAGCAGATCTTAAACAATATCAAATTGGATATGATTAGATATTGCGCGAGATCAATTTTTTTTACTCGGGAATATATAAATTAGGGCGGGTCGATTAATATAATATAATAATCGCCCATGGTGAAAATCGTATTCTAGGGATCAAAATAAGAAACTTTGCCGAAGGAACCATACCTCTAAAACGAATTCTACTACCCCCCAACTGTTGACTTTTGTCCCGTAGGGTCAAGTTTTGAAAAATCCCACTTTGACCCATTTAGAGTGCCCCAATCGAGTCCAAATGTATGACCGACCCCCACTAACTTTGGAGGGCCGATCCACCCATGCCAGTGGCACACCCCCTGGAACTCCCCTGGGGGGTTCCCCATACAAACATTTTAAAAAATCACCATTTTTGGCACTTTATTTTATTATTTTTTATTTATTTTATTTATTTTTATTATTTTATTTATTTTTTCTCTTTAGAAATTTATTTAGTCAGAACATATGTAAATGAAAAAATTAATTTAACTTAGTAATAGAAAAGAAAATAAAAAAAATTACTGTTTGAAGTCTTTTTTGCTTTCAAGTCTGAGCAATTTCGCACGGCTCTCTAATGTCGTCACCATAACAGCCTCTACATTTTCCGGTATAACTCGTTTGGAAACGCTAGCTAGCAATTGAACGTGTCGTTCTGTTGCAGGTCGTAAAATAGGTTGTGTGGGTTTTTTAAGCCACCACAAGACACAGATGCATGTCGTAAACTTACGTAAGCTAAATCGGTTACAGGTAGAAGTGAGCATAAAATTATCATAAAGGATTTTCCAGAAGTAATAAAAGGCGCACTTGCTTAACAGAATTTGTGGTCAGATTAACGTTTAATTTACATGTAAGTACTTTATGGGCAGTTTTGACAACAAAATCGGTTACAGGTAGAATTGAGCATAAAATTATCATAAAGGATTTTCCAGAAGTAATAAAAGGCGCACTTGATTAACAGAATTTGTAGTCAGATTAACGTTTAATTTACATGTAAGTACTTTATGGCCAGTTTTGACAACAAAATCGGTTACAGGTAGAATTGAAATTACCATTTCATTCTTATTACCTCGTCTCCTAGACCATATATAACGCAACAGTTTTTATGAATGCATTAAGTCGTTGTGAAGAACTCGAAGTGTGAATCATTCCAAATCAAGAAGTTTACAATGAATCCACCATCCTCTACACCGCAAGATGAAGCAATAACAACATCAACAACTATCGAAAACCCAATGAGTCATATACCCAGGCATGATGTTACTGTTTTTGGTGTGTCTACTGATTTGACTGATCTTAATTTACCAACCCATCTGGATATCTTGAGATATTATTTTTACTTGAGCGAACAAAAAAAGTTGTCCTATAAAGCATTCACTATTCAAGTACAAGATAAGTTGATTGGAATTTGGGAAAAACTTGGTATGGAAATAATGCTGAAAAAAAGTGTATGTAATAAATTGAATAGATTGCTTGACAAATATCAAGAGCAAATCAAGAGAAGAAACAAACCCCAACAATTTACAGAGTATGTAAAATCTCTGGAAACAATTTTTTTCATTGGAACATGTAAATGCGATTTGAAGGCAGCTCAATGTGCATGCGGTTTGGTTCCCTAACGCCTCAAAGAGTTTATGCACGATCAACATAATCAGAGAAGTCTAACAATGGATGGATTTGCGATGGAAATTGAAGAGCAAGGAGCAACGTCTATGTCATCAATGCCAACATACCAAGATCCCGATGATTCAACATTCGCACCGCACCAAGAAGATTTGGATATAAGCACAAGTTCACAATACACACAGAGATACGATTGTTTTAACTTTGCCTTGGTATGTGACAGATTTGGCGTGCCTGATAGAGTAGCATCAGCAATGGGAACAGCTCTTTTCCAAGATTTTAAAATGAAAGATATCCATGGCAAACCTCTCATCATGGATAAATCGAAAGTTCGCCGAGAAAAAGAGAAATGCAGACAAGAAGTGCTTCGCAAACGGTTAGATGATACCAATTTGTTAGCATTTTCATTCGATGGCAGAAAAGATGATACTTTAACGAGAGATACAATTGATGAGAAGTATCATACTAGAATGGTAAAAGAACCTCATCTTGTTATTTTGAGAGAACCGAATTCTGAATTGATTGGTTACGTAAGACTGGAACATGAAACCGCTGAATACAAAACAACCAAATTAAATGATTTTTTCAACGATAAAAATATATCACTGGATGCATTAATTGGCATATGCACTGACGGTGAGCCAACAAACACTGGCCCAAACGGTGGAATTATACGACGATTCGAATTGCTGTTAAAAAGACCATTGCATTGGTTCGTTTGCCTTCTACACTTCAACGAACTTCCGTTTCGGCATTTGTTTGAAGCTTTGGATAAATCAACCAGCACTGGACCAAGATCGGCAACCGGAAAATTGAGCCGTCAAATCGAAACTTGTGAAACTCTTCCGGTAAGTTATTGCTATCACTCATTTATTATAATTGTCAACGGTTTTTAATTGTTTTATTTTTATATATTTTCAGGTGGTGGACGGCTTTCAGAAAATTGAGTTGAAAAATATGCCCCCTGCTCCAGAAAAAATTGAATTTTCCACCGATTACAAGTACTTATACGACATGGCCCATGCAATTTCTAGCGGCGTGGTTTCAGTGGATCTGGCAAACATCAAACCAGGGAAAATTGTACATTATCGGTGGCTCACCAAGGCCGCTAGACTATTACGATTATATGTGACAACGGAAAATCCAGATGCAAATTTAAGAATACTGGTTGAATTTATAATTACATGTTATGTGCCAATGTACTACAATATCAAGTATTACAGCTCTGTCGTGTACGGTAGTAGATTATTTTTCAAATTCATTAGTTGGTCAAGATTTCTAGAACATCGTTTACGCAAAATTGTCAATAAAGTAATTACAGATAATTCATATTATGCGCATTCGGAAAATATCTTGTTATCAATGTTGTTTGATGATAGCAAAGAAAAGCGCGACTGTGCTATCAAGATAATTCTACGCTATCGAACCGATGTTATGCTCCTTGCAGGAGTAAAAGGAACAAATATATATATATATATATCGAACCGATGTTGACGACCCAACGAGACTTAGAGCTTATAAAAAACCAGATATAAACTTTTATTGCACAAGTTACACGGAAATGATCAATATGAATGACATAAATGACGTATTTGAACCACCATTCACGCGAAGCATTCCATACGATACTTTGAAAGAATATTTAAATCAAGATGATCCACCGTTTAATGATCCAAAAATTCCATCACACATACAAGAAACAGAACGACACGTTCAATTGCTAGCTAGCGTTTCCAAACGAGTTATACCGGAAAATGTAGAGGCTGTTATGGCGACGACATTAGAGAGCCGTGCGAAATTGCCCAGACTTTAAAGCAAAAAAGACTTCAAACAGTAATTTTTTATTTTTTCTTTTCTATTACTAAGTTAAATTAATTTTTTCATTTACATATATTCTGACTAAATAAATTTCTAAGGAGAAAAAATAAATAAAATAATAAAAATAAATAAAATAAATAAATAATAAATAATAAAATAAAGTGCCAAAAATGGTGATTTTTTAAAATGTTTGTATGGGGAACCCCCCAGGGGAGTTCCAGGGGGTGTGCCACTGGCATGGGTGGATCGGCCCTCCAAAGTTAGTGGGGGTCGGTCATACATTTGGACTCGATTGGGGCACTCTAAATGGGTCAAAGTGTGATTTTTCAAAACTTGACCCTACGGGACAAAAGTCAACAGTTGGGGGGTAGTAGAATTCGTTTTAGCCATGTCTCCCCACAAATCAACCCGGCCTAATATAAATATATATGGTATCATTTAAACAATATATAACTATATATGGTGCCAGTTAAACTATATATTATAATATATTGTGGCATTTAAACAATATATGGTCATATATGGTACCTCATGAACAAAATCTTTAATACAGTTGCAGATATGATAATATATGCTACTAAATATAGTGCCATATATATTTATATATGGTGTTATTTAAGCAATATATTAGCATATATGGTGCCATTTAAACCATATATTATTATATATGGTGCCATTTAAACAATATATGGCCCTATATGGTACCTCATGATCAAAATTTTTAATACAGTTCCAGATATGATAATATATGATTCTATATATAGTGGCATATATATTTATATATGGTGTTATTTTAGTCCCAAGTAAAAAAAAATGATATGGAGCCATATGAAGTTATATTTAATTATATATAATATTTTATGTAACTAGATATAATTATATCCGAAAAATGAGAACGTCTTATTGTATCATATTGTATCGAATTGTATACAATTGTATATAATTTCGTACAATTTGATACAATTTTATGCAATTCGATACAATTGTATCCGAATTTTGTCCTCATCCAATTACATCAAATTATATCTTTTTGTATAAAATTATATAAAATGTTATAAAAGTGGACATAGTTTGATACAATTATATCTAAATATTGACCTTATATTTTTTATCATATATATATGACCATATCTAACAATATAAAAAATTATTTTTTTAAATAAAAAAATATATACAATATCTGGAGATCAGACCTGAGGGATTTCAATTACAATTATTGTAATTTGTAATTGAAAATTTTCAATTACAATTACAAATAAATGTAATTGAAATTAAAAAAAAAATCAATTACATTTCATGTAACTGTAATTTGTAATTGGAAATTTTCAAGAAATTACAAGTAATTTGTAATTGAAAATTTTCAAGCACGAACCACTTGAGTATAGTAATTATTACTCACGATCACGTGTGAATAACGTGACTCACGAACATTTCTAGTCACGCGCCAATCCCTAGTAATTATTAAATCTAAAACTAGTAGTATCGGTCAAAGTAGTTCGGCCAAAAAGTGACATTTAGTCGATTTTCTGTTATTTGAAAGCATTGTGGAGAAATTTTCATACTGCTAAATTGTTTGTTGAGCGGATTTAATTCGATTTTCAGTGTCAAATTTAAGGAAAACTCCGTAGTTTAGCTGTAAAGCTAACTGTTCGGCCGCCGCACTTTTATCAATTTGGCCGAACTTTCGGTGGCCGAACAGTGAATTTGTTGCTTAACTTCGGAATTTTCCTTAAGTTTGACCCTCAAAATGCATTCTAATCGGACCAACAAATATTGCTTCATAAGCAAAATTTGTCCATAAGGCTTGAAAATACCAAATACCGACAAAATATATTTTCCAGCTGAACTGTTCCGTCGGACACTAAAAACTAGTTCAAAGTCATTGTTAACATGGAACCACATATAATATAATACGGTTTTATATGGACCTTGTATATTTTTATATAAAATCACTTTGAAAAAATTGCTTATGTGGGATGATATATAATTACAGATGATTTTATAAAGAACGTTACATTGTTATATATTAAAGAAATCATGAAATATTGTATGTATTGAACCATATTGTATATTGTATATATGGGTTCATTTTCGTCAATATATAATCATAACTAACACAAATTATAAAATATTTCTTATATGGCTCCACATATAGTTTTATATTATTATGTATAGCGCCATACTAAATTATATATAAACGCATATGTAATTATATATTTTATATGTTAATTTATGTACTTATATATAGCACATACAATTATATGTAGGCCAGTATGTAATAATATAAAATAACATATGCCTCCATATTAAAACCTTTGAGGAAAAAATATCTAATATATGACTATATAAAAGTATATATGCTTGAATTTAAAAGCATATGTGGCCATATGTAACTATAAGTTAATATATGCAATTAGATAAAATAATATATGATTATATCAGAACTTTTTTACTCGGGGTGTTATATTTTACTTTATATGGTGCCATTGAAACCATATATTATTATATATGGTGCCATTTCAACAATATATGCTCATATATGGGACCTCATGAACAACAGTTTTAATACAGTTCCAGATATAATAATATCCCGGTGACAAATGTCCTTATGTGAACATTTATGGTTCAACCATGTATATGAAATATTTTTCAATATATGGAATCACATATACTTCCATATATGTTCATATAAAATCCATATATATTTTTAAAAAATCCATATTTTTTCATATGTGTCCATACATAAACCATATATGAACATGTTTGAGCGTATATGAACATTTTTCACCGCCCAGTGTAGAAACGGTATTTATTTTTTGGAGTACCAGTAATATATATATATATATAAGTTCCCGTAGTTCCTATACGGAATATAGGGCCACCAGTACCAGTAATGAGACCCGCTTACCTTCTGCATTATTTTAAAACATATAATAATGAGTTACTGATAATAACTTATTTTTATCATTATTTCAAATAGAAAATAACTTATTTTTATCATTATTTCAAATAGCAAATAATTTTTTAGATTTTTTTGAAAATTTTTTGAAATCTATTTTTAGACTCAATATTTTTTAAACACTGGTAAGGATATATGTAACCACATATTTTTTGATTTTTTGTATGTTGGCGAGTAAGCTTACTTGTGTGCAGCACGTCAATTATGTTTTTATCTTTTAAATATTACATGTCGATATAGCTCAAATGGTAGAGCTGTTGACTAGCAATCTGTAGACCCAGGTTCGATTCCCGCACCTGAAAATTTTATTTAAAAAAAAAATACAATAAAAAATATTTTTTTTTTATATAATTTATTTTTTTGAAAATCTATTTTTACACTCATTATTTTTGTCAGTAATGGTAATCACATAGGTAACGATATATTTTTTGATTTTTCGTATGCTGGTGTGTAACGACAACTCATTATTTTTCGCGACATCGCCATACAAAGGTAATAAGAAAACATAACAAAAATAACTAGTTACCATTACCAAGTATGTAGTTACATAACCACATATCTGGTAATGATTTTCTACACTGGGCGGGATATGCTACTATATATAGTGCAATATATATTGATATATGGTATCATTTAAACAATATATTACCATATTTGGTGACATTAAACCATACATTATGATACATGGTGACATTTCAACAATATATGGTCATATATGGTACCTTATGAACAACATTTTTAATACAGTTCCAGATATGATAGTATATGCTACCATATATAGTACCATATACTTTGATATATCGTATCATTTAAACAACCCGAGTAAAAATAGTTACATATAGTCATATAGTCATATATGCGATTAAGTTATATCCCCTATTAAAAAAAACTAATATGGAGCTTTATATGGTAATATATAACTTAATGTGATCCATATACCATTTCATCCGAAAAATGGCCCGATATAATTGTGTCAGTTGGTTATCATTTTTTATCTAATTGTATCAGTTTAGATCTAAACTGATTAGATTATATAGTAATCGGATGAAATTTTATCTGATTTTTGACCTGATAAAATTTTATCGGTTTATGTCGCATGGTATTATTTTAGATCCAAATAGATACATTTTTATACAAACTTATATAGTTATATCTGCATTTTGACCTGATGCAATTATATCTGCTTTAAAATTTTGATACAATTATATAAGGCAAATGTCGGATACAAATATATTTTATTTATATAAAACTGTACCAACTACGATCTAACCAGATACCATCAGATATAAACCGGTAAAATGGTATCAGGTCAAAAATCGGATATAATTTCATCTGATTAATGTATAATTTTATTAGTTGAGATCCTAACTGATACAATTAGATGAAAACTGATACACAACTGATACAATAACATCGGGCCATTTTTCGGATGAAACTGTATATTCATACAGATATAAGTTAATCACATTTTATACGACTATATGTAACTGTTTTTACTCGGGTCTGTATAAATATACAGTTTCATCCGAAGAATGGCCCGATATATTTTTATCAATTGTTTATAAATTTTTATCTAAATGTATCAGTTTAGATCTGACCTGATTAAATTATGTGTTAATCAGATGAAATTGTATCAGATTTGTGACCTGATACAATTTTATCGGTTTGATCGTGATTGGTTCAATTTTATATAAATAAAATATAATTGTATCCGACATTTACCTTATACAATTGTATCAAAGTTTTAAACTGATATCAGGTCAAAATTGGGATATAACTATATAATTTTGTATACAAATATATCTATTTGGACCTAAACTGATGTGATATAAACCAATAAATTGTATCAGGTCAAAAATCTGATACAATTTCATCTGATTAACACATACTTTAATCAGGTCAGTTCTAAACTGATGCAATTAGATAAAAACTGATACAAATAAGAACAAACAATTAATAATTTCTGAAATACAATTGATAAAACTGAAATTCAATTGACTAGTTCTGAAATACAACCCTACTAAAGAATATTATATGACTTTTGATATTATATATAATTATATCCGAAAAATGAGAATATCTAATTATATCAAATTAGATCGTATTATGATCATATTAGATCTAATTTGACACAATAAGTTATAATATGATGAAAATCGATATGGTTTGATACAATTTTATTCGGATTTTGTCCAACCAGATATAATGGTATATAATTCGATACAATTACACATAATTATATGAGACATATGTAACTATATATAGGTCTATATATAATTGGATATTGTAATATATTGCACTATATATTGTGCAATATATAACAAGATATAGTTATATATTTAGGATATAATTTCCTAAAATTTTATATAATTATATCTTGGTATATATGTTCCAATACATAATTATACAAAATTTTATATGATAATATATGACTATATCAAAAGTTTTTTACTTGGGATTTCAGAAATCTGAAAAATAATTGATAAGTTCTGAAATACAATTGATAAAACTGAAATTCAATTGATTATTTCTGAAATACAATTGATAAATAAATGAATGTTCTTTTTAGTTTGACTCTAGATCATAAATTAATATCACTTTCTGTTTAAATATTCTGTATTGCTGGTCTTATCGAATTCTTTCAAACATATTTTTATTCTTTGTAATTTACTTGTAAAAATTGTATCATCTTTCTTTGAATTGAAAATAATTTAAACAGAAAGTGATATTAATTTATGATCTAGAGTCAAACTAAAAAGAACATTCATTTACTTAAAAATAAGAGATCAACTAAATATTCCCCCATTCATCTTAAAACACATTGACACGGTGCAAAAATATAATTTAAATAATATATACATTTAAATTTAACGGTTCGTTGTAATTCAAAAATCTGTGGTTATCATACACAGAGTTGAATAGAATCAGCTGAGATATCTTAAGAATTAAGGTTCAAAGCAAAATAGAGTAATAATAACAAAGGATAAAAATAGCATTGTTAAATTTCGTTGATGTTAGTCTAAGTTGAGTTGTTGATACGAAATTAGATTTTCTTTCAGCGGTCACATAAGTAGACAACATTAAAATATTAGCCCACACAAGACGAAATACACTGATGATGGCTTTGTAGCGAAAGCCGAAAATGCGTATTCTGTATTGCTGGTCTTATCGAATTATTTCAAATATATTTTTATTCTTTGTAATTTATTTGTAAAAATTGTATCATCTTTCTTTGATTTGAAAATAATTTAAACAGAAAGTGATATTAATTTATGATCTAGAGTCAAACTAAAAAGAACATTCATTTACTTAAAAATAAGAGATCAACTAAATATGCCCCCATTCATACAATTGATAAATCTTAAAAACAATTGATAAAATTGGAAATGGTGTAGAGCGTTATTTTTGTTTTTTTTAATTCAATTTAATAAAAAAAAAATATAATTTTATAAAAACATTTATAGAAAATAAAATTATAATTTTATAAAAAGAAATTCTTTTTATAAAAAAAATGCATAGCCGTGAACGGCATCGAACTCGAGACTTTCTGAGTTTAAACCTTATTTTAACAAAATATTGTAATTTTTATAAAATCAGTGCTCTGCCAGTGTATTATTTTTTGAACTGTTGTCAATATCTGTCTGGGATCTTATTTAATCCCAAATAAATGGAGATCTTACGTAGTACCCAAATATAATGCGGGATCTATTTTGATCTGTCATTTTTTGGATAAATTTAGATCTTACTTAATCCCCAAATATATTGCTGGATCTAATTCGATCTGCCATTTTCGGATCAAATTAGATCTAAGTTTATCCACAAATATATTGCTGGATCTAATTCCATCTCCCATTTTTCGGATCAATTTAGATCTAAGTTTGTCCCCAAATATATTGCTGGATCTAATTCGATCTGCCACTTTTTCGGATCAAATTAGATCTAAGTTTATCCACAAATATATAGCTCTATCTAATTCGATCCGCCATTTTTCGGATCAAATTAGATCTAAATTTATCCACAAATATATAACTGGATCTAATTCGATCCGCCATTTTTCGGATCAAATTAGATCTAGGTTTATCCCCAAAGATATCATTGGACCTCCCAATTTTGAGATATAACTTGATCTTAGTTTATCCCCATATATACAATGGGATCTAATACGATATCATTGGATACACCCAATTTTGAGATCTAATTGGATCAGCTAGATATTACAGCAGATCTTAAACAATATCAAATTGGATATGGTTAGATATAGCGCGAGATCAATTTTTTTTACTCGGGTCTATATAAAAAATGGAACCTATCGAAAAATCTGTATGCAAGCTTGTAAAATTAAAAAAAAAAACTGATGCAATTTATGTAAAAACATTACTGGCAAAGCACTGTTTTAGGTAGTACTGGCAAACCACTGGTTTTACAAAAAAATCCGTGCTCTGCCAGTACTACACTTTTGGAAGCGTCGACAATTTCTGGCAGGGGTGACTTATCCCCACACCCCAAACACTAATTAAAGAACATATTTGGTTCTATGAAAAACAAAATCCAAAAATGCAATCTTTCATAACATTATACCTACCACTTTTGATTGCATGAAGTTTTAGCAATCTGGATTACTACCGTCCTATGACAACCCCATGTTAAAATAATGCATGTTTCACCTCAATTTGAACTACATCTGAATCGGTATATGCCCGAGTAAAAATAGTTAGATATTGTCATATATAATGTGATTGGGTTATATCTGACAATGAATGGAGTGAATCATTATATACAACTACATTTGATATTATTTTTTCAACGAATTTTTTTAATGGAAAATGATGTTATTACATATCCCCAAATCTGACTCCATATATAACTACATAAGCCATATAAAACTAATCAAAATATATGTAGTGACCGATATGATTATATATGGTTCGATACTATGTTATATAACACTGTATATGTCGTCATACTAAAAATATAACTTTCTATATAATCCCGTAGAAGTTGATATATAGTTCAACGCCAAATTTAGTAGTCTGCAAATTAAGAGTTAATTACTACATAGCCAAATAATTTTCACGTGATTTTTTTGCATGTAAAATCATGTTAAAAAATGATGTGTACGATTTAGAAGTAGGGAATGCATCCCGGAATTTCCCGTCACGGGATTCCCGGGAAATTAAGCATTTTTCAGTTCCCGGGAATTTGGACCGGGAATCCCGGGATTTCAAAAAATGCTATTTAAAAAACAATAAAGTTAATTATCTCAAATTTTCATATGAAACATTTTTTACCTCTTGAAAATAGTAAAAATTTTACACAAGTCTTTTTTGTTTACTTACCAAAATTTGCTACTTTTACCACAACTGGAAAAATTCAAAAAGTAAACAAAAATTTCCAATTGTAGTAAAAGTACACTAATAAAAAAGAGTGCGTAAAAAATTTAGTTAAAACTACTAAAAATTTGTTAAGAATGATGCTGCAGAAAAAAACTGCTAAATTATCAGATTTTTGATGAAATTTGCTAAATAATTAGTAGCCTAAAAAATCACCAAAAATTTAAAAATTTTCGAAGTTTTACTCTAGAGTTGATTTATAGGAAGAAGAAGAAGAAAACATTTTTATTGAAAAATTTAACAGACACAAGGGGATCACCAGACTGCCGCAGTTTCATCTCACTCAAAGACTCGTCAGTGGTTAGTTTATGTGTCTACTGATCAAAGTAATAATTTTCAATTGTTAATTTGTCTCTATATGAAAAACTTTTTTTGTGTATTGCCATGACCGGGGATTGAACCGGATTTTTTTTTAAAGAAAATAAAATTTGAGCCCTTTGAAAACAGCAGTTTACAATTTTTAGCAAATATTTCTGCTGATTTTAACTAAATTTAGCTTAAAAATAGCAAAAATTTTGTAGATATAACAGTTTATTAATTAGAAATTTATCAATTAAAAAGATGGAAAAAAACAATTTTTATTTTTTAAATAAAAATTAAAAACCAACATTTTATAACAGTTATTTTTGTTATTTTAGTCTACTACAATAATATTTAGCATAATTTTTTGCAGATTTTACAGTACAGTTTGCTATTTTCAATTAACTAAAAGTTAACTAATATATAACTAAAATTCTGTAAATTTAACAGTTTTAATTTTGCTGTTCTTATTTTACTAGTATTTACATAAAAAATCTGCTAATTTTAGCCGTTTCTTCTGCAGCATCATTTTTAACTAATTTTTAATAACTTCTTCTGCTATTTTTACAGATTTATTTCTATGAATATAGTATGATTTTTGAATAAAAGAACACACTGATTAATTTGTGTACACTGATAGAATTTTCGTTCATACTATTAATGAATCGATTTCATTAATCTGAATTCATTGAGTTAATGAAAAATTTTCATTGAATTAATGAAAAATTCATTAATTTAATGAATTTTTTCATTGTATATTTTCAACTAACCCGTAAGATATGCTATCATTTTTATAAGAGTTTTGAATTTGCTAATTACTAAAATAGATATATGTTCCAGTAATGAACGCTAGGGTTGCAATGAAATTATTTAAATATTAAAGTCCGAATAATGACATCATTTTGTTTTGGCTATTTAGATCAACCGGTAACGCGGTAATGTTTACATTCTGGTGATTGCGGGTGCAAGTCGAGTTCAGGGAGATGTCAAAAACGTAATAAAAGCAAAAAAGAAATACTATATGTACAAATAAAAATTAATAAAATAACAATAAATAAAAAAAGTAACGCAAAAAAATATATTTTTTTCAATTAGTTTTCTTTTAATGAATACGTTTCATTGATTTAATGAACGCGCTCTTTGGGGACTTTTCAATGAAAAAATCATTGGATTAATGAACAAATTCATTAATACTATGCACAAAATTCTATCAGTTTACTTGTTCGAACATTTTAAGTACCTTTAAGTGGCTTTTAAAACAGGCACTAAAAGGAATTTAAAAAATATATTTTAGCAATTTACTAATTAACTTTTTTATTTTTTTTTTTGACGGACAAGTTTTTTAGTCTAAAAATTAGTTTTTATTTAATTTTTTTTTTAATATATAATTAGATATATAATTTCTAATATAAAATTAATTCTTTCCCACTACGAAAATTCCAAGAAAACCACTTACGGCCTGAGCTTTTTCACGAACTTAAAAATTTAAGTCTTTAAGATATTTTCTTTATAAAAATTTTTAAATTATTAAAAATATTTTCTAATTTACTTCCCTTGCGGGAACCCGGGATTTTTGATTTCCCTGGAAATCAAAAAGTGCTGGATTTTGCATTCCCTATTTAGAAGACAAAAGCTTTCAACTAGGGGTTTTCTTTTCCCGGACTTTTTCATTTCCCGGGACAACGGGATTTTTTTCTGAATTTCCTGAGATCCCAGGAATTCCCGCTCATTCGAAAATAAATAAATCCGACATATGTTGTATTGGAAAAACTCGATTTCTATTACAACACCGTCCGACAAAGTTCATTTTTTGGTAGTACCTATGAGAAAATCTACTTAATATATTCTGAAAGCAGGGCTAAATATAAAATATCCATGTCTTCCACTTTTTATAGATCAATTCGTCTAACAGTTTAAATCGCGAATTAATATTGAGGTAATATATTTATATGCACTCATAATAATCCATAGGTAAAATAAACGAAAAATGTGGTTCATTTTACGAAAGTTTTGGTTATTTTGACATTACGAATATTAAAATTATTTTGTATCTAGTAGAAAATTGGGTGTATAACCTAAAAATACGATATATTTGGCAATTTTTTGGCTTTTATGTTACTGTGAAACATTGGCCATTGTTATCTATGATCTTTTCCCAACGTTCTGGAAACATATTGATGAGACCCTTCTGCCATGCTTCACATACTATTTCTTACGTTTCGGGTTGTCGTAATGGATCCATTTTTCATCATCAGTAATGATTCGATGCAAAAATGACTTCTTTTTATGGCATTCAAGCAGCATTTCGGACATGCAAATAGTCTTTCAACGTCTCTCGGCTTCAAATCGTGTGGTACCCATTTTCTTGCTTGTGGTACCCATTTCCCTGCTGCTTGCAAACGATTTGAAATTGCTGCTTGAGAAACTCCGAATGATTTTGCAAGTTCTTTTTGAGTTTAACAACAATCTTCATCGAGAAATACCTCCAATTCATCTATTCCAACTTTTTTGGCTGACCTGTGCGGTCTTTGTCTTCCGTGTCAAAATCACCACTTCTGAACCGCACAAACCATCTTTGGTACGTTGAAATCAATGGAACATATTCAATTGAAGAAGTAAAGCAAAACTTTTCCCAAATAATGCTTTTTTGGCATTTTTTTTCGAGATTTTTTAAGCAAAGAAAAACTTTGTTGTTTACACTATTTCGTTCAATGACCAAATGAGAATTAATGGCAGATGTTTACTATATTTTACGAAATGTTGTAAACGTGCAAAAAAGTTTTGTAAATATATAAATATTTTGTAAAAATTCAAAATAATTTTGTTTATTCTACAAAAAATATTAATGAATAAATCTAAAATATTTGTAAAATATACAAACGAAATCGTTAAATAAAAAAAAATTTTATGTTTACTAAATGGTATCTGGAAATATTATGATATTTTTGTACATTATACAAACATTTTTTCATTAAACTTTATTTGTATAATTTACGAAATTCTTAAATTTAATCAATTTTTACCATCAACTTAGTACAAACATTTTGTAGTATTACAATTTTTTTGTACTTTATACTAAAAATAATTTACAAAATCGTGTTTGTATTATTTACGAAATTTGTAAATTTATGAAATTTGTTGTATACAAAATATTTGTGATATAAACCAAAGGTTTGTATATTGTACGAAAAAATATTTACGAAAAATATTTTCGTATTTGTAAGCGTGGATTATTATGAGTGTGGAAGGCCGTCTTAATTTTAAAAAACTCTTAGCAATAACTGAATATTAATTCGCGTTTTAAACGGTTAAACGAATTAATATAGACAAAGTGAAAGACAGGGTTATTTTTTTTTCATCCCTTCTTTTAGGACATATTGGAATTGTTCATGGGTGCAAACTTGTGCCGGACCAGTTTTATGGTCAGAACTAAGATCGTTTTTTTTTTTGCTTAAACATTTTTTAAGTATGGAATCCAATAATTTTTATTTCTAGATATTTTGCTTCTATGGAGATTTTCAGAAGAATTCGTCTAGAATTATTTTTATAAAAAAGTTTAAAAGGGAGTATTTTTCACACAAATTTTTACGCAAATTGGCTTAAATCTTTTTATAAAAATAGAAAATAAATTATTATTAAATAATATTTTAACTTTAATTGGTATTTTTTGATTAGAAATTTTTAAAAATAAATTCCCAGCCAGCAATTTCGGAGCGCTCATAAATAAGATTCTTAAATGGCTCATAGGAAAAAGTGGAAAATGTTTGTTTTTGGAGTTAATTTCTGAGTCATTAATGATCATTTTTCTTTGCTTGGTTACTTAATTTTCATAGTTGCATTTTAAATTAACATATAAAAAATTCAAAATAATTTGAAAAAGCATCTGATGCATTATTTGAAAAATAAATAATATTTAAAAAATACAATTAAAATAAAGGAGTAGCAATTGAAATTTAAATGAAATTTGAAGTAAAAAACACTCAAATTATTAATATCAGCTGAAAATATGAAAATATTACTAATTTTTTAAATTTCAATGCACTTGCTTTTTGAATGTATTTGCAACTGAAATAATGATGTTGAAATGTTGTATATATTGCTTTACTTGAACAAAGATCATCGTTTTAACCCCTTGTCGACCGACGGTACTTAAAAGTACCATTACAGTTACGAGCTCATAAAATCTAAAAAAAAAGTTGTTGTATACGTTTGGGCCATAGGTATGTTAGAGTACACTATAATTTTTCTAATAAGATCTTTTTTCGACTATTGGCGACCCCGTCTTCTCAGAATAACGGTAATTCGAAATGTATTTCGTTTTTGTTTGGTTAAGATATGGTGGCACTAATTTCGATTAATGAAAAATACTTATGTTATAATGATAAATACATTTTTTTTCTTAATACCATGGTATCAATAAATTAACAAATGCTTTAATACTAATTTATTAAAAGTACCCGAGTAAAAAAAATAATATGATGTTATATGTAATGATATCTTATTTAATATAATTGGAGATATGCTATGATCCGAAAAATGGTGGATAAAATTATATCGGATAAGATCTAAATATATTGAATCAAATAGAATTTTATCCGGATTTTGACCCGATATAATTATATCTAATTTGATGTAGAAAGACATAATTATATAACGCTTCATACTTAAAGATCAAAACAAAAACTATTAAAAAGTACTGAAAAATAACACCCTTAAGTTAAGAATTAAAAATTTAAATAAAAATTTAGAAGAAGTTGTACATAATTGTAACCAAGCCTTCTCATATAAACTTGTATTCTACCCGTAAACTGTGTAAACCTGGTATGTTTATGAGTTTAATGTCAAATTCCATACATAAAAATATGGCTTGTATTTATACAAGGTTTACAAGGAATTTAGGAGTTATAATGAGTACGCCTTTTATATTTTGAAATCATACATAAATATATCTCAAAAAAACATAGAATTTTTTTACATTGCGCTATACTTAAACATATCTAAAACAACTTAGGAAAAAAAATTAACATTGAGCTATATAAAACTTTATATATTTTCCGATAAAGCCATTTTTAATTATATATGACGATGTATTAAAATATGGCACATATAAATATATATGGGGACATGTATATTTATTCTGATCTATATATGACATCATATAAGAAATTTTTGAAAAACTCAAAGCTATACATAATTATATCAGCAAAGATATAGTGTTACACTTGACTATATATATATATAAAAAAAAAACAATGTTTCTTTCTTACTTTTTAACGCCTTGTGGACCAAGACTCGAAAGCGTTGGAAACTTTGTGTTTTTTCTACTAAATCTTAATTAATATGCCTTCTTAAAGTTATATACAAAGTTTAAAATTTGTCAAGGACCTGCAAGGATATTAGTTATGACTAAGTACCGTTGGGTCAGGATGAATTAAAAAGTAAGAAAGAAACATAAAACAACTTTTTTTTAAGATTTTATGAGCTTATAACTGTAATGGTACTTTTAAGTACCGTCGGTCGACAAGGGGTTAATTCATCCTGCCCCAACGGTACTTAGTCATAACTAATATCCTTGCAGGTCCTTGACAAATTTTAAAATTTGTATATAACTTTAAGAAGGCATATTAATTAAGATTTAGTCAAAAAAATACAAAGTTTCCAACGCTTTCGAGTCCTGGTCCACAAAGGGTTAAAGAAACCATTTTTCCCCGAAGTACGAGTATTTTTATTGGTAACTAAACCAAATTCAGCTGACATTCAAAAGCAATTTGGACTAAATAATATATTTTTTTATATTGTACTAATTCAGTTTATTAAATTTTAAATCGTATTTTTTATTTTAAATATTTTTATTTAAATTGATTTCAAAAAAATTAATGCTTTAAATTTAAATAAAGCTTCCGAAATTGTAATATATACTAGCAAGAACTTCTATAAAATAATACAAAAATTCCCGGGAATCCCGCCCCGGGAATTCCCGGGACATAAACCCTACATTTAACTAAATTTTTATTTTAGGTTATAAATTTTGGGCCTTTAAAATTGAGCAAACTATGCAAATTTCAATGTCAATTTAATAGCTGGTATGCATAAAATGTATACCTACTATCAGACAAAATTATAAAAAGCCAGATATTTTTATATCGAATTAGATATAATATGATGTCCTTAATATGGACAAATCTCGGATCAAACTGTATCAAATTATATCGAATTTTATATAATTAGACTCATGTGGATGACCCATTTTTCGAAGCAAGCTGTATGTGGTTATCAAATAAGATATAATTATATATGGCACCATATTAAGATTTTTACCCGGGTGTGATGTTTTTACTACATCTTTGTCCGCTCGTTTTTTACTGGGTACTTATACGAATTTTTATATATTTTTTTTTCGTGTTTTATTTATTTATTGAATCTTCACTAAATATGTGTGAACTAACAATAAGTATTCAAATCTTAAGACTAAATAAAAGTATTAAGTCCAGCCAGTGCCAGACAAAAATTTTGTGCTTTCATTTTAATTTCTTCTCTATAAGTGGACCAAGTCAGCAGTATGTCTCCTTCTTAGTCGCAGGTGACCACTGCTATTTAGTAGATTCCGGGCTAGTGTATTCGGATGTGTTTCTAGTTTCTTTAAGTAGTTTTCGCTATGTCTTCTGATTTCATCTCTAACAAGGTTTACGTTGAGATCCTTATGTATGTTGGAGTTTCTTATATACCAGGGTGCACATGTGATCATTCTAAGAAGCCTGTTTTGACGTCTTTGCAATTTTTCTATGTTAGATGCTGAGGCGGTACCCCAGAGTTGAATTCCATAGCACCATATGGGTTTAATTATCGAGTTATAAAGCAACAGTTTACAATCTAAGGCAAGTAAAGAGTTCCTACTCATAAGCCACGTAAGCTCAACCGTTTTTAACTTTATCTGGGTAAGTTTCGCATCTATGTGATTTTTCCATGTAAGGCGACGGTCAAGGTGTATACCGAGATATTTCACATTTGATTGTTGGGGTATATTATTATTATTTATTTGAATCGGTGGACACGATTCTCTTCTTAAAGTAAAAGTTACGTGTATACATTTCTGTTCATTCACTTTAATTTTCCATTTATCTAGCCAAGTTTCCAATTGTGATATATGATTTTGTAACAATCTTGACGCTACTAATGGGTCATTGTGGATACTAAGGATTGCTGTATCATCAGCAAAAGTGGACGTATGGGTATTCAAGTTTAATGGCATATCAGATGTATATAGGATATACAGAAGTGGTCCCAAAATACTACCTTGCGGTACTCCAGCACAAATGTCCTGGGGGGAGCTGAAGAAACTTTTTTCCACGAGAACGAATTTACGTGTGTTTGACGGTGTTTGACGGTAACAAAAGTTTTATTTTAAAAAGAAGTCCCTCATGCCAAACTTTATCAAAGGCTTGTGAGACATCAATAAAGAGAGCAGAGCAGTATTTTTTTTCCTCAAATACCTTTCTTATTACAGTGATTAGCCTATGTACTTGTTCGATGGTTTTATGTTTTCTCCTGAAGCCAAATTGATGTGCTGGAATAGTATTGTTTTCGTATACATACAAAGTCAACTTATTCATGAGTAGCTTTTCGAACAGTTTTGATATATTCGGTAAAAGACTGATTGGTCTATAGGATTCAACTTTTGTGTGGTCTTTGCCTGGTTTGGGTATCATTTTAACAAGTGATACTTTCCATTCCGCGTGATAGTACTCAAGGCGTAAAATAGCATTAAAAATAAAGAGAATAATTCTTAATGCTATACGGGGTAATTCTACAAGCATTTTATTACTTATCTTATCGATGCCAGGTGCTTTTTTTGGGTCTAATTCAATAATAGCTTTTTCAACCTCTCGCATTTCAAACATAAGCGGGGGACATACTATGTGCTGGGATGTAGTAGGAGGCTCTATTATAGTACTAGATAAGTTTGGCGTAAAAACTTCCTTCAAATGATCCACGAACAGATTTTCTTTTTCCGTGTCGTTTCTGGCCCAATTTCCATTTGGTTTTCGCAAAGGAGGCTTACATGTAACGGGTCTTTTAAGATTTTTTGTAGCACGCCACAAAGAGTAATCAGTTTTAGCTGATGGATCTAAGTTTTCGAGATATCTGCTAAGCGATTCAATTCTTTTTTCTTCAAGAAGTCTTCGCAAATTCTTCGTGCATTCTTTAAATCGTTCCTTTAGTTGTGGAGATCTGTGCTGTTGCCATTATCTACGTGCAATTCTTTTATCATTTAGAAGTCTTTCGACATCTATAGAAAAAATTCTGTTTGGTCTTTTGTGTCGGCGGGGCTTTGTAGCCAGTTGAGCAGCAAGTTTGATTTGTAATTCTAGATTTTTAACAGAGAGGTCAATATCGTCTGTTGTTCTTAACCGTATATTTTCCGAACAATGAGAACTAATAAACATTCTGTATTTTAGCCAATCTGTATTTTTTCCCGTAAGCGCTGAGTCACCATATGGGTTTACAATTTCTCGGGGGCCCTGGATACAAACAATGGTGGGTGTGTGATCTGACGACAAATCTAATGACGATTCTACCTGTACTAATTCCCTTGAAATAGCCTTTGTCACTCCAAAATCTATCAAATCTGGTATTTTTTGCCTATCTGTTGGCCAGTAAGTGGGTTCTCCGCTTGATATAACATCCATACCCATTTTTGAAATTGTATTAAATAAAATACGGCCCTTGGGAGTAATCAGCCGTGACCCCCAGAATGTGTGTTTGGCATTGTAGTCACCAGCTGCCAGAAAGCGGGGACCTAACGATTTAAAGAAGTCCGTGTACTGAATTTCTGTTATCGGAAATCTAGGAGGGGAGTAAATTGATGAAATAACAAGGTTCATGTTAAATTCTTCGAGGCATATAGTGCTGGCTTGAAGATAGTTTTCACAAAATTCGGGCATTGGAAAGTGTTTTAAACGAGACTTTATGATATGGCATAATATTCCAGCAATAAAAATGCAAGTAATGCTTTACAAACTACTTATTTCAATGCTTCACAAGTATCCGTTAGTGTGCTTTTACTGCTCTTTTAGAATTTATTCTGCACAACTTCAAAAAATGGCTTCTTTCATTGCTTTAGTATTGCTTCTAAAGAGTAATTGCTCTAAAAGTGATTGTAAAAAGTGATTTTGTTATCAGTTGGCATTTTCAAACAGGCGGGACCAAAATTTTCTATTTTTTTTAATTTTTTCTTTTTATTCTATTAATTTGTTTTATATTTATAATTAATTTGTTTAAATTCAATATTTTTTTTTAATAAATTTTTTTTAAAAATATGTATATATAAAAAAATGGTGAGAAATTGCTTTTTATGTACCTGTAAAAATAGTACTGAAAACTATATTGAATTGGAGTGCACTTTTTACACTTGTTTAATAACCACTTTTGTTGAAGAGAATAAGGAACAATATCTCGTAGTAACAAAGTGGTGTTATTATGCCAGTCAACTTTCATGTCCAATAATAGCTCAGCGGTAGAGCGCTAGACTAGTAATCGTGAAGTCGCAAGTTCGATACCCGGTGGCGGCAATAAAAAAGCTTTTGTAAAATAAAAAAAATATAAATTTGTTTGTGAAGAATTTTTTTAACTTTTAATTGGTGAAAAAGAGCTTCCTTTGCACTCGTTCAAAAAGTACTGAAAAAATGTTGAAGTGGGTGTACTCCTCTCCTATGATAACTCAATGTTAAAATCAATAGTTTTTATGTTAATGTTTCTATGTTTTTGTTTTCTACTGCTTCGGCATCTCTTTTTTCGCTGGGATAAGAAAAAATTCAAAAATAAAACCTCATGGATAATTATATATTGGTATTCATAACGACATGTATAATTATTAGTGTTTCCAATTCGTTTAATCGATTAACCGTATCCTCGATTAATCGCCTCTATTTTGGTTAATGTTGAAACAAATAATTCAAAACTCAAATAATTATTCGACCCGAGTAATCGGTTAAAATAGTTCGATTAACCGGTTACATTTTTCATATGTAATTTTTCCTTTATTTTTTCCCAAAACTCCATAATTTTCGTAAACTTGGTAAAAAAAAATTGCAAGAAAAGCTTAGAAAAACAAATACTAACAAAATACTATTAAATTTAAAAATCTAGTGAAAGAAGTCCGTTCTTAAGCCTTTAGATACCTTCTTTGGAGCAACTCCAAGCAAGTCGACATTGCACCAACGGAACACGTCATGTGTTTTAAGAGAACCCTAATTTTTAATAAAATTTTTTGCAAATTTTTTAGCAAAATATCAAAGTGTTAAAAAAAGTGTGTCACACAACTGACATGTTAATTTTTTAAGAACTCTAAGTTTTTTTTACTTTTAACAAGAAAGTGTCTATAATTAGTTCAAAATTACATCAATTCTACAAACATGTTCCACTGGAATACCATGGAACCCGAACCCGCTTCACTGAATTTTAATTTTTATTTGAATTAAAGGAAATAAGCAAAAGTCAACAAAAAATGGAAGTCAAAAAATTTTAATTTTGTATTGTATTTGACATCTGTAGCTGCATACTGAGAGAACTGAGTACATGCTGTTTGTGAATTTTTACATTGATTCAACGAAGTTTCGCTGGAATTCGTCCACTGAAACTTTTCATTTCATTCAGTTTTCAAAACACTTAATGAAAAATTTCATATTATTTATTAAAAATTTCATATACCAAAAAAGAAACAGATATATTAAAAGAAAAAAAACTTCAGTAGCTTATGAAAGTTTTCGTTAAAACTCGTCCGATAAAATTGTTTCTTCATAAGTTTGCTCAAACTTCAGGTTATTTTTTTATTGTTAATAACTAAGGCAAGGAATTTCATGCACTTAAAAATGGAAAATATGCGCCTAAAATATGCGGCTAAAAAAGAAAAATATGCATTAAAAATATGAGAAATATGCACTAAAAACTATTATTTTTTGCAAAAATAATGCACTTTAAAACTTAAAAATATATTTAAGTTAGTTATTTTGCAAACAGACACAACTCGAAGATTTTCCATGGGTCAATAAGATTTTTAAGAATGTTTATTTTGATTGAATGAAAATATGAAAACATATCAATTTGTTATAATTTTTTACAAAATAAAAAATGCTCCTACAAATTAAAAATATGCACAAATATGCATTAAAAAGCCCAAAATATGCATAAAAAAGGCACGAAGTCAAAATATTCAAAAACATGAATTTTTCACAAAATATGTAACTACAAATCGATGCCATTTTGTTCTAAATTTGATAATTCGGATAAATATACAGTCCGTATTAGTTTTGGACTATCGAAAAAAAACATGCATTTGCATGGAATTCCTTGCCCTATTAATAACCCTTAGAAAATTAAAAAGAGACTGAGAAAATCAGCCCAATTTTATACTGAATTTTGCAGAGTAAATTGGTATTTTCATTTAACTGAAATTCAACTCAAATAGAACTAAAATTTTGTACATGGATGGCTCAATGTAAAAAGGATCTAAGGCCGAGTTTTCTTGGATTTAGTTCAACTTTGTTTATTAGTTAAACATTGGTTAAACCATACTTGGGAGTAGTTAATTGAATGGACCAATTAATTGATGATTTCATTGGCATTACAATTGACCAATGCCAATTAAATTAAATTTTTATTAAATTCGTTTTTTTATTTAAAGTTTTTTTATTTAAAGCCTTCACCCAGCCACCACAAATAAATAATTCTGCACAACAATGGGTTTAAAATAAATAAATATTTGATCACTTTTTCTCATGAAAGTGGATTGTTAGTAATGAATCCATAATAAATTGCAATATACGTGTGTATGTTAAGATAATTTGGTAAAGTGCGAACTTAGGTAGATAGACCCGTAAGTAGTTTTGTTCATTTGTGTTTTGAATGAAAATAAATAACGTAAAGCAGGGTTGGAAAGCATTTTATAATATTAAAAATAGCGGGCAAAGCTACGTTGTTAGCGTGTCTTAAAGTTTTTTTTAATTCCAGTTTATGTAAAGGTAGACCTGGCAATTCAAGTAAATTCACAAATTCAGTTGGAAAATTTACTGCGTCGGTTTCTTCCACCGGTGCTTCGTTACATGAAGTTTAAATATCGGAATAAATAAGTTCCATTCCTTTTCTAAGGTTTTTTCTCTTTCAGAAAATTTGTTTAACTTTTTGGGGAGTATGTTTCAATGCTACATAAGTTTCATATTCCGTTGATAGTGTTTGAACAGGTAATTCCCTCTTCCAATCCATTTGCATTGTCTATAATTTCAATTCCGCTCGTTCAACGTTTATATCCATTTCATTCCACTTGTGTAGTGTTTCAATCCCACTCGTTTTCTATTTAGTTTCTTAATTTTAGTGTTTCATATACACTTGTTCTTTAAGTTTTAGGTATCTAGCTAAAGACGTAGACGTTAAGGGGGGGGGCAATTTTCCCCTTTTGAACCACCATTTTTACCACGTTCCTGTCCAAAGTCCTAGAAATGCCTTGTCGATAAGTTAGCCCATACTCCAAGGAAAACATATTATATGTTACAGGTTTCTAGCCGAAGGGTTCGGTTAGGCCATCAAGGGGGAGAATTATTCCGTTTTTACCCCTCCCGGTAGGAATTTCCAAAAATTCCGTCTTAGAGGACGTCTGCGTTGGAGGAGGAACCTACTACATACATAATTTTAGGTCTCTATATCCAGCAGTTTGGCCAGGCCGTCAAGGGGGAAGTTTTTTCCCTTTTTACCCCTCCCGGTATGAATTTCCAAAAATACCATCTTAGGGGACGTCAACGTTGGAGAAGGAACCCAATTTAAGATCCCTTGTTCCAGCAGTTTGGCCAGGCCGTTAAGGGGGAGACTTTTCCTGTTTTTGACCCTACCTGTAGAAATTTCCAAAAATCTCATCTTAGCGGATGTCTACAATAGAGGAGGAACTTTAATACAAAATTTCAACTTCCTACCTCCAGCGGTTTGGGCAGGCCTTTAAGCGGCACTTTTCGCTTCATTAATACCCATTTTTGCAATGTCCCTGTCCAAAAAGCACCTCCTCGGTAAGTGAGCACATACTCCAAGTAACATATGTTTTACATTTCAGGTTTCTAGCCAACTTTTACTATTTGTGACCCTCTCGGTAGGAATTTCCGAAAATCCATCGACAGGGAATTCCAGCTTCCTAGTTCCAGCAGTTTGAGTAGGCTGAGAGGAACTTAAGTACCGAATTTCAGCTTCCTAGTTCCAGCAGTTTGGACAGGTCGTTAAGGGGCAACTTTCCCTTTTTGAGCCCCCATTTTATAACGACCCTGTCCAAAATTCAAAAAAGTATCTTTCTAATAAGTTAGCCCTCACTCCAGGGACCCACATTTTAAGCTTCAGGTTTCTAGCCGAAGGGGTTTTTACCGGCCCCCAAGGTGAGGCTTTTTTTTTTTTTGCCCCTCCCTTTAGGAATTTACAAAAATTTCATCTTCGCGGCTATCTGCGATGGATGAGGAACATTCATACCAAATTTCAACTGCATTGCCTAAGCGGTTTGGGCAGGCCGTTAGTGGGGACATTTTTCCCTTTCAACCACCATTTTTACTATATTCCTGTTCCAAAATAGAAAAATTACGTTGCCGGTGAATTAGTCCTACTCCAAGGAATACATATTTAAAATTTTAGGTTGGCCAAAAGGGATTGGGCAAGCCGGCAGGAGGAGACTTTTACCTTATTTCCCCTCCCGATAGGAATTTCAAAAATTCCGTCTAAGCGGACGCCTACACAGAAGCAGGAACTCACATACCGAGTTTCCTTTTGGGATATCCTGTAGGGAATTCCAAAAATACAAACTTAGTCGATGTCTACTACAGTGGAGGAACCTTTATACCAAATTTCAACTTCTTACCTCCAGTGGTTTGGGCAGGCACTTTTCCAATTTGTGAGACTGTTTACGGGGAGACTTTTCCCCTTTTTGCCCGTTCCGGTAGGAATTTCCAAAAATCCCGTCTTAGCGCACGTCTATGCCGAATATCAAGAAACCTTGTTTTAGTGGAGATATCCGTGGGGGGAGGAAAAAAAGTAGTTTTTTTGAAATTATATATTATTTTAAATGGTACTTTTTGGAAAAACGAAATTTTTTGGAAAAAGATACTTTGTTTTTACAAAGTACTTTATTTGTACTTTTTTTGCAAAAGGTATTTTTTTTTAAAAAGTTGTTTTTTTTGGAAAAATGTATGTTTTTTGGAAAAAGGTACTTTTTTTGGAAAAGGTACTTCTTTTGGAAAAGGAAAATTTTTTTAGAAAAGGAAAATTTTTTTAGAAAAAGGTACTTTTTTTTGGGAAAAGGTACTTTTTTTTGGAAAAGGTACTTTTTTTGAAAAAGGTATTTTTTTGAAAAAATGTATATTTTTTGGGAAAAGGAAAATTTTTTTAGTAAAAGGTACTTTTTTTGGGAAAAGGTACTCTTTTTTGGAAAAGGTACTTTTTTTTAGAATAAGTTATTTTTTTGGAAAAATGTATGTTTTTTGGGAAAAGGTACTTTTTTTTTTGGAAAAGGTACATTTTTTTAGAAAAAGGTACATTTTTTGGAAAAAGGTACTTTTTTTAAAAAATGTACTTTTTTTGGAAAAAGGTACTTTTTGTGGAAAAAGGAATTTTTTTTGGAAAAAGGTCCTTTTTTGGAAAAAGGTACTTTTTTGGAAAAAGGTACTTTTTTGGAAAAAGGTACTTTTTTGGAAAAAGGTACTTTTTTCGGGAAAAGGTACTTTTTTTTGGAAAAAGGTACTTTTTTTGGAAAAAGGTACTTTTTTTGGAAAAAGGTACTTTTTTTGGAAAAAGGTACTTTTTTTGGAAAAAGGTACTTTTTTTGGAAAAAGGTACTTTTTTTTGGAAAAGGGTACTTTTTTTGGAAAAAGGTACTTTTTTTTGGAAAAAGATACTTTTTTGGAAAAAGGTACTTTTTTTGGAAAAAGGTACTTTTTTTGGAAAAAGGTACTTTTTTTGGAAAAAGGTACTTTTTTTGGAAAAAGGTACTTTTTTTGGAAAAAAGTACTTTTTTTGGAAAAAGGTACTTTTTTTGGAAAAAGGTACTTTTTTGGAAAAAGGTACTTTTTTTGGAAAAAGGTACTTTTTTTGAAAAAGGTACTTTTTTTGGAAAAAGGTACTTTTTTTGGAAAAAGGTACTTTTTTTGGAAAAAGGTACTTTTTTTGGGAAAAGGTACTTTTTTTGGGAAAAGGTACTTTTTTTGGGAAAAAGTACTTTTTTGGAAAAAGGTACTTTTTTTGTCCCCTTTTTGCCCCTCCCGATAAGAATTTCCAAAAATGCCGTCTCAACGGACGTCTACACCGGTCGAGGAACCTACATACCAAATTTCAACTTCATAGCTCCAGCAGTTTGAGCAGGCCGTCAAGGGGGAGACTTTTTCCCCGTTTTGCCAGTCCCTGTAAAAATTTCCAAAACTCCGTCTTGGTGGATGTCTACGATAGTGGAGGAACCTTTATACCAAATTTCAACTTCTTACCTCCAGCGGTTTGGGCAGGCCGTCAAGGGGGGCCTTTTTCCCCTTTTTAACCCCCATTTTTACAACGTCCCTGTCCAAAATTCTAGAAAGTACTTTCCAGAAAAGTTAGCCCCTACTCCAAGGAACACATATCTTAAATTTCAGCTTTCTAGCCAAAGGGGTTTTGGCAGGCCGTCAAGGGGGACACTTTCCCCCTTTTTGCCCGTTCCGGTAGGAATTTCCAAAAATCCCGTCTTAGTGGACGTCTACCCCGAAAGAGGAACCTACATAACAAATTTCAACTTCCTAGCTTCAGCGGTTTGGGCTGGGCGATGTTGAGTCAGTCAGTCAGTCAGTCAGTCACGTTATTCTTTTATATATAGAGATTTCATTACCATTGGGTGTACATTTCATTACCATTGTTTCAATCAATGGCAATTGAAATAAATTTCATTGTCATTGAATGGTAATGAAATTTTTTGACATTAGCATTGAATCAAGTAATGCCAATTAAATTTCAAAGCCAATAAAAAGTTCCCAAGTATGGTTTAAACTTACTATGTTGTTTAATATTCTTTAAACTAAAGTACAAATTTGTTGACACAAAACCGCTGTTGGACAACAATTTGTTTGAACGATGCCACATTACAACGTATTCACAGATAAACTACTGAATACTACCAATATTTTATGACTATGCCCATTGGATATAAATTATTTCGACACAATCAATGTCAAGTAATTTGACATTTCATAAACTAGAACTGAAAAACATCACGATCAGTAATACTTGGTTTAATTTTGTTTTGACATTAACTAAACATCCCATTGAACTAAATTTAATTGGCATCCAAAAAACTAGGCCTGAGACGTTTTTATTTCTTCAGAGGAGGAGGAAGACTCTTAATAAAATCTTCAAAACTTTAGATATAGCATTTATTTAAATGCAATATTAAATTTTATGGTGGCAGTATTGTTTTTAATCAACATTATATTACATTCAAAGACATTTTGTATTCACAATTTTGAAGGTTTTAAAAATTTGTTTTTAACGATGTATAAAATTTAGACTAACTTATCGATATGTAAAAGTTTTAGGTTTGCTTGTCATAACTTACTAATATTTGCAAACAAAAAATTTTGCTAGTTTCAGCAGTTCTTTCTGCGAAATTTTAATAGCTTTAGCAAAATTTTTACAGACCTCTTTCTAGTAGTACAAGAAATGTTTCAATTTAAAAAATCTCAGATTCCGAAACTTTTTAACCCTGTAATATGAAAACTTTTTTTTAAATAAATCGAGTTTATACGTCATATTGGTGTTTAACAAAAAGGGTGTAGCTCTTTGTGTTTTTATTGACAAAAAATAAGAAAATACATTAATTTTGCATTAAACGATTAATCGATTAATCGCCAATTTTCTCGATTAACAGACCCGAATAACCGGTTAATCAAACCGCTTATGTCGAATAATTGGAAACAGTAATAAATATATATTGTAATATATGCCACATATGATTATGTATAAATTTTTTTACTCGGGCAGTGTTATTAGTAGCAAAAATACTGTGAAGGATATAAAATAAAAATTCGGAAACCCGAATTTAATGCTTTTTCTAAGTTTGTACATAAATATATATATCTATTACTTGTAGAATATTCAAACAGCTCGGCCGAATTCGATGAAAGTTTTGATTGCTGTTCTTCTCCTAACAGTTCTAATGAAGAATATCCAAAAACACATAAAAAATCTGATGCTGACAAATTGGGAACGTCCATTGCAGTAAATAATAACAAACAAAGGCGATCCCGTACAAATTTTTCTTTAGAACAGTTAAATGAGCTGGAGCGTTTGTTTGAGGAAACACATTATCCGGACGCATTCATGCGAGAAGAACTCAGCCAACGACTTGGATTAAGCGAAGCCAGGGTACAGGTAAGGACACTTGAAAATATAAAAGAAATAGCACAACCCGATAAAATATGACTTTTTGAAATGACCGTGTATTTGCTAAGTGTTTTATAGCCAGTTTCAAAATCTTTGTAGGTACTACAGTTTTACGCGCCTGTCCCGTAACCGGTAAAAACAGGACCGGTCTGAAAGAACCTATCTTGTGACCGGTGAAAACAGGACCTGTCTGAAAAGACCTGTCCGAGAACTAGTGAAAGCAGGACTGGTCTGAAAGTACCAACCCGGTGACCTGTCCCGTAACCAGTGAAACCAGGACTGGTCTCTAAGTACCAGTCCTGTGACTGGTGAAAAGAGCACCGGTCTGAAAATACCTGTCCCGTGACATGTGAAAATGGGATGAAACAGGTCAAATATAGGAGTTGTTAATTATTCGTTTTTTTATTTTGATCGATTAAACGATCAAAACAATTTTGAACGAACGATAACCCTGTGGGAAAAGGAACCGGTCACAGGACACGTCACGTGACCGGTCCTTGGGGATGAGGACTGGTCCTGGGACCGGTTTTTTATATGAAAAGGACCGGTAACTTAAACATGGGCTTGTCCTAGGAGGGGGTCAATTGCCCCTTGTGACGTGTCACAGGACCGGCGCAAAAGAACCAGTCACAGGACTGAAGCAAAAGAACCTGTTACAGGACTGATACAAAAGAACCTATCACAGGACTGGCGCAAATGAACCTATCACGGGACTGGTGCAGATGAACATGTCACAGAACTGACGCAAAAGAACCTGTCAATGGACTGACAAAAAACCTGTCACAAGACTGAACTATATATTAATTTGTATGAAATTATATAGAAAGTTATATGAAATTACAAGAATGTATTTTTAGAATGACGTTACATACAGTGTTATATAACTTAGAATCGAACCATATATAATCATATCGGTCACTACATATGGAGTCAGATTTCGTTTGATGAAAGTTTTTGTATACGATCTACATACTTATAAAAAACTGATTTCTTTCCTTTAAATGAATCTGTTCCTTAAAATTTTAAGTTTTATATAGTTAGATAAAATATTTTTCTACTTCAAGTTTGAGTTTTCCAATCATCATTTTCTTATTGCAGACAACTGCAATATTTTTGGAACAACAAATAAAATTTAACATGACAATATCATATTAGAATTTCTAACTAAATATATGAAAATATAGAAAGTCGGAAACAATTTTAAATGCAAAAATTCAAATAATTTTTTAAAATATAAAAAATATTAAAATTAAAAAAACTATATATAAAAAAAATTTAGAAAGTCCGAAAAAACAATTTTTCCAAAAATTAAAATATTTTTTAAAGTTTTAGTTAAAAATAATTTTAGATTTTATTGTGTTTAACAAAAAAATTTTAAGTATTTTTATACCCTACACCACTACGTGGAGAGGGTATAATAAGTTTGTGCTGTTGTTTGTAACACCAAAAAATAATGGACCTAGACCCACTGTACAGAACTAAGAAAAAACGCGTACGTACTTTTGAGGTTTTTAAATCGAACTCACTTTATTTACAAATTTATTCCTACTTAAAAACTAACATATTTAACTTAAAAAATATTTAATCTCTAATTGCAGCGTGGGACAATATTTTCTTTTTGTAGATAAGGAAAGGTTAGCAAACTATTCTTTGTTCTTTGTCTCAACCTTTCCCTATCTAATGTATTTATATCATGTAGAACACATGGTAAGAGATAAGTAAAGTAAAAGAAAAACAAAAGGCTGTGACCTGATCATGAGTTCTAAAACCACTGCATTGATAACAACACATGAGGTTAACAAACACAACAAATTTAACACAATACAAAGAGTCACATAAAATGTCCAAATTTATTACTTTACAATTCTTATCTGTTTTTAAAACTCAATAATTTTATATACATAGACCTTTCACTTGTTCAAGAAGTGAACATTCTGCCGGCCTTGAAAGATCCTAATCTTTAAAACCAAAAAGACAGAAAAATAAATTATAAATCAAAAATATTTCGAGTTAAGAAATTAAATTAAACGAGGTACCGCAACTGTCGCAGGCAAATATCTGGCTGACATCTGGCATAATTTCTTTAAAATCCAAAACAAGGCGATGATGATGATGTAGGGAAACCAAGTATCGTTGTTGATGTAGGAATATCAGGTATTTTATATATTTCTATATAAGCATTTAATTTCAGATGTTGTAGTGTTGGCATAAAAGCTGATAGGTTGTAACTTGGAAACACATAGTTCACCTTTGCACTGTAGAAATCAGAGGTCCATAAATTAACTTCTGCCGACTCAAAATAGCAATCCAGGTGCATTTTTAGTATACCGGAACCTTGGAGAACCACGTTGTGCGTTTTTCCATTGCATTTAATATCTGCCGGGGTTTTTTCGAATAGAGAAAATATCCAGATATTTAAAGAGTGCGTTTGTTGCCAGAAATTTTAAAATCGTTTTATGGCTATTTCACACTCTTCCGGAATCCTTCTTGCCTTCAAAAACAAATTGACTTCACAATTAGTTGTGCCTCTCGTATTATAGACAGCGTGATTCCGATGACATATCATGATGTCTTTCATCTTTTGACGTTGACTTAAGTTGTTCTCATCTAAGCTGTAGTATACCGTCTTCCTTTCATCAATCAAAAAGTATTTGCTGCTTGCCTGAAGTTTTACAGAGAATCCGTCGTGGACCGTTGGATATGAATATATCTCATATGCTTGAAATTATTCGGTATTAATTAAAGGAATACGAATGTTGAAGATGATGAATTCATCGGTGGTTCCTGCAGAAATTTGTGAGATTTTTACAAGTTCTACGGGATTTTCACTTGGAAGCCTAAGATTTGATTTTAGGCTCGATGTGATCGTCTTGATCTGTGCTTTAAATTTCTTAATTGGCAGTATTTCTATGAGTAAATTGTTTTTAGAACTTAATAATGCTCCTATTATACCATCTTGGATTTCTTCAAATGATTCAAGTGACGCCAGCATATTTGTTATCGATCCAATCAGCGTATCTTTTTCTTGTAACTCGTTGACAGCCTTCTCCAGCACAAGAATCGAACCGCTCAGTGTTTTCATATTTTTGAACAACGATTTGCTTTGCTATTTTATTATTTCCCTCGTCATATCTTGGAGTGATGATTGGTTTTTCATGATGTTTAACAAGTAGTCGTTCTTACGTTCATTGGTTTTTATTTTATTTGATAAGATTTCCGCATGCTCTTCATCCATTAGGCCAAACAATGAGTGCAAAGCACCGCCCATAAATGGTAACGCAGATCTCTTTGCTCTTTTTGTAGAGGTTGCTGACAATATTATCTCATGCTTGCTTAGCACCCTTTCATAAACAGTTTCTATACTTTTCATGGCAAGCGCATTGTAGATCTCCTGTTGCTTCAACTTCACCTTTGCAAATGAGGTCCTGGCTTCATCTAGGCTTGCTATAGCTGCTGCATACTTCGTTATGTTGACATGTACCACCACATTCCACGCATTTTTTGTAAGCCCAACAGTCGCGACCTCTTCGAAAAAGATCCCTGCCTTGTTATAAAAGTTACTTATACTAAATTGAGACCTAAGTGGATTTAAAATAGCTAATAATGTCACTGAAAATATTAACATATTTTTATTTTTTAATTTATTTAAATTTTTATTTATATTTTGGTTTTTATCAATTCTACTTATATTGTTAATTAAAGATGGTTTGTCCATTCTTTAATATTTTAATATTTAATATTTCTATTTTATCTGTATTTTGTGTAGAATTTAAGCACTTGGATGGTTTGTCCAATACTTCCTTTTCATTCTCTTGGGTGGGAAAAGGACAAACATTATGGATTGACCTTTTAGTTTTTCCATTGCTGGTCCTTACGTCCACCATTCTACATAACCCATCTGAACCCATTAAAGTTCGGATGACCCTCCCCCGCCTCCAGCTTAAAGGAGAAGTGTTGTTATCTTTTAAAAGAACTAATGTTCCTAGCTTAATGTTTCCAAATGGTTTATTCCATTTGTACCTCTTTGGTAATTCGGACAGATATTCAGCAGACCAACGTTTCCAAAATTCTTCGGAATTAGCTTGCACAGCTTTCCAGTGCTCCCTTAACCCATGGTAACACTTGTTACTGGAAGCGTCCACAAATGTTGTAAAAGTTTTGCCAACCAAAAAATGTCTTGGTGTTAAAACTTTGAAATCGTTTGGATCATCTGATAACGGAGTTAGCGGACGAGAGTTCAGTATTGATTATATTTGAGTCAATAGTGTGCATAGTTCTTCGTAAGTCATTATCCCTTCTGTCACCCGGTAAAAATGCTTCTTTACGGACTTCACGCATGCTTCCCATAATCCTCCCACATGCGGTGATCTGGCTGGTATATTCAACAATTCGATACCACGCTGAATACAAAATTCATCTATATTGGCGTTATGCTGCTCATTGGCAAACAAACGAAAAATTTCGTTAAGAATATTTGCTGCCCCAACAAAGTTTGTGGCATTATCCAAGTAAATTTTCAATGGACAACCTCGCCTAGATACAAATCTTTTCAGTGCTCCAATGAATGCAGTTGACGTCAAATCTGAGACTACCTCTAAATGGACCGCTTTGGTGGTGAAGCATACAAACACACAAACATAAGACTTGTCCGTCTTTTTCCCGCGTATTTTGTAATGAATTGTAATTGGCCCTAGAAAATCAATACCAATATTTAGAAATGGTCGAGTTCTAATAACCCTAAATTTCCCATTAGTTGATGCAGATTTCTTGGATGTATTCTAAAACATCTGTAGCATTTATTAATCACCTTTTTTACTAACTGGCAGCCTCGCAATGGCCAAAACTGTTGCCTCACTATTGCTAGCAATCCCTGAGATCCTACGTTCAAATGTTCTATATGCAACTGTTCAATAATTATTGTTACGATTTCACCACTGAAGGGAAGGAGAATTGGATGCTTAGCTTCGTATGACAAACTACTATTTTCTAATCTGCCTCCTACTCTAATAATATTATTTCCATCTAATATTGGACACAGATTTGTTAAATTTGACGATTTACTTAACGTCTTTTTTGATTTTAATATCTTGATATCGCTGCCAAAATGATAATTTTGGGATTTCTTTAACAAAAAGTGTTAGTGCGTCTTTTTTATACCATATGAATGGTTTCCTATTTCCTTTTCTAGCTATGTTAATAAATTTAAGAACGTAAGCAATTACATTCTGTAAAAATTTAAAACTATTCCTACGGTTAATTTTATCACTCAGTGTTTGCTCTTGTTGCACTTATAAAATACTTCCGCATATTTTTAGTTCGGGAATCTCATTTACCAAACTGAATGATGATAATTTAAGTATTTCCTCCTTTAAAAATTTAGGACCTTCAAACCAAAATGGATTCTTAATCATTTCCTTGCCTAACAATCCTCTCGATATAAGATCCGAAGGATTTTCTTCTGATCTTACATGTGTCCATTGAGAGACATCACTGCTTGTTTGACACAAATACTTGTTACGTAGCAGGATCCACTTTAATCCAACTTAAAACAATAGAAGAATCCGTGTAGTAGTATATATTATTAAAATCAATCCTTAAGCTCTCTACAACTACTTTAATTAGATCTATTAATAATAAGTACACTGGCACAAAGCTCTAATCTTGGCAATGTAATTATTTTAATTAGAGCCACCCTTGATTTTGATGTTGCTAATTTTGTAATAATATTTCCCCCACTATCAATTGACCTGACATAAACTGCTGCTCCATATGCTTTCATAGACGCATCGCAGAACCCGTGTAGTTCTATTCTTGTGGGTTTGACACAAATAATATATCGTGGTACTTTTACTTCATTTAAAAATGTGAAGTTTTCCTTAATTACTTTCCATTTAGATGCAATTTCCTCTGGGACCTTTTCATCCCAATCAATTTTCAATTTCCATAATTCTTGAAGAAGAATTTTGGTTGTTATTACTACTGGACCTACTAGACCAAGTGAAATTTCAAGACTGTTTGAGTCTTGAAATTTCACTCAAGATTGTTCGTTTAGAAACTTTCTCCAATTTCTCCCATTTGCACTTAAGCCCTAATTCATCAGAATTCGGATTCCAGCTAACATCCACTGCCTTGACAGAATTTAAGTAATCTGAATCTATGTCCAAATTTCTCTCAATATCCTTGTCATCAATACACTCCAGTAATAATTTATCATTCGCACACCACTTTCCCAAGGGCATTCCAAATTCCAACATTAAATTATTTATATTTACCCGTAATGATCTTACTGATTCTAGACAGTCTCCTCCTGTCATCAAATCGTTCATATAAAAATCATTCCTAATTGCATCCGATTCTTTAGGAAATTGATCTATTTTCCAGTCAGCAATCTTCTGCAGGCATTTAACTGCCAAATAAGGAGCTGATAAAGTACCATATGTCACAGTTTTCAGTGCGTATGTTCTTAAGCTCTCATTTGGATTCCATCGCTTCTGCCATCCAAATTTGCCTATACATTTTTTCAATATCAGCTGAAAACACATAACGATGTTTTCGAAAATGCAATAAAATATTGAACAAATCTTCCTGAATTCTGGGACCTGTATGTAAAATTCCATTCAATGAGACATTTGCTGTGGTTTTGCATGAAGCATCAAATACTACCCTCAATTTGGTGGAAGTGCTTTCCGGGCGTAAAACACAATGATGAGGTAAATAATACCCACCATTCAAGAATGAATTGCTGGTCATAATTTCTATATGGCCCATTTAAAAATATTGTTTCAAAAAATCATGATACTGAATTTTCAGATCTTGATTTTTCTCTAATTTTCTTTCAATAGCGAAGAATCTTCTTTTAGCCGCTATGCTAGAATTCCCTAATAAGCCCGGCTCACTGTTGAAAGGTAACGCAACCTTAACCCTCTAACCGGCCTAAGCTTTTTTGCAATGAAATTTATACCATATGTTCCTCACGAAAAATAAACAATAAGTTCTTCTACAAAATTTTTTTTCGTTGCCTACTTTAGGCGATATGGGCCAAGATAGTTTAAGGTAGAATCTCGAAAACTAGCGAATAAACATTACTAGGTTTAGGCACAAATTACTTCTCTTACCAAAATGTAATTGCAATACTTTTTTTTTTTGCTATTACTTAAGAGGATGTAGCGTGTACCAAAACTTCAATTTATATTATTCAAACTTATAAACTTTGCTACCTATAACAAATATTATCGTTTTACCAAATTTCAGAAAATCCGTCCATTCGTTTTGAAGTTAAGGCGATGTCCTTTAAAGGTATCCTTATGGAATCCTGTGCGTCCTTGGACCAAAGTAAGGAACGTTTTGAATAGCTTAAGCTCCAATCTTACTTCATGATCACTATCAATTGTTTTAGTCAATTTAAATATGTTTTTAAGATTTTTGAAAATCTTGGTTGTTTTAAAATATTTAATTTTTGAAATTTTACGAAATTTTATCTTTGACACTTTCTCGCTTGCAAACCGTGCATTGTATACAAAAAAATTCTTCACAAAAAATTTTATAAATTTAGTTTTCTGTTGAAAAAGCATAAGTTCTTATCATAAAATACTCCTTTGGCGCATTTCTGGTCAATTTAATATACCCCGCCTGGAGGCGGGTTTCCGGTTAGAGGGTTAAATTTTCCATCTAATTTCAATTTAATACTTTGATTAAAAAGTTTTTCACGATCTTTTTCTAATACTGTTAACTTATTAATCTGTGGGACCTCCTCAATTTCCCAAAATTTTCAGATGTCAGAACTGTTGTGACAATATCTGGTTGTGGTCTGGAACCATCTATTTTCGTCATGCTATATGCAACCCAGCCTAATTTTGTATTCTGTAATTTAGTGTTGGTCTTTTCATCATGTATTTTCCCATCGCATATAGATCAAATACAAACTGGTTTGATAGCAATAAATCAATTACCTTCGGAATATTATATTTAGGATCAGCTAATGTGACATTTTGTGGAAAATCTCCTGCCATCATTCTTGTACCAGGTACATTTGACACAAAGTTGTCCATAACCACCGCATTTAGGAAATTTCTGTACCCAAGTAAAAAAATGATATGGAGCCATATGAAGTTATATTTAATTATATATAATTTTTTAAGTAATTAGATATAATTATATCCGAAAAATGAGAACATCTTATTGTATCTGATTGTATCGAATTGTATGCAATTTGGTACAATTTGAAACAATTTTATGCAATTCGATATAATTGTATCCGAATTTTGTACTCATCCAATTACATCAAATTATATCTTTTTGTATAAAATTATATAAAATGTTATAAAAGTGGACATAGTTTGATACAATTATATCTAAATATTGACCTTATACTTTAGATCATATTATATATGACCACATCTAACAATATACAAAAATTATTTTTTTAAATAAAAAATATATGCAATATCTGGAGTTCAGACCTGGGGGATTTCAATTACAATTGCAAATAAATGTAATTGAAATTAAAAAAAAACTCAATTACATTTCATGAAACTGTAATTCAAAATTTTCAATTACAAGTAATTGTAATTGAAAGTGATTTCAATTACAAATTTCAATTCCATTTAGAATTAAAGTGTTTTTGGTTAAAATTTTGTAGAAAAAACTGACTGGGATAGGACGGATAGGCGTGGATAAGTATAAAAAGAATACGTCATGTTGGGCTGACCCCTCACTTATGCTTTTTGTCATTATTTCTTTTCCGAAAAAATGTAATTGTAATTGATATTTTTTCAATTACAATTATATGTAATGTATAATTGCAAATTTTCAATTACAAATTACTTGTAATTGTTTTTTTTTAATTACAATTACAAATAATATGTAATTGTAATTGAATTTTTTTCAATTACAATTACATGTAATTGTGTAATTGCATGTGTAATTAATTTCCAAATATAATGATTAACCCAAAGGTCTGCTGGAGATCCTATAATTTCGATAAATCTTCCATTACTTTTATCCGGATTTACCATGACAGTGCATTAAACATGAACAAAATTTTCTTTGTTTTTAGTAATTTTAAAATAAAGTTAACAAGACTGAAATTTTAAAGTTAATAGGATTTTGTTTTGCAACCAAGATATAAGAAAAATAGTAAAATATTACAAAATAGTAAAAATTACTAAAAATATATGATGTAAAAAATAAACTCACACACGAATCATGCACGGGTTATATATTCTTATTCACGCTTACGCACGAATCAAGTACGAATTATATATTCTCAGACTCACGCACGAATCACTTGAGTATAGTAATTATTACTCACGATCACGTGTGAATAACGTGACTCACGAACATTTCTAGTCACGCGCCAATCCCTAGTAATTACTAAATATAAAACTAGTTCAAAATCATTGTTAATATAGAACCACATATGAAAATAATACAGTTTAATATGGACCTTATATTTTTTTTATATAAAATCACTTTGAAATAATTGCTTATGTGGGATGATATATAATTATAGATGATTTTATAAAGAACGTTATATTGTTATATATTAAAGAAATCATGAGATATTGTAGATATGGAACCATATTAAGTTATATATGGGTTCTTATGCGTCAATATATAATCATATCTAACACAAATTATGAAATATTTCTTATATGGCTCCACATATAGTTTTATATTATTATGTATAGTGTCATACTAAATTATATATAAACGTATATGTAATTATATCTGTAATATGTTACTTTATGTACTTATATATAGCACATGCAATTATATGTAGGCCAGTATGTAATAATATAAAATCACATATGTCTCCATATTAAAACCTTTGAGGAAAAAATATCTAACATATGACTATATAAAAGTATATCTGCTTGAATTTAAAAGCATATGTGGCCATATGTTATAAGTTACTATATGCAATTACATAAAATAATATATGATTATATCAAAACTTTTTTACTCGGGTACTCTGATGTTTTCGATCTTAGGTTAATACCTACTTTTTCCTTGGATGAAGACTTTTTCCAAACCTTCGAATTTTCTATTTACTTGTTGACCTTCCAACTTTAATTTATCATTAAATTCCTTGGAGATTATATTTACCTGGGACCCACCATCTAATAAGATCCGGCAATTAACCCATTCATTATTATTATTTTTTAATTCCACTATTGCTGTGGATAGAAGCGCTTCGTCATCCTCGTCACTATTAACAATAACAGTTTTCCCCTATGCAGAAGTGTATTATGATCGCCATGCCAATTTTTGCAAATAATTGCAGTAGACAACTATTTTTCCATGACCCGGATTTCAACATTTTGAACATACTGTTCCGTTACCTTATCCCACTTCTCTTTGATAGGAAGGCTTCTAAATTTCAAACACCTATTTAATAAATGCCCAACTGAACATTTCAGGGGACATTTTATTTTGTTCACAATTACTGAGGCATCTGTCATCTGACATGCCTCCTGAGCTCCATATCTGGGAGGACTTGCAACATTTCGGCTCACCTTCCAAGATTTCTGAACACTTCCTGAAAGATTTGCCATATATTGTCACATCTTGTGAACTGTTGACTTGCTTCCAAGGAATAATTCATTTGGTTTAAAAAATCTAAGAGATTATCCAATTTTGGTAGATCTCGAGACTTTTCCAAATGCTGCTCAAATTGAATTCTTAGATGTTCATCCAATTTTCTTTGAAGTACGAAACATAAAAATGCCTGTTGCAATTCTTCTGCTTCGATTTCCATCGCACTCAGAGCCTGTACACTAGGGTTATGATTTTTTGATATTTTTTGCAAATATCAAATTTTACATGCCCTAGCCAAAAAGGCCATAAAAAAATATTAAGAAACGCAATCTTACTTTTCCCCTGCTGTCAAAAAAGTTCCCGCACCACAAGGGTTGAAATTTGGTCTATATGGTTTTAGTTTAATCAAAATATTTCTCTGAAGTTTTAACAAATGGGACTCAAACGATGCTTATTAAAAGATATTTATGGTAAAATTTACGAAACCTTTTTGTCGTATACATTAATTTTTGTAATAATTCGTTATGTTAATTAAACAAAATCCCCGAACAAAACTTATTTTTAGAAATTGCATTTGGTGTGGAAGGTTTTTTTTGCCGAAATGACCCGCAAACACGATTTTATTATTAATTTAGTATTGCTCATCACGTGATGATAGGTAAAATTTTTGTTAAAAATGAGTCATAACAGTGTACACTCTCGTTTACAATTTCTGTAAAGTGTTTTACACTTCGTGCATTATAATATACTGGAGGAGCATCCAGTACTGTTCTAAAATATAGGGACGTTGTTGCCCTTCTGTTGGAGTAATGGTCCTCCAAAATTTTCCAAGCAGTTTCAAAATTTTCATCCTTAGAGGGCAGCTTCGCTGTCCCGTCTCCTGAAACTGGCGCAGTCACATATACATCCTCCTGAGCAAATTTATGCTTCAATTGAGAATATAAGCTATTGAAATTTTTCATAGCTTCTCTCACCTCGGCTACGAAATTTGTCTTGCAGTATGCATTTCGTGCTAATGTCGAGGAAGGAGGAAGGAGTTCTTTGTCATTCTTCTCGAAATCTTCCTCAAAACCGTAAAACCTCTCCCTTAATCCCATCACCGTTTTCCTAGTTTCCAAATTTGAGACACTGCTTTGAGCAATCATGCTCAAAGCATTGTATGCCTTCGCTATTTCGTCACCTAATCTATCCTGTTCTTTAATAATTTCAACAGGGCCCATTTTTGGCGTAAAAACGGAAACAGAGAAAAAAAAATCTGACTTCTTTAAAAAAAAAAAAAATAACTTTATTTCGCAACGCACTTAAAACAAATAAAAATAGCTATTATGATTTTTAAATAAAAAACTTACCAGTTTTTTTTCACTTGTTTTTTTTTATTATTATTATTATCCCACCTCTTCCCCCCCCCCCCAGATACCGCGCGAGCTGGGGTCCATTTAAGCCGAACATGACGGTGGTCTCGGCCACAAGTCACTACGGCACTATTTTCTATTTACTTATGCATCCTTTCTCCTTTCCATTATAATAAGTGCAAATACAGTTCAGCCATGCCGCTATCATTGTGTAAGAAATCCCCTTACTATTCTACATGTATCAAGAATAATCGACTTAGATATATTCGATAAGACATGGTGACAATCCAATACCTTCAATCCATCCAACACTTGATCGCAAACAACACCTGTACTGGAAATCACAATGGGTACAATTCTCATTTCGTTTAAATGATCACGCTCTCTGATTTCCTCAGCTAGTTGTGAGTATTTCGAAATTTTTGCAGCTATAGTATTATTAATATTACCCGATAATGGAATTGCCACGTCAATTAGGAGCCCATTTTTGGCCGATTTGTTTATCAGAACTATATCAGGCCTGTTTGCCAAAATTGTGCGATCAGTCGTAATTGAGCGGTCCCAGTATAATTTTACTTCTCCATTAGATAAAACTTCAGTCGGATCATATTCATAATAGGGCTTTCTTCCTTCAACCAGATTATATCTAAATGCCAGTTCTTGGTGAATAATTTTGGCGACATTGTTATGCCTTTGCAAATATTCACAATGCGCCAACATCTGGCATCCGTTGATAATGATAATGATTCTGCACTTTGGTTACATCTACGACATACAGAAACTATATCCTCATGCAAAATAGCACGCCTGTATAGTCGTGTTGCGATAATTCCATCCTGTATCGCTATTGCAAATCCTTCTGTTTCTGCAAACAACCTTCCGTTCGTTAACCAAATTGTGGATGCTGCCTTATTGATTCCAATACTGTTAAGGGTGTGAGGGTATTTACCATGAATTGATTTTCGCTTCCATTGATCAATTATATCCGATGTTTGGAAAATGAACGCATTAGGTTGGTATTCACGATCGCTTAAATTCAGTGGGATTGAACGAACGTCAAGCCTGCAAAGCATACTATACCACATACTCTCATGACCATAAAAAAACTTTCTGAGGTTATCGATTTGGTTATAGTGCATATTGTGAACGCTAATAAGACCCTGCCCACCTTCAGCCCTAGGTAGACATACCCTCTCAATAGCAGACCTAGGGTGGTGATATTATTATTATTATTATTCTTTTATTTTTTTTTTACCAATCCTTTTTCACAGGATTTTTTATTTTAAATTTAAATTTTATTTTTCTTTTTCTTTAAATCCTTTTTCACAGGATTTTTCTTTAAAGTTAATTTTTAAAATCCTTTTTCACAGGACCTTTCGTTTTTTTTTAAATCCTAGGATTTTCCTTTTTCAAAATTTATCGTTTCTTCTATTTTAAAGGACGCGTGTCCTTTTCGGTTTTATAGTATTTTGAGTTCCTCACCACTGGTGAGGTTTTTAAATCGAACTCACTTTGTTATATCAACTCACTCCACGAATGAGCGGAAACTCCCTTTTGGATAATTATATTAAGTATCTTGACAAACTGTACTAGTTATAAATAACCAAATGTATTTTTAAGTCTTATCACATAAGAGAAAAACCCATAATTGGTAATATTGACCAAATGTATTTTTAAGTCTTATCACATAAGGGAAAAACCCATAATTAAGTAATAATAACCAAATGTATTTTAGGGAAAAACCAATGGTTAACAACCCGAGTAAAAAAATTATATATAATCATATGTGGCATATATTACAATATATAATTAGACATGTCGTTATGTATATCCATATATAATTATATATGACGCCTTTTTCCAAAATTGTTCCTTTTATTATGCCATATATAATTTCATCTAATTAGATATCGACCTTTATAATATTAGATATGGTGTATATGATTAAATATTACATAGCATGGCTGATCTTATTGCATATATAGTTGTATATAGAGCTATATCTTAATATATATGGCGGCATTTTAAGAATATATAATTATATATGGTATCATTTAAACAATATATAACTATATATGGTGCCAGTTAAATTATATATTATCATATATGGTGGCATTTAAACAATATATGGTCATATATGGTACCTCATGAACAAAATCTTTAATACAGTTGCAGATATGATAATATATGCCACTAAATCTAGTGCCATATTAGCATATATGGTGCCATTTAAACCATATATTATTATATATGGTGTCATTTAAACAATATATGGCCATATATGGTACCTCATGATCAAAATTTTTAATACAGTTCCAGATATGATAATATATGATTCTATATATAGTGCCATATATATTTATATATGGTGTTATTTACCCGCCCAGGTGAAAATGTTCATATATGTTCATATATTGTCATATATGGTTTCATGTATGAGCATATATGGTTTAATGTATGATCATATATGAACATATATTTTATGTATGGAAGCATATATGGGTAAATACATTCAAATGTATGATAATATACTGAATTTATTGGTCCATATATTGGTTCATATATTCCATATATCTTCATATATGAATTCATATATTATTCCATATATGGGTAATGTTTTAAGTTTTTTTTATCATGGGGGTAATTACGTGAGCGGATTCAAAAAATATTGAAATACAATACATTTGATTATTTCTTAAATACAATTGGCAATTTCTAAAATACAATTGCCAATTCCTGAAATACAATTGATTATTTGTAAAATACATTTAATAATTTCTGAAATGCAATTGCGAATTTCTGAAATACAATTAATAAATTTCTGAAATACAATTTTCAGTTTCTGAAATACAATTCATAATTTCTGAAATACAATTAGTTTCTGATATACAATTGATAAATATGAAAATCAATTGATAATTTCTGAAAAGCAATTATAAAACTGGAAATAAATTGATTATTTCTGAAATACAATTGGTAAATCTGAAAAACAATTCATAACTTCTACAATACAATAAACTGAAATTCAATTGATTATTTCTGAAATACAATTGATAAATCAGAAAAACAATTGATAACTTCTGAAATAAAATGATAAATTTTGAAATACAATTGAAAATGTTCCAGTAAGATAAAAACAGCAAAAATAAATCTCCTAAATTTAGAAAATCTGCAGAAAATTTTGCAAAATACTAGTAAACTAAAAATGGCTAAAACAAACTGTTGTATCTAAAAAAATGTTTGTTAAATTTCGTTCAATGCAAATAGCAGTTTATAAAATCAACAGAAATATTTGCTAAAAATATTAAACTGTTGATTTCAGAAGGCTAGATTTGTATTTCCATTAAAAACAAAAAAACGAAAAAGGAACTTTGAAAATTTTAAATTTTATGTGATGTTTTTTTGTCTACTACAAAGTACAATTTAATTTTATTTTCTAATCACTGAAATTAAGCTCAATTATAACTCAAATTTTGTAAATATATTAAACAGTGTTATTTTTGCTTTTCCTATCTTATTTATATTTAGCAAAACTACTAAAAAACTACTAATTCAGCAGTTTTTCATTTTGAACTAATTTTTAGTAGCTTTAACTAAAATTTTTACACACTTTTTTCTATTAGTGTATAAACAATCATTAAATAATCAAAAATCAGTCATAAAATATTTTCTAAACTCGAAGTAAAAAGTTTATTGTCCATTAAAAATTTCCTAATTTCTCAATTTTATTCAAATGTACAAATTCATCAGTAACGTATGAATAGAATTATAATATTTACATTTAATTTGAATAAAAAAAGCAATATTTTTATTAAAAAATAAAAAAAAAATTTTATATGAACATTCATATATCTCCATATATGGCCATATACCCTCAAATTTCGGATCCGAACCCATATATGAACCCATATATGTTGCCATATATGGCCATATATGACCATTTTCACCTGGGCGGTGAAAAATGTTTATATACGCTCAAACATGTTCATATATGGTTTATGTATGTACACATATGAACAAATATGGATTTTTTATGAACATATATGGATTTTATATGAACATATATGTAAAAAATTTCATATACAGACATATATGGAAGCATCTGTTATTTCATATATGGAAATGGCACTCATATATGGACACATATGAAAGTATATGTTATTCAATTTATGCAAAAGGGACTTGTATATGAACATATTTCGAAGAATACATTTTTCCATATATGTAAAAGGAACTCATATTTGGATAAATATGGAATTATATTTAATGCCATGAATAAAAAAGGAACATATGTAGCGCCTAATTTGAATGTCATACATAAATTTATATCTATCGTACAACCTTATAATAAAGGACAGCAACGTTCGCATGTATTCGCATATATTTAATAAATGTATATGTTCATATATGTCCATATATGAACATATACTTAGGTGTTACCTCATTTTTCGGATCCATGCATATATGGTTGAACCATAAATGTTCATATATGGACATTTTTCACCGGGCAGTTTCATCCGAAGAATGGCCCGATATGTTTTTATCAATTGTTTATCAATTTTTATCTAATTGTATCAGTTTAGATCTGACCTGATTAAATAATGTGTTAATCAGATGAAATTATATCTTATTTTTGACCTGATACAATTTTATCGGTTTGATCGTAATTGGTTCAATTTTATATAAATAAAATATAATTGTATCCGACATTTACCTTATACAATTGTATTAAAGTTTTAAACTGATATCAGGTCAAAATTGGGATATAACTATATAATTTTGTATACAAATATATCTATTTGGACCTAAACTGATACCATGTGATATAAACCAATAAAATTGTATCAGGTGAAAAATCTGATACAATTTCATCTGATTAACACATAATTTAATCAGGTCAGATCTAAAATGATGCAATTAGATAAAAGCTGATAAACAACTGATACAATTTTATCGGGCCATTTTTCGGATCAAATGGTACATGGATGACTCTAAGTTATATATTATCATATAAAGCTCCATATTGTTTTCTTTAATAGGGAACATACCATATATGGTGCAATTTAAACAATATATGGTCATTAGAGTGGGGCGATTTGTATGGACAAAATTTTTTTGATATTGTGCCATTGATTTTTCGATAGCTTTTGGCTAGTTGCCACATTTTTTATCCGATTTTCATAAGTAATACCTTTCTGGAAAGGTTGTAATGTTATATTGTTTACAACTTCATTAGTTGTTTCAAAAAGCCAACGCAAGATGGCGCTAATCTAGCATTTATTTAAAAATTGCAAAATATTGAAATTTGGGCGCCTCGAAAATGATTTTTTTGATATGTCGTAGTGGAATTTTTTTTCCTCATGCCAAAAGCTATCGAAAAATCGATGGCACAATATCGATTGCTAAATCGACCCACCCTAATGGTCATATATGGTAACTCATCAGCAACTACAATATTAACTGTATTTCAGAAGATATTAATTGTATTTCAGAAATTTTAAATGTATTTCAGAAATTATTGAATGTATTTCAGAAATTTATTAATTGTATTTCAGAAATCAAATCTATTTCAGAACTTGTTGATTGTTTATCATAGTTAATAGAGAAAAATTTCTAAATTACATTTCATAATTTCTGAAATACAATTGATAATTTCTGGAATACAGTTTGATAATTTCTGAAATACAGTTGTGAATTTCGGAAATACAATTAAAAAATTCTGAAATACAATTGATAAAACTGAACTTCAATTGACTAGTTCTGAAATACAATTCATAAATCTGAAAAATAATTGATAAGTTCTGAAATACAATTGATAAAACTGAAATTCAATTGATTATTTCTGAAATATAATTGATAAATCTTAAAAACAATTGATACACTTGGAAATGGTGTAGAGCATCAAAAAGATGCAAATAAAATTACTTTTTTTTTTTAAATTCAATTTAATAAAAAAAATATAATTTTATAAAAACATTTATAGAAAATAAAATTATAATTTTATAAAAAGAAAAGCTTTTTATAAAAAAAAAAATGCATAGCCGTGAACGGTATCGAAGTCGAGACCTTCTGAGTTTAAACCTTATTTTAACAAAATATTGTAATTTTTATAAAATCAATGCTCAGCCAGTGTATTATTTTTTGAACTGTTGTCAATATCTGTCTGCGATTTTATTTAATCCCAAATAAATGGAGATCTTACGTAGTACCCAAATATAATGCGGGATCTAATTTTATCTGTCATTTTTCTGGACAGTTTTAGATCTTACTTAATCCCCAAATATATTGCTGGATTTAATTCGATCTGCCATTTTAATACTGAAATAAATTGCTAGATCTAATTCCATCTGCAATTTATGGGATAAATTAAGATCTTACCAAATCCCCAAATATATAACTGGATTTAATTCGATCTGCAATTTATCGAAAAAGTTAAGATCTTACGCAATCCCGAAATATATTACTGGATCTAATTTTTGATCTGTCATTTTTTGGATATATTTAGATCTTACTTAATGCCCAAATATATTGATGGATCTAATTCGATCTGCCATTTTTCGGATCAAATTAGATCTAAGTTTATCCACAAATATATTGCTGGATCTAATTCCATCTGCCATTTTTCGGATCAATTTAGATCTAAGTTTATCCCCAAATATATTGCTGGATCTAATTCGATCTGCCACTTTTTCGGATCAAATTAGATCTAAGTTTATCCACAAATATATTGCTAGATCTAATTCGATCTGCCAAAATTGAGATCAAATTAGATCTAAGTTTATCCACAAATATATAGCTCTATCTAATTCGATCCGCCATTTTTCGGATCAAATTAGATCTAAGTTTATCCACAAATATAACTGCCCGAGTAAAAAAAATTGATCTCGGGCAATATCAAATCATATCCAATTTTATATTGTCTAAGATCTGCTGTAATATCTAGCTAATCCAATTAGATCTCAAAATTGAGTGTATCCAATGATATCGTACTAGATCCCATTGTATATATGGGGATAAACTAAGATCAAGTTATATCTCAAAATTGGGAGGTCCAATGATATCTTTGGGGATAAACCTAGATCTAATTTGATCCGAAAAATGGCGGATCGAATTAGATCCAGCTATATATTTGTGGACAAACTTAGATCTAATTTGATCTCAATTTTGGCAGATCGAATTAGATCCAGCAATATATTTGTGGATAAAAGTAGATCTAATTTGATCCGAAAAAGTGGCAGATCGAATTAGATCCAGCAATATATTTGGGGATAAACTTAGATCTAAATTAATCCGAAAAATGGCAATATATTTGTCGATAAACTTAGATCTAATTTGATCCGAAAAATGGCAGATCGAATTAGATCCAGTAATATATTTCGGGATTGCGTAAGATCTTAACTTTTCCGATAAATTGCAGATGGAATTAAATCCAGTGATATATTTGGGGATTTGGCAGGATCTTAATTTATCCCATAAATTGCAGATTGAATTAGATCCAGTAATTTATTTCGGTATTAAAATGGCAGATCGGATTAGAAACAGCAATATATTTGGGGATTGACATCTAAAACTATCCAGAAAAATGACAGATAAAATTAGATCCCGCATTATATTTGGGTACTACGTAAGATCTCCATTTATTTGGGATTAAATAAGATCCCAGACAAGTATTGACAACAGTTCAAAAAATAATACACTGGCAGAGCACTGATTTTATAAAAATTACAATATTTTGTTAAAATAAGGTTTAAACTCAGAAGGTCTCAAGTTCGATACCGTTCACGGCTATGCATTTTTTTTTTATAAAATGAATTTCTTTTTATAAATTATAATTATATTTTTTTTTATTAAATTGAATTTTTTAAAAAAAATAATTTTATTTACATCTTTTTAACGCTCTACACCATTTCCAATTGTATCAATTGTTTTTACGATTTATCAATTGTATTTCAGAAATAATCAATTGAATTTCAGTTTTATCAATTGTATTTCAGTACTTATCAATTATTTTTCAGATTTATGAAATGTATTTCAGAACTAGTCAATTGAATTTCAGTTTTATCAATTGTATTTCAGAAATTATTAATTATCAAACTGTATTTCAGAAATTATCAATTGTATTTCAGAAATTATGAAATGTATTTCAGAAATTTTTCTCTATTAATTATGAAATACAATCAACAAGTTCTGAAATAGATTTGATTATTTCTGAAATACAATTAATAATTTCTGTAATACAGTTGATAATTTCTGAAATAGGTACATTTAAAATTTCTGAAATACACTTAATAGCTTCTGAAATACAGTTAATATTGTAGTTGCTGATGAGTTACCATATATGACCATATATTGTTTAAATGGCACCATATATGACAATATATTGTTTAAATGGCACCATATATATGGTATATGTTCCCTATTAAAAAAAATAATATGGAGCTTTATATGGTAATATACAACTTAGAGTGATCCATGTACCATTTGATCCGGAAAATGGCCAGATAAAATTGTATCAGTTGTTTATCAGTTTTTAACTAATTGCATCAGTTTAGATCTGACCTGATTAAATTATGTGTTAATCAGATGAAATTGTATCTCGTTGGCTTAGTCGGCAAACCTGTCAAGTCCAATTTTTATGCAAATTGAGTTTTTGATGTAGTATGCTAGTGTAACTCAAAACACATCATTTACAAAAAAAAATGCCATTATGTTGTTGTTTCTTGTTGTTATGCAGTGGTAAGCAATTCTGTCAAGTCCAAAAAAACAAACAAAACATTGAAAACCACATGCTAAGTCCAGCTGAAAACAACACACATTTTGTTTCAACAAATTTCTTCAATAGAATTAAATGCGACTTTTGTTTATTTAAAGATTAACTAAATAATTATTTAGTTATTTTAACTTTTAAGGTACCCGGTGTACAATTGGAGTCCGAAAAGACTCATAAAAGAGCCCTTAGACCTTTTGAAATCATAGATATATGAGGGTGTTTTTCTTCACCGATGAAGCCTCTTTTAAGCGCACTTTTATGACTCATAAAAGACTCCAAATTATGAGCATTGCTGGAAAATTTTGAATTTTCTGAGCCATTTATGAGTCATTTGAGACAAATTTTTGAGTAATTTATGAGCATTGAAAAAATTTTGAATACACTCATAAATAAGAGTCTATTATGTTTCATTTATGACTCTAAGATTTGAGCACTCTGAAAATGTTCGTCTTTCAGAGTCTTTTATGAGTCATAATTTCTGAGCACTCAGAAAAATATTGGCTGGGTAACTATTACTTATAAATTTTTTCAGGAAAAACATTGTTAATTTATAAATTTTATTAGGCGATTGCCATGAATTCTGCTGACATAAATAAAAATAAAATAAAAAAAAAGAAAAGAAAATCTGCTAAGTCCACAAAGTTGAAAGAAAATCTGGTAAGTCCACATTTAAAATAGAAAACTATAAAAAGCAAATCTGCTAAGTCCAAAAAGAGCCTATAAGTCTGCAAACTTTTATTTTGGAATTCTATGATTTTTTATGGAGATGAACTAAAGAAGAAAACTGCGTTTACAGATTTAAAAAAAGTTAACCCAAAAAAGTTAGACAGTTTTTTGTCTCTCCTGAAATATTAAAAAAAAGGACTTGACAGGTTAGCCGACTAAGCCAACGATCTGATTTTTGACCTGATACAATTTTATTGGTTTAGGTGCAAATAGATTGTTTAAATGATACGATATATTAAAGCATATGGTACTATATATAGTAGCATATATTATCATATCTGGAACTGTATTGAAAATGTTGTTCATGAGGTCCCATATATGAGCATATATTGTTGAAATGGCACCATATATGATAATATATGGTTTAAATGGCACCATATATGGTAATATATTGCTTAAATAACACCACCCGAGTAAAAAAAATTATATATAATCATATGTGGCATATATTACAATATATAATTAGACATGTCGTTATGTATATCCATATATAATTATATATGACGTTTTTTCCGAAAAATTTTCCTTATATTATGCCATATATAATTTCATCTAATTAGATATCGGCCTTCATAATATTAGATATGGCATATATAATTGTATATTACATAACATGGTTGATCTTATTGCATATATAGTTATATATAGAACTATATCTTAATATATATGGTGGCATTTTAGCAATATATAATTATATATGGTATCATTTAAACAATATATAATTATATATGGTGACAGTTAAACTAGATATTATCATATATGGTGCCATTTAAACAATATATGGTAATATATGGTACCTCATAAACAAAATCTTTAATTCAGTTCCAGATATGATAATATATGGTACTATATATAGTGCGACATATATTTATATATGGTGTTATTTAAGCTATATTATTATCATATATGGTGCCATTCAAACCATATATTATCATATATGGTACCATTTAAACCATATATTATCATATATGGTGCAATTTCAACAATATATGCCCATATATGGTACCTCATTAACAATATTTTTAATACAGTTCCACATATAATATATGCTACCATATATAGTGCCATATATATTTATATATGGTGTTATTTAAGCAATATATTACCATATATGGTGCCATTTAAACCATATATTATCTTATATGGTGCCATTTCAACAATATATGCTCATATATGGTACCTCATGAACAACATTTTTAATACAGTTCCAGATATGATAATATATGCTACCATATATAGTACCATATACTTTGATATATCGTATCATTTAAACAACCCGAGGAAAAATAGTTACATATAGTCATATATGTGATTAAGTTATATCTATATAAATATACAGTTTCATCCGAAGAATGGCCCGATATATTTTTATCAATTGTTTATCAATTTTTATCTAAATGTATCAGTTTAGATCTGACCTGATTCAATTATGTGTTAATCAGATGAAATTGTATCAGATTTTTGATCTTTTGATCGTAATTGGTTCAATTTTATATAAATAAAATATAATTGTATCCGACATTTACCTTATACAATTGTATCAAAGTTTTAAACTGATATCAGGTCAAAATTGGGATATAACTATATAATTTTGTATACAAATATATCTATTTGGACCTAAACTGATACCATGTAATATAAACCAATAAAATTGTATCAGGTCAAAAATCTGATACAATTTCATCTGATTAACACATAATTTAATCAGGTCAGATCTAAACTGATGCAATTAGATAACAACTGCTACAAATAAGAACTGATACAATTTTATCTGGCCATTTTTCGGATCAAATGGTATATGGATGAATCTAAGTTATATATTACCATATAAAGTGCCATTTAAACAATATATTGTCATATATGGTGCCATCATATATGGCAACTCATCAGCAACTACAATATTAAATGTATTTTATAAATTATGGAATGTATTTCAGAAATTTATTAATTTTATTTCAGAAATAATCAAATTTATTTCAGAACGTGTTGATGGTTTATCATAGTTAATAGAGAAAAATTTCTAAATTACATTTCATAATTTCTGAAATACAATTGATAATTTCTGAAATACAGTTTGATAATTTCTGAAATACAGTTGTGAATTTCAGAAATAAAATTAATTTCTGAAATACAATTGATAAAACTGAAATTCAATTGATTATTTCTGAAATACAATTGATAAATCTTAAAAACAATTGATACAATTGGAAATGGTGTAGAGCGTTAAAAATATGTAAATAAAATTATTTTAAAAAAAAATTCAATTTAATAAAAAAAAAAATATAATTTTATAAAAACATTTATAGAAAATAAAATTATAATTTTATAAAAAGAAATTCTTTTGAATGGGGGAAATGTTTTTAGTTGATCTGTTATTTTTAAGTAAATGAATGTTATTTTAGTTTGACTCAAGATCATAAATTAATATCACTTTCTGTTTAAATTATTTTCAAATCACAGAAAGATGATACAATTTTTACAAGTAAATTACAAAGAATAAAAATTATTGAAAAAATTTCGATAAGACCAGCAAGGAGAATGCGCATTTTTATAAAAAAAAAATGCATAGCCGTGAAAGGTATCGAACTCGAGACCTTCTGATTTTAAACCTTATTTTAACAAAATATTTTAATTTTTATAAAATCAGTGCTCTTCCAGTGTATTATTTTTTGAACTATTGTCAATATCTGTCTGGGATCTTATTTAATCCCAAATAAATGGAGATCTTACGTAGTACCCAAATATAATGCGGGATCTAATTTTAGCTGCCATTTTTCTGGATAGTTTTAGATGTCAATCTCCAAATATATTGCTGTTTCTAATTCGATCTGCAATTTATGGGATAAATTAAGATCCTACCAAATCCCCAAATATATCACTGGATTTAATTCGATCTGCAATTTATCGGAAAAGTTAAGATCTTACGCAATCCCGAAGTATATTACTGGATCTAATTTTATCTGTAATTTTTTGGATAAATTTAGATCTTACTTAATCCCAAATGCGGCCCTATGTTCCACTGGGAATTAAAGGATTAAATATATATAATCCCCAAATATATTGCTGGATCTAATTTGATCTGCCAATTTTCTATTCAATTTATATTCAAGTTTATCCACAAATATATTGCTGGATCTAATTCGATCTGCCATTTTTCGGATAAATTTAGATCTAAGTTAATCCACAAATATATTGCTGGATATAATTTGATCTGCCATTTTTCAGATCAATTTATATCTAAGTTTATCCACAAATATATTGCTGGATCTAATTCGATGTGCCATTTTTTGGATCAAATTAGATCTAAGTTTATCCTCAAATATATAGCTACATCTAATTTGATCTGCCACTTTTTCGGATCAAATTAGATATACGTTTATCCACAAATATATTGCGGGATCTAATTTGATCTGCCAAAATTGAGATCAAATTAGATCTAAGTTTATCCCCAAATATATAGCTGGATCTAATTGGATCCGCCATTTTTCGGATCAAATTAGATCTAAAAATATCCGCAAATATATAGCTGGATCCGCCAATTTTCGGATCAAAATAGATCTAGGTTTATCCCCAAAGATATCACTGGACCTCCCAATTTTGAGATATAAGTTGATCTTAGTTTATCCCCATATATACAATGGGATCTAATACGATATGATTGGATACACCCAATTTTGAGATCTAATTGGATCAGCTAGATATTACAGCAGATCTTAAACAATATCAAATTGGATATAATTAGATATTGCGCGAGATCAATTTTTTTTTACTCGGGCATACATAAATATATATGGCACTATACATATTTTCTTATATTCCCGAGTAAAAAAAATAGATCTCGCGCAATATCTAATTATATCCAATTTGATATTGTTTAAGATCTGCTGTAATATCTAGCTGATCCAATTAGATCTCAAAATTGGGGTGTATCCAATCATATCGTATTAGATCCCATTGTATATATGGGGATAAACTAAGATCAAGTTATATCTCAAAATTGGGAGGTCCAGTGATATCTTTTGGGGATAAACCTAGATCTATTTTGATCCGAAAATTGGCGGATCCAGCTTTATATTTGCGGATATTTTTAGATCTAATTTGATCCGAAAAATGGCGGATCCAATTAGATCCAGCTATATATTTGGGGATAAACTTAGATCTAATTTGATCTCAATTTTGGCAGATCAAATTAGATCCCGCAATATATTTGTGGATAAACGTATATCTAATTTGATCCGAAAAAGTGGCAGATCGAATTAGATGTAGCTATATATTTGGGGATAAACTTAGATCTAATTTGATCCAAAAAATGGCACATCGAATTAGATCCAGCAATATATTTGTGGATTAACTTAGATCTAATTTGATCCAAAAAATGGCACATCGAATTAGATCCAGCAATATATTTGTGGATAAACTTAGATCTAATTTGATCCGAAAAAGTGGCAGATCGAATTAGATCCAGCAATATATTTAGGGATAAACATAGATCTAATTTGATCTCAATTTTGGCAGATCTAATTAGATCTAGCAATATATTTGTGGATAAACTTAGATCTAATTTGATCCGAAAAATGGAAGATCGAATTAGATCCAGCAATATATTTGGGGATTAAGTAAGATTTAAATTTATCCAAAAAATTACAGATAAAATTAGATCCAGTAATATATTTCGGGATTGCGTAAGATCTTAACTTTTCCGATAAATTGCAGATCGAATTAAATCCAGTGATATATTTGGGGATTTGGTAGGATCTTAATTTATCCCATAAATTGCAGATCGAATTAGAAACAGCAATATATTTGGAGATTGACATCTAAAACTATCCAGAAAAATGACAGCTAAAATTAGATCCCGCATTATATTTGGGTACTACGTAAGATCTCCATTTATTTGGGATTAAATAAGATCCCAGATAGATATTGACAATAGTTCAAAAAATAATACACTGGAAGAGCACTGATTTTATAAAAATTAAAATATTTTGTTAAAATAAGGTTTAAAATCAGAAGGTCTCGAGTTCGATACCTTTCACGGCTATGCATTTTTTTTTTATAAAAATGCGCATTCTCCTTGCTGGTCTTATCGAAATTTTTTCAATAATTTTTATTCTTTGTAATTTACTTGTAAAAATTGTATCATCTTTCTGTGATTTGAAAATAATTTAAACAGAAAGTGATATTAATTTATGATCTTGAGTCAAACTAAAATAACATTCATTTACTTAAAAATAACAGATCAACTAAAAACATTTCCCCCATTCAAAAGAATTTCTTTTTATAAAATTATAATTTTATTTTCTATAAATGTTTTTATAAAATTATATTTTTTTTATTAAATTGAATTTTTTTTAAAAAATAATTTTATTTACATATTTTTAACGCTCTACACCATTTCCAATTGTATCAATTGTTTTTAAGATTTATCAATTGTATTTCAGAAATAATCAATTGAATTTCAGTTTTATCAATTGTATTTCAGAACTTATCAATTATTTTTCAGATTTATGAATTGTATTTCAGAACTAGTCAATTGAATTTCAGTTTTATCAATTGTATTTCAGAAATTATGAATTGTATTTCCGAAATTCACAACTGTATTTCAGAAATTATCAAACTGTATTTCAGAAATTATCAATTGTATTTCAGAAATTATGAAATGTAATTTAGAAATTTTTCTCTATTAACTATGATAAACCATCAACAAGTTCTGAAATAGATTTGATTATTTCTGAAATACAATTAATAAATTTCTGAAATACATTCCATAATTTCTAAAATACATTTAAAATTTCTGAAATACAATTAATTAGCTTCTGAAATACAGTTAATATTGTTAATTGCTGATGAGTTACCATATATGATGGACCATATATATGACAATATATTGTTTAAAAATGGCACCAATATGGAGCTTTATATGGTAATATATAACTTAGATTCATCCATATACCATTTGATCCGAAAAATGGCCCGATAAAATTGTATCAGTTCTTATTTGTATCAGTTGTTATCTAATTGCATCAGTTTAGATCTGACCTGATTAAATTATGTGTTAATCAGATGAAATTGTATCAGATTTTTGACCTGATACAATTTTATTGGTTTATATTACATTGTATCAGTTTAGGTCCAAATAGATATATTTGTATACAAAATTATATAGTTATATCCCAATTTTGACCTGATATCAGTTTAAAACTTTGATACAATTGTATAAGGTAAATGTCGGATACAATTAAATTTTATCAAAAATCTGATACAATTTCATCTGATTAACACATAATTTAATCAGGTCAGATTCTAAACTGATACATTTAGATAAAAATTGATAAACAATTGATAAAAATATATCGGGCCATTCTTCGGATTAAACTGTATATTTATACAGATATAACTTAATCACATATATGACTATATGTAACTATTTTTCCTCGGGTTGTTTTAAATGATACGATATATCAAAGTATATGGTAATATATGGGTAGCATATAATTATCATATCTGCATCTGTATTAAAAAATGTCGTTCATCAGGTACCATATATGAGCATATATTGTTGAAAATGGCACCATATATGACAATATATGGTTTAAAAATGGCACCAAATATGATAATATATTTCTTAAATAACAGCATATATAAACATATATGGCACTATATAGTAGCATATATTATCATATCTGGAACTGTATTAAAAATGTTGTTCATGAGGTACCATATATGAGCATATATTGTTGAAACGGGCACCATATTAGATAATATATGGTTTAAATGGCACCATATATGGTAATTATATTGCTTAAATAACACCATATATAAATATATATGGCACTATATATGGTAGCATATATTATCATATGTGGAACTGTATTAAAAATATTGTTCATGAGGTACCATATATGGGCATATATTGTTGAAATTGCACCATATATGATAATATATGGTTTAAATGGTACCATATATGATAATATATGGTTTGAATGGCACCATATATGATAATATATGGTTTGAATGGGCACCATATATGATAATATATGGTTTGAATGGCACCATATATGATAATATATAGCTTAAATAACACCATACATAAATATATATCGCACTATATATAGTACCATATATTATCATATCTGGAACTGAATTAAAGATTTTGTTTATGAGGTACCATATATGACCATATATTGTTTAAATGGCACCATATATGATAATATCTAGTTTAACTGTCACCATATATAATTATATATTGTTTAAATGATGCCATATATAATTATATATTGCTAAAATGCCACCATATATATTAAGATATAGTTCTATATATAACTATATATGCAATAAGATCAACCATGTTATGTAATATATAATTATATATGCCATATCTAATATTATGAAGGCCGATATCTAATTAGATGAAATTATATATGGCATAATATAAGGAAAATTTTTTCGGAAAAACGTCATATATAATTATATATGGATATACATAGCCACATGTCTAATTATATATTGTAATATATGCCACATATGATTATATATAAATTTTTTTACTCGGGTTATCATATCTGGAACTGTATTAACAACCCGAGTAAAAAAAATTATATCATACTCATATGTGGCATATATTACAATATATAATTAGACATGTGGTTATGTATATCCATATATAATTATATATGACGTTTTTTTTCCGAAAATTTTTCCTTATATTATGCTATATATAATTTCATCTAATTAGATATATCGGCCTTCATAATATTAGATATGGCATATATAATTATATATTACATAACATGGGTTGATCTTATTGCATATATAGTTATATATAGAACTATATCTTAATATATATGGTGGGCATTTTAGCAATATATAATTATATATGGTATCATTTAAACAATATATAATTATATATGGTGGACAGTTAAACTAGATATTATCATATATGGTGGCATTTAAACAATATATGGGTCATATATGGTACCTCATAAACAAAATCTTTAATTCAGTTCCAAATATGATAATATATGGTACTATATATAGTGCGATATATATTTATATATGGTGTTATTTAAGCTATATATTATCATATATGGTGCCATTCAAACCATATATTATCATATATGGTGCCATTCAAAACCATATATTATCATATTTGGTGCCATTTAAAACCATATATTGTCATATATGGTGCCATTTCAACAATATATGCTCATATATGGTACCTGATGAACGACATTTTTAATACAGATGCAGATATGATAATATATGCTACCATATATAGTACCATATACTTTGATATATCGTATCATTTAAACAACCCG